>CM076584.1:902854396-903454396 GCA_034641835.2 Pinus albicaulis | reverse complement strand
AAGAAGACTGTTGCCGCCCCGAAGGCAAACTTTGAAGCTGCCTCTCCCAAAAAAAACCCTTCAGCCCCTCCCTCCTCCTCCTCCCTGGATCCTCCCATCAATCCTGGCTCCGGCCCTATCTCTGAAAAACCCTTGGAATCTTCTAATCCCTTTGGTGCCCTCTCCCTCCCTGAAAATGACCCCTCGATCTTCCTTGAAAATGACCCCCCCATCCCCAATACCCTTTCCCAAACCTCCCCCTCCCCTCCTCATGATCCCCCCCCCTTCTCGATCAACCAGGAGCTCCTCGAAAGAGCATGGTGTCAATATGGAAGCACAAAAAAAAGGACCTGGTAGGAAAACTATAAAGCAGCAAAGGGATGAAAATGCCCAAAAAGATATAGCCATGGGAACTCAAAATATTATAGAAACTTATATTTTGGGTCAAAGCAACAAAGAAGCAACACACAAGGAACATGGAGGGCGAGCATCTCTCTGTATACCCCATTCTTAATGATGAAAGTAATATCTTGGAACAGCAGGGGACTAGGGCACCCCTCTAAAATTGCTGCCCTGAAAGACCTGATAGACCATGAGAAGCCAGGAATCTTAATGATCCAAGAAACTAAACAAAGATTTCAAATCATAGATCAGCTCAGATAGTATGATGGACACATATGTGAATCAAGAGGAGCCTCCGATGGAATCACCACTATTTGGAACAAAAACATATGGACATGCATATCCAAAACAATCAGTCAGTATTGGATCAAAGTCACATTAGAGAATCAAGCAGATCACGCACAAATTGTCATCTACAATATATATGTACCAAACCATTTCAGAGATAAAAAGCAATGTTGGGCCACTCTTCAAGCAAACATAGATGCTGAAGATAACAGTAATGTCATTCTCGGTGGAGATCTCAATATTATACTACACTCCAATGAGAAAACAGGAGGTGTCTTTGCCCATGACCCCTATAAATCAAAGCTGGAAGAAATAATGCAAGAGCACGACTTAGTCGATATCATTCCAAAAAACCGGAGATACACTTGGAATAATCGTAGGCTGGGCAAAGATAACATAATGGAGCAACTTGATAGAATTATGATAAATACCACTCTCCTTTCTATGTACTCCATAGCTTATGTTATAATTCTTCCATATTTGGCATCCAACCACTATCCAACAAGCCTTGTTCTTGAGGCCCACTGCCCATTGGGGTCGATACCCTTTAAATACAGCTCCTTATGGCGCAACAATCCTACCGTGGACCAGATTGTCAAACTAACATGGCAACAACACATAAAAGGGTCGTCGGGATACATTTGGGAATGCAAACTGAAGAATACCAAATGTGCCTTGAAGGACTAGGTGAAACAACATTATAAAGAACCAGAAAAGGCCAAAACTAAAATAAAAAATAAATTGGAAGCAGTCCACAGAAAGATAGAGGAGCATGGACTCTCCCAAGAGGATAAAGCACTAGAAGGCGAATTGCACTTTTAGCTTTATCGTGTCAATAGAGATGAAGAGCAGAAGTGGAGAATAAAGTCAAGACAGTTTTGGCTTCAAGGAGGGGATAAAAATTCCGCCTTCTTCCATAAGCAGACCACTTTTAGGAAAGTCAGGAATAATGTCACCATGATCAACGATGAGGAAGGCCGCCCTCAAAAAACCCAAGACACTATCAAACAAACTGCCTCAGATTACTTCAACTCTCTCTTAACAGAGACAAAATATGCAGAAGATTACTCAGATCTCCTTCAGCACTTGCCCAAGGGAATCAGTGAGGATATCAATGCAAATTTGACCAAAGAAATTGATGAAGAAGAAATTCAAAATGCCATCTGGGCGCTTTAGCCAGACAAATCCCCTGGTCCAAATGGCTTCCCCATCTGTTTCTACAGAACATATTGGGGAACAATTAAAAAAGATCTTATCAAAATGATAAGATGGGCTCAGCACAAATGCAAAATAGGAGGCTTCACTAATGCCACCCATCTTTCCCTTATTCCTAAGGAAAATCGAACTTTATCCTTCTCTCGTTTTCGGCCCATCTCATTGTGCAACTCCTCTTACAAAATCCTGACCAAAATCTTGGCCACGCGCCTTAAACCTCTCCTCCCCTCTCTCATTTCAGAAAATCAAGGAGGTTTTTTGGCCAATAGACAAATCTCAGACTCCATCCTTCTTGTCCAAGAGGCCATTCATTCCAGCCAAGCAAGAAATTAGAAAGGGTTCATCTTAAAATTAAACTTAGCCAATGCCTTTGACCGAGTCAGACACTCCTTTTTATTTTCTGTTTTAGAAAAAATGGGATTTGCCACACCCTTTATCGACCTTGTTAAAGCCTGCATCTCTGGTCCTTGGATCTCCCCTCTCATTAATGGTAGACCAAGGCCTTCCTTCCAATCGACCCGAGGACTAAGATAAGGTTGTCCGCTCTCACCTTATCTTTTCATATTGATGGTCGAATCCTTCAGCAGAGCCCTGGACTACAATCTTCGTATGGGTCTAATTACTGGGATTAAATTTTGAAATGGAGCCAAGAACAACAACCATTCTCAGTTTGCTGACGATACTCTTTTAATGGGGGGATCTATTCAGGAGGTTTGATCAACTACCACAAGAGCTGTATCTATGGCAAGAACACTTCTTCCCAAACTCTTCATAGCATTGCCAATACTTTTGGAGTCCCTTATAAGTTGGACTGGGAGAATTTTTCTTATCTGGGCATGCCAGTGAGTGCTAGAAATATGAAAGCATCAGCGTGGGACATTATTATTGATAAGATGAAAAGGAAGGTGCAGCAATGGGGCACCTCTTGGCTTAATCCAGCAGGGCGCCTAATACTTCTTAAAGCAGGTCTTTCCTCCTTACCCTTGTACTGTTTTTCACTCCTGCAAGCCCCAGCTAGCTTTCATAACAAAGTGGACGCACTTCTTCGTCACTTTATATGGCAAGGGGGGGAAAATGAAAGAAAGAAATATAATTCAATAAGTTGGAGGCAAGTCATTCAATCGCAGGAGAAAGGAGGGCTTGGAATCAGGTCCTCAAAACTTCTAAACCTTGCCTTTGCTAGCAAGCTTGTTTGGAGATTCATAACTGGCAAAAATGCTTGGTGGAAGAAAGTATTAGAAAACAAATATCTCAACTTCCCAAGGCAACAGCTTTTGGACCATGAGATCCCTAACAGAGCGTGCTTAAAAATCTGGAGGATGTGTAAGAGAGAAATACCACTTCTTGCACAAAATATTTCCAAAGTACCCAAAGGTGGCAGTCACATTAGAATTAGGGCTGATAAGGTAATGGGGCAACAACCCATTAGTAGGAGGCCTGGTACTCAACAGATCTTAACCTTTCTTACCAGTATAGGGATACAAATACTGGATCAGATTTCTCAGTGGGATGCCCACACTCAGACTTAGAAAGTATGGACCTTCCCGCACATTCCTGTTGATATGGAAACTAGCCTCACTAATCTGCAAGCTCATCTCCATGGCATAGTGCCCTCCAAACGCTACAGCGTTGATGACTTTTGATGGGATCCTTCAGGCACCATCTACACTGTTAAAGCTACCTACCATCAGATTTGCAGCATCGACTTTCCCATGTCTGTTTGGGCACAGTGGATACTTTTCTGGAAAGCAAAGACTCTTCCAAAAATAAAAATTTTTATTGGGGTCCCCCTAAGAGAGAAAGTTCTCACCTATGAGAATCTTAAAAAGCGGGGAATAACTGGTCGATCTCGTTGCCCAAATTATCAATCAGATGAAGAAACCAATCAACATCTTTTCATAGACTGCCCCTTTGCCATAGCTTTTTGGAAGGAAGCTTTTCGGAGCATCAATCTCCCGTGGGCGCCCAGCACCAGCATATATGAAGTTTTGCAAATATGGAAAAAAAGATATCCCTGGAAGAAAAAAAAAAAAACATTGCTCGAAGAGTCTGGAATGCTTCGCCATGCTCTCTCCTATGGAACATTTGGTTGGCAAGAAACTGCATGATCTTTAAAGATAAAGAAACCAGCGTTAGAAAGCTTTACAATAAGGCATGGAGCCTCACTCTGGAAGCATTGTCCACGAAATGTCAAGGGAAACTAGACACAGTGGACCTTTATGTTGAGGAAAGAAATTAAATAGGGTACTTACTGGACAGAAACAACATGGCCCTCAGTAGCAGCAATGCCAATAGCAGTACCAACTCTAGGTACAGCTGGAAAATTAGAATGAAAGATGAGGAATTTTCACTATGGCTCAAGAACTGCAATACTCATTATCTATTTTTTGATGGTGCTTCTAAATCTAATCCAGGAATGGTCGAGGCTGGAGGAATCATCTGTAATGGTAATGGGGATATCATAATTGCATATGAATGGGGACTGGGTAATCTTTCCAACAATAGGGCCGAAGCATTATCTCTTTACCAAGGTCTACTCCAACTACAAAAACTTGGCATAAACACAGCAGTGATTATTGAATACTCGGCTATTGTCATTAGCCTAATGGTCCACAACAGGAAAGCTTCCAACTTGATTCTACAACAAACTATAAGACGATGCCAAACACTTGATCAGCAGATGAGAGGAAATTGATTTTATCATGTACTCCGTTCCCTCAACAAGGAAGCGGATGCGCGGGAAAATACAACATGTCTTCATCATATTGGTACACTACGCTGTAACACCTCTGAACATCATTGTTATCTGCCATGATCAAAATTAAATACCCTCGCAGATTCATCGTACAGAGGAATAGCACCATCATATTCCTTAATTTCATGCCTATCTTCGTCTCTATGTCACATAATCTATCCACTAAACTCCTTGAAAAGGCTCCTCTGATATACAATATGTAGTATCATTTTATATCCTCTGCAGCTTCCCCTTAATCCTCGCGCCCCTGCCATCTCATTACCTTTCCCGTGAACCAACCATCACTCTTCATGTGATCGAATCTTATCCTCTTGTAGATTGTTCAATCCTTGTGATCCTCAATAGCCCTTGCGGTCCTACAATTTCTGACACTATTTGTCAACCTCACAAGCTCGTTCTCCTTTCATCCTTCAGCAACCAAGCCATGGATGCATCAAGTATCAGCTTAGAAAATGCTCGAAATGTAGAAGCAGAAGGCAATCCTAAAGAATTCGTTGGGAGGAAAATCCTTCACATAAGCATAGACTGAACATGAAATGCAAATTTTGTCCTTTACTATTCCAATTTGTAAGAATCTACACTAGTTCATTTTTTCTCATTGTGAAGAACGTTGGATGCAAAAGGGATTTTGACATCAATATTGTCCTCAATTTCTCCACTTCTCACCTACACTTCCATGTAACACTGGAGCTCAAACTCCTATATCATTTTTTAATATAAAACATCATCCGATTTTGTAAAAAAAAAAATGACCATTGAGTTGTAATACTACAAGTTGTGAGTCCAGATATACAAGTAATGCACGAATACCGAGGTTAACAGCCTCGTTCAATAATTCCAAAACGGCACTATATTCTGCGACATTATTTGTGGTAGGCCCTAGACAAACACCTTGTAAATTGACTAACTCACCAGCAGGATTGTAGATTACCCAGGCTGCTGATGACATATTCCTGGTATTGCGGGAGGCACCATCCGCGAAACCGACAAAAGGAGTAATAGACATCTGCACAATCAGGAAGACCCAATCAGCAGAAAGACGCTTATAAAGCACACCACACCACACATGCACAGAAATGAAATCACTAACTTATGTACACACACCACACAAGAATAACTCAAGCGTAGTACTTCTTTAGGTACAACCCAATTATAGGTTGCACCAGAGGAATTAATTCATAGTCGATTAGCTCATAGGCCCCATTTTTTAATACTTGCTTGACGATATAGGGCCCATTCCACATGGGCTGGAATTTGCCCACTCCAATTTTATCATGTGCTTTATAGTATAAGAGAATGAGGTCCCCTTCGATGAAAGAATGTGGAGAAACCGTTTGATCAAAATGAGCCTTAACCTGCTTTTTCTGTGCTTTGATAACCAAAGCAGCCAAGTGGCGGGTTTCATCCAGTCGTTCCAGATATAGGAGATGTTCTTCCTCCGGGGAAGTGTCGGGCAGTAATTCCACAGCCAACTTCAGCGAAGGGATCTCACATTCAACCGAAAGAGTTGCTTCAAGACCATACACCAACTGAAAAGGTGTGAATCTGGTCGCGCTATTTACTGACGTTCGATAAGCCCAGAGAGTTGAGAACAATTGGAGATGCCAGTTGGATTTGTGAATACCAATTGTTCGTTGAAGAATCGTGACAAGTACTTTGTTCACGGCCTCAACTTGGCCATTCGCCTGAGGGTAGTATGGCGTTGAGCTGTCATGACGCGATCATGAGGGTAGTAAATCCCCTCTGTAGACAGAGGCGATCCCACTAGCCCTAGAGTGGGTCTAGCAACAATCAAATCATGCAATGACGTTGGTCCCTAGTTACAAGAAAGACAAATATCGCGATAAGTGACCTACCTCAAATCCCACGTTGTTTTTGTCGAAGAAAGGATGACGCTTCCCATCCTTCGCTTGGCAGATCACGATCCTTCCGCTTGACACGTTTGGACACCTGCATAATACAAAGGATGCAATGATACACAATGTAAAATCTAAAGCATGTAACCATACATCAGTCAGAGAGGATTTAATTCATTGCATCAAGAAACAGACACATGAATAGAACCATAATCAAAGTCACTTATCATTAAAATAACAAAAGAAAGATACAACCCAAAGCTCTGACGCTTGATCTTCCTTTGGCGGAGCTGATAGCGGAGCACGTCTCAACAAAGCTTGTCAGAAATGGGACGAAGCTCTCTCTCTTCGGCTTGGCTCTCAATGGCTGTCTGGTTATCGTTTCCTTCCTACAAGTTCAGCTCTTCTCTAGTGCTATTAGGACTACTAGGACTAGCTTGCTAAAGGAAAAAGGCAAGCTTATATAGATTGTGGAAGTGGAGTTGGGATCCCTACAATTGTGGGATTGGCCCTATCCTTAAGGAATCTTCCATGATAGGTGGAAAACCACCTCCCCTACATGGAGATCCAGAGCGAAACCTCCCAACTCATTTTAGAGACTCGTTCAGGAGTTTGTTGGAATCAAACTTCCACCATTTATTTTTAAAAAAAAATCCTTATTAAGCTTGGCGCGAGTAAGACACTGGGATAGAGTGCCAGTTGGCGCTCCCTCTATGGTGGATTTTCCCCATTAGCGCGAGGGCTGAACTGGCTAGTCGCACCAAGGCTAAAAGATCAGTTTTTAGGGTTTTTCAAGGGAAACTTTCTTCAGAGGAATGATTTTCCTTGTCAAGGGGGATGCCATGAAAGTGGTTTCAGGTTATGTCACTGCTCACAGGTCATGGAAAAAGCCCTCCAATGTGCGGGATGGGGGATTGCAGGGACGGTGACAAATTACTGTGTAACAATGGTGCTCCCCTTCGATCCATTGTTAACACACTATTACATTTGGTGGAAATTCTGACACTTGGTTCCGACACTTTTGACCAAATGTTGGAAATTTCCCCAAATTTTTTCAACTTTTTCAAATCTCGCCCGAAACCGTCGCTATACCGACGTTTACAGGAAAGTGTCGCAATACCGACACTTAAAGGCAAGTATCGGTCTTGCGACGTTCACAAAATAACGTCGCTCTTGTGACGAATTTATGAAGTATGTTGTTATTGCGACGTTACAAAGACAATGTGTCGCAATTGCGACGTTTGGAGGAAACTGTCGTTATTGCGACGTTTAGAAGAATGCGTCGCTCTTGGGACGGATTTCTGAAGTATGTCGTTATTGTGACGTTACAGAGACAATGTGTCGCTATTGCGGCGTTTGGAGGAATTTGTCGCTATTGCGACGTTTAGAAGAATGTGTCGCTATTGCGACATTTGGTGGCAAAGTGTCCCTTTTGCGACGGCTGGTGGCGATGTGTCGCTCTTGCGACGGTTAGGCAATGTGTCGCTCTTCCAAAGGTTGGTGGAAAAGTGTCACTCTTTGTGACGGTTGATTATGATTCGAACTTTTGATTCGAATATGCTTGGTACTAGACTATTCCGGCCAAGCCTCAGGATACAATTTAGTAATTAGAACCCAGAGGCGCGTAGCGGGATGAGGAACGAAGTAATTCATTAGGAGGTGCGACAGCAATCATCTATTTGGCTAAATCAATTGATTGCTACTAAAGCCTGCAAGAGAGCAAGCCATTCCTCCCAGCTATACAACATTGCAAGAAAGCTAGTTCAGTACAAAGTAAGTCTGAAGAAGGCAACCATTGAGTTATGATTCGAGCTTTTGATCGTGAATTGTCCCATAATTGAAATGTGGACCGGATATTAATTTATGTTGGCGCTGACATTTAAATGAATGCCACGGAGGTTCCATGTAATGTTTGTTGATATACAGTGGTAAGTTCAAGCGACTGTAAATTAAAAGAGAAACCTTGGATGCGGGATCTATTTGGGATTTAATAGAAGGGTAGTTATAGGTGTAAATGAGTTATGTTATGGTTTGAACCATATATGTAAGCTCCGCATCGAGAATTGAAATTCTGGGTTGGTTGGTGTTGTAACCAGTAAAAAGAGAAAGGGCTTCCGAAGGGAGTATTAAAATTGTCAGCTTTATGTTAAACTGGAATTATAATATTCATTCAATTTATTATAAAATGGGCTATCGGAATGGAGTAAAATAAAATATAAAATTGATTCATACACTTTTATTCATTCAATATTAAATATAATTCAATTTATTCATTCAATATTAAATATAAAATTGATATACACTTTTTTATTGGGAGTAAAAAGCCCACAATTTTATTAAAAATATAAACAATTTGTAAAAAGCCCACAATTTTGTAAAAAGCCCACTTTTATTTTCTTTTTTCTTATATATTGAGCTTCCATTGAGTTCAACAAGTCTTGGGTTTTCTACACCATTGAGAGAGATAATTGCTGAATATAATTATTATTTTCTTTATAGGATAATTTGCATCAATGGAAGAAAACATTAGAGGTGGAAAAAAAATTCAGAAGGGTGAAAGGGGTGATGGTAGAGTTTATTGCCGAGAAATAATGTTAGAGTTTTAATAGAAATAGCAACAATGCATTGTAGGAAATATGGGCACATTGATGGTGGATCGAATGACTATCGTCCCGTGGTAATTAATTATCTATCTTCATTTTGATTATATCGTAAAAAATTATATTATTTTAATATTTTTTATATGCGCACTAATGTTTAATGATTAATGTTTGTAATTTTCATAAAGGCATAGTTGCCCCCCAACTTTTTGCAGATGATCAACCAGCTTCCACAGCTAAATAGTAGTAGATTAGATGATGTTGCACCAGTACAAGAGAATATTGCAGCAAATATTAGTATTGGAAATGATGTTGTACAAGGTGAATAACATGAAGCGAATGATGAAGGTAATTTTAATGATCCCATGGAGGTAGATCATGATGACAGTAATGAGACAGTTCACATTAATGATGGGACAAATCAAATGCTCCAAGTCAGATGATGATGGTGGAGATAGTAGTGACGGTATTTATGATGTACCTCTGATTAAAAGGTCAAGTGAACGACTTTTTGAACACTCAAATGCAACTCTTCTCTCTGCTACATTGTTGATGGTGAACTTAAAGGTTATGAATAATTTGTCGAACAGATGTATGACACAACTCCTAAGGTATGCAATATGTATATATGATCACATATATGTAAATGTTGATTATTTTCCCTTTTTTTAGTTGTAATAAATGTGTAAAATAATAATTCAATACATACATACATACATATATATATATATATATATATATATGATTAATAATCTTTACATTAACTAGTTTTTGTTTATGATGTAGATTGTTGGGTGAATATTTGTTACCATCACCAAATACTTTACCTCGAACATATCGAGATCTATGTGCTATTATGAAATACTTTGGAATGGAATATAACACTATAGATGCATGTCCTAAAGCTCATATTATATATTATGGAGAACATGCGTTGAAAACAGAATGTCTGAAATGTCGTACTAGTAGATATCAAACAGATCAACTAACCAAAAAGGTGCCTCAAAAGGTTCTTCGTCATATTCCCATAATTCCATGTTTGCAGTGAATGTTCAGGTGTAACAGCATAGCACAATTTATGGATTACCATTCAAAGAATAGAAGTGGAGATGGTTGTTGGGCCGTAAATACGACCACTTTTTACCACTTATTTCATCCATTTTTACTTTTCTTTATCATGTCATTTATTTTAATTTATCATATAAATCCATTTTATAATGATTTATGCTCTTATGGATGAATATTATTTATTCTCTTTTATTTTTAATAAATTGATGATTATTATGTATGATTTTATCAATGACGATTTATTAATATATTTTGTAATATCACTCACCATTTTAGCCTCCAAGATATTTGCCAGATTGAAGATTTGATCTCCAAATCATTATCAAATATTCCAACTTAGAAATTAGCTGGAATAAGAAGTGACAGTTTTACGGTTAATATTCTGGGAAAATGAAGAAGAATCTGGAAAATCCGGAACATGGGTTTTGTCCAGAACGGGCCCAATTAAGTTCATGTGAGAACGGTTTTCCCAAATTCGGCCTATATTGAGAGAAATGTAGGGTTCTTTGAGCACGATTTTCTTAGATTTGTTGTTGCCGCCATCCTCCAAATCTCAGCTGCAAAGCCAAATTCGCCTTGATCTTGTTGAAAGATTGTTGAAAATGTATTTTCTGGATGATCAAGTTGTTGGGAACAATCCAATATTGTTATGGGAGATCATATTTTCTATTTAATTTCTCTTGCTTCTGATTATAAAAGGAGAGCGTGTATTGTGTATTAGAAAACAATGGATGATTATTGAATTCGCTTTGTAACATTGTAATTCCTTGACTCTTGTGAGCAAAGAGCAACTGATAAAAAAGTTATTCATGTTTGATTAATACAAAGAGACATTCTCGTTCCATTTCTCAACCTCTGCAGTAGCCCAACGGCACTTTCACCGGCGGTTGAGGGCCCGACCCTGGTGGAGCGATCCGCTGTTTGTATTTCTATTTTTTTATTTCTGTTGTGTGATAATTGCATTTAGATTTATTACGATTACAGAGTTATTTGATTGTTGTTGGATTGAATTCAGATTTGATGTATATGTTAATGAATTGCACTGCTATTCTATCTTAACAAGGATCGTATTTACTATCTCATTCATCTTGCTATCTTTTATAAAGCGTTGTTGTTCCATTGATTTATGATTCATTCCAATGAACTGTTTCATAGTCTTGGCTGTCAACAGGATTGGAGTATTGAGATTAGTTGCCTAATTGTATTAGAATTAGAATTGCTATTCATATTTTTGTTCCTTTCCAGATTTTGTTCCTTTTAGTTATTTTCATCAGCACGAAGATTGGGTTTGCTTTCATTTCGATTGCCTTAAGATCACCAACTGTAGAGGACACTGGTTATTTCTTCCAAGTCCCCAGATCGGTTATCTTGCATCGATTTCTAAGGGAAGGATTTATTGCTACTGTATCTGTGATTGATGTTTTGCAGATTGGTTTAATTAAGGTTTTAGAGCATTTGAGTTTATGTTGTTGTAGTTAGATTTCTTTTTTAAGCATCCGTTTACTTTTGCATTTGAAACGCTATACTACATCTTGCAAAGCATTACTCTTAGATTAAATTGCTGCCTCATACTGAGTACACTCTTGAAATAAAAATTTGCTCCCGGATTGATAATTAATGTGAGATAAATAGGTGTTAAAAATATACCTTTTACGCCTCGACATTTTTGGGCCGTTGCCAGGGAGAGTGTATGCCATTTAGAAAGAGTGATGCATATTTGATTTTTTTCTGCTTGGGAAGAATTGGGTATTAAAGACAGAAGGTAAGAACTTGCGCACCGAGCAAGAAACACACTTGTTCACTGGCCCGCTTCACAACAGAATTGAGTGAAAGCTTAAGGTAGGAATGAATGCTTGCGTTTGTTTGAATTTTAGAGGTAGAATTTTTGAAAAAAATCTTATAATTCCACTCGAGTGGTGATGTAAGCATCACCCATTTCACTAACCAATTGACAGGAACATTGGAAGGAGTATCCTTAAAGAAACACATGAAGAACATCTTCTATTATGGTAAGAAATGGCTCACATTGCAACTTTTGAATTCCCTATCAAAGATCTAGGAGGAGTGACACAAATGCACATAATTCCCCCATTGTCTCTACCAAATTTTCATGGTTTGACAAATGAAGATCTAGATACATTCTTGTTTGAGTTTGAAATACTTTGTAAAGGATATGATTATTGTACTAACGATCAAAGGTTGAAATTGTTTTCTCTTACTCTAAAAGGAGCAGCTCTTCGATGGGTCATGAGCCTAGGTGGGAACTGCATCCAAACATGGGGAGACATGAAGAACATATTCTTGAAGAAGTACCAAGACTACTGCAAATCCAATAAAGATATTTTTTACATGATATAAGGGGAATATGAAAGCTTGGAGGACTGTGTAGAGTGATTTCGATACAACCTTCAAAAATCAAAGCATAAGCATTTGGAAAAAGAGATCTTGAAAACACTCATTCTTAAAGGAATCAAAGATGATTTTTTAGAACTCTTAAATCTGATAGGAAAAGGTGATGTTTTTCAGTTATCATATGATGATGTTTGTGAATTGTGCATAAGGTATTCAAGAGGAATTTCCAAGGCTGGTAAGAATTCTAGAGAAGTTTCTTCTTTCTTTTCTAAATTTACTACAAGAACAAGAGACATAAGATCTGAAATCAATGTTTTATTTGAAAAGTTTAAAGTTGATTTTATTAGCTCTCTAAATTCACAGTTGAATGTTTTGCAGGTTCAGATAAATCAAGAATTTGATGAAGTGTTTTGCCCTCATTACCAAAAGGAGCATCCCATAGATACTCACTCTTCCTTATCTAATTTGGAAGTAGCATATCAAAGAGATGCAAAAGCTAGGTCAAAAACATGGAAATCATGGCCTACAGGTATGGTTAAAAACACTTCATCTCCATTCTCTTACTTGCATAATTCGTTATGGAATACTCATATGTTAGGGCAGCCATGCCAATCTCAATATAACCGCTACCAATCTTTTCTACAAGCTTGACATGGTTCACCTTATGTGTTGGGAAAAATACTGAGAGGGGGGGGTGAATCAGTATTTACTGCATATTCAAAACTTTTACTTTTTCTTGCTTCTAAAACCCATACGCTACTTTCCTGATATAGACTCGCGTATATACGCGGATATGCTTCATAAAACCCGCGTATACAGAGAGATCTAATTATGCCATTAATTATTCACTTATATCATTCCATCATTCATTCATTAGATGTTCAATAAACAGTAAACATGTGCAGTAAGAACATAATAAACCATCACACATAAGCATCACACATGAACACCGGGATTTTAGGTGGAAACCCAAGTCGGGAGAAAACCACCGCTGCAGTTGCTCAGCCTTCAATATTTTATTATAGAGAAAAAATTTTACAACATATGTGCTGGTGCAGACTCCTACCAGCACGCAGGCACCCACCTGTGCTCGTTTACCAGCCTCTCCTGGAAGGGAGCTCCAACCCCCTGACTCGTTTACCAGCCTCTCCTGGAAGGGAGCTACGACCCCCTGATCTCGTTTACCAGCCTCTCCTGGAAGGGAGCTACAACCCCCTAACTGAAGGCTACAACCCTTAGCACCTCTACGGACCATGTTTCATAAATTTTAACACTGGATCCAAAGCTTCCTTTAGGACACCACTTGCAGGCCACATTTCATCATATTTTCAGACTGGACCCACTCCATACATTTCAATCATACATCAAACTGAAACTTATCAATTCAGACAACCCAGAACTGTAGAACACATCATTCACAAATAGAAGTAACACAGCAGAACAGATCATAAATTTCATACCCCTTGCTTCAACAAACCCTAGTTTGCATACGCGCTTTCCTTTCACTGATACCGCATATATACGCGCTTCCAATCACATCAACCTGCGTATACTTCTATATAAATTATAGAGCTGATTTCACTGCACATACGCGCTTTCTCTTCAGCAAAGCCGCGTATATACATGCTTCTTCTGCGGTGAAATAGCGTATGGTTCTTCAGACATTTAGGGCATTGCAATTCTTCAGAACAGATGCATTACTCAAATTTTACCCTTTACTTCAGACAGATGTTCGCCTCTTCTCAGATCTAATATTCCCCTAAATAGATCTAGCAAATGCAAGTGCATTTCAGATCTAGATACCCTTCTTCATCATTGGTGCATCATGTAATCAGATCTGTCATTCAACTGTAACCCTTTCCATTCAGATATACTTCGGAGAGAAGTATTCATTCAAGCTCAGACATCTTGCCCCCACACTCATGATCTGCACAATGAATTTCTTCTCTTTATATAGGTTTACCCTTTTTCAATACCATGAGCCAAAACCACATTACATCCGATGGTATTCCTAGACGGGGTCATTTAGACGAATCATTACCCAATACAATGGGTCAATACCATGGTGGTTACCCCTGGTTTTTGCACTTTTTGAGCGCTTTTGCCCATACGCGACTTGGCACGTACTTTACCGCGTGCATACGCGACTTCTCCTAGACAAATCCGCGTATTCCTTGAAACATACTCTTTTCATCATGGACCTAGCACATATTGAATTCCTTTCTTCATTACCTTCTGTACTCTCTGTAGATACATCAGATTTACATCTTTTACCAAGTTTATCAAGTCAAGAATAACTTCTTCAGGTGGGTTGCCATCAAGGACAACACTCTGCATCATATTGCCGACAATCTCCCCCTTTGGACTTGATGGCAACCACGATGGTGTTTGGTTACCACAACAGATAGGTACATTAAGAATACAATGACACCATGTCACTCTCCCCATTTTTGACACCATTCTTCCTCTTCATTCAAACACCATGTCACTCTCCCCCTTTGACATCAAGGGCAAAGGGACACTCTCTCCCCCTGTTCTCCTCATGTAGAAGAAGCGTTCTGTATACTGAAGTGACCAAGCTCCCCCTGAGTTCATGCTGAATCTTCAAACATATTTTTTAATGAAGTACATGACTTTATGAACTTCCTATCACCAAAGACTCATACTTACATCAAATGTCCAACCAAGTGGATTTACATATGAGACTCAAGTACCCAACCAAGTGGGTTTACACATTTCAACTCAGCTACCCAACCAAGTGGGTTTACAAATTTGACAAGTCCTTACATGACTGAATATTACAATTTTACATCATGGGTCTCAACAAGACCTTTTCATCAAATTACTAATATGACCATTTATGACCAACACCAGAAAGTCCTCAAGAAAGAGATCATTTTTCAGAATCAACAAAATGCCAACAATGCATTGTACTCAGCAAGGCCAATGCTCCCCCTGAAACTATGCACCCAAGCATCCTTTCCATATGACCAAGGCTCCCCCTTAGTTTATGCCGCCTGAACACCTTCAACAGCCAGTCACCGCCTACAATCGCTGCATGATCTATCCTTATCTAATCATTATCAGTTAGACTGATGCTCCCCCTGAACCTCTGTTCCTGATCTTCAGCTGTCATCCCAATTCTCTTATCATTAATGCATACGCGACTGTGTCTGCTGGAACTGGCGTGTATACACGACTTTTGTTCATCTAACTCGCGTATGGAAAGTGAAGCATAGAAAATTTTACATTTCTTCAACTCCCCCTGAACTTAAACCTCCTGTACCTGTCTTCTTTATATCAGATGATTTGTCAGGCAGAAACATAACCAGAAAAGCCAAACAATATTGCAGAATGCTGACCCCAACCAAAATAGTCAGCAACTATCCATACGCGACTTTCTGTTCATATACTCGCGTATATACGCGACTGTATATCAGGAAAACCGCGTATCCTTTGTAATCTTCTGAATTTATGCAGATTTGTTCTTTTGACTGGAAGAGAACACTCCCAGCTTCTGTCTTAGATACTCGAACGCTTCCCTGGGCAGAGGTTTGGTAAAGATATCAGCAACTTGTTCTTTGGAGGGAACATACTCCAACTTCACCTTTTGCTCAAGTACTTGTTCACGTAAGAAGTGATACTTGATGTGAATGTGCTTGGTCTTCGAATGCATAACAGGATTCTTTGAGATACTGATGGCACTTGTATTATCACACATAATGGAGATAGGAGAAGCACATTTGATTTGAAAATCTTGTAAGGTTTGCATCATCCAAAGGAGTTGAGTGCAATAAGATGCGGCAGCCACATATTCTGCTTCTGTTGTAGATAAGGCAATAGAATTTTGCTTCTTGCTGAACCAAGATACTAACCGGGGTCCCATATAGAATGCACCTCCACTAGTGCTTTTCCGATCATCAACACTTCCAGCCCAATCTGCATCAGTGTAAGCATGAAGAGTAAGATCAACATTCTTTGGATACCATAGACCAAAGTCTTGAGTTCCTTGTAGATATTTGAAAATTCTTTTAACAGCCTGAAGGTGAGACTCCTTTGGATTAGCTTGGAATCGTCCAACAATCCCAACTGCATGCATAATGTCTGGTCTAGTCCCAGTGAGATAAAGTAGACTTCCTATCATTGATCTGTATTCTGGTTGATTCACTGGGGGAGAATCATCATGAGAACTAAGATTACATCCGGTTATCATTGGTGTACTTACAGGTTTGCATTCTTCCATGCCATACTTCTTCAGAATTTGCTTAAGATATTTTGCTTGTGATAGGAATATACCATCTGCAGTTTGATGCACTTGTAAGCCAAGAAAGAATGTTAGTTCCCTAAGTAAGGACATTTCAAATTCTTGCTGCATGACAGAAGCAAATTTTTGACTCATAGATTCTTCGTTACTCCCAAAAATGATATCATCAACATATACAACCACAATCAATAGTTTATCATTTTCAACTTTGTGTATAAGTTGCTATCAGCAGACCCCTTTGAAAATCCTTGTTGATGAAGATATTTGTCAAGACGATAATACCAAGCCCTTGGAGCTTGTTTGAGACCATATAGAGCCTTTTTAAGTCTACAAACAAGATTTGCATCATTTCCCAAAATGAATCCTTCCTGTTGTTCTATATATACTTCTTCTTCTAGATCACCATTAAGAAAAGCAGATTTAACATCCATTTGATAAACTTTGATTTGTTGATAACTTGAAAAAGCAAGAAACATTCTTATAGCTTCAAGTCTAGCTACAGGAGCAAAAGTTTCTTCAAAGTCTATACCTTCTTGTTGAGTATACCCTTTGCAAACCAGTCTAGCTTTGTTTCTTATAACATCCCCATTCTCATTTAACTTGTTCTTGAATATCCATTTAGTTCCAATGACATTTTTATCATGTGGTCTTGGCACCAATTCCCAAGTGTGATTCTTTTCAATTTGATCAAGCTCTTCATTCATGGCTTGAATCCAACATTCATCTTTGCAAGCTTGATTGACATTATGTGGTTCAATTGTGGATAGAAATGCCAGATAGCTAGAAGATCCCACAAGAGTCCTCCTTGTTTGTACACCTGATTCCTTGTCTCCCAAAATTTGAGATTCAGGATGATTCTTTTGAACATATCTGGATGGAGCCTTTTCAGATAAATCATCTTCATGTTCTTCATTGGATCCACTGTCTATATCATTTCTATTTGATGTAGAAGGACAAAAGTCACCATCATCTTCTTCTGTTGTTTGTTTTTCTTCTTTAGGAGCTGCAGGAGACTCATCAATAACAACATCAATACATTCAACAATCTTTCGAAGCCTTTTATTGTAACATTTGTATGCTTTGCTTGAAGATGAGTAACCAAGAAATATCCCTTCATTTGATCTAGGTTCAAACTTGCCAAGTTTTTCATCATTATTTTTGATAAAGCATTTACTTCCAAAAACTCTAAAATGCTTCACAGATGGAGAATTACCATACCAAAGTTCATATGGAGTTTTGTCACTATTTACCCGAACATGAGCCTTGTTGAGAATGTTAGCTGCTGTATGTGCTGCTTCTCCCCAGAACATGTCAGGAGTTCCAGAATCATCGAGCATAGCTCTAGCCATTTGTTGAATTTTTCTATTCATTCTTTCTGCTACGCCATTTTGTTGTGGAGTACCTGCTACAGAGAATTGTCTTTTTATGCCATGTTGTTCAAAAAATTCAAAGAATTCATTTGATGTATATTCTCCTCCTCGATCAGATCTAAGACACTTGATTTTTAGATCTAATTCATTTTCAACTAATGCTTTGAAGATCTGAAATTTTTCAAATGCTTCATCTTTGTGTTTAATGAGCCCAATCCAACACATTCTAGAGTAATAATCAATAAATAAGATATAGTATTCTTCCCCACGTGGTGACTTTTTCCTCATAGGTCCACATATGTCAGTATGAATGAGTTCAAGAGGCTCACTTGATGATCCTTCTTTGGCATTAAATCGTACTCTGGTCTGCTTACCGAATGGACAAGATTTGCATATGATACTTTCTGGTAGATTAATATTGGGAAGAACACGAACAGCTTGAAGTCTGCTTGCTTTGTTGATTTGAGAGAAGCTCAGATGCCCCAGCCTTCTATGCCATAGCCAATTTTCTGAAGACTTGCTCAAGTAACATTGATCTATGCCGTTCAGTACATAAAGGTTGCTAGGATTTCTTTTTCCTTTTATAATGATTTTACCTGTATCAAGATCACGAACCACACATTCTTTTGAACTAAAGACCACTTATGTTCCTTGATCACACATTTGACTTACACTTAACAAGTTATGCCTTAATCAATCCACATACATGACATCATTAGCCTTCACCTTTTCTTTTAGAAATACTGACCCTTTTCCTTTAATTACAGCAGGAGTATCATTTCCAAATGTAACTTTCTTTTCCTTTTCTAGAGCATTATATGTAAGGATTTTGCTTTTGTCACCTGTCATGTGTCTTGAGCACCCACTATCAATGTACCATTGATTTTCTTCACCTTCTGCAAATAACGCTGTCCCACAATTTTCAACCGGTATTTCTTTCTTTTTCCATACTTTAGAGCTTGAGGGAACATGTTCTTTTGGCTGGACCTTGCTCCTGCATTCAGATTCTTCATGACCAAAGTTATTGCAATAAGTACATTCAACTTCGTTTTGAAGAGGAGAAAAGTTGTTATAGGTGTTCTTCTTTGGTCCAATATTCATCCTTTTCTTTCTTGCTTCTCTTGTCATGATGGTTTTATATGCAACACATTGAACAGCTTTATGACCAAAATTGTGACATGAGAAACATTGTCCATTGAAGTAGAAATTTTTGCGATCATGAAATCTTCTATTTGAATTTACCTGTTGGTTGTAGCTTCTTTGAAAGATCTCCCTGTTAGTGTTCCTTGAATTGAGATGATCATGCTTTACCTGTAAATATCCTTTGTTCCCTTGCTGATTGGTTGAATGTAGTGAACTAGTTGTGGCTGCTTTCAGATAATTTGGTGCTGAAGTCTGGGACGATTCCCCAGTATATCCAAGACTTGTTTTTATAAGAGGAGATTGTTGTATCTTGATAATCTCATCTAAGGTTTCTGAACCTTTAGCAAATCTAAGATTGAGAGTCTTCACTTTCTCATTATCTTTCCTTAGACTTACTACTTCACACTCAAATTCCTCAATGCGTTTTTCCTTTGCTTCAAGCCGATTTTCAAGAGTCTCTATGATTATGTTCTTTTCTTCTAGGCTTACTTTGAGTTGATTGTTTTCTTCAAGAAAATCATTGTCCTCTAGAGCATCCACAAAAGTATCATTTTCTTCTCTTTGTTCAAATGCCATGAGAAGTCTAAAATCTTCTTCACATTCTTCCTCACTATCAGATGACCCATCACTGTCTTCATTAGTATAATAACTTTTTCTTGTGCTAGATCGATTCTTATTCCTTCTTGCTACTTATTTTCCTTTAGCCGATGTTTCTTTATAAGGACACTTTGCAGCATAATGACCAACTCTTCCACAATCAAAACATTTGAAAGGAAGCTTACCTTTGAACCTTCCGGTTCCTAGTTGGAGTCTTCTCACAAAATTTGCTTCTTCTTCTTCTTCAGATATATAGCTGGATTCTTTGACAACTTCCTTTTCTTTTCCTTTTGCAGACGCCTTAAAAAAATCTTCTTTGATTTGAGAAGGATCTCCTTGTCTCATTTCAAAAGCAGTCATAATACCATGTAATTGAACAATAGTAAGAGTTTGCAGATCTTGCCTTTCTTCAATAGCTGAAACTTTAGAGTCAAATTTTGAAGTCAAGGATCTTAAGACCTTTTCCACCAGAGTAGTATCGGTTATGGTTTCACCCAAATTTCTCATCCGATTTACAATATCATCTAGATGAAGAAAGAAACTGGCAACACTTTCATCACTATGCATCTTCAAATTTTCATATTCGATTCTAAGAGTTTGGAGTTTTGCATTTTTTACCTTTGTATCTCCTTCATAGCTTAGAATGATTTTGTCCCATATCTCTTTTGCTGAATGTAGCTGCATCACTTTAGCAAATTCTGATTCAGACATGCTTCCTAATAAGACATTCACTGCTTTGGCATTGATTTCATACTTCTTTCTTTCAGCAGCATCAGTAAGAATACTTGCCGGGTATTGATAACCTTCTTCCACGATTGCCCATACATCTGCACCAAGACTTTGCAGATATGATTTTGTTCGTACCTTCCAGAATATCAAATTGCTTCCATTGAATAGAGGTGGCTTTATAGACATCACTCCTTCTTGACTTCCCATTGTGACGGATCTCCTTCAAGCGATCAAGCTTCTGCAGAAGAACCTGCTTTGATACCAATTGTTGGGAAAAATAATGAGAGGGGGGGGGGGGTGAATCAGTATTTACTGCATATTCAAAACTTTTTACTTTGTCATTCCTTAAAACCCATACGCTACTTTGATGAAGCCAAGTAGCGTATACACGCGGATATCCTTCATAAAACTCGCGTATACACAGAGATCTAATTATGCCATTAGTTCTTCACTTATATCATTCCATCATTCATTCATTAGATGTTCTATAAACAGTAAACATGTGTAGTAAGAACATAATAAACCATCACACAAAGCATCACACATGAACACCAGGATTTTTAGGTGGAAACCCAAGTCGGGAGAAAACCACCGCTGCAGTTGCTCAGCCTTCAATATTTTATTATAGAGAAAATATCTTACAACATATGTGCTGGCGCAGACTTGACCAGCACGCAGGCACCCACCTGCGCTCGTTTACCAGCCTCTCCTAGAAGGGAGCTCCAACCCCCTGACTCGTTTACCAGCCTCTCCTGGAAGGGAGCTACGACCCCCTGATCTCGTTTACCAGCCTCCCCTGGAAGGGAGCTACAACCCCCTGACTGAAGACTACAACCCTCAGCACCTCTACGGACCACGTTTCATCAATTTTCACACTGGATCCAAAGCTTCCTTTAGGACACCACTTGCAGGCCACATTTCATCATATTTTCAGACTGGACCCACTCCATACATTTAAGTTCAATCATACATCAAACTGAAACTTATCAATTCAGACAACCCAGAACTGTAGAATACATCATTCACAGATAGCAGTAACACAGCAGAACAGATCAGACATTTCATACCCCTTGCTTCAGCAAACCCTAGTTTTCATACGCGCTTTCCTTTCACTGATACCGCGTATATATGCGCTTCCAATCACATCAACCCGCGTATACTTCTGTACACATTACAGAGCTGATTTCACTGCACATACACGCTTTCTCTTCAGCAAAGCCGCGTATATACGCACTTCTTCTGCGGCGAACTAGCGTGTGGTTCTTCAGACATTTAGGTCATTGCAATTCTTCAGAACAGACACATTACTTAGATTTTACCCTTTACTTCAGACAGATGTTCGCCTCTTCTTAGATCTAATCATCCCCTAAACAAATCTAGCAAATACAAGTACATTTCAGATCTAGATACCCTTCTTCATCATTGGTGCATCATGCAATCAGATCTATCATCCAACTGTAACCCTTTCCATTCAGATATACTTCAGAGAGAAGTATTCATTCAAGCTCAGACATCTTGCACCCACACTCATGATTTTCACAATGAATTTCTTCTCCTTATATAGGTTTACCCTTTTTCAATACCATGAGCCAAAACCACATTACTTCCGATGGTATTCCTGGACGGGGTCATTTAGACGAATCATTACCCAATACAATGGGTCAATACCATGGTGGTTACCCCCGGTTTTGCACTTTTTGAGCGCTTTTTCCCATACGAGACTTGGAACGTTCTTTCCCGCGTGCATACGCGACTTCTCCTAGACAATTCCGCGTATGCCTTGAGACATACTCTATCATCATAGATCTAGCACATATTGAATTCCTTTCTTCATTACCTTCTGTACTCTCTGTAGATACATCAGATTTACATCTTTTACCAAGTTCATCAAGTCAAGAATAACTTCTTCAGGTGGGTTGCCATCAAGGACAACACTCTGCATCATATTGCCAACATTATGATTGCATGACTACTCTCCCTCATCTTGTAGCACAAACACATCTTTCAGCTCTTCCACAAAACCTTTCTTTCCTATCAAAATCATCCACTCAACCCAATCAACTACATCATCAAAAGGCTCTGTTCCCTACACAATCTCCTGCTCAACTCATTCCACACCCTCACCATAATAAACCAGTACAACATGCTTACAGTGTTGAACTGCAAAATTCACGCACTCTTCCCACCCATTCTATCTCACATGCACTATTGGAAAAAACTTACACTGAGACTCAGAATGTATCAAATCCAAAAATTGTAGAAGTTATGAAAGAAAATGAGTTTTTTTCCAGTTTGCACCAAAAAACCATTTTAAAAGCTCAAGAACTTCATGATATGATGGCTATGGGAAATCAAGGAAGTAAAGAATATATTGAAGATTGGTTTCACTCCATCATTTGTTTGCAACATCACTCTATACTTCAACAATTTTTGGCACCATCTTTTCAAGGGAAGTTGGCTTCTCATACCATAATTTTAATTAACATACATTTTTTCAAATTTGGGTATGTACATAATTGAAGCCTTATTTCGGAAATGGCTCCATTGGAAATAATTTTATACATAATCATATTCATTTTCCAATTCAGAGTAGGATAGTGGAGAAATCAATAAAAGATGAAATAAAACAAACACATTTTTTATTTATTTTTGTAAAAATAGTTGTTTCTTTGTTGCAACACACTGTGAAATCAACATTGATGATAAATATTTTAATTTATTTATGTATGTAGATGAATTATATTGCAAATAATCATTCTACAAACACTTATATTCATTTTTATCATCAATATGGAAAAATTGCTTGAATATTGTATTTTTTTTTTTGGCTTGCAGGCTTGATGAAATTCTTAAAAACAAAGTTGGGACAGTCATGTTTTGGGGGACCAAAAGTGAATATTTTTAAAACCTGTTTCTATCCTAAGTATCCATTGATGTTTACTTTCTAAACCAATTTGAATCACTCTATTTGGATTTGAAACGAAAAAGTTAGAACCAAAACATTGACAGGGTGTCTAGTAGGTAGCTCAACAACAGAGTTGGGACAGTCGGTTTTTGGAGGCCTAAATGACCATATTTTTAAAACCTATTTCTATGGTAGATTTCTCTATGAATCTAGTTTACAATGCAATTTGAATCACTCAATTTCGATATCGTATGAGGAATTTATGACCAAAATATTGATTGCTTATCATAAATCAGCACTCTTGAAACTTTGTTTTCTCGGCTGTTCCTTAACATATTTGACCCATCAATTCTTCTTGTATTCAAAACCTGTTTCTATTGGAGATCAATAAATAAATATACTTTAATCTCCAATTTTAATCGGTTAAATCCGTCATCAAACGAAAAATTTATGCTTGAAATATCAACTGTTGGTCTGAGCTGGAAAATCGAAAATGACTCTATTATGCAGGTTGTTCTAAGCAAATTTGACATATCACAACATTGAATTTTTAAAACCTGTTTCTATTGGAGATAAAACTTTGAATTAGCTCTCATTTGACTTTGGAATCACTCAAATCCGACGAAAAACAAAGAATTTATGATTAAAACACTGCAGGTTAGCATGATTGGCCACTGCTCTCCCGCAGGTAATAAATTAATTTTACTTTGTTTATGGATTTGTTCTACAGAGTAAATAGTTGTTAGTTTTTTGCATAATTCTTGGATTAAGGGAGCCCATACACCTCTCTTTCTCCATGATTTAATGTTTTATTGCAGGTAGACACTTGTTTTTTTGCAGGTCTTAGGAGAACAAAGACGATCAATTTATGGACGAGTGATTCTTGAAAAAAAAATTAGTAAAACAAGGGAATTTCATCCAGTTCATTACCTAACAGATTTATAACAAGAAGAAATGAAGAATTGCTTCCCATTTCAAGATTCATGTTACTGCTGGCAAAACATTTTTCAAAGAGATCATTTTTTTTCCATTAATAGATTGATATTCCTTTAGGAAATAACATCATAGCTGTTGTAACTTAATATAGTGTTTTTCATTTTCTGATTTCTTTTATGTTTTTGTGTTTTAGGTGTTGATCCCTTCAAATTGCAATTTGTGCTCCAGTGGTAATTGAACAATAAGTACCCCACCATGCAAATTTCAATCGCAGAAAGAAATTCTTCGGTAGAAAAAAAAAATTACTTTTTCTTGAAACCTGTACATAAAGTTTGTTTTATTTTACATTGCTTGTTTTTTTTATATAGAATTTTATTTCTTGAACCATTCTTACTTTGCTTGTGAATTTTTGTTGTTCCTTCTTTTGAAAGGAACAGCAGTTTTGTTGTGGATGTTTTTGTTGTTCCTTTCCAAAGGAACAGTGATGTTCCTTTCGAAAGGAACAACAGTATTATTGTGAGCGTTTTTGTTGTTCATTTCCAAATGAACATCCTTTCGAAAGGAACAACAACATTTTCACAAATTGTTTTACTGTTATTTTCCAAAGGAACAACATTTTTTGAGTGCATTTTTCTTGTTTGTGAACAATTTTTTGAGAATTTTTTTTTGAATTTTTCATAACTTTTTGAAAGACAAACATACAATTTATGGAAGGATACACAATCATACAAATTAAAGCTTACTGTAATCAGCAAATCAAAATAAATCGTCATTTTCTTTAAAAAGTTGTTAAGTAATGATAAGAAAAAGGAAAAAGAGACATAATCAATAACATGATGTTGTTGTCTTACTACCACTAAATTCATATGATCGATTATATTTATCATGTTGGTTCTTTCCCATATTTTATAACTTTCTTTGATTTTTACTTATGGAGTAGGAACAAGGGCATATTCTTTTCTATTGAGCTGTTCAGACTTCTTCCACCATCCCTACTCTTAAGGAGTGTTGAGTCATCCTTTATGAATAAATAGGAAAGTGTTATATGAAAAGAAAAATATTTACATATTTCATTAATAATTTTATAATTTGGCAGATGGAGGATAGGGGGTCTCATCAAGAGTTGGCCTACCATGTTCATAAGGAATCAAGTGAAGTGGCATTCCCATCATGGCCACCAAACTAGGGATATGGTCCAATGGACAATTGAAAAATTAAGAAGTCATTGAAACAGGAGGTCTCATCACGAGCCGGCCGCCCACTTTTCACTTCTTCCAAGTGAATGGCATTGTGATTTATCTGGTCACCAAGCCAACACAATGGCCTCCGTTATGACAATTAACAAGCACTTCCTCAACATAAATAAAGGACAATGGTTCCAAGGGTGAGAGAGCAACTCTGTCAAGGTTATGGACACCTGTGGGCAACAGAGCTCTGCTGATGGTATTGGAGCCATATTTATACACATCAATAGTAATATTAAACCATTTTTCCTATATATCTATTTAAATATCAGATGAAAGTATGAATCTTTAACCTTTGATTTTGAACCTATTATACGTGAAAATCATCATAAATCGATCACATTAGTTTAAGTGGGTAATAAACGCATTTGTACTTATATTTATCTTAAGCTGTCCCTTCTCCTTATCCTTGAATCATTACAAAACGCTTCTATATCTGTTTATGATTTATCACATGCATGGATTTCAGTAAATGCTATAATTTCATTGATTGTATCATAAGTATGTATGCCTTTCCATGTTGTACAATTGTTGTGCAATACGCTGCTATTCTATTTTGCTGATTTGCCACAATATTGATACTGCATTTTTACAGAATTTTTTTCTGCTTGAATTTTTTTGCATGCATCTTATCTTTTTCCATTCCAAACTGAAACTGTGAATTCAAGAAAATTGCATACAGAATTGTGATTTGTTTATAGGAGAACAACAAGTATGGGGGGAAATTCTATTCGCAACACAACCATACTATTGCAATTAACAACAAAGGTTCGTGAACGCACACAATTCTTTAGACATGATGTGCTTGCATGGCTTCCACCTTTTGCATCACTTTCAGTATCCACTCCGCCTACATCAGCTTCAACAAAGGCCAGTCCCTACATGTCATTCCATTTTTCAGAAGTAACACTTGAGTTAAAATAGCATATTTTCTGATTTATTATGAATTTAAGAGCATTTCATGAACATCCATTGAGCATTATTTATCATCATTCATTCCATATCTTTACCACTTCCCATTTTCTAGACACGTCTCATCTTTCAGTTTGGGGGAGTGTTGATTTCCTTCATTTAATTCTTATGACCATGTCAGTAATATTCTTTATCATCCATTGATATTCTTATTCATTCTCAACACCTCCATTATTCCATGTTGTTTTATACCAAGCATCGATTTCAACAGATTGTAGCAACCACCTCTCTTTGTTTTCTAGCATCGCATGAGGACATGCTAATTCTTCAGTTTGGGGGGGAATTGCTACACATGATGGATGTTTTTTTACTCTCTTTCTCGTTTAAGGCATACAATTTCATTTTTGTACAGTGCAGAAATTGATTTGCATATATCTTTAAAACTATGAACTGAATGCTTGTGATTTCTGGATAACAAAGATGTATTATTAAAATACACAAACCCAGATAATTTCATACTAAATTAGTTCATAAAATTTCAAAAATTACGCATTATCACCTACAACTATTTTTTTATATATCTCATGATCCGTGCATCCAAACGATCTGATTTTTGAGAAAATGGTTAATGAAGTTTGTTGTTATTTATGTCACATTTTTCTGCAACTTCATATACATATAGTTGAATGTCAATTGTAAAAATTGTTATGCCTTTATCAAGACTACTAAAATTGAATATTCATTATTTGATGAAAAATTCATTTGTTCCATCCATTTCATAGCTGGGATGAACAATTTTCTTTGCTCGGTTAACACATGGATTTTATCTTTGGATTGCATGAGAACATGCAATATATTCAGTTCTGGGTTGCATGAGGACATGCAATATATTCAGTTTGGGACTATGTTGGGCTGTGAATACGACCACTTTTTACCACTTATTTCATCCATTTTTACTTTTATTTATGATGTCATTTATTATAATTTATCATATAAATCCATTTTATAATGATTTATGCTCTTATGGATGAATATTATTTATTCTCTTTTATTTTTAATAAATTGATGATTATTATGTATGATTTCATCAATGATGGTTTATTAATATATTTTGTAATATCACTCACCATTTTAGCCTCCAAGATATTTGCCAGATTGAAGATTTGATCTCCAAATCATCATCAAATATTCCAACTCAGAAATTCGTTGGACTAAGAAGTGACAGTTTTGCGGTTAATATTTTGGGCAAATGAAGAAGAATCTGGAAAATCCAGAACATGGGTTTTGTCTAGAACGGGCCCAATTAACTTAAATTATAACGGTTTGCCCAAATTCGGCATGTATTGAGAGAAATGCAGGGTTCTTTGAGCATGATTTTCTCAGATTTGTTGTTGCAGTAGTTCTCCAAATCTCAGCTGCAAAGCCAAATTCGCCTTGTTCTTGTTGAAAGATTGTTGAAAATGTATTTTCTGGATGATCAAGTTGTTGAGAACAATCCAATATTGTTATGGGAGATCATATTTGCTATTTAATTTCTCTTCCTTCTGATTATAAATGGAGAGCATGTATTGTGTATTAGAAAACAATGGATGATTATTGAATTCCCTTTGTAACATTGTAATTCCTTGACTCTTGTGAGCAAAGAGCAACTGATGTAAAAGCTATTCATGTTTGATTAATACAAAGAGACGTTCTCGTTCCATTTCTCAAGCTCTGCAGTAGCCTAGCGGCGCTTTCACCAGTGGTTGAGGGCCCGGCCCTAGTAGAGCGATCCGTTGTTTGTATTTCTATTCTTTTATTTCTGTTGTATGATAATTGCATTTAGATTTATTACGATTACAGAGCTATTTGATTGCTGTTGGATTGAATTCAGATTTGATGTATACGTTAATGAATTGCACTGCTATTCTATCTTAGCAAGCATCGTATTTACTATCTCATTCATCTTGCTATATTTTATAAAGCGTTGTTGTTTTATTGATTTATGATTCATTCCAATGAACTGTTTCATAGTCTTGACTGTCAACAAGATTGTAGTATTGAGATTAGTTGCCTAATTGCGTTAGAATTAGAATTTTTGTTCATATTGTTGTTCCTTTCCAGATTTTGTTCCTTTCAGTTATTTTCATCAACACGAAGATTGAGTTTGCTTTCATTTGGATTGTTTTAAGATCACCAACTGTAGAGGACACTGGTTATTGCTTCCAAGTCCCCAGATCGGTTATCTTGCATCGATTTCTAAGGAAAGGAGTTATTGCTACTATATCCCTGATTGATGTTTTGCAGATTGGTTTAATTAAGGTTTCAGAGCATTTGAGTTTATGTTGTTGTAGTTAGATTTCTTTTTCAAGCATTCGTTTACTTTTGCATTTGAAACGCAATACTACATCTTGCAAAGCATTACTCTTAGATTAAATTGTTGCCTCAAACTGAGTACACTCTTGAAATAAAAAGTCGCTCCTGAATTGATAATTAATGTGAGATAAATAGGTGTTAAAAATATACCTTTTATGCCTCGACATTTTGGCGTCGTTGCCGGGGAGAGTGTATGCCATTTAGAAAGAGTGATGCATATTTGATTTTTTTCTGCTTGGGAAGAATTGGGTATTAAAGACAGAAGGTAAGAACCTGCGCACCGAGCAAGAAACACACTTGTTCACTGGTCCACTTCACAGAAGAATTGAGTGAAAGCTTAAGGTAGGAATCAATGCTTGCGTTTGTTTGAATTTTAGAGGTAAAATTTTTGAAAAAAATCTTATAATTCCACTCGAGTGGTGATGTAAGCACCACCCATTTCACTAACCAATTGACAGGAACATTAGAAGGAGGATCCTTAAAGAAACACATGAAGAACATCTTCTATTATGGTAAGAAATGGCTCACATTGCAACTTTTGAATTCCCTATCAAAGATCTAGGAGGAGTGACACAAATGCACATAATTCCCCCATTGTCTCTACCAAATTTTCATGGTTTGACAAATGAAGATCTAGATACATTCTTATTTGAGTTTGAAATACTTTGTAGAGGATATGATTATTGTACTAATGATCAAAGATTGAAAGTGTTTCCTCTTACTCTAAAAGGAGCAGCTCTCCGATGGTTCATGAGCCTAGGTGGGAACTGCATCCAAACATGGGAAGACATGAAGAACATATTCTTGAAGAAGTACCAAGACTACTGCAAATCCAATGAATTTTTTTTGGCATGATACAAGGGGAAGATGAAAGCTTGGAGGACTGTGTAGAGCGATTTCGATACTACCTTCAAAAATAAAATCATAAGAATTTGGAAAAAGATATCTTGAAAACACTCATTCCTAAAGGAATCAAAGATGATTTTTTAGAACTCTTAAATCTGATAGGAAAAAGTGATGTTTTTCAGTTATCATATGATGATGTTTGTGAATTGTACATAAGGTATTCAAGAGAAATTTCCAAGGCTGGTAAGAATTCTAGAGAATTTTCTTCTTTCTTTTCTAAATTTACTACAAGACCAAGAGACATAAGAGCTGAAATCAATGTTTTATTTGAAAATTTTAAAGTTGATTTTATTAGCTCTCTAAATTCACAGTTGAATGTTTTGCAGGTTCAGAGAAATCAATAATTTGATGAAGTGTTTTGCCCTCATTACCAAAAGGAGCATCCCATAGATACTCACTCTTCCTTATCTAATTTGGAAGTAGCATATCAAAGAGATGCAGAAGCTAGGTCAAAAACATGGAAATCATGGCCTACAGGTATGGTTCAAAACACTTCCTCTCCATTCTCTTACTTGCATAATTCGTTATGGAATACTCATATGTTAGGGCAGCCATGTCAATCTCAATATAACCACTACCAATCTTTTCTACAAGCTTGGCATGGTTCACCTTATGATTGCATGACTACTCGCTTTCATCTTGTAGCACAAACACATCTTCCAGCTCTTCCACAACACCTTGCTTGCCTATCAAAATCATCCACTCAACTCAATCAACTACTTTATCAAAAGGCTCCATTCCCTACACAATCTCCTGCTCAACTCATTCCACACCCTCACCATAATAAACAAGTACAACATGCTTACAGTGTTGAAATGCAAAATTCACTCACCCTTCCCACCCATTCTATCTCACATGCACCATTGGATAAAATTTACACTGAGACTCAGAATGTATCAAATCCAAAAATTGTAGAAGTTATGAAAGAAAATGAGGTTTCTTTCAGTTTGCACCAACAAACCATTTTAAAAGCTCAAGAACTTCATGATATGATGGCTATGGGAAATCAAGGAAGTAAAGAATATATTGAAGATTGGTTTCACTCTATCATTTGTTTGCAACAACACTCTATACTTCAACAATTTTTGGCACCATCTTTTCAAGAGAAGTTGGCTTCTCATGCCCTAATTTTTATTAACATACATTTTTCAAATTTGGGTATTTACATAATTGAAGCCTTATTTCGGAAATGGCTCCACTGGAAATAATTTTATACGTAATCATATTCATTTTCCAATTCAGAGTAGGATAATGGAAAAATAAATAAAAGATGAAATAAAACAAACACATTATTTATTTATTTTTGTAAAAATAGTTATTTCTTTGTTGCAACACGCTGTGAAATCAACATTGATGATAAATATTTTAATTTATTTGTGTATGTAGATGAATTATATTGCAAATAACTATTCTACAAACACTTATATTCATTTTTATCATCAATGTGGAAAAATTGCTTGAATATCATATATATATATATATATATATATATATATATATTTGACTTGTGGGCTTGATGAAATTCCTAAAAACAAAGTTGGGACAGTCATGTTTTGGGAGACCAAAAGTGAATATTTTTAAAACTCATTTCTATCCTAAGTAGATCTTGATGTCTACTTTCTAACCCAATTTGAATCACTCTATTTGGATTTGAAACGAAAAAGTTAGAACCAAAACATTGATAAGGTGTCTTGTAGGCAGCTCAACAACAGAGTTGGGACAGTCTGTTTTTGGAGGCCTAAATGACTATTTTTTTAAAACATGTTTCTATGGTATATTCCTCAATGAATCTAGTTTAAAATGCAATTTGAATCACTCAATTTCGATATCGTATGAGGAATTTATGACCAAAATATTGACTGCCTATCATAAATCAGCACTCTTGAAACTATGTTTTCTCGGTTGTTCCTTAACATATTTGACCCATCAATTCTTCTTGTCTTCAAAACCTGTTTCTATTGGAGATCAATAAATTAATCTACTTTAATATCCAATTTGAATCGGTTAAATCCACCATCAAACGAAAAATTTATGCTTGAAATATCAACTGTTGGTCTGAGCTGGAAAATCGAAAATGACTCTATTATGCAAGTTGTTCTAAGCAAATTTGACATATCACAGCATTGAATTTTTAAAACCTGTTTCTATTGGAGATAAAACTTTGAATTAGCTCTCATTTGGCTTTGGAATCACTCAAATCCGACGAAAAACAAATAAGTTCTGATTGAAACACTGCAGGTTAGCATGATTGGCCACTGCTCTCCCGCAGGTAATAAATCAATTTTACTTTGTCCATGGATTTGTTCTACAGAGTAACTACTTGTTAGTTTTTTGCATAATTATTGGATTAAGGGAGTCCGTACACTTCTCTTTCTCCATGATTTAATGTTTTATTGTAGGTAGACATTCGTTTTTTTGCAAGTCTTAGGAGAACAAAGAAGGTCAATTTATGGACGAGTGATTCTTGAAATAAATTTTAGTAAAACAAGGGAATTTCATCTAGTTCATTATTTAACAGATTTATAACAAGAAGAAATGAAGAATTGGTTCCCATTTCAAAATTCATGTTACTGCTGCCAAAACATTTTTCAAAGAGATCATTTTTTTTTCATTAATAGATTGATATTCCTTTAGGAAATAACATCATAGTTGTTGTAACTTAATAGAGTGTTGCTCCTTTTCTGATTTCTTTTATGTTTTTTTGTTTTAAGTGTTGATCCCTTCAAATTTCAATTTGTTCTCCAGTGGTAATTGAACAATAAGTACCCCACCATGTAAGTTTCAATCGCAGAAGGAAATTCTTCGGTAGAAAAAAAAAATAAAAATATATATATATATATATATATATATATATATATATATTCTTAAAACCTGTACATAAAGTTTGTTTTCTTTTACTTTTCTTGTTTTTTTTGTATAGAATTTTATTTCTTGAACCATTCTTACTTTGCTTGTGAATTTTTGTTGTTCCTTCTTTCGAAAGGAACAACAATTTTGCTGTGGATGTTTTTGCTGTTCCTTTCTAAAGGAACAATGTTGTTCCTTTCAAAAGGAACAACGGTATTGTTGTGAGAGTTTTTGCTGTTCATTTCCAAAGGAACATCCTTTCGAAAGGAACAACAGCATTTTTGCAAATTGTTTTACTGTTCCTTTCCAAAGGAACAACACTTTTTGAGTGCATTTTTCTTGTTTGTGAAAAAAAATTGAAATTTTTTTTTGAATTTTTCATAACTTTTTGAAAGACAAACATACAATTTATGGAAGGATACACAATCATACAAATTAAAACTTACTATAATCAGCAAATCAAAAGAAATCGTCATTTTTTTAAAAGTTGTTTAGTAATGATATGAAAAAGGAAAAAGAGACATAATCAATAACATGATTTTGTTGTCTTACTACCACTAAATTCATATGATCGATTATATTTATCATGTTGGTTCTTTCCCATATTTTATAACTTTCTTTGATTTTTACTTATGGAGTAGGAACAAGGGCATATTCTTTTCTATTGAGCTATTCAGACTTCTTCCACCATCCATACTCTTAAGGAGTGTTGAGCCATCCTTTATGAATAAATAGGAAAGTGCTATATGAAAAGAAAAATATTTACATATTTCATTAATAATTTTATAATTTGACAGATGGAGGATAGGGGGTCTCATCAAGAGCCGGCCTACCATGTTCATAACGAAGCAAGTGAAGTGGCATTCCCATCATGGCCACCAAACTAAGGATATGGTCCAATGGACAGTTGAAAAAATTAAGAATTCCTTGAAACAGGAGGTTTCATCACGAACCGGCCTGCCCACTTTTCACTTCTTCTCAGTGAATGGCATTTTAATTTATCTGGTCACCAAGCCAGCACAATGGTCTCTGTTATGACAATTAATAAGCACTTCCTCAGCATAAATAAAGAACAATAGTTTCAAGGGTGAGAAAGAAACTCTGTCAAAGTTATGGACACCTATGGGCAACAGAGCTATGCTGATGGTATTGGAGTCACATTTATACACATCAATAGTAATATTAAACCCTTTTTCCTATATCTCTATTTAAATATCAGATGAAAGTATGAATCCTTTGATTTTGAATTTATTATACATGAAAATCATCATAAATTGATCACATTAGTTTAAGTGGGTAATAAACGCATTTGTACTTATGTTTATCTTAAGCTGCCCCTTCTCCTTATCCTTGAATCATTACAAAACGCTTTTATATATGTTTACGATTTATCACATGTATGGATTTCAGTAATGCGATAATTTGCTGATCATATCATAAGTATGTATGTCTTTCAACCTTTATCTGATTGTTGTCTGATACGTTCTTCTATTTTTGATTTTAAAATATTGATCTTGCATTTTAATTTTTAAGCGAACTTATATTGTATATCTTTGGAACAGTGAAAGCTGAATTCAAGAAAATTGCATACAAAATTGTGATTTGTTTACAGGAGAACAACAAATATGGGAGAAAATTCTATTCGCAGCACAACCACACTATTGCAATTAACAGCACAAGGTTCGTGAACACGCACAATTCTTTAGACATGATATGCTTGCATGGCTTCCACCTTTTGCATCACTTTCAGTATCCGCTCCGCCTACATCAGCTTCAACAAAGGCCAGTCCCTACATGTCATTCCATTTTTTCGGAAGTAACACTTGAGTTAAAATAGCATAATTTTCTGATTTATTATGAATTTAGGAGCATTTCATGAACATCCATTGAGCATTATTTATCATCATTGATTCCATATCTTTACCACTTCCCATTTTTCTAGATACGTCTCATCTTTCAGTTTGGGGGAGTGTTGATTTACTTCATTTATTTCTTATGACCATGTCAGTAATATTCTTTATCATCCATTGATATTCTTATTCATTCTCAACACCTCCATTATTTCATGTTGTTTTATACCAAGCATCGATTTCAACAGATTGTAGCAACCACCTCTCTTTGTTTTCTAGCATCGCATGAGGACATGCTAATTCTTCAGTTGGGGGGGGAGGGGGCCGGAATTGCTACACATGATGGATGTTTTTTTACTCTCTTTCTCGTTTAAGACATACAATTTCATTTTTGTACAGTGCAGAAATTGATTTGCATATATATTTAAAACTATGAATCGAATTCTTGTGATTTCTGGATAACAAAGAGGTATTATTAAAATACACAAACCCAGATAATTTCAAACTAAATCAGTTCATAAAATTTCGAAAATTATGTATTATTACCTACAACCATTTTTTTATATATCTCATGATCCGTGCATCCAAACGATCTGATTTTTGAGAAAATGGTTAATAAAGTTTGTTGTTACTTATGTCACATTTTTCTGCAACTTCATATACATATAGTTGAATGTCAACTATAAAAATTGTTGTGTCTTTATTAAGATTGCTAAAATTGAATATTCATTATTTGAGGAAAAATTCATTTGTTCCATCCATTTCATAGTTGGGATGAACAATTTTCTTTGCTTGGTTAACACATGGATTTTATCTTTGGGTTGCATGAAAACATGCAATATATTCAGTTCTGGGTTGCATGAGGATTTGCAATATATTCAGTTTGGGGGTATGTTGGACCGTGAATACGACCACTTTTTACCACTTATTTCATCCATTTTTACTCTTATTTATCATGTCATTTATTATAATTTATCATATAAATCCATTTTATAATGATTTATGCTCTTATAGATGAATATTATTTATTCTCATTTATTTTTAATAAATTGATGATTATTATGTATGATTTTATCAATGATGGTTTATTAATATATTTTTTAATATCACTCACCATTTTAGCCTCCAAGATATTTTCCAGATTGAAGATTTGATTTCCAAATCATCATCAAATATTTCAACTCAGTAATTTGTTGGAATAAGAAGTGGCAGTTTTGTGGTTAAGATTCTGGACAAATGAAGAAGAATCTGGAAAATCCGGAAATTGGGTTTTGTCTCCAATGGACTCAATTAACTTATGTAAAGAACGGTTTGCCCAAATTCAGCCTGTATTGAGAGAAATGCAGGGTTCTTTGAGCATGATTTTCTCAGATTTGTTGTTGCGGCAGTCCTTCAAATCTCAGCTGCAAAGCCAAATTCATCTTGTTCTTGTTGAAATATTGTTGAAAATGTATTTTCTGGATGATCAAATTGTTGGGAACAATCCAATATTTTTATGGGAGATCATATTTTCTATTTAATTTCTCTTCCTTCGGATTATAAAAGGAGAGCATGTATTGTGTATTAGAAAACAATGGATGATTATTGAATTCCCTTTGTAACATTGTAATTCCTTGACTCTTGTGAGCAAAGAGCAACTGAGGTAAAAACTATTCATGTTTGATTAATACAAAGAGATGTTCTTGTTCCATTTCTCAAGCTCTACAGTAGCCCAGCGGCGTTTTAACCGGCGGTTGAGGGCCCGGCCCTGGTAGAGCGATCCGCTGTTTGTATTTCTATTCTTTTATTTTTTTTTTGTGATAATTGCATTTAGATTTATTACGATTACAGAGTTATTTGATTGTTGTTGGATTGAATTCAGATTTGATGTATACGTTAATGAATTGCACTGCTATTCTATCTTAGCAAGGATCGTATTTACTATCTCATTCATCTTGCTATCTTTTATAAAGCGTTGTTGTTCCATTGATTTATGATTCATTCCAATGAGCTATTTCATAGTCTTGGCTGTCAACAGGATTAGAGTATTGAGATTAGTTGCCTAATTGCGTTAGAATTAGAATTGCTGTTCATATTGATGTTCCTTTCCAGATTTTGTTCCTTTCAGTTATTTTCATCAGCACGAAGATTGAGTTTGTTTTCATTTCAATTGCTTTAAGATCACCAATTGTAGAGGACACTAGTTATTGCTTCCAAGTCCCCAGATTGGTTATCTTGCATCGATTTCTAAGGGAAGGAGTTATTGCTACTGTATCCCTGATCGATGTTTTGCAGATTGGTTTAATTAAGATTTCAGAGCATTTGAGTTTATGCTGTTGTAGTTAGATTTATTTTTCAAGCATCCATTTAATTTTGCATTTGAAACACTATACTACATATTACAAGGCATTACTCTTAGATTGAATTGCTTCCTCAGACTGAGTACACTCTTGAAATAAAAAGTTGCTCCCGGATTGATAATTAATGTGAGATAAATAGGCGTTAAAAAGACATCTTTTATGCCTCGACATTTTGGCGCTATTGCCGGGGAGAGTGTATGCCATTTAGAAAGAGTGATGCATATTTAATTTTTTCTTCTTGGGAAGAATTGGGTATTAAAGACGAAAGGTAATAACCTGTGCACCGAGCAAGAAACACACTTGTTCACTGGCCCGCTTCACAGCAGAATTGAGTGAAAGCTTAAGGTATAAATGAATGCTTACGTTTTTTTGAATTTTAGAGGTAGAAATTTAAAAAAAAAATCTTGTAATTCCACTCGAGTGGTGATGTAAGTACCACCCATTTCACTAACCAATTGACAGGAACATTGGAAGAAGGATCCTTAAAGAAACACCTGAAGAACATCTTCTATTATGGTAAGAAATGGCTCACATTGTAACTTTTGAATTCCCTATCAAAGATCTAGGAGGAGTGACACAAATGCACATAATTCCCTCATTGTCTCTACCAAATTTTCATGGTTTGACAAATGAAGATCTAGATACATTCTTGTTTGAGTTTGAAATACTTTGTAGAGGATATGATTATTGTACTAACGATCAAAGGTTGAAAGTGTTTCCTCTTACTCTAAAAGGAGCAGCTCTCCGATGGTTCATAAGCCTAGGAGGGAATTGCATCCAAACATGGTAAGACATGAAGAACATATTCTTGAAGAAGTACCAAGACTACTGCAAATCCAATGAATATATTTTTGGCATGATACAAGGGGAAGATGAAAGCTTGGAGGACTATGTCGAGCGATTTCGATACAACCTTCAAAAATAAAAGCATAAGCATTTGGAAAAAGAGATCTTGAAAACACTCCTTCTTAAAGCAATCAAAGATGATTTTTTAGAACTCTTAAATCTGATAGGAAAAGGTGATGTTTTTCAGTTATCATATGATGATGTTTGTGAATTGTGCATAAGGTATTCAAGAGGAATTTCCAAGGCTAGTAAGAATTCTAGAGAAGTTTCTTCTTTCTTTTCTAAATTTACTACAAGAACAAGAGACATAAGAGCTGAAATCAATGTTTTATTTGAAAAGTTTAAAGTTGATTTTATTAGCTCTCTAAATTCACAGTTGAATGTTTTGCAGGTTCAGAGAAATCAAGAATTTGATGAAATGTTTTGCCCTCATTACCAAAAGGAGCATCCCATAGATACTCACTCTTCCTTATCTAATTTGGAAGTAGCATATCAAAGGGATGCAGAAGCTAGGTCAAAAACATGGAAATCATGGCCTACAGGTATGGTTCAAAACACTTCTTCTCCATTCTCTTACTTGCATAATTCGTTATGGAATACTCATATGTTAGGGCAGCCATGCCAATCTCAATATAACCACTACCAATCTTTTCTACAAGGTTGGCATGGTTCACCTTATGATTTCATGACTACTCTCCCTCATCTTGTAGCACAAACACATCTTCCAGCTCTTCCACAACACCTTGCTTGCCTATCAAAATCATCCACTCAACCCAATCAACTATATCATCAAAAGGCTCCATTCCCTACACAATATCCTGCTCAACTCATTCAACACCCTCACCATAATAAACCAGTACAACATGCTTACAGTGTTGAACTGCAAAATTCATCCACCCTTCCCACCCATTCTATCTCACATGCACCATTGGAGAAAACTTACACTGAGACTCAGAATGTATCAAATCCAAAAATTGTAGAAGTTATGAAAGAAAATGTGGTTTCTTCCAGTTTGCACCAACAAACCATTTTGAAATCTCAAGAACTTCATGATATGATGGCTATGGGAAATCAAGGAAGTAAAGAATATATTGAAGATTGGTTTCACTCCATCATTTGTTTGCAACATCAATCTATAATTCAACAATTTTTGGCACCATCTTTTCAAAGGAAGTTGGCTTCTCATACCCTAGTTTTTATTAACATACATTTTTCATATTTGAGTATGTACATAATTGAAGCCTTATTTCGGAAATGGCTCCACTAGAAATACTCTTGTACGTAATCATATTCATTTTCCAATTCACAGTAGGATAGTGGAGAAATAAATAAAAGATAAAATAAATCAAACACATTTTTTATTTATTTTTGTAAAAATAGTTGTTTCTTTGTTGCAACACGCTGTGAAATCAACATTGATGATAAATATTTTAATTTATTTGTGTATTTAGATGAATTATATTGCAAATAACCATTCTACAAACACTTATATTCAGTTTTATCATCAATATGGAAAAATTGCTTGAATATCATATTTTTTTAAATTTTTTTGGCTTGCGGGCTTGATGAAATTCCTGAAAACAAAATTGGGACAGTCATGTTTTGGGGGACCAAAAGTGAATATTTTTAAAACTTGTTTCTATCCTAAGTAGCCCTTGATGTCTAATTTCTAACCCAATTTTAATCACTCTATTTGGATTTGAAATGAAAAGTTAGAACCAAAACATTGACAGGGTGTCTAGTAGGCAGCTCAAAAACAGAGTTGGGACAGTCAGTGTTTGGAGGCATAAATAACTATATTTTTAAAACTTGTTTCTGTGGTAGATTCCTATATTAATATAGTTTACAACGCAATTTGAATCACTCAATTTTGATATAGTATGAGGAATTTATGACCAAAATACTGACTTCCTATCATAAATTAGCACTCTTGAAACTCTGTTTTCTCGGTTGTTCCTTAACATATTTTACCCATCAATTCTTCTTGTCTTCAAAACCTGTTTCTATTGGAGATCAATAAATTAATCTACTTTAATCTCCAATTTGAATCGGTTAAATCCGCCATCAAACGAAAAATTTATGCTTGAAATATCAAATGTTGGTCTGAGCTGGAAAATCGAAAATGACTTTATTATGTAGGTTGTTCTAAGCAAATTTGACATATCACAACATTGAATTTTTAAAACCTGTCTCTATTGGAGATAAAATTTTGAATTAGCTTTCATTTGGCTTTGGAATCACTCAAATCTGACGAAAAAAAAAGAAGTTATGATTGAAACACTGCAGGTTAGCATGATTGACCACTTCTCTCCCGCAGGTAATAAATTAATTTTACTTTTTCCATGGATTTGTTCTACAGAGTAACTACATGTTAGTTTTTTGCATAATTCTTGGATTAAGGGAGTCTGTACACCTCTATTTATCCATGATTTAATGTTTTATTGCAGGTAAACACTCATTTTTTTGCAGGTCTTAGGAGAACAAAGAAGGTCAATTTATGGACGAGTGATTCTTGAAAGAAATTTTAGTAAAACAAGGGCATTTCATCCAGTTCATTACCTAACAGATTTATAACAAGAAGAAATGAAGAATTTGTTTCCATTTCAAGATTCATGTTACTGCTGCCAAAACATTTTTCAAAGAGATCATTTTTTTTCCATTAATAGATTGATATTCCTTTAGGAAATAACATCATAGTTGTAACTTAATAGAGTGTTGTTCATTTTCTGATTTATTTTATGTTTTTGTGTTTTAGGTGTTGATCCCTTCAAATTGCAATTTGTGCTTCAGTGGTAATTGAACAATAAGTACGCCACCATGCAAGTTTCAATCGCAGAAGGAAATTCTTCGGTAGAAAAAAAAAATTACTTTTTCTTGAATCTTGTACATAAAGTTTGTTTTCTTTTACTTTTCTTGTTTTTTTTGTATAGAATTTTATTTCTTGAACCATTCTTACTTTTCTTGTGAATTTTTGTTGTTCCTTCTTTTGAAAGGAACATCAGTTTTGTTGTGGATGTTTTTGTTGTTCCTTTCCAAAGGAACAGTGTTGCTCCTTTTGAAAGGAACAACAGTATTGTTGTGAGCATTTTTGCTGTTCATTTCCAAAGGAACATCAGCATTTTCGCAAATTGTTTTATTGTTCCTTTCCAAAGGAACAACATTTTTTGAGTGCATTTTTCTTGTTTGTGAACAAGTTTTTAAGGATTTTTTTTTGAATTTTTCATAACTTTTTGAAAGACAAAAATACAATTTATGGAAGGATACACAATCATACAAATTAAAGCTTACTGTAATCAGCAAATCAAAAGAAATCGTCATTTTTTTAAAAAAGTTGTTTAGTAATGATAAGAAAAAGGAAAAATAGACATAATCAATAATATGATTTTGTTGTCTTACTACCACTAAATTCATATGATCGATTATATTTATCATATTGGTTCTTTTCTATATTTTATAACTTTCTTTGATTTTTACTTATGGAGTAGGAACAAGGGCATATTCTTTTCTATTGAGTTGTTCAAACTTCTTCCACCATCCCTACTCTTAAGGAGTGTTGAGCCATCCTTCATGAATAAATAGGAAAGTGCTATATGAAAAGAAAAACATTTACATATTTCATTAATAATTTTATAATTTGGCAGATGGAGGATAGGGGGTCTCATCAAGAGTTGGCCTACCATGTTCATAAGGAAGCAAGTGAAGTGGCATTCCCATCATGGCCACCAAACTAGGGATATGGTCCAATGGACAATTGAAAAATTAAGAAGTCCTTGGAACAGGAGGTCTCATCACAAGCCGGCCTGCCCACTTTTCACTTCTTCCCAGTGAATGACATTGTGATTTATCTGGTCACCAAGCCAGCAGAATGGCCTCCGTTATGAAAATTAACAAGCACTTCCTCAGCATAAATAAAGGACAATGGTTCCAAGGGTGAGAGAGCAACTCTGTCAAGGTTATGGACACCTGTGGACAACAGAGCTCTGCTGATGGTATTGGAGTCACATTTATACACATCAATAGTAATATTAAACCCTTTTTCCTATAACTCTATTTAAATATCAGATGAAAGTATGAATCTTTAACTTTTTATTTTGAACCTATTATATATGAAAATCATCATAAATCGATCACATTAGTTTAAGTGGGTAATAAACGCATTTGTACTTATGTTTATCTTAAGCTGTCCCTTCTCCTTATCCTTGAATCATTACAAAATGATTCTATATCTGTTTACGATTTATCACATGCATGGATTTCAGTAAATACTATAATTTCATTGATTGTATCATAAGTATGTATGCCTTTCCATGCTGTACAATTGCTGTGCAATATACTGCTCTTTTATTTTGTTGATTTGCCACAATATTGATACTGCATTTTTACAGAATTTTTTTCTACTTGAACTTTTTTGCATGCATCTTATATTTTGCCATTCCAAACTGAAACTGTGGATTCAAGAAAATTGCATACAGAATTGTGATTTGTTTACAGGAAAACAACAAGTATGGGGGAAAATTCTATTCGCAGCACAACCACACTATTGAAATTAATAGCAAAGGTTTGTGAATGCGCACAATTCTTTAGACATGATGTGCTTGCATGGCTTCCACCTTTTGCATCACTTTCAGTATCCGCTCCGCCTACATCAGCTTCAACAAAGGCTAGTCCCTACATGTCATTCCATTTTTTCGGAGGTAACACTTGAGGTAAAATAGCATAATTTTCTGATTTATTATGAATTTAGGAGCATTTCATGAACATCCATTGAGCATTATTTATCATCATTCATTCCATATCTTTACCACTTCCCATTTTTCTAGACATGTCTCATCTTTCAGTTTGGGGGAGTGTTGATTTCCTTCATTTATTTCTTATGACCATGTCAGTAATATTCTTTATCATCCATTGATATTCTTATTCATTCTCAACACCTCCATTATTCCATGTATTTTTATACGAAGCTCGATTTCAACAGATTGTAGCAACCACCTCTCTTTGTTTTCTAGCATCGCATGAAGACATGCTAATTCTTCATTTTGGGGGGGGAATTGCTACACATGATGGATGTTTTTTTACTCTCTTTCCCGTTTAAGGCATACAATTTCATTCTTGTACAGTGCAGAAATTGATTTGCATATATCTTTAAAACTATGAACTGAATTCTTGTGATTTCTGGATAACAAAGAGGTATTATTAAAATACACAAACCCAGATAATTTCACACTAAATTAGTTCATAAAATTTCGAAAATTATGCACTATCACCTACAACCATTTTTTTTTATATATCTCATGATCCGTGCATCCAAACGATCTGATTTTTGAGAAAATGTTTAATGAAGTTTGATGTTACTTATGTCACATTTTTCTGCAACTTCATATACATATAGTTGAATGTCAACTGTAAAAATTGTTATGCCTTTATCAAGATTGCTAAAATTGAATATTCATTATTTGAGGAAAAAATCATTTGTTCCATCCACTCATAGTTGGGATGAACAATTTTCTTTGCTTGGTTAACACATGGATGTTATCTTTGGGTTGCATGAGAACATGCAATATATTCAGTTATGGGTTGCATGAAGACATGCAATATATTCAGTTTGGGGCTATGTTGGGCCGTGAATACGACCACTTTTTACCACTTATTTTATCCATTTTTACTCTTCTTTATCATATCATTTATTATAATTTATCATATAAATCCATTTTATAATGATTTATGCTCTTATGGATGAATATTATTTATTCTCCTTTATTTTTAATAAATTGATGATTATTATGTATGATTTTATCAATGATGGTTTATTAATATATTTTGTAATATCACTCACCATTTTAGCCTCCAAGATATTTTCCGGATTGAAGATTTGATCTTCAAATCATCATCAAATATTCCAACTCAGAAATTCGCTGGAATAAGAAGTGACAGTTTTGCAGTTAAGATTCTAGGCAAATGAAGAAGAATCTGGAAAATACAGAACATGGGTTTTGTCCAGAACAGGCCCAATTAACTTTTTTTGCCCAAATTCGGCTTGTATTGAGAGAAACGCAGGGTTCTTTGAGCACGATTTTCTCAGATTTGTTGTTGCGGCCGTCCTCCAAATCTCAGCTGCAAAGCCAAATTCGCCTTGTTCTTGTTGAAAGATTGTTGAAAATGTATTTTCTAGATGATCAAGTTGTTGGGAACAATCCAAGATTGTTATGGGAGATCATATTTGCTATTTAATTTCTCTTCCTTATGATTATAAAAGGAGAGCATTTATTGTGTATTAGAAAACAATGGATGATTATTGAATTCCCTTTGTAACATTGTAATTCCTTGACTCTTGTGAGCAAAGAGCAACTGATGTAAAAGCTATTCATGTTTGATTAATACAAAGAGACGTTCTCGTTCCATTTCTCAAGCTCTGCAGTAGCCCAGCGGCACTTTCACCGGCGGTTGAGGGTCCGGCCCTGGTGGAGCGATCCGTTGTTTGTATTTCTATTCTTTTATTTCTGTTGTGTGATAATTGCATTTAGATTTATTACAATTACAGAGTTATTTGATTGCTGTTGGATTGAATTCAGATTTGATGTATACGTTTAATGAATTTCACTGCTATTCTATCTTAGCGAGGATCGTATTTACTATCTCATTCATCTTGCTATATTGTATAAAGCGTTGTTGTTCCATTGATTTATGATTCATTCCAATGAACTGTTTCATAGTCTTGGTTGTCAACAGGATTGGAGTATTGAGATTTGTTGTCTAATTGCGTTAGAATTAGAATTGTTGTTCATATTGCTGTTCTTTTCCAGATTTTGTTCCTTTCAGTTATTTTCATCAGCACGAAGATTGAGTTTGCTTTCATTTCGATTGCTTTAAGATCACCAACTGTAGAGGACACTGGTTATTGCTTCCAAGTCCCCAGATTAGTTATCTTGCATCGATTTCTAAGGAAAGGAGTTATTGCTACTATATCCCTAATTGATGTTTTGCAGATTGGTTTAATTAAGGTTTCAGAGCATTTGAGTTTACGTTGGTGTAGTTAGATTTTTTTTTGAAGCATCTGTTTACTTTTGCATTTGAAACGCTATACTACATCTTGCAAAGCATTACTCTTAGATTAAATTGCTGCCTCAGACTGAGTACACTCTTGAAATAAAAAGTCGCTCTCGGATTGATAATTAATGTGAGATAAATAGGTGTTAAAAATATACCTTTTATGCCTCGACAATGGTGTTCTTCGAATGCTTGCAGATAGTTCTGAATTTAGAGAAATAGAGGAAAAATATGTAGATTTTACAAATGAACCTCGTAATGTCAGGCTTTCATTGGCAGCTGATGGTGTTAATCCATTCGGAGAGCTTAGATCTACTTACTCAGTTTGACCTATTTTCGTTATCAACAATAACATTCCTCCTTGGATGTCAATAAAGAGGGAGCACATAATGTTGACTATGATTATTCCAGGTATTTGATACATTATTTTTTTGAATGTAACATTTTTATTTCTCTCGTTGTTTGCATAAATATATATTTTATTTATTTACTTACTTATATATACATATATCTTGGTAGTAATTATTATGTACCGTAATTTTGAACAATTAGGTAAGTACCAGGTCAAAGATATGAATGTATATATTGAGCCTCTTATCGATGAGCTAATACAGTTATGGCATGGCATCACTATGTATGACATCACTAAACCAATCAAGCAGAAGAGATTTCAATGTCGTAGAATGCTTGTATGGACAATTCATGATGCCCCAGGACTAAAACATGTTTGTGGTATGTAATATTTCGTTGCACTTTAATATAATACATAATTATCTAAATTAGATATACCATATTGCATGTTTTAAAAATGATCTCATAGTATAATTGTTATTGATCTATCTATTGCAGGTCTTCAAACAAAGGGTAGATTTGCATGTCCAGTTTGTGGCCCTAAGATGAAGTATCATCATTCACCAGACTTAAGAAAGATGGTGTTTGATGAGTTTAAGCACTTCCTCTCTAGGAACCATAAGTATCGTACTACTGAAAAACATCTTTTCAATGATAAAGAAGAAACTGGATTAAAACCACGAAGAATGACATCTCAGTTGTGGACGTTGGAATATAACAGAATTAATAATCGTCAAGCAACTGGTACGTAATTTGTGTATATATATATATTATTTGTTTATGTAATGTTTGGAATTTTTGTTTTAACTAATGAATTTATTTTATTGTATTTTATAATTAATATTGTTCTGATTTATTTTATTCTTTGATATCGAGGTCATCGTCGCGGTGAAGGTACTAATATTGTACTTCCACCTGGAATGAAATGTTATCCTTCTCAATTCGCGAGGTTGCCCTACTATGAGGACCTAAAAATAACTCATTTGTTTGATACAATGCATGTCAGGAAGAATGTGACAGAAACGTTATGGTGCACATGATAGAGATAAAATTGACAAAATTTGTGCTGACATTGAGAAATCGAATCATGCAATGAGAAGTGTGATCGATAGATCAAATAACAATGGAGGTCGAAATTATAATAGTATTCCATGGTTATTAACAGAACAACAAAGCAATGATGTAAAAGAGGTCGTTAGAAGAATTAAATTTCCAACAGGTTTTGCTTCAAACATAAATAATATCTTAACGAAGAAGGGTGACTTCAGTGGGGTGAAAACACATTATTGGCATACCTTTGTTAAGGTAATTTTTTTGGTATACGTTTTTGTATGTTATTGCTTGAATACATATTTTAAATTTTCCTTTTTTCTGTTTAATTTGGAAACCAATAACGATTCATTTTTTATTGTTATAGTATTTTCTACCTGTATCTCTCTCAAACGACTTCGACACCAATGTCAAACAAGTTATATATGGTCTTAGTAAATACATGAGGTAAGTAGTTTTGATTTATACGCAAAATCTAATTGCTACAATTTCTTTTCGTACTTAATGAAATGATGTATTAATTTACTTGTAATGAAAAATATATTATGTTTCATTGAAATAACCTTGCATAATGATTTGCAGATGGTTTTCATTGAAAGAAATCCATCAAGATGAAATAAAGTATTGGAAGAGAGAAATTCCTCGGCTAATGTGTGAAATGCAAAAGTATCTACCTCAAACATTTTTCAATGCATAAGAACACTACTTGATACACCAAGTTGAGGAGATTGAAATGTGTGGACCAGTACACACAAGGTCAATGTGGGTGGTTGAGAGGCACCTGAAATCCTTGAAGGCTTTGGTTAGACAAAGAGCACGACCTAAGGGTTCTATGGTGGAGGGATATGTGGTATACCAATCCATGGTGTATATTAGTCATTATCTTCATATATTAGCTGCGCCAGCTATGAAGGCGGTGGATTGCATTTGGGATGTGAACTCCATCAAAAAATTTGAAGTGGAGCACCTGTTGGGAAAAGGTAGAATGAAGAAAGTGAGAGGTAAAAGATTTATTATGTATAATACATATAATGTTTCATTTTTTTACATAATGTATATGATCATTATATTCATTTAGGTCTTATTCTTTCATAATTTATTAATTAATATAATTTACCATGGTTATAAGTAATATTTATTAATATTGGTGAATTATTGTTTTTTTATTCAGGTGCTCAAGATTATGAGGCACTATTTTTATACATTGCAAACAATCTTGCGTGGATGAGTGAATGGATTGAAACATGTAAAGCACGTAATGACGGTAGGTTATCATGGCAACTACTGTCTAAATTGATTAGAGAAACGTATCGTAGTGGAGATGGAAACATTACGGACAGGGAAATCGATTTAGCATATGGTTTGAAAGATAGAAAGGTAAGCAATTAATTCACCTATTTTATTCATTACTTATTTTATACTATATTTATAATGTGACAACAATTTTTATTTTTCATATAATTTTCATGTTGTGTAAATTATATGATTAATTATTAATTGAGAATGCATCTTTTTCATGTTTGGCTTATTGCAGTTGAAACACCAGAAGGCTATGTGGTGCAATGGTCGTAAAGTTCGCATTAAACAGTTGGATGATAACAGGAAAACTTTTGATAGTGGGATAACTGCAGTATTCCAGGTCACTAATGTTTCCTCTAGGAGTGACAGACATCCTCGAGAATCTGAAAATAGATATTATGGGTTCTTAGATGATATAGTTGAGTGTGACTTTAATTCCTTCAAAATAGTTTTGTTCTATGTCAAATGGTATAGGCTACGAATGAATGTACGTGATGATGATAGAACACTTATTCAACATGAAAATGGATTTCCAATGGTTAAAACATCGCAGTTTGAAGCAAGAAAAGATCGCTATGTTTTCCCAAGCCAATGCGAACAAGTCTTTTACTCAGAGGTTCCAGGTGAGAACGAATGGTCATTTGCTATTAGATATGATCCAAGAGGAAGGCCAGTAGAGTATAATGTAGAGGAAGAAGATGATATTGATCAAGAAGAAGATGATGCAGTGGCAGATGAGCAGGAAGATGCTTTGACAGACGAAGAAGATATATTAGAAGATGAACTAGGCATAGGAGATGAGGCAAAAATTATTGATGATGATGTCGATGAGGATATTATTGAAAATGACATAATTGATGATGATGATTACATGGTCGATCATTTCAACATCGTTTCTGAATCAGATGTTGATATAGATGTCGATCAGTTGGATGAAGATCAAGAAGATACAGAAGAAGAATATTGATACAGATTTTATGTTCGAGTATGAGTTGGTATGTTATAACTTTATATTTTAATATGTAGGAATTATTGTCTTTAAATAATTTACTAATTATGTGGGTTTGTTGCATGTTGTTTATTATTTCAAACCAATAAATAATGGCCTTAATATTGTACAAGCTAAATTAAAATTATATGCCATTTTTAAATCAAACCTAAGTTGGCATTTGAAAGGTTTTAATACCTATTTATATGGTGGAGCATTACCGCCATAAACTATGGTTTTAATAGGAATTTCAAACGAATTACAAAGGTTTTGGATTAATCATGGCGAGCCTTTCAAAATTTTACATTAATCACTATAGCTACCCTGCATGTAATCAGTACTACAGCTCCTTGCCTTTTCTTTTTACCGATTTCTTCAAAACACTCTTAGAAATAATAAAATAAGGAACAATTGTTCTAATTCTTTCATTTTGTCATTATTTCTAGCAGTGTATAAGCTACATAGAATTAGAAGCATAACATAATTATGTCTTTTACTCTTCAAAACATATAATATAAGACAAGAATAATGACTTGAATGTGTAGTAAAGAAGGGGTTAACGTCTCAACCTAGAGGGATCAATTGTAAATCATATTGATAAAACACATATGGTCAAAAACACAAGAGGAATTGTATGAAAATACTTATCCTTATATACTAATATCAAAGGAATGTACCATATATCTAGTGGATGTCACACCAAACCAATCCATTTCATTACCCACACGCCCTTTTTACAAAATCACACCAAATCAATCCATTTCATTACCCGCGCGCCCTTTTTACAAAAATTCTTACAGAATCAATTTCATTATCTCTGCAATGGCGCTGAGAGTTCGATTCTCACCTAATCGATTTCATTATCTCTGCAACGGTGCTGAGAGATTGACTGTTTGTTCAACTGGTCAGCTATTCGTTGGTTCGAGGGTTTAGCATGTTTGGGGGTTTAGCAGGGGACCTGTTGGTTCGGCCACCAAAATGGTAAGCATACACCAATCCTTTAGTTGTAATGTCCCGAATGTTATAAAAAATTGCAATTTCTTGTTAATATGGATGGAGGATTTCAATACATGGGCTTTATATTTAAACCGAATGGTTACAAAATCTGTGATTGGGGTTGGCTCATTTATAGAATTGAGAAGGGGCTCAAACACTAGATAAAAAAGTGGATATCTCTTGGGGGTAGACTTGTTTTGATAAAATCCATCCTTCATAGTATCCCCATCTACTCGATTTGCATCTTCAAGTTACTCAAGGGTGTTATCAACAGATTACAAACTATTATTTCTCAATTTTTTTGGGTTGGCACAAGTATATAAAGGAAAATCCATTTGGTTAGCATGTATTTGATTAATTCTCCTACTTCCCTTGGTGGTTGGGGGAATAAAGACACCGTGACTTTTAATATGGCTCTCCTCTTAAAAAATTTCTGGCGAGCAGTATCCATCAAAGGACTTTGGAAACAAGTAATTTGTGTTAAAAATATGCAAAATAGGGAATTTATTATGTGGTTGTGTAATACTGCTTTGGATTCCTCACATGTCTCGTATTGTTGGAATATCCTTCTATCGACAAAACAGTGGTTTTATGGTAATCTAAGGTGGGCAGTTGGTTTTGGCTCCACTCCTGCAATAGGCCTTGACTCACTCTCATGCATGATTAGATCACATATCCTATCATATGATCTCATTATATGCCTAAAAAAAATGGGTTTATATGTGATTAGCCAACTATTTTAACTTTGATAATTAGAAATACCCAGAAAACAAACTGACATTAAACCTATATTTACCACTAACCATATACGAAATATAATTGTGCTAGAGATTTGATTTGTGCAACCTAGTTTATATGAAAGAAACTAAACTATTTCATTCACTTATGGTGATTCTCCTTTTAGATCTTAACGTAGAATAACATAAAACCAAGGTATAATGGAAATATATAGAAAAATACAGAGCGTAAAGATGACTAAACTAGATTGCATGTAGATAAAACACACCATAAGAAAATCACACTAGATATGGGATTAAAAAACCACATGATATTATTCTAATGGAGGCATGTCAAGCTTGGTTTGTTGGGCCTTGACCAGCCATCTTGCACCCTCTTAAAGCGATATTAGATTACAGAACACAATAGATCATCACATAAAAAATGACAATAATAGAGAAGAACCTAGCATTTAGCTTATGTATTAATGAAGTTCAGTATGTCAATACATGATGAGCTTAGTGATTCATACCCAACTGAGAAAAAGTGATACCAGAATTCAAACTAAAAATTCAACCATACCATAACATCACTAACCTATCTCTAAGCTTTAACTCATGTTATAAAATTTGATTACATTACAAATCTCGCCAAAATGAAGCCAATCACATATAAATAAAAACAGGAAACAACGTCCCTCCAATGATCAATCTGGTACAACCATTATCTAACTAAAAATATTTGGTCCATTGTGTGAGGGTTTCTTTGGAAAAAAGTTACTTCCTCCTCAGGCTACTATGTTGACTGCAGGGGTGGGGTAGGTGCACACATTCCTTCAATCTCATTTCATAGATATATTCTCAAATATTCAATCATCCAGTTGGCCACGATCCCCTTTATATATCTCCAATAACCAATAGTCTTGTGCCTTGACTGTGGTGCAAAAACTCTGTAACTGGTGCAAGAATCCCGTAACATGTGCATCAATCCCATGACTAGTTAAGGAACACCAAAATGAGTACAAGAGCTACACCTAATTAGGTAAGTGACTTGTAAAAGTTTTAAACTATAAAAATATAATAAATGAGGCATTTTGATCCAAATTAAATATGTACCTACCACATTTTGAACAATAAGCAACTTGTACTCAAGTCCTCTAGATTACATCAAAAGAGCATGGAAATACTAGGCATATCCTTCAAATTTGGTAAAATAGGGGAGTGGTGAGGGTATTAAATAAAAAAAATGAGACATTTTATAAGATTTACATCCCCCAAACCCGACTTCATTGTGTGTCCTCACACAAATATGGGTGTGCCAAATGACTCCATAAAAAACCAAAATTTTGAAGCCCTAACTCCATCACTTTTTCATTAGGATGTTGATTTCTGATCTTGTGCCTTGAATATTCTTCAATTGCCTATTTTCCCTCCTATGTTTAGTTTTCATATATGCTACATGCATCCTCTAACATTTGACTTTTTATTTTAAATATTATGTCTCCTTTACCAAGTCTTCATTTCTAGCCCTCAACAAAGAATTCTACGACTTCAGGTGGCGGTCCAGAATCACAATTCATTCCACTTTTCTCTTCAAAGTTCGAATTCTATTCTCATATTTAATTTTTCTCATCAAATACTTAAGTGGAACCTACTCTTCCTTTTTTTTCAGAGACTTCATACATATAATTGTCACCACAGTCATCCAGATCAGCTGATACAACTCCTAAAATGGAGATTTTTTCTTTCTCAAGTATAATTTCCCTACCAAACAGTAGTCAGCCTAGTAGTCAGTCTTTAATATAGGGTCATATACAGAGTTTTCTTCATATAAGGTCTTGGTTTTTCTCCTTCCCAATCTGCATGTGTTTAATGTTGTGGCTCTAATGTATCAAAATTTATATATAGGTTGACATCCACTAGGTGTTCCAAGAGGATTATTTACTACATCAAGCTCAAACCTCTATCTCATTTATTTCTTGAAGCTCAAATTTTGTGTGAACCTTAGGCATCATTGCACACTAAAGAAGCCTTGAGCAAAGGTAATTAATAGATACCAAATAATTATCTCTACATGGAGTTACAACACAGGAGAACAAAAAATGTATTAAGATAGGTATAATGGGAAAATAATGTTAAACAAGAAGAGAGGCAGGTCTTAGCGAGAATAATGGAGTTATTAGAACCACCAAAGATTTGATATCATGTCATATAAAGGTGTAACTCCAAACTTGGATCATATTCCATTAACATGAATCCATATTTAATATGGTAATATTACTCTTGATTTCATCTTTCAAGAGGTTAATTATGAAGCTGATTTGTTTCAATAATTAATATACATTTTGAGATTTTAAATTTCACTACAAATAACCCAGTTTAGTCTCATTGTCAACTTGTCTCTTGTTTGGGTGCCTTAATGTGCAATGACATGTTTCCAGGACTGAATTCAATGCAAGGCATATTTGAAACTCTAACTCTGTCTTCCGGTGTCTTATTAGAAATTATTTCAATTTTAATTTTGTGTTTTCAAGTTAGATATTGTTTTCAAGTTTTTACATTTATAATTTTATTGCAATGTGGCAGACTGATCAGAGCAGTGCAAGAACAACCCCGAGACGGGATGATCGCGAAAAGAGGCCAGCGGAAGAACATGTAAAGTGCCAGCATTGCTCTATCTTCAAGTATTTTAGTTATTTACATAATTGAAATAATATTAATTTTGTTCAAATATGAAGACACCTAGCCATGGTATGCCTGATGATTCCCTCTTTGAGGAAGAGCTTTCTTCATCCCTATCTCCAGTGTTCTTGTTGCAAAAAAAGGCACGAGATGCAAGGTCGGAATTTAATACTTTGATAGACGCGCCTCAAACACCTGAAATAGAAGAGAGGATAAAACATCTTATGAGCCAGCTAGAAAGATATCAGGTAATAATAAAAAGTCAAAAGGATATTTTTTTTGTTCTGCATGAGATGAATTGTGACAGTTTGATTTTTAATTTTTACATTGACTAAACTAACAAAAAGTTCTTTTGTATGTAGCGTTTTCTGGCACTTGCTGAACCCGGTGTTGGTGGTAGTGGGACACAAGGGAAAGATATTTCCCATCAACCCTCTCGTACACCTTCTACTCCTTTAGGTGCCAGCCAAGAAACACACCCTGCCCAAGCAGACACCCAGCCAATCGCTGAACGTGTTGGAAGTGATGAGGCTGATATGGCCAACTACATTATTGCGTTTCCTGGAGCTACACGTGTCAGCTCCACAGGGACCATTAATGGCACGTTGTTGGTGAACGATGAAGGTGTCCCTATAAAGCACGTACAAATCCCAGGTAAGTTTTAATATTTTAACTATTTCATGTACTCTATCTAAAACATATTTTATCATGATTTTTATTTTTAAATTAATGATAATATCTTCTTTTTTTCTGTGTAGGAAACAATGAGTTCTACAGGTTTTTGGAGAGCCATGTGTTGGTAATTTTTGGCCCAACCATACGCACAAGGTGGAATTCTCAGAATTCCAACTTGAAAAAAGAACTTCTAGATTATCTAGAAGCCCTTTTTGGGGTGGGCACATTTGACAGAATAGCGGTGGCTTGAGTAACTGGAAAATATTTGAAATATACTAGGGACACCTATAAGACACAATTGAAATTTAACCCTAGATACGAACATCCTCTCACAATTCCAGAGAGTGAGTGGAGAGCACTCATCCATGACGGAAAAGAGGAAAGGGCAAAAAAATAAGGAAAAATGCCAACTGGACCCGCAAGGTAAATTACAACTTTAATTCAATAGCTTTAATTTTCTCTATGTCTAAAATAAAAGTGTGCTGCGTCTTATCTGACTTCAATATTTTGATGATAGGTTGTCTGACACCTCGAAGGCAACCAAAGCTAGGATTGAAAAAAAGGGCCATCACAAGCTAGGCCAGGGCGGCTACTTGAAATTAGCCGCAAGAATTGTAAGTAGCTAAACATCTTATAATTAATTGTATTGCCCTCCAACGTTTTTGTAATCCTATCAAATAACATTAAAAATACACAATCATATGTAATCTAGGGTGATGACTTCGGAACAGAAACTACAGAGGAAGATAAAAATGTTGCTTTCCATTTCGGCTATCAAGCTGTAGTTGAACGTCGCAGAAGCTTGGGGCAGGTCCCAAGATCCAGAATGCCTGATAAGGTAAAACATTAACCTTTCAATATGTTTGTTTTCGTCCATAAATTTAATGTCTAACAAATTTGTTTAAATCAGAGGAGCAACACTACCGACGAGGCAAATAACCCAATTTTAGAGCCAGATGTAGATGATCCTCACGTGCAACCTGATCATTGTAATGGGGACCAGGCCGACAATGCTACTATCAGTGAGGGTCGTGACGGTAATTAATTTCCACTTATAATTTTTTATAATTATACCTTGATGGTTGTCCTTATAACGTTTTTTGTTTAAATGACAGAGAATGTTTCCCTTGAGGATCTTACCACCAGAGAGGAAGACAGGGCAACAGTCTCAACGGCGACAACTGGTGCACCAGGTAAATAATCTCATTGTAATTTTTTTTATTAATATTACCGAACTAGTTCAATGATATTTAAAAACTGACAATTAAAATTTAATATTATCTATTTTTGTAGGTGATGCCCTGTCACTGGATGAGACCAGACATCGTGACTACGCAACTAGGTTAGCAGTGCGGGTCGAAAGGCACGAAACAGGAGCAGAGCACGATGATATTGATGATGTAATTAGGAGCTTTAGAAATAGGAAGAAGAAAAAGAAAAATTGATAATGTAAAATATTGTATTATTATAAGACAAACGTTACCATACTTGGAACGTTTTTTGCGTTATATAAAAAACTCATTTATCATACTATTTTTATGTCAAGCACTAATTTCAATGTTTCCTTGTGTACTTTTTGTTGCATTGTTTTTTTATTAGTTATTGAATTATTTTTTTATGCTCATGAAAGTAAAAAATGAAATATAGATTGGGTATTGGGGAATTGAGAGTGATGTGAGGGGCGGGGGGAGGGGCCATAAGAGCTTCCACCTTCACGTGGTTGGCCCTGTTTAGTAGAGAACAATTTATTGGAGCGATTTAATCTTGGAGCAAACCTCCCTTGATCCAGCGTAGCAACAAAAAAGTCACTGTTGACTTAGTTGCTACTCTTTCAGATCGTGGGAGGCTTGTTCCTAGTTCATGCAACTCCAATAAATTGTTCTTGAAACGAAGAGGAGCTTATTCAGGTATGTTTTGACATTTTCAACATATGTTCTAACATTATCATAAGAATGCATCTTAGAGTAAAAATACTACATCAATTACTTGTATTTATTGTATAGATAATGATGGATTTTGATTGACTTGGCAGTGCAGGTACAAATCCTCTTGCATAATGAGCAATACAACTTGTCAACCAGGGTCATGTCTAGGATATTTTCGCTTGTGTGCTTGACCAAGTTCGTAATGTCACATTTTGTAAGTTCCTTTACAGTTCATAATTCAATATTAAGCTTGTTCGTGATTATTATCTAGGTTTTTTGTATGTGTTTTTTCATCTATTTGATTGTAAGCAACTCTGCATGCATGTTTCATGTTGTTCACTATGATTTCTCCATTTACCACTCCCAGGATGAATCTGACTTTATTGTTACATAGGTTACTTTATTGTTACTATGATTTCTCCATTTACTATTTCATAGGTGACATCATGTAAAGTTGTTAATCTCAGGTTGGTGATGAGCTTTAGTTCTCCAGATTTGGGGATTTTCTGATATTTTCTCCCTCATGTCATTCATGCATCACCTCTTTGTTGGAGCATGCCAATTTTCTACCACTTGTACCAATTGGCACATGTCAATATCTGAGTGGTGCCACATTTCACCTATTTTCAGCCCACTTGACCACCTGAAAAACTTAAATCCACACACCATGTGTCTTTATCATGGAGTGCCACATGTCCTAGATATTTTATATGCTAACATCATGCTTCTAATGTGTTATTTCAACCAATCACAGTGGTCCATGTGGCCTTGTGCCATGTCACCAGTTTAGAAGAGAGATTTGAGCCTTTTCTTTTCATGATTTTTCTATTATAATTTTTTTCTTCAGGACGGGAAATCCCTTTTGCAATAGATGGGGATTTTCCCATTTCCTTGGAGTCATCTCCTAGGACACCCTTCAAGCCATCATCCAAGAGGAAATATGAAACTCTCTGTTGTTTCCCTCTTGCCCTTGAATTATGCACTTCTAGAAGACCAGTTAGGGCACCCTTCTATCCCTTATCCCATTGCTTCATCATTGTATCAACTTCTCCCACAGGCTGCTTCTATTTTTTGTCCACTTAAAGGAAGAAAACACTACCCTAGGGGGAGGTTTCTCCTCAACTACCCCTACTGCATTTATGGACCAACCAGCAATATGAATGTTTCCCTTACTTATGGAGACACCCCCTATGCTATTGCACATTCAATTCCAAGAGCTACTTGCTAAGAAACACTCCTACACTATGCCTAACAACCCTCCAAACAATCCCTCTAACTATTGTTGTATCAACCTCCCTTTTTTGTCTTTTAGACAAAGGTGACCCTCACACCATCAAGCACATAATGCTATCACAAGACTCAAACCCAATCGTACATCTGTTCTCCACAAACTTCTCTTTCAATTCCTTAAAATGTGATTTGTATTTTTTGAAGAACTCGGCCCTGGTTAGGGCACCTATCCCTACTCAAATCCACCCTTCCTCCCACCTGTAAGCCTTCTTCTTTATGTGTTCTTGTTGGAGACAGTTGTGGCCTTATTGTGGCTTGTATGTACCTCTAATGGCCTTGCTACAGGACAGTAGCGCATTTATATTTGTAAATGAAAATGAGCAGACATAACATGGACCTAATTTTCCCCAAGGAATAAGGTTTAGTCTTGGACTTCTCCTCCTAGCCATGATAGTCCATGGTGAGTAGAATGGAATGGTTAGAGATGCTTTTTTGTTGTGCAACAATTTGGGACCTTGCCTAGTCTTTAAATTTCAATGACATTGGGGCTATGGCAACCTCCTACTCTACCTCTTGGGCCTTGGTACTGATGCATACAGTAAAATTGATCATATAAACTAACCAAGCCCTCTACAACCATATTTACAATCTCTTTTGTTCTTGGGAAAAATATACCTCTGGCAGAAACTAAATTATTTATAAGGCTAATTTCTGGTCTTGGAAACATTGTATTCATTTTAGTCCCAAAGTTTCAATCTTAACTGAGTTTGAGCAACCAGATAATATAATTAATCATGCAGTCTATAATCACACAGAAATTTGATACTTTTAATGTCTCAGCTACACTATATAATACAACTATCTAAAACGTTAAAAATCAGATCGTGTTCTAAAATGCTAAAAATCAGATCCTCTAGATCTTGCTGGCATCTTGTGCAGGATCACCATTCAGTTTTGCTTTAGGGACAACTCCATTGGCATGCTGCAATTCTTGGTGACTCATGTCTTTGAGTTTAGCGTAGGTATGATTACTTCACTTTGGCCTCTACAACATAGCTTGTCCCACAGTGTACCCTTCAAGACTCTACATTTCACTTCAGGACCCTCCTCTTACAGTGAGAATGTTAGGGCTTCGTCCTGAGGTGTGCTAGATTTATGCAAGGGTCATACATTTGAATCTTCCAAAATCTCTGACATTCACTCATGCAATCTGACACAACTTCATATTTTCTTTCATGCATATGTGTTCGAGTTTAGAATTATAGATTAGCACATGGTTAATTGCTGCAAATTGTTGATTGTGGTACTATACAGTTACAGTAGCAATGGATTTTTGTTTTGAAAGGAAATCCTTGTGTAATCCCCTCTCCTTCCTCGACACATCTAGATAGAGGGTAGCTATTTTGAGTCAGTTAATTTGATTTGAACCCATGATCAATGCGCTGCTGTTTGCCATAAAATTGCATTGTCCTGATAGGTCTATGTGAGATGGCCTGTCAACGTGCCTTTATTTCTCATCTTGCATGTCCAAGCCAGGCATTGAGTCCAGTTTTTCTTCCTTTATTTCTCATCTATTCGTTTTTACTACTATTTATATGTACCAAAAGTTCCATTTCCAATGAAGGTAGGTGTTACTGAGAATTTTAGGTACAATTTCTTTAAATTTCTCAAGTTTTTGCCTTGAAAGTTGAACTCTTGAGCATGCATTTCAACCTTGCCTCAGCTCTGTCTGGCAAAGCAGACTAAAAATGTAATGGCAGACATGTTTGTTCAATTGAAGCTGGGCCATATAGAACTACCACCTTTATGGACTCTGCAAGAGGATTTCCTTTTTTTTTGTTGCAATTAAATTTGCATTTTGTTCATCAGGCAATACAAACTCTTATCAAATTGCAAGGTGTAATTCCAATCTAACTAAGAGGATTTGGAGAATACACTGGATAGAGTTCTCGTTTTGATGAGAAACTTCGATCTGGTAACAAAGGTACTTTAGAGGAGGAGTTGGAGAATACACTGGATAGAGTTCTCGTTTTGTTCAGGTTTATTCAAGTAAGGGACCAACTTATATTCATTTATAAAAGTCTTATATACTAATTAACCCCAAAAAATGAGATGTACTAATAGCTTAACATTGCCTCATGTATGCACTATGGTAGAATTTAAAAGTGGTATGAGACCCAAATGTACATCATCAACCATTATGACGCTGGGTTAAAACCCACAGTCCCCACTTTCTGTGTATGAAAAATTGCACCTCCTATTCATTACCCAATTAACCTTGTTATCACCCTAGTAATTCTCAGGTTGTGGGATGAGGATTTTTTTAGTTAATAAAACCAGGGGTAACCAAGAACCGCTTTGAGAATTCAGGATCTAGCCTTCCTGAGTTCTGGAGAGGGATCTCTCCTAAAGATTTAGCGTTGTTTTGGTAAAGGATTTTAGGCTAGCTATGAGTGAGCAATAGGACTGATTTTAGAAGTGTGGTAGGAATAAAAAGTGTTTCAAGATAAACCAGAGGGATCTACCAGAACATTGGGCAATGGAGTCAACTCTCTAGGCATGCAGAGCTAGAAAATAAGACTTAAAGATGCAAATGTACTAAGGGCGGGATAGATGACCTTCTAAGGTTTTGAATAGGCTTTCTTGATGGAATGGGTGAAATCTGAACAAAAGGGCACTTAAGAATCCTTAAGTTACAGAAAAGAGGATTGAAGGAGGGGATCAAACTGGGACCTAGAGCAATTAAGAATTCTATGGTCCGGTCATCAAGCAGAAAACATAAAAATGCCAGCTAGTTTAAAACAGGGAGCTTATTATCACTAATCCTGTTTAATTTCTCCTTACTTGATCATTACAGAATAGAAACACATTAAATGGATGTATATAAAATTTTAAATAAAAACACTGAAAACAGGAAAAATACGAGACTTATCTTGTCACCACGAGAATCCTTAGTTATGATGTCTCTAATCTCGTTTCTAGTCTGCTGCTTCGCTAATTGACTCACACCAACTTCAATATATCCAGAAAAATGACTATAGTAGTCTTGATAAATTTTATTCCACCTTGAATACTTCGAATTATGAACTATTTATACACAAAAATTGTTTACAAAATATCTCAGAAATTGAGATAATGCTTTAAGGAAAAATAGGAAATGTAACAAAAGAAGAGGGATAGCAGCAAAATAGTTTGCAAGCTATCCTCTTTTACAAGAAAAATAAAACTGATTTATCTTATCTAAACTGATTTTTGATGTGTTGTGAGCATTGTTGGCATTAGACACATCTTTTTGTGGATGGTGACTTGTAGAATACTCTTTCTTTTCATCTTCTGCTCTGATACTCTTTATTTCTGTTTTTCACTATTTATTGTTGTAATTGAAAAATGACTAGCAGTAACAATTTGATTTTACTGATACACTTTGACCCTGATACACTTTGACATTGATTTTTTCACCATAAGGTAAAAGTAAAATATGAGTTTCCATGTGATTTTCCTATCCTTTAACTGTCAAATTCACATCAGATCTGTGAATTCTTGCCATTGTTCGGCAGTGGGGATCTTCATATTCTTCAATTTCCTGTAACTTTCATCAGCCTCTGTATATTTGGCAAAGTTTGGCTTTACTGTAAACATATGCTTGATTTCATTTTCCAAAAATAATAGATTTTCAAAATATTTAAGAAGTACTTTGCTACTTGGAGATCCTTGTGGCAAAGGCTGTTTAGCTTGCTCCTTAGCATGAGCTCTGATTTTCTGATCATAATCTTTTTATGGCATTAATTTGTCATTTAATGCATGAATGTATGATAAACCTGCTTCTGATAATACTTTGTACTTATCCCAAAATATTGAGATAGCCAAGTTCATATCTTTACACCTGTCTTCCAAATTATTCATCATAATTCTCTTATTCAAAACTTTTTTAATTTGAATAATGGCCTCGGTTCTGTCAGCAATTTTCAACTCTTCTAACTCTTCCCTGTTTTTGTTGTTCAAAAATTCTATGAGTTGAACTGCTTGTGGTGGCTTATTTTCAATTTCTTTCTTGGTTTTATCAATTTATGCATTTGCTGCCTGTAGCAATTCTCTCTGCTCATATATTATCTGAATGGAAGGCCATTGTGAGTGAATGCCTTCAATGATTTTTGTCCATAAATGATTTTTTATGTATGCAACCTGATCTGTAATATTCACCTGTGTTTGAAGAATTCTCACTTATTCTTGTAATCTATCAGCCCTCTGTTCATGCCCTTTGGAAGTAATTAAGGCATCTCTTTTAGAAGTTTCCATATTTTTAATTGTGCCTTTCAAACTGAGTATTTCTTTTTCTTTCAAAGACATATCTTCCATGGCTCGGACTATTGCAGCTTTGTCCTCTACTATGTTGATCTGTGAATTTGATGAAGAAGAGGCAGAGATGTCATGAGAAGTGATTGGCACTGCAGTTGCCAGTACTCCTTGTGGTGCCAAGTGTTCTGCCAATGTAGATGGAACAATTGTGCTTACAGTTGGAATCACTGTAGGAATGACAACCTGTTGAGATTTCTTCAGTTTTTCATTTTCTTGCATGAAAGCTTCTATTTGGCTTTCCATTTCTTTTATCTGATCTGTCATTTTAAGAACAAGTTGTTTCAATTCATCATTCTCTGTTTTCTGTTGAAGGATTTCTTTTGCCTGAGAATTTTCACTTTGAGGCAATTTTAGCTGTTTTCTAAGGGAAACTATATCTTCATTTTTCTATTTAATTAAAGCCTTTGCAACTTCAATGTTAGCTGGATCAGCTCCTGCTTCAATCACTAAGTCTTCTAATGCTTTGATCTTCAAGTTATTGGCATATAGTGAGGCTTTATCCAATTTCATTTGATTTTGAAGGTTTATTAATGTTTTCTCAAGCCTGATAGAATTCATAGTCTTATTGACTATCTTAGAATATGCATCTCTATGTTGCTCCTATGAAATTCTATTTGGTCCAATTCGTGGACAGCATTTGTATCAACTTCAAGATCTGTTTTTGAATAATCTGCAATATTTTTTGGATCAACCACTGTAGGCTTGAGAAATGACACAACCAATTTGTTTGAAGAATAATCAAAAGCCGAAAGGAGTCTATCTTTATTCCCAAGCTTTTCTTTAAGAAATTTGGAATATGCTTCATTTTTTATTTCTTCATTTTTTTCTTTAATTTGCCTGAACCTAAGTTGAATATCTGACTCTGTGTTGTCAGGTTCTTTAGAAGAATAAGGTATATCAACTTTAGATTTTTTATCCACCATGACTGTGTCTTTCTTCTATGCTCCAAGTTGGACATTTTGAAGCTCTCTGAGTGTTTCAGTTACTATCCTTGTTGCTTCGTCATCAATTTCATGACCATTGTTATCTTCAACATTGATAGCTTTATCCCTTTCTTCATTTGTCAATTTAATTTTCTTATTCTATGGAATTCTGGATCTTTTATCTTGAATAGTTTCAACAATGAAACTATCTTCCTTTCTGCTTCTTTTATGAACAATTTCAGATTCTTTATTCACTATCACTACCTGTGTTTGATCAACTTGTTTTTATTTTTCCACTATTTCCCTGCATGCTCTGTGAGTCATCATCAAATAAAGTATTTGGCTCCCATTCAAGCTTATTGGCATATTTTTCAATATGGGGCTTGGGATCATGCAAGAAGGCAGACAACTTTCATTTCAATCTTGTCATGCTCAAAATACCTTATGGATCATAATTCCATATAAAACTATATGATAATTTATACTCTTTCAACTTGACATTAATTTCATTTGCTGCTTCTATGATTCACAATAAATGGCCCAACTTGATTTTTTAGTTTGAACTGAGTCTTTTTTCTAGAAGCTATGAAATTAACTTCATCTGCATTCAACAGCTGCCTCAAATATTCTAAAGCAAATATCCTTGTTGTAACAAATCTTGGCAATTTATATGGGCCAAGAGTGCACCATATACTCTGATCTCTGTGTAACTTTTGTATAAGTACCAATCCCCTGTTTTACAACTCTCAAATAGCTGTAAGATCCTCTTTGTTTCTTCATTGATTCTAGGGGTCTGTTCTTTATTCAGTAAATTCATAGCAGGTACTAGAAACAAGTCATTAAAGTCTGCAAAGTTGTATTCTTTGTTCCATTTTCCTAGAATTGATGACCAAAACACAACTGAAAGAACATTTCCTTCTGGATCTACCTTCTGAAATTCAATAGGAAATTTGTCTGCTTGATAATACAAAAAGAGGTGAAGTAGATATGAGGTATATCTAAAGACTCCTTCTTCTGACAATCTGGACAACTGATAATGCATGTTTTATGCAATGAACTTAGAAAAATTGTACACAATGGATGGAGACTAGCCAGGACTCAGAGTTGACAAAAAACCTAAGATAGCCACATCAGTGAATTCATCACTAGTGTATCCCAGTATGAATGATAGCATGGAGACAATCTGTCTGGTTTCATTTGGAAAATTAAAAGTATCAAATGGAGGATTAAGCTTAGGGATATCAACTTGCTTGGGACAAAAAGCCTGAAATATTTTGAACTTAGAAGCAAAATCAAGTTCTAGGTAATTCTGAGCTAAATCCTCTATTGACAATGAAGCAGCATTAGGGTCAGGGTTCAGTTGCAGCATAGAATTTATGGATTCTGCATTAATGTAAAATAAGACCTCTATGTCTTTATTCACAATGCATATTTGGTCTGGAAGATAATAGGACTAACACAATCTGACAAAATCTGGGGCTGAATGAGTAAGAGGAACAATGTATTTTGTCAAATTGGAATCCCAGACTGGTATATCTTTGTCATCTTTCTCTACCGATTTACCAAAACACTAGTTATATAGATCAAGCAAATTGAACTCTACTAAAGGGTCCATTATTATGTAGTCAAGGTCAACCAGAGGACTATTTTCTTATGAGATAACTGGAGGTTGAACAGGTCTGAAAACTTCTGTTGAATTAGCAGTGAGTACAGGAGTAGGTTTAACAATTTTAGAAGATTCAGGCTGAGGAATTTTAGCAGAGACTTTCTTTTGAGGCTTTGGACCTCCTGATTTTGGGGTTACTTGTTTCTTTGTCATTTTTAAATTGAACAGAGCAAGCTTAGACTGTTTGCTAAGTTCTTTTGTTGGAAACAAGGGACGCTTGGAGAATTTCTCTGGTAAAATAGGGTTCTGAGCAAAGTTTCAAATGAAAAGAGGGTTTTAATGCTCAGAAGGTAAGTTATGATCAATTCCAGCAGTGAAAAAGACCAGGGTATGGATAAAAGTTGCAAAAAAAAACAATGAGGGATTCTGGGGAAAATTTGACAGAGTTTCCGCTGTACTATGGATGTTTTCTATAATTTTTATATGGGTAATTCAGGATATTTTCAGAGAATAACAGAAAATTTGGTGTTTTTCCTTTAGAAATTGAAGTTCTTCTGGTTAAGTTTGGCGAAAAATACCTTTGAAAGGTATAATCGTGGTCGAAGACGTTTCACGGTTGCGCGCAGTCTTCAATTCTGAAAAATTGGTCTTTCAGAGGGTAATGTGGCTCTTCGTGGTTGAATTGCAGGGCAACTGGCTCGAAAATGGCGCTGGTAGGTTTTAAAATGATGAAAAAGGCTCTGCACAAGCTCTCAGGGTGTAATGGCACACAATGGTGAAAATTCAACGAAAATAGGCTCTGCGGGGTTTGAAAGCTTATAAGCGCAAAATAGGTGAAATTTTCAATGAAAATTATGATTTTAACATATTAAACCATAGTTAAACTATAGTTAAATTACATTAAACAAAGGTTTAAGCGAGAGTGGTTTTGGAATACCACTGGGTGGTATTCGCGCGGCTCAAAGGCTGTAAGTGGTAAATAGATTTTCGAACATGATCCAATAGAACTGTGACATGTCGACGCAGGGTGGTTTGGAAAAACCACTCATTTCGCGCAACTTTTCTAAAACATCTGTTGATTACTTTATGGGCGCGAAAATGCATTGGTGCCGTCGGATCTGGTTTTAACGAGCGAACAGTCACGATCAAAAGGAAAGGTGCGGGGAAAGGTAAGTTATCGGGTTCATTCTGGACCATAGATCTTGGAAATAAAAGATGATCGAACGGTTATAAATTCATGCGATGGGTAGGGATAAAAATGTATTGAACTGTCGCGTAGATTTCTAACCATTAGATTGAATGGGCTTTGGAGATCGGAGGGTTGAAAATCAATCCGATGGAGAAAGGGGTATAGTTAAGTTTTATATATATAAATGACTTTTTCCAATGGAAAAGGTGATCGAGAGGGTTTCAAAAGGGATTTAACCAGAGTAAAGAATTGGGGGAATATACCTTGGAATTTTAGCTCCGATTATGGTTTTAACCTTGGTTAAAGGGAATAGGGAGATAAGCAAAGGGATAGTTTAACCTTAGGTTAGGGAGTCGGGGAAGGTGAATATATAAGGATATGGGTTTATTTCTGTTGAAGTTTAGTTTAAATGAAACTTCGAGGAATTTTTGTTTAAAACATATATAAGACATGTTTTAAGATTTTTCTCATATATTTTTATTATATGGTGAATTAAATCGGGTTGACTTAACTATCATAGGGGGCGGGATATTTATATATAGATAAACTTAGCCAAAGGGGTTACAAGGGGGGTTTTATTTAAACATGTGGGAATGAATAACTTTAGCTTAAGTTATATTAAGTGGGTTTTTTGGGTTTATTATATGAAAAGGAGTTATATAATAGGAAAGGTTACTTCTAAAGGGAGTTAATATATAAATTAGAGTTAATATGAAAATAGGACATGGTATACTCAAAAAACATAACAAGTAAAGTGAATTTCAAAAGATAATTTGCATTGATCTTATCACTTAACTTATGATATAATGTTATTTTGAGGGCCTAATGTGTTTAAATGATGTAGGAAATTAGTTAGATGGAAATTATAAATGCCTTTAAGTAAAAATGAAGTTTTACTTAGGATTTTTCAAGGGAATGAGTGCATGAATGGTAAATTATGTGATTAAGGGATTAATATAGACATTTCACACTTTTAACTGATCAGTCATAGAGCCTTGGGTCCGGTCCCAACAAAAGTCAAGGAAATGCCTTGAGTCTTTCTGACTGATAGTTTAGAATGCTTCATGACTATGGGAAGGGGAAGTTAGTTATTTTGCAGCCCATGATGAATGATATTTATATTGTGACTTTTCACCTTCTTCTACCTACCCAGCTTACCATGCTAGCATTTTTTCTTCCTTCGTAGTAAGGTGCATTTAAGCTAGCAACCTTCACAGCATTTATTCTTTCATAAAGCAAGTAAACTATCTAATTCTACACTTATTTCATCCATGAATCCAGATTAAACTGTTGGATTCACTTTATTTCTCTACCTAACTACTGAATTGTCATGATTAAACTGTATGACAACTCATTATTCTCTATCTATAACAAGCGAAATTGAAACAATGACAAGTTAAGATTAAACTGTTTAACTCATCATGGACTATGGCATTTATTGACACTCTGCCATAGTCAAAAAGTAAAAAGTAGTGGCATTTATGCTTACACACTTTCATTTTTATTCATTTTTCTTTTGGGGTCTTTTATTTTTTCTAAGTCCTTTGATTGTTCTTTTAGGACTTTTTACCCTCTTTTTTATTTTTTTATTTTTTTTATTTTTTACAAAAATATGTGAATACAACTTGCAGAAGGAAAAGTATGTACAAATTTACAAGATTATCAATAGTCAAGTCAAAATTATGACCCCTATATTATAGGTTGCTAACAAACCTCAAGACCTGGGAAATTTCACAATACTTTAGTTGTTGGACTAGCAATTTAAATAGATAGGGTGGAAGCTTTAATATCTCCTCTCCTATGGTTATGGAACCGTATACAACAACCAACTTCAACTCTAAGGTTTTTAAACCAAATGACCTCATAGCCACATTATCTCATTCTCAAATGTCAAACATAAGTAATTGACACCAATTGAATTCAACCTCAAACACCATATCGGCTATAACACATTCGTGCTTATGCATAACACCAAGGGTTAAATTTAATTAAATCACATGACATGTGATTTTGGTCCCACAACCCATCAAACCATCATAACGCACTTTAATGTATCCCCATTCTTTTGTCTTTCTCTTCTGCAACCTTTGATGTATTTTTTCTTAATTATCGTTCATTGTACAATTCTATATATTACATCGATTGGCTTTTGGCCATTCAAATACAATGTGCATATACACAACACTGATCTGGGAATCAAATCTGGGGTATTGCATTCCAGGCTGGTCAATTGCTTGAAGTTGCTGAGACTAATTAAGAGCTCTGCAGGACAATCACTTACTTGCACCCTTGTCCCACAAATCATTCAATGTATGAAAACCTTGATATGCCATCCATCTTCTTGAAAAGGAATTATCCCAAACTGCCTTCTTTCCATTGAGAAAGTCCAAATTGATCGTGCAACCAAATCCCATCCAGGGCAAGAAGCCACATAGTCCAAATGCATTTGTTTGGTTACTAACTGTTACCAAGCTTGCCATTTTATCTTGAGAGTGCATGAACCTGAGATCTCAAATGGTTTGACTAGACCAGATATGTCAGTGAGACAAAATGGTTTAGGATCGCTATTAACCTGTATAGAATTTTGGAGGCGGTGCAGAAAAATATCTTTCAGGATGCATTAAACGTGGAGGTGCATTAGACAATGTTTTCATTTTGCCTTGGTGTTTTGATTTTTAGTTTTTTCTCTAGTGCCATCCATTGTTTAAGTCCTAAGTTGTTCACATTTTCTTGCGTCACAATTCTTTGTCTATGTTAGATACTATAATTCTTTGTTGATATTAGTTATTTCTACTAATGTACTAATGTTTATACCCTAAAGTTTTTTGCGTGTTATTGCCTCGTCATTCATTTCCCATGCTTTACAGTTCCTTTAATTGTAGTAGTCTCAACTAGTCAATATTTCACTAAGTTGAGGAGATGTAATTAATGTCAAGAATGTTGAGTGTTTCTTTAGATGTTCATTGTTTACCATGAAATGTAGCTTGCACTGCTACTGCTAGTTGCGGATGAAATGAAATGTGGATAACAATTGCTACTTCTAATTAGGAATGAAATGAAATGAAAAGGGGATAAAAGTTAGGGAATATCAAATAAACACTGGTTTGTTTTGAATCAGATTATAGGGATTATGCAAAGATTTCTTGTGATGGGTTAACTATAATTTTATTACTATTAAGATCTGGGACTTGGTTAGGTCCTACAAGGCACTTTTGTAATGATCTTTCTTGGCGAGTTGGTATAAGCGATTACTCTTTTCCCAGGCTTAGCCGCAGTTATTGATTGCAATGTTTCCAGATTCATCAGCATAGAGTAAGTTCTGGAAAATGGTAAATGACATGAGAATAACTCAAGAGCCAGCCCATTGTCAAATCATCAGCATAACTGGGTTCCATTGTATTGCATAACTTTTGCACAATACTCGGCAGGGGCTCTTAATTTGGCCAAGCATAATTGATCTTAATTAGCTCTACAATTATTCTTACACAGAACATCCTATCAATAACATTTAATGTTTTTCTGATGAATAGTGGACATTCAAGTTTTATTTACATTTGAATTACATATGGGAGACATGGTGATATTGATACATGATTTAAAACTTTCTTCACTTGTTTTTCATTTGACGGGATTTGGCAATTGTGGTTCCAGGTCTTGAGCCAGCGAGAATTGATCTTCTCTCGGTAAGGACAGACATTATCTTTCCTTCTTTAAAATATGATCAAAGGATGCCAAGTTACAATTATTCTTAATGCTGACAACTTTGCTGTTTGTTTCTTTGTTTTTCTACCACCATGTTCCCTCCCAGAAAATGTTGTACCTGGAGCCCAGTAGACGGATCACTGCTCGTAGTGCTCTGGAGCACGAGTATTTCAAAGATCTAGGTTTTGTACCCTGACCTATATATTAGCTGTGGGGATAAGAATATTATTGGATTGTTGTAGCGTAGGTTGCATCTTCTCACTAGTGGGTCGCTCTTTGGAGACTGGTAAACTAGATGGAAACCTGTATAAGTAACACGATTAAGTATACCATGTTTTTTTTTGTATTTTGTATTTTGCCACATTTGTTAAGGATTTTCACCTTTGGTGTAGATGGATTGTGGTGGTTCTAGTGATTCAAGACTATTGAAAAAAACTTTATTTGGAAAGCAAGTTGTTTATGATTGTCAAATATGACTGATCATTTGAAATTCTTTGCCATCTGTTATTACTGATGGGGTATTTTATAATATTGTGCAATCTGGTTTTCAATGCTTTATAGCGTGAGTATTTACTTGTTATGGTGATGTGTAGAGGATATGATATTCAAGAGTTTTTTATGATGGTTTTGATGAAAACATCTCAGTAGTGATGAAATCCTTGCTTTGAATCATGCAAGTTTCTAATGTTGATGAAACCCTTGCTTTGAATCATGTAATGTTTTGATGGTGAAAGAGAATGCTTATTTTGGATTCCAACAACGAAACTTTTCTTAAAAGTCCAACCCATAGAAAAAGGTGAAATGTTGTTTATAAATGTCTGTTGTTTTGCAAGAAGTCTTGTTAAAACATGTAATATGATATATCTACGTGATTTCATTTTTGAAGCACGTTTTTTGATTGGGAGTCATAGTTGTTTTCCAGTTATATTTCAAAATTTAAACTTGCTTGTTCGTGACGATTGTACAAAGGATTTTAGTGACATTGTATTCGCTAATTGTTTATGGATAGTTGGTGAATGGTTCATTTTTTACCTACAATCTTATTGTAGGTACGAGGACCTTGATCCCTAGGAATTAAGGGCCCCACTATTTTCGAGATATCTTCCTTGTTGCATGAATGCTAGGTTGCCTTGTTGAGAAAAAGTAAGGGTATCTTCTATGATATTGATGTATTTTCTTCAATGGATTTGACGCACCATATGTATGCATTGATGATGAAGTAACTCTGATTATCTTGATCTACATGGATAGCTCATTGTTGGTGTTGTTTGCTCATGGGTATCACTACATTATTGAGCTCTTTGGATTGATGATGGGGATGATCCTGGCTAATTGCTTCATGTGATCCTGTTCTTCTTCAGAAGTGGTTGGCTAAGTAGTTGATCATTGTTTTGCCAACACGGATGGTGAATTTTCTTGTTTGTGTAAGCAATTCTCCATGAATTTAGGTTCTTACATTATTTCATTGGTGATTGGCATGTCTTCTTGCTAAAGTTGTTTTGGTTATGAGCAAGTTGTGGGTAGTTTCAAGACCCTCACAGTCAATGATAGTTTGTGATTGAATGGCAGCGAAAGGTTGAATTGAGAAACTGTCTTCTTTGTTGAATAAGATTTAAGCCTTATTTCCTAACTGTGTATGTGCTATTGACATTCTCCGAAGAATTACTCTTCTGAATTGTGAACTCTGTGTATAATTGGAAGAAGAAAATTTTCTGTGTTAAATCTCCAGTGGCCCTCTCTGTCTGTGGTTGAACGCAAGTCTATGTGATTAATGTGAATGTGTAAACTTGGTATATAACCCCTGTAAGAGGCCAAGAGTGATTTGTAGTGGTTCTCAGTCCAAGTGAGGATATTAAACCTTTGTATAAGGCATTGAGTTATGTGTGTTCGAACAAACTTCATAGGAGTGAAACCCTGTTATGCTTTGGTTTCCCAAAGAGCTTTGAAACCCTGTCGAAGGCAGCAAACCCTGCCCATTGAAGAATTTAATGTGTTTTATTTTTTTGAACGATATCATTGAGGCTTGACCCCAGAGTTAATGGGGTGGAGGTTATACAAAGAAATGTTCTAACCATAGTAGAAGTCCGGTCAAGTACTATTCAAAACCCGGGAGTGGTTTTGCGAAACCAAAACAGCCCTCATCGCGCAGTTTTTGGCTGGAGGTGAAACCATTCAAAAAAAACGTGATCCTATTACATGATGCCACGCCACTGGGGTAATACCGCCCTCATTGTGTTTCTTTGGGGTGTTAAAGTCAAGCGAGCAAAAAAAAGTGATATTGTTGTGCGTCGTCCGATCAAGAGGCCAAGAGATCTGATGAATATCACGTGTTCAATTGCACGGAGGTTAACTTAAGGTATGAACCATTGACTCATGTTGAAAACCGCTCGTTTACGAGTTTTGATGTGTGGGGCCCGTAAATACAATACATTATAAAAACGTCGTGTTAATGTTATAACCTATGGTTGAATTTTATAAGCGTTGGTGCATATGTTAAAGTCGTCAAACCATTGGTTTAATGATACGTGATAAGGTCGGAATACGAAGTGGTTGTTATGTTATGATTCAAACCTTAGAGAGAGGGGGTTAAGTAGTGAGTCGGCGAATACAGTTGATAAAAAAAAATAAAGGAAGGGGCTCACCTATGTTATAAGTGTGTGGTTAAGCTGTGAGCCTCGGGATATTTGCCTTTTTATACAGTATATAAGGGGAGGATTTCTATTATAATTCGAGCACTTTATAAAAAGGGCCAACTTTATAACATAAGATATATATATGGTTTATGCACGCTGGAATAATAATTTTCTTTTTCTTTCTTTTTTTTAAATTTAACTAGTCGTTGGTATATCGACGCCTTACAAGCGTCGGTCTTGCGACGTTCCATTTAAAAAAAAAAAATTAATTTTTCATCAGTATTGCGACACCTCTTCTTAGTGTCGGTCTTGCGACGCTCTTGAAAAGCATTGATATTTCGACACTTTAGAAAAGCATGGGTCTTGCGACACCCTTGAAAATCGTCGGTAGTGCGACATTTTAATACACGTCGGAAGACGTTCAAAACGTCGGACCCCATATCGTCAAAATTGTGGCACTTCAGAATAGCGTCGGTCTTGCGACACTTTCGAAAAGCGTCGGAATTGCAACGTAATGGCTAACCACGTTTTGTCCGGCCTCAAACTATCGCTCTTGCGACACATTAAACGTCGGAACCCATATCGTCGGAATTGTGACAGTTTAATAACATCGGAAGAGCGACGCTATGGAAAACGTCGGAAGAGCGACAGTTGTTTGGAAACGTCGGAAAAGGTGTCGGTATTGCGACACTTTGGCAAAGCGTCGGAATTGTGACGTAATGGCTAACCACGTTTTGTCTGGCCTCGTACTGTCACTCTTGCGATGACTATGTGTCGGAATAGCGACGAAGTGGCCGTCGGAAATTGGGGAAAATTTACTAGTGACACCATTAGCGGTCTGACTTATCTTCTAGCCAAGTATTTGGCCCTTAAGCTTAAGCCTCTCGTAGGTCGTACCGACTCCTTTGTTAAATATGCTTCCTCTTTTTTTAATGAGTTAAAGGACGTTAGAATGGATCCTGAAGATAGGCTTGTTAGTTTTGATATTGTCTCTCTTTTCACCAATATCCCCATTAATGAGGCCATTGAAGTCATTAATCGCATCATTGATCCAGATACGGCCCATTTAGTCCATATTTTCTTAACTTCTACTTTCTTTAGTTTTGAAGGTGAGTTCTATGAGCAAACATGTGGTGTTGGCATGGGTTCTCCCCTTTCCCCGATTGTTGTTAATCTCTTTATGGAGGACTTTGAATCCAAGGCTCTTTCCTCTACTATGTACCAGCAAAAGCTTTGGAAAAGGTTTGTAGATGATACTTGTGTCGTCTAGCATCATGGTAAGGAAGAGCTAGATCATTTCTTCGTTCATATTAATAGTCAATCTTGCTCCATAAAATTCACCATGGATTATGAGGTGGATGGTAGCCTTCCTTTCCTTGAATTTCTTATCTCTAGAAAGGACGATGGTTCTTTCTCCCATCAATTTTTTCGAAAGAAAACCCATACTGAGCAATATCTTCACGTTGGTTCGCATCATTTCCCTGCTAAAAAATTAGGCATCCTCAACACCTTAGCCACCAGGGCATTGAGAATCTCTAATGAGTCTCACCTTGAGGGAGAAAAGACCCATCTCCTTAGTGTATTTTGTAAAAATGGTTATAGTAAGTCGCAAGGCCTTAAGGCTTTTCTTAAAGCAGAAAGAGGTCCCTTAGTTAAAAATAAAACTTTAAATGAACCTAATCAGTGGTCCTGCGATGTAAGGCTTCCTTTCATTCAGGGAACCACTGATAGGATTTATAGGATCCTTAAGAAGCATAAGGCTTCTTCTTCCTTCAAGCCCCTTAGCACGATTTGCAGCACTCTTAAATCAGTTAAAGGTCCGGTAAACCCTAGGGATGGAAAAGGTGTCTACATTATTCCTTGTTCCTGTGGGACACCTTACATTGGTCTGGTCGGTCTATTAACCAAAGGATCTGTGAACATGTTGCTAACATTAAGCATGGAAGATCTCGCACCTTCGCCCTAGCTGAGCATGTGGAAAATACTAACCATCAAATCTGCATCGAAGAGGCTAAGGTCATAGCTAGGATTGACCATTTCCATCATCATAAGTTAAGAGAGGCCCTAGAAATTGAAAAAAGACTCGTAAATCTCAATAGAGATGATGACTGGACTATAAGAAGGTGTTGGATCCCTGCCCTATATTCTTAATGGTCTGTTGTTTTCTGCCCTTTTTTTTAGGCCTCCAGAGAAAGGAGAATAATAGGAATATAAATTTATATATAGATAAATAAATAAATATAATATAATATAATAGGTAATAAAGAATTAAATAATAATAATAATAATTAACTAAATTAAATTAAAAAAAAAATATATATATATATATATATATATATAATTAATTAAATAATTAAATTAATTAAATAGAACTAGCCGTTATTAAATTTCAAAGTCCAACTAGTCGTTATCCTAACGACTAGTTTGGCCATTTCTGCATCTATTTAAACTCAACGTCCGGATCTGATCTCTCACCTAGTCCTGATGATGAACCACACTGCTTGGTTCAAAACGCGTCGACAATGTTCATTTGAATGTGATTATTACCAAAAGAATTCTACATAAAATTAAAGCATATTTTTGTTATTTGATATTAATGAAATGAAGTATTATTTCCGCTACATCTCTATGTTTATGTCTATTTCTGTGTTTTATTACGTTCCTGCATAAATCCAGATCAATGTTATCAGAGCGGTTTGCTCTTTCTCTATTTTGTTTGCATGTCCCCAACGAGGTCAAGGTACAAGTAGTTATGGCTCGATCTGGTTGAACCCTTGCAAGATCAGCTTCGAAAAAACCCTGACAACCTCCCATGGCGGAAGAAAATAAAGTTGAGGGAGCAAGAGATCCTATCAAAATATTGCTCGAGGAGGCCCTCAATAAAAAAAGGAAAGCGATGATGGATAACTTGGCCCAGATCCTTCAACAACTACCCACCGGCGGCGCATCTACATCCTGCAGCCACTCTGGAGAAGCCACTCCTTTCAAGGTACATGTCAACTTTGACATTCCTATATTTGAAGACTAGATAGATGCAGATGCCATAGATAGATGGTTAAATTTTTTGGAAGGGTATTTCTCGGTCCATGATTTCTCCAACCGAGAAAATATTATTTTTGCACTCCTCAAAGCCGCCCCCCCATGTCAAATACTAGTGGGAAACCTATTGTGAGAAAAAGGAAGAGAATGAACCCTCTCTGTTCTCAGCCGCACGAACTTGGAATTCGTTCTGAGATGACGTTAAGGAATAATATTACCCTATGGGGAGCTATGAGGACAAGTACATGAGATGGACCATGCTACGACAACAAAGGGATCAAGATGTGTACGAACTGACGAATTTGTTCCATACCCTGCGCACAAAGTTGGGTATTAAAGATTCAGAGAGACATTTGGTGCTCAAGTACCACATCTATTTGCACAGATACATTCAAGAGGAAATGGAGTTCCTCAACATTACCTCGCTTGGCACGACATATCGCTATGTTTCCAAGATCAAGCATAAATTTAAGCAAAAGAAGAGAGAATTTAGATCCACAAATCCGAAGCCAGGGAAAGGAAAAGCCAAAGCGAGGCAACTCATAACAACACCACAAATCCAAAGAAGGACACAGGGAAGTGGTTGGAATTTCATAATAGCCCCACTCACAACACAAACGAGTGTCGGGCCAAACAATCGTTGGTGGTTGAACTAAAGGCACTTGAATCATATGCATGTTCTGATCCTGAGTCAAAACTAGACAAGGGAAATTACAAAGGGAAGCAGATATTGATGTGTATCCCAGTGCCAATTTTTCCACCACCAAGCTCCAGAGGAGGGGGAGTTCCTCTTCCATTTTCAGATGTGGGTAAAGGGTTCTCCACTGCAATTCCTTGTCGATAGCGGAAGCCAAAAGAACCTCATATTAGCAGTGTTCGTGAAGCAGCTCAACCTACTGACCGTAGCACACCCGTAATCATATATCATTGGGTGGCTTCAACAATGAAGATATCTTCACGTTCGCCAGCAGTACAACATCAAGCTATTCATGGATGAGGTACTGTGTGATGTTGCTCCACTTGGTGTGTTTAATGTATTATCGTCCAACCATACTTATGGAATCAAAATGTTGTGGTATAATTCTAGGTTTCATGTTTTTTTGATTACTTTTGGAAACAAATTGTATAGGATACCAGAGGTAGTACCTCCTCCCGCCATCTCTTTGAGTGCTGCAAAATAACACAATAAGCTTGTTTCCCAAACTAGGAAATTTGTTTTTCTTACAATTCGCCCACAGGGCAAGAACAATATTGTGGCCACAACCTCTGAATAGGTCTCCCCTAGATGGCAGCAGCAGATGGAAAAAGTCGTGGAGGAATATGAGGACATTATCTCCTCACCCACAGAGGTTCCTCTACACTGTCAAGTCAAGCACTCCATTGATCTGACACCGGGCGCGTCGCCACCTGATGTTGCCATACCTCATGCGACCACACATGTATTGTTAGAGGATGATAAAGCAACCAAATTTATTGAATGCATCTAGCACGTCCACCAGCACGTCCATGACATCTTCGACAAATCCAGTACCAAGTTCAATAGAATTTTCCTCATCTCATGGAGGAAATCAACGCAATGGGGACCATTGCTTCCTAAGGGGGGAGGAATGATCCAGGTGGATATTTTTGTCCACCCACCTATTCCATTTGGACTCCAAGCATTAGTTATTTTCGTTTTTAGTTTCAGCATAACTTACTATTTTTAGCAGTTTTTTAGGTCTTGAACTTCCGGAGCTGTTTTGAGGCCCTAAACGAAAATTTTTGCAAAAATCGCGAGAAACATGGCAGTCCCTTTGATTTTTCTCACATCAAAAGTTGTATTCCTTAGATATATATTTCTAACAAGGTATTGAGAGTGTCAACCGGAGATCATATGCCAAATTTACTTCCCCGGGAAGATTGATGTACCAATTTACACAGACGGGGCCCATAGTTTTGGCGCTTCATCTCCTAGGGTTAGTTTTTTGGATTTTGAGGGTTTTCCATTGTTTCTCTACAATAAATAGGCCTTCGAGCCTCATTATAACACAGTTAAGAGGCCTGTAGCCGCCACATCTTTTCTCAGAGATAAGCTACCAACGCCTTAGCTAGTTTATTTTCATTATGTCTGTCAACATATTTTTGTTATTTGATATTAATGAAATGAAGAATTACTTCCACTGCATATATGTGTTTATGTCTATTTCTGTATTTTATTTTGTTCCTACATAAATCTGGATCAGTGGTATCAGAGTGGTATACTCTTTCTCTGTTTTTCTTTGCATGTCCGCAATGAGGTCAAGGTACAAGGAGTTAGGGCTTGATCTGGTTGAACCCTTGCAAGATCAGTCTCACAAACCCTGACGACCTCCCATGGTGGAAGAAAATAAAGGCGAGGGAAAAGGATATCCTATCCAAATATTGCACAAGGTGGCCCTTAAGAAACAAAGGAAAGCGATGACGGATAACTTTGCCCAAATTCTTCAATGACTACCCACCGGTGGTGCATCTACATCCTGCAACCACTCTGGAGGTGCCACTCCTTTCAAGATATAGGTAAAATTCGACTTTCATGTATTTGAAGGCCATATAGATGCAGATGTCATAGATAGATGGTTGAATTTTCTGGAAGGGTATTTCTCAGTCCATGATTTCTCCAACTGAGAAAATATTGTTTTTGCATTCCTCAAAGCTGCCCCCCATGTCAGAGATGGGAAACCTACTATGAGCAAAAGGATGAGAGGGAACCCTCTCTGTTCTCGGTCGCACCCACTTGGAATTCATTCTGAGGTGGAATCAAGGAACAATATTACCCTGTGGGGAGCTATGATGACAAGTACATCCAACGGACCACGTTGCAACAACAAAGGTGTTAGAGTGAATTCTAATCGCAAGCGTATGAAAAAAAATCACTTTAGTTGTGCATAAAAAACAACCCTAACATCAAAAATGGCTGTCAATTTCCTTATATCTATAGTAGGTGATCAGAATGAATGCTACAAAAATCTAGATCTATGCAGTTAAAGACATTAAATAGTGAAAATAAACAATATTTTCTCCATACATCCAATAGAAAAGACAAGAATTTATAAAGAATTTTTTGTATTATGACACCTGGGAAGGGAACACAGAAAGATGTTACTAATCCCCCTCAATGGGATGGGTTCTTGTATGTCCTCAGCGCTTCAGATCCAAGATCTCTTTCTCTTGATGGTGCAGAAAACCCAGACAAAATAGAACTCAAAGGGAGCTCATAAGCAAAAGTAGAAAAAATATGACAATGATGGAGGATCAAAGTCAAACCAAAAGTATAGATAAAAAGGTGATAAAAAAGGTAGTGAATGAATGGAAAAACCCTTCTATTTATAACAAAATATTGAGTTAGTTTAGATATTGGTGCATAATTAAATTCCATTAACCAAATCTAGATCCAACTTACTTGGAATATTTTATTATTTTTGGTGGAGGGAAAAGGAATTTAGAACTTATTAAATCCATTTATTTAGAAATAATAAATAAATAAATGATTTATTTATTAGTTCAAGGATGAGGTTAAGGAATAATCAAATAAATAATGATTTATTTAATTATTTAAAAATGATTTAGTCAAATTCAACAAGGAATATTATTAAATGATGATTTAAATAATTATTCCTGGAGAATAATAAGATAAATAATAATTTATCTAATTAATTCTCATGTTTTGGGTTAAATATGACTAGGAATATTAATTAAACAGTGGTTTAGTTAATTATCCCTAGAGGAAAATAAAAAAAAATAAGGATTTATTTAATTATTCCTCATGGGGTTTCATGTTTAGACCATAAATAATTTAATAAACTATAGGTTATTAAATTATTTCTCATAGTGGAAGTAATTTTACTATGGTAAAATTGATCTTACATGGTGTACTTTAGTCCATCTGATAGTAACATGTTATATGACCAAAAATTGGTGTAACAGATTCCCACCCAACGTGCGAGCGTTAGGAGGTAATCGTATGACCGAAGTACGTTGTAAGAACACAATCACTAGACACCGAAGGGGGGTCAGAGAGAGAGAAATATAGACAGACTGAAGCGAGAGAGGACAAGACCCTGAGGAGGTGATACTTACAGGTGTGACAAGTCTCTTTTATGAGTGCGTACATGTTCTCAATGAGGCAGGGGAGGCATACCTATGCCCGCCGATATGACAAAGTACAAATAATAATGGTGTTCCCAACAAACATGGGACTGAGCTATTTAGTATATGCCAACATAAACATGGGCCAGATAAAAAACATAATGGATCCCACATACATATTGTGCCTGGGAAAACAACCAGGGCTTATACAATAATATCTGATTACATGAGATATAATAACAACCAAAGATGCCATGTAAAACAAGAAAGGGCTCTGAAAATCTGAATGATACATGCAAACTAAAAAGGCACTACAAGAAGCTAAGGCCATAACCATCAAATCTGTAGAGCTACATCCAAGGTTGTAGTAAAGAGGTCATACAGGTATGTGGAGGGCTACTTGGAAGGCCACCCCCTCACGAGGTCTGAAACATCTCACACACACCCGGGAATCACTGGTACAATCTGTTGCATCACTAAACCATCAAGTATATGGATCTCGATCATGCCATAAGGAGCTAGAACTGAGAAACAATCAAGTCAAAGGGAAATAAAGGGTCCCTTTTCCTAATCTGAGGCACCGAACAATAGTGGAAGATGGAACCAAGGTACGTCGCCCTCTAGACCTGTCTTCTGGAATGAATAAGCTGATGTCGACAAAAGGAGGTCCGCCATAGGTGAGGCAATAAGGAATCCTCAACTAAGGCACAAGGGATAATAGTAGAGTGACTGATAGACTGACACCAGGGATGATGGTGGAATGGGGGGTACTAAGTAGCAGGCTAATGACTTCCCTTGTTAGAGCATAAATTGCATGAATGACCTGGCAGCTACTGACTCGACTCTGGAGGGGATAGGGGATAGTATGACTGAAGGCCAAAATGTGCTACACGAGAGAGGTACAAAGAAATGAAGGATGGAATACTATGACGGGAGACAAAAGGAACTCGGGACAGACTCCATGGATGCGATGATGACTCAACTCAGATTCTCTAAACAGGGTGACTCGATGATGCTGCCACACAGAATAGGCCTGGTGGGGACCATAAAAACATAAGTAAAAGATGGTTACTCACGACGAAAATTGACACGACCATTGACAAGTATGAAGGCAAAGTGGTGCCCCAAGTACAAGGGTCGCAAGTGAAGAAATTCGATTTTGAAAAGTAGTGAAGTGACCCTTCTTGGAAAAAAAGGCTTCCAGGTGAAGTATCATATCACTAAAAACTAAAGGATACCCATTTGAGTGCTCATTTATATCTTTCCAACTGTGCTGATGGTTCCTCAAACCAAGCTACGGTTTGGTCGTAATTGGCGAAGGAAACATTTGGGGTTTTTTTGTTAATAAGGCAATTTCCCTCCAATTTGATTCATTTGCAAGTGTAGTTGTGGTGAATGTAGAGAGGAGAAAATGCCTTAAATATTGCGGTGATCGCAGTGGACAACCTGACCGTTGGAATCGAGATCCATCAATTACAGGTAAGAGGCCTAACCATACTCTTTCAATTCAGTAGATTAAAGTTTCAAATTAGGCACCCAGAGCCCATGAACATACCTCTGCTCCTCTTCAAGTCAAGTCACACTTTTTGGGGTCTATTCTGCGATTTGGGTAGTAGGCACTATGCAGAAAAATGCTACCTGTCCCAGGAAATGGCCTAAAAAGTGTGATCTGTCAGAGAAAGTGGTTTCAATGTTGTCTTTGGCTGAGAGCTAGGATTTTATGGTTATGATGCAGCCTTTCCTTTCTGTATGATGACAAACATGATGGTTTTTTGTAGGTATGGCAGACTTGAGGATCAACTGGAGAGAGAGAGAGACCTAGATGCATTACGTTTTGAGATCTGAGGGGATCATGTAGTTCGTGTTGCATTGGCCAGGTTTGGGGTCCTCAAATTTGTTGAGAACCCATTGATGAGGGTAGGAGAGCCCTTGCTAGCCCGGATAGTCAGCTATTGGGACCCGAATCATGAGATATTTATAGTGTAGGGGTACCGGATCAAGTTGACAGTTTGGGACATATATTTCCTGACCGGTCTCCCGCCACTGGGGATGGTGGGAAAAACACAACCAGTGTTACCGCAAGGGCAAAACATTATGGAATTTGTAGAGCGCCACTATCGATCAGGTGTCCATGTGAAAGGCATGCAGATACCAATCGGAGATCTAGAGAGGCTAGAGACTCGTGTTGTGGCCACAACGGTGTTGTGAATCCTGGGCAACCAGGCGCTCCACCACATCACTGGAGGGCAGATGATGCTGGTTGAGGTTGTATTGAGTGGGACCTACTATGGGTGGGCCTAGATGATTTTGTTTCAATTAAAACGACAGTTTTCATTGTGGAAGCGACAGGTGAACCATGACTATGCATATGGCACACTGCTTTGCTCACTCTTCTTTGAGAAGATCCCTACACTTCGTCCTCGTATAGAGATCCAGGATGGGGGCCGGCGAGAGCCCAAGATGCGCTGCTAGGGGAAAATGTTGTGTAGAGGAGGAGGGATGAACTATCATGGGGACCCGGACTTACCACTTCCGCCAGGTCAAGCATGGGGGCAAGACGGTAAGTGAAATGTTGCTTATATTTATGGTGCATTTTAAAGTTTTAGAATACTGTATATGGTACTAATTCATTTACTTTTTGTATGCAGATATAGCACCAGTGAAACTGGCCAAGTATATGGGACGACCTGCAGTGTCAGGAGCTGCAGAACCTAGTGGATCGTGAGGAACACAAAATGAGGATGCAATGGCCCTCCTGGAGGATGTCTGCCGTAGATGTGAGAAGCTCCTGACCAGTGTTTTTTAGCACGGTTGGCAGGACCTTGACGACCAATACATAGAGCCATGTGTTAGTCTACCCTCAGAGTGGCGAGGAGTCATGTGGCACATAGCGATGGTCAGACAGGGGATGCGTGATCTATGGGCCGCAGGAGCCGAGCCATTGGCCCGGGACCCTCTAGATAGTGATTAGATGTAGGGGCATGAGGTGCCCCCAGTTTTATTTTTTTGTAACATTATGGGCATGTCATATGTATCATAGTTAATGGACTCCAAAACATTGTATATTTGGATGACACATATTATGGATATGCATCGTTTTATGGCTTATGGTTATTATATTGTGTTAAATGAGTGTGATAAATGGAAATCGAGAATATTTTTTGAATGCTATCTACATAGTGATTATGGGATCTAGGTACATGAATGAATTTAATGGTTTCAAATTCACGCATTAAGAGCTTCACTCATAAATATCTTCTAAAAAAGGACAGGATTATGCACACAATAAACACCATTCAATTGCATGAAAAGCATAAAATAATCTAAACGAACATGAAGGTGAAGGATGTGACGATCAAGGGCATCGGCTAACAAACCTATCACTGCATCATATTCGGCCTGGTTATTGATGGCAACACCAATGCATACGCGAATAGAGAGGACAAGCGAATGCAAGGGGGTAAAAATGGCCCACGCTGCTGAGGCTAGATTCTGGGAGTAGTGACTTGCACCATTGACATAGTCGATGTACGGTGTGGATGAGGGATCCATATGAAAGGTGCCACAAGACAACACATGATATGATGATGAAAAATGTTGGCAACTTGAATGCAAGTCAGAAATAAAACAAGCACTTCTAGGGAGAATGCTATGGGTAAAATTTCTACACCCCGCACACTGAATAGTGGATGGTGTGGGGGAACTGCCTTGGGGACAGCTTGTGCTCAGGTCACGAAATTCACCATAGACACAGATGGTGTCATTTTTCTTATGGGTTGGATACATAAATTCAGGGATGGTGAAAGCTTCCATAATGTCGTCATCATAGTAGAAGATGGGGTGACTAGTGGAAGGATGACCACATGACACGGCGAAGCTACCTGACTCATTATTATGAGAAGTGAGGTTCACATGCACATCATCATGGAGGGTGACAAAATAAAAAGTATATGAAGAATCTATCGATGTTGAGCCCAAGGTGATCGCTGAAGAGAGGTTAGGCGAAACAAAAGGGGATGCCTCAGAGGGGTCTTCCATTGTGGATCTCATAGATGATGATAGGTAGAGGATAGTAGTCGAATACTATGTCATCTGGACATTGGGAGGGGGTATGTCAATGGGGGTGGATGTTTCCTCTGGTTCTGCTGAAGAAAAACTTGCAAGTAAGGGAGAAATGGACTCGTTGCACGCAACCTCGAATTGGCAAACCACTTCTAAGGAGGTGCGGAAATCATCGAGGCGGGGACAGAGGTGAGTATAATGGCCATGGAAATCACACAAAGCACAAGGTTGATTTGTGTTCAAAGTCTTGAGTTTCTTGGCTGAAGTTGGTAATGTACCATGGACTTCTGGGATATCAGACTCAGGAAACGCTTCGTTGACCATGGGTTTGAGATGAGGCAATTCAGGACAAATGTGGGTAGCATGACTGACAAAATCACACAAATCACACAGAGGTGTATGCTTTGGAGGTTTAGGAGGAGTAGGTGTTATCTGGGCAGCCTTGTCCTTAGGTGCATTTTTGCTGGATTTTCCCCCCTCACCCGAGGCTTTCACAACAGGAGTATATTCCTGTTGAAGTGGCCAAGGGACATAAGCGAAGGGAGGGGTCATAGCGACCGGTTGGACTGAGGTAAATTAGTGTAATGTTTGAGCTGACCTGGCAGGATATTGGCTGGGGGATCAATGTACCAGACTACGATCCCCAGGGTCATGTTGGGATGGGTTAAGATAGCCATAACAAGTACCGAAATACTCCGAAAGGGGGAGCAAGAAACAGTATATGACCAGAGGGGTAATGGCCCAGCGGAATAGTTCCCATATGGTTAAGGCTAGGGGGAACTGTTCCATGAGGAAAAATGGGATTAGGGACCCCAGCTACAGATGAAGGGCCTTGAGGAGGAGGTTCTGAAGGCTTATTCGAAGTACTAAGAGCAAGTTGCAAAGGGATAGGCTACTGACTAGTCAAACCGGACCGTTTGAGGTCGGACCGAGACGATTGCATCATGCAAAAATTCGACGAGCTAGGGTCGGGGATAAGAAGGGGGAGACCAGGGAATGAACCAAGCAAAGAGGAATCTTTATATTCTCCTGGTGAGACATTGGTTAGAGGTTCGATTGTTTGTTTATTTTCCACCGAAGCAATAATGGACTCTGGAGAGGTCTGAGACTTCGGTTCGTAATATGTCAGCTGAGTTATAGTGACGATATTTCTGTTGTGAGGAAAGCACATCTTACGGTGAACCACAGATGGGACAATAGACATCTCATAATTATATATACGACCCAATAGGATGTTATAGTCTAAGGGAGCATCCATGACTTCAACATCAACACAAGAAGTTTTTCCCGTAATATTAATAGGACAGTTGCAGAACATGCCAAGGGACTGGGAAGGGTGACCATCCCACGCACGAAGGGTGATAGTGGAAGGGGCTAACTCAGGTGGTCTGAGATTTTCCCAAATAGAAGCAGACATCATGCAGGTGGATGCCCCCTCGTCAATGATACATTGGGAGACGTTGTTATTCTAAATCTTGATAGGTATTTGGAAGGCGACGGATGCAGGTAGGGGTGGATGCTTTGACTTTTCAACATCGAAGACAATCAAACGATCATCTGAAGTATCCACAGCGCCCATGGAAGTTAGTAGAGCTTTACGTTGTGAAGGGCACGACTAGAGGACTTCTAGCATTTACATGGCAGCAGGGGATTGTGCCAAGTCATTTACTATATTTTAGGTGTGGGTGGATTTACTGGAATCAGCATTTCGGTGTAACGGTCCTTTGGGGATCTTGGTATGTACCTATACCTTAGGCTGAGGGATCTGTAAAGGAACATTGGGTGTCAAAATTGGCTCTGTGGGACCTGAGGAATGGGGCTCGGTTGCAGACGTAGAGGGAGGCTTGGTGTACTGGCACAACCGAGTCTGAAGGTTGAGATCGACGGCACTTTCCTGGTCATATTGCATCATAAGTATTTGGTAATCAGAGGTACCAGACGGAGGAGGTTGAGCGACCGCCTAACCTTCAGGGGGTTGGGTAGCCACATATCCTTCTGGGGGAAAGGATTGGTAACCACATCCTATTGAGTAGGCGCAGCATTAGGAGGAACTGAAGTAGAGGCTTGTTGTCCTCAAGATGTTGCTTGATCTTCCCATAGTTAATGCATATGAGGTAAAAGGGGACAATCATGGGTATAGTGACCATGGACACCATAACAATAACAGGGCTTATTCATACGAAGAGGCATGTTCTGCTTGGGCTGATCGCATTGTTGTTGAGTTGCAATGTTAGATGTATTCCCTTGGGGATTGTTTCCTTGATTACCTTGAGCGGGTTGGTTTTGGTTGCCTTTCCTCTTATTTTTTGAAGTGGGAGGATTAGTCGCACTCTACTGCGCATACACTTGACCCTGAGGGGGAGGGTGGTTGTTACTGCGAAGCTTGAGAAGGTATGGGAGGTTGAGGTTCTTATGTTGGAGGAGTTGGATCACCTAGCTGTGGATACAGATAGTAAGGAGGTTTAGCAACATTGGGGTAAACAGGTTGGGCAATAGTAGGCCTTGGCATCAGAGGATGTGGTTGGGCAAAGGCATGAGGCATGTCGTGTCTTGGATACATGTTGTTGAGAGGGGGAAAATTTCTAGAGGAGCTGGCCCCTCCCTAAGGGAAACCATAACCCATAGGAGGATGATTTTACATATGTGAAAAGGATCCAATGATACCATCGGCAGAATGAGAATCCCCCAGTGGGTTGGCACCACCAAGTGTAGGGAGATCATGTAAGACGGTATAAACATAACCAGATTGCGCGTAGATCAATTTATATTTCAACGCAACTTGGAGGGCTTCTTCCTCAATCTGAGGAAATTGAGACGAGGAATATTTACCTATAGATGGAAAAAGGGATCTGAGAAACTATTCCATGTAGACACGGTCTTCGAAAACTGGAGCTCGACATAAGCTCTTCCTTCTGCGCCATTCTTGAACATGGTCAGATAGGCGGATGGCAGAAGTTTGATGGAAAGTAGTCAAAAGTTTGGTACCAGTGTCATAGTGAAGGGGAAGCTGGAAGTAGGACAGAAATACCTTTGCAAGGGTCATAAAAGTAGCATGAGAGGTAGTGGCCTGGTCGACATACCACTTGGAAGCTTCTCCAGTAAGCGTATGCTAGAATAACTGAAGACATATAGAGTCATCAGTGATAGAGTTGGATGAACACCAAATGTGGAAAGAACGAACATGTTTGGTAGGATCCTCTCCACCATTTCCTTCAAAATTATGGATGCCTGAAGGGAGCTTGGTTGGCATAGCAGGCCAACCTGGATCATGATGTATATTAATCAACTGGTTGAACTTGGGAAGGCTTAGGCCTACCATATAAAGAAGCAAGGGAGTAGCCGGGTCTATTCATGTTGCGGCACCACTAGTAGTGGCTCCAGCATTAGATTCGGGGCCACCACTAGCAGTAGGTCCTGCATCGGACATGAAGAAGGTGAAAGGTGGAGGAGAACCGGGGATAGGAACAGAAGGAGAACCTGATGAATTAGAATCAGAGTCGGAATGGGGACTCGACGGAGGACTAACTCGGACCCTACGCGGTGGAGTAAGTATTCCTAATGGAAACTGAGGATGAAGGCCTTAGAGTCTCCGAGATGAATGCCTTGGGGGCGCAATGATGGAAAATATACACGGAACCCAATAAGGAAGAGAGTTAAACAAGGGCATGGAGGTGCAGATTAATTAATTAATTACAATGTTTTAGTCTTGGCCTAGCAGTGTAAACCAGGCACTCTTCGCTTTAGGTGTGTGTGTGTGTGATAAATGTGTTAATTTTAATTAAGCCTAGATGTTTGTACAGAGAAAATAAAAAATATTTTGTATAACTATAAATAAAACTGAAAGTGACAAAAAATAAAACTGAAAGCGAAAGTAAAATAAAAAGCTAAAGATGCATAAATTTAAACCCAAAAAGGAGGGCTTCCTAACAACTAGTCTAAGGGTGGGAGAAATCTACTCAAAACACACAATATGGCCAATAGATCTAAGGTCAAGAGGGATAGGGATCTAAAGGTCAGATATGTTGAAAAAGAGGTGCAAAAAACGACAAGAAACCAGAGGGAAAAATGCTGAAAAATAGGTGGCGAAAGGCTACAACCTAAAGGGAAATGTAGGGGACCCTAAAGGGAGGACTAAACAAAACTTAAAAGAGGTGCTTTACATGGAAAAATAACCGATCTAAAATGGATCTAAAAATACAGGTTCATATCTGAAAAAATTACTGAAAAACACTGAAATCTCATAAGACCTGCTTAAGCTAAACTCCTCCTAAGAACGTGGAAGTGTACTGAAGCCCTAAGGGTCTTAGTTCCTACTTCGAAGAGTAAAAATAAGCAAGTATAGGTCCAATATGGGTAAATATGGAGGTCATAGAACCCTGAAAAGTGCCCCAGACAAAATCTGAAAAATAACAGAAAAATCCTGCAAAAAAGTTGAGGTCGCAAGTACTGACCTGTTTTCTGACGAGGTCACGGTTTTTGGGCAGTTTTCTGCTACTTGAGAGCTGAGTTCGCAGGTTTTGGGCTGAAAAGTGCGACCTGCACTTTCGGCTACCTCAGCGACAGGTTTCAGAAAAATTTTCCATCTCTGTTGCAGCTGATACCTGTTACCTGTGCAAATGGCCCAAAAACACACGAAAGTTAGAAATTTTATTGTCCTAGGGTAAAAAAAGGTTAAAAACAATATCATGGAATGAAAAATAAGAAGTTGAAGAAAAACCCAAGTGGCTGAAGTAGTTGGTCATGCAGGGATCTGAAAAACGACAACGATCATAATTAAAAAAACCCTTGTGAAGTCGCCAGTTGTTAGAGTGAATTATAATCACAAGCGTACGAAAAAAACTCACTTTAGTTGTGCATAAAAAATAGCCCTAACATCTAATGTGGCTGTCAATTTCCTTAGATCTGCAGTATGTGATCAGAATAAATGCTACAAAAATCTAGATCTATGTAGTTAAAGACATTAAACACCGAAAATAAACAAGAGTTGCTCCATACATCCAATAGACAAGACAAGAATTTATATAAAAAAAATTGTATTATGACACCTGGGAAGGGAACACAGAAAGATGTTACAAGTCCCCCTCAATGGGATGGGTTCTTGTATGTCCTCAACACTTCATATTCAATATCTCTCTCTCTTGATGGTGTAGAAAACCCAGAAAAAATAGAACTCAAAGGGAGCTCACAAGAAAAAGTAGAAAAAATATGACAATGATGGAGGATCAAAGTCAAGCCAAAAATATAGATCAAAAGGTGATAAAAAAGGTAATGAATGAATGGAAAACCCCTCTATTTATAACAAAATATTGAGTTAGTATAGATAAAGGTGGATGGAAAATGAATTTAGAATTGGTTAAATCCCTTTATTTAGAAATAATAAATAAATAAATGATCTATTTATTATTTCAAGGATGAGGTTAAGGAATAATTAAATAAATAATGATTTATTTAATTATTTAAAATTAATTTAGTCAAATTCAACAAGGAATATTATTAAGTAATGATTTAAATAATTATTCCTAGAGAATGATAAGATAAATAATAATTTATCTAATTAATTCTCATGTTTTGGGTTAAATATGACCAGGAATATTAATTAAACAGTGGTTTAGTGAAATAACCCTAGAGGAAAATCAAACAAATAAGGATTTATTTAATTATTCCTCATGGGGTTTCCTGTTTAGACCAGAAATATTTTAATAAACTATGGGTTATTAAATTATTTCTCATAGTGAAAGAAATTTTACTATGGTAAAATTGGTCTTACATGGTGTACTTTAATCCATCTAATAGTAATAGGTTAGATGACTAAAATTGGTGTAACAAAAGGAATCAAGATGTGCAAAGACTGACGAATTTGTTCCATACCCTATGCAAAATGTTAGGTATTAAAGATTCAAAGAGACATTTGGTGCTCAAGTACCATAGTTGTTTTCATAGATACATTCAAGAGGAAATGGATTTCTTCGAAATTACCTCTCTTGGCACGACATATCGCTATACAACCAAGATAGGGCAGAAATTTAAGAAGAAGAAGAGAGATTTTGGATCCACGAATCCGAAGCTAGGGAAAGGCGCTCCCGAACTGTAGAACAAGGGGAAAATCCAAAGTGGGTTGACTCAGAACAATACCACAAATCCAAAGAAGGACACAATAAAGTGGTGTGAATTTCATAACAGCCCCACTCACAACACAAACGAGTGTCGGGCCAAACAGTCGTTGGTGGCCGAACTAAAGGCACCCGAATCAGATGCATGTTCTGATCCCGATTAAAAACCAAACAAGGGTAGTGACAAAGTGAAGCATATCATTGATGCGGATCCCAGTGCCATTATTGCCACCACCAAGCTCTAGAGGGAGGATCCCGAGGATCCAGAGGAGGGGGGTCGTCTCTTCCATTCGCATATGTGGGTAAAGGGTTCTCCACTGCAATTCCTTGTCGATAGCGGAATGCAAAATAACCTCATTTCAAAAGAGGTCGTGAAGCGGCTTAGCCTATTGACCATAGCACACCCGAAACCATATACCATTGGGCGATTCACCAAGGAAAATATCTTCGCGTCTGCCAGCAGTGCTACCTTCCGTACAACATCAAGACATTCACAAATAAGGTATTGTATGATGTTGCTCCTCTTGATGTGTCTGATATATTATTGAGAAAACCATACTTGTGGAAGCGACATGTTGTGTATGAGTCTAGGCCTCATGCTATTGTTATTACTTTGGGAAATAACTTGTACAGGATACCAGTGGTAGTACCACCTCCCACCATCTCTTTGACTACTGCAAAACAACACAGTAAGCTTGTTTTTTGGTTTTCTTACAATTCGCCCACAGAGAAAGAAGAATATTGTGGCCACAACCTCCAAACAGGGCCCCCCTACATGGCAGCAGCAGATGGAAAAAGTCGTGGAGGAATACGAGGACATTTTATCCTCACCCACAGAAGTTCCTCTACACTATCAGGTCAAGCACTCCATTGATCTGATGTTAGGCATGCCTCCGCCTGATGTTGCCATACCTCATGCGACCACACACATAGAATTCACACATGTGTTTTCATAGGCTGATACAGCAACCAAATTTATTGATAGCATCCAGCACATCCGCCAGCAGGTCCATGACATCTTCGACAAAGCCAATACCAAGTTCAACAGAATTTGCCTCATCTCATGGAGGAACTCAACGCAATGGGGACCATTGCTTCCTAAGGGTGGAGGAATGATCCAAGTGGATATTGGTGGCCACCCACCTATTCCATTTGGACCCCCACCATCGGTTATTTCAGTTTTTCAGTTTCAGCACAACTTACTATTTTTAGCATTTTTTTGGGTCTTGAACTTCAGGAGTCGTTTTGAGGCCTTAAATGACGTTTTCTCGGAAAATTGTGAGCAACATGGAAGTTCCTTCGATGTTGCTCACATAAAAAGTTTTATTCCTTAGATAGATATTTATAATGAGGTATTGATCACGTCAAACAGAGATCATATGCCAAAGTTACATCCTCGGGAAGATTGATGTATCAATTTACCCAAACGGGGCCCATAGTTTTGGTGCTTCATCTCCTAGGGTTATATTTTTGGATGTTGAGGGTTTTCCATTGTTTCTAAACAATAAATAGGCCTTCGAGCCTCATTGTAACACAATTGAGAGGCCTGTAGCAGCCACGTCTCTTCTTAGAGATAAGCTACCAGTGCCCTAGGTAGTTTATTTTCATTATGTCTATAAGCATATTTCTATTATTTGATAATAACGAAATGAATTATTATTGCCACTGCATCTCTATGTTTATTTCTATTTCTATATTTTATTGTGTTCCAGCAAAAATCCAGATTAGTGGTATCAGAGCAATCTTCTCTTTATCTGTTTTTCTTTGCATGTCCCCAACGAGGTCAGGGTACAAGGAGTTAGGGCTCGATCTGGTTGAACCCTTGCAAGATCAGCCTCGCAAACCCTGATGAATTCCCATGGCGGAAGGAAATAAAGACGAGGGAGAAGGAGATCCTATCAAAATATTGCTCGAGGATGCCCTCGAGAAATAGAGGAACGCGATGACGGATAACTTTTTCCAGATCCTTCAACAACTGGAAGGGTAGTTCTCGGTCCATGATTTCTCTGATCGAGAAAATATTATTTTTGCACTCCTCAAAGTCGCTCCCCATGTCAAAGACTAGTGAGAAACCTACTTTGAGTAAAAGGACGATAGGGAACCCTCTCTGTTCTCATTCACACCCACTTGGAATTTGTCCGAGATGACGTCAAGGAACAATATTACCCTGTGGGGAGCTATGAGGACAAGTACATTCAATGGACCATGTTGTGACAGTAAGGGGATCAATATGTGCACGAACAAATGAATATGTTCCATAACTTGCGTACAAACTTAGGTATTAAAGATTCAAAGAGACATTTGGTGCTCAAATATTGCAGTTGATTGCACAAATACATTCAAGAGGAAATGGAGTTCCTCGACATTACCTCGCTTTTTACAACATATCGGTATGCTGCCAAGATCGAGCATAAATTTAAACAGAAGAAGCAAGACGTTGGATTCGCAAATCTAAATACAGGTAAAGGTACCCGGGAACCACAGAACAAGGGGAAAATCCAAAGCGGGGCAACTCATAAGAACACCAAAAATCCAAAGAAGGACACAGGGAAGTGGTGAGAATTTCATAACAGCCCCACTCACATCACAAATGAGTGTCGGGCCAAACAATCGCTGGTGGCTGAACAAAGGGAAGCAGATGATTGATGTAGATCCCAGTGCCATTGTTGCCACCACCAAGATCCAGAGGGAGGATCCTGAGGATCCAAAGGAGAGGAAGCGCCTCTTCCATTCGCAGATGTGGGTAAAGGGTTCTCCAGTGCAATTCCTTGTCGATAGCGGAAGCCAAAAGAACATCATTTCAATAGAGTTCGTGAAGCAGCTTGACCTACTGACCATAGCACACCCGTAGTCGTATACCATTGGGTGGCTTAGCCAAGGAATATATCTTTGCGTCTGCCAGCAGTGTCGCCTTCCGTATAGCATCAAGCCATTCATGGATGAGGTATTGTGTGATGTTGCTCCTCTTGATGTGTTTGATGTATTATTTGGCCAACCATACTATTTGTGGAAGTGACATGTTGTGTATGATTCTAGGTCTCGTGCTATTGTTATTACTTTGGGAAATAAATTGTACAGGATAGAGGAGGTACTATCGCCTCCTGCCATCTCTTTGACTGCTACAAAACAAAGAAGTAAGCTTGTTTCACAAACTATGAAGTTTATTTTCCTTACAATTCACCCATTGGGAAAGAATAATATTGTAGCCACCACCTCCAGACAAGGCTCCCATGCACAGCAACAGAAGATGGACAAAGTCATGGAGGAATACAAGGACATTTTCTCCTCACCCACAGAGGTTCTACTACAATGCCAAGTCAAGCACTCCATTGATCTGACCCTAGGAGCATCGTCGCATGATGTTGTCATACCTCATGCGACCACACAGACAAAATCACACAAGTACTGTCAGATTATGATAAAGCAAACAAATTTATTGAATGCATCCAGCATGTCTGCGAGCAGGTCCATGACATCTGCAACAAATCCAATACCAAGTTCAGCAGAATTTGCCTCATCTCATGGAGGAACTCAACTCAATGGGAACCATTGCTTCCTAGGGGGGAGGAATGATCCGGGTGGATATTGGAGGCCACCCACCTATTCCATTTGGACCCCCACCATTAGTTATTTCAGTTTTTCAGTTTCAACACAACTTACTTCTTTTAGCATTTTTTCGGGTCCTGAACTTCCGCACCATTTTAGGCCCTAACGATGCTTTTTTTAAACCATGAGCAACATGGAAGTTCCTTCAATGTTTCTCACATCAAAATTTGTAATCCCCAAATAGATTTTTCTAACGAGGTATTGAACGTGTCAAGCGAAGATTATATGACAAATTTATGTCCCCGAGAAGATTGATGTACCAATTTACCCAAAAGGGGCCCATAGTTCTGGCGCTTCTTCTCCTAGGGTTAGGTTTTTGGATGTTGAGGGTTTTTCATACATACTCAACAATAAATAGGGCTTTAAGCCTCATTATAACACATTTCAGAGGCCTGTAGCCACCACATCTCTTCTCAAAGATAAGCTACCAACACCCTAGCTAGTTTATTTTCATTATGTCTCTAAGCATATTTTTGTTATTTTATATTAATGAAATGAAGTATTATTTCCACTGCATCAATGTCTTTATGTCTATTTCTTTATTTTATTGCGTTCCTGCATAAATTTGGATCAGTGGTATCAGAGCGATCTACTCTTTCTTTGTTTTTCTTTGCATGTCTTCAACGAGGTCAGGGTACAAGGAGTTAGGGCTCGATCTGGTTGAACCCTTGCAATATCAACCTCGCAAACCCCAACGACCTCCCATGGTGGAAGAAAATAAAGATGAGGGAGCAAGAGATCCTATCAAAATATTGCTCGAGGAGGCCCTCAAGAAACAGAGGAATGTGATGATTAAAAACTTTGCCCAGATTCTTCAACGACTGCCCAACGGTGGCGCATCTACATCTTGCAGCCACTCTGGAGGCGCCACTCCTTTCAAGGTACAGGTCAATTTTGACATTCCTATATTTTAAGGCTAGATAGATGCAGACGTCGTAGATATATGGTTTAATTTTCTGGAAGGGTATTTCTCAGTCCATGGTTTCTCCGACTGAGAAAATATTATTTTTGCACTCCTCAAAGCTGCCCCCCATGTCAAACACTGGTGGGAAACCTACTGTGAGAAAAAGGATGAAAGGGAACCATCTCTTTTCTTAGTCGCACCCACTTGGAATTCGTTCAAAGATGACGTTAAGGAACAATATTACCTTGTGGGGAGATATGAGGACAAGTACATCCAATGGACCATGTTGCGACAACAAAAGGATCAAGATGTGAACAAACTGACGAATTTGTTCCATACCCTACGCACAAAGTTGGGTATTAAAAATTTAGAGAGACATTCGGTGCTAAATTATCGTAGTTGTTTGCACAGATACATTCATGAGGAAATGGAGTTCCTCAACATTACCTCACTTGGCACGACATATAGCTATGCCGCCAAGATCAAGCAGAAGAAGCGAGACTTTGGATCCAAAAATCCGAAGCCAATGAAAGGTGCCCCTGAACTAGAGAACAAGGGGCAAAGCCAAAGCAAGGTGACTCAAAACAACACCACAAATCTGAAGAAATACACAGGGAAGTGGTGTGAATTTCATAACAACCCCACTCACAGCACAAATGAGTGTCAAGACAAACAATCATTGGTGGCTGAACTAAAGTCACCCGAATCAGATGCATGTTCTAATGTTGAGTCAGAACCAGACAAGGGCAATGAAAAAGGGAAGTAGATGATTGATGTGGATACCAGTGCCATTTTTTCCACCACCAAGCTCCAGATGGAGGATCCCGGTGATCCAGAGAAGGGGGGTGACTCTTTCAATCACATATGTGGGTAAAGGGTTCTCCATTGCAATTCCATGTTGATAGCAGAAGCCAAAAGAACCTCCTTTCAGCAACGGTCATGAAGCAGACCAGCCTACTAACCATAGCACACCTGCAGCCATATACCATTGGGTGGCTTCACCAAGGAAGATATCTTTGTGTCTGCCAATAGTGTCGGCTTCCGTACAGCATCAAGCAATTCACAGATGAGGTACTGTATGATGTTTCTCATATTGATGTGTCTGATGTATTATTGGGCCAACCATAATTGTGGAAGCCCCATGCTGTGTATGAGTCTAGGCCTTGTGCTGTTGTTATTACTTTGCGAAATAAATTGTACAAGATACAAAAGGTATTACCGCCTCCCACCATCTCTTTTAATGTTGTAAAACAATGCAGTAAGCTTGTTTCCCAAACTAGGAAATTTATTTTTCTAACAATTCACCCACAAAGCAAGAAGAATATTGTGGCCACAACCTCCAGACAAGGCTCCCATGCATGGCAGAAAAATATGGAAAAAATCATGGAGGAATACAAGGGCATTTTCTCCTCACCCACAGAGGTTCCTCTACACTGCCAGGTCAAGCATTCCATCGATCTGACCCCAGGCGCATCTCCGCCTGATGTTTTCATACCTCATGCAATCAAATAGGCATAATTCACACATCTACTTTCAGATTCTAATAAAGCAAAAAAAAAAATTTAATGCATCCAACATGTCCGCGAGCAGGTCCATGACATCTTAAACAAATCCAATTCCAATTTCAGCAGAATTTTCCTCATCTCATGGAGAAACTCAATGCAATCGAGACCATTGCTTCCTAAGGGAGGAGGAATGATCTAGGTGGGTATTGGAGTCCACCCACCTATTCCATTTGGACCCCCACCATTGGTTATTTCAGTTTTCCAGTTTCAACACAACTTACTTTTTTTAGCAGTTTTTCAAGTCCTGAACTTCCGTAGCCATTTTGAGGCCCTAAACGAAGATTTTTTGCAAAAATGTGAGCAACATGGAAGTTCCTTCGATGTTCCTCACGTCAAAATTTGTAATCCTCAAACAGATATTTTTAACGAGGTATTGCGCGTGTCAAACAAATATCATATGACAAAGTTATGTCCCCAGGAAGATTAATGTACCAATTTACCCAAATGGGGCCCTTAGTTTTGGAACTTCATCTCCTAGGGTTAGGTTTTTGGATGTTGAGGGTTTTCCATACATTCTCAACAATAAATAGGCCTTCGATCCTTATTGTAACAAATTTTTAGAGGTCTGTAGCTGCCACATCCCTTCTCAAAGATAAGCTACCAACACCCTAGCTATTTTATTTTCATTATGTCTCTAAGCATATTTCTGTTATTTGATATTAATGAAATGAAGTATTATTTTCATTGCATCAATGTTTTTATGTATATTTCTCTGTTTTATTGCATTCCTGCATAAATCTGGATCAGTGTTATCAGAGCGGTCTACTCTTTCTTTGTTTTTCTTTGCATGTCCCCAACGAGGTCAGGGTACAAGGAGTTAGGGCTCGATATGGTTGAATCCTTGCAAGATCAGCATCACAAACCCTGACGACCTCCCATGGCAGAAGAAAATAAAGACGAGGGAGCAAGAGATCCTATCAAAATATTGCTCAAGGAGGCCCTCGAGAACAAAGGAATGTGATGATGGATAACTTTGCCTAGATTCTTCAACGACTACCCACCAGTGGTGCATCTACATCCTGCAGCCACTCTGGAGGCACCACTCATTTCAAGGTAGAGGTCAAATTCGACATTCCTATATTTTAAGTCCAGATAGGTGCAAATGTCGTAGATAGATGGTTGAATTTGCTGGAAGGGTATTTCCCGTTCCATGGTTTCTCCGACTGAGTAAATATTATTTTTTCACTCCTCAAAGCCGCCCCCCATGTCAAATATTGGTGGGAAGCCTACTGTGAGCAAAAGGACGAGACAGAACCCACTCTATTCTCGGCCGCACCCACTTGGAATTCGTTCTGATATGGCATCAAGGAACAATATTACCGTGTAGTGAGCTATGAGTACAATTACATCCAATGGACTACACTGCAACAACAAAGGGATCAATATGTGCACGAACTGACGAATCTATTCCATACCCTACGTACAAATTTAGGTATTAAAGATTCAGTGAGACATTTGGTGATCAAGTATCACAGTTGTTTGCACAAATACATTCAGGACGAAATGGAGTTCCTTGACATTACCTTTCTTGGCACGACATATCACTATGCCGCCAAGATTGAGCATAAATTTAAGCAGAATAAGTGAGACTTTGGATTCGTGAATCTGAAGCTAGGGAAAGGCGCCCGAGAAACATAGAACAAGGAGAAAATACAAAGCGGGGCGACTCAGAAGAACACCAAAAATCCAAATAAGGAAACGGGGAAGTGGTGTGAATTTCATAATAGCCCCACTCACATCACAAACAAGTGTCAGGCCAAATAGTCGTTGGTGGCCGAACTTAAGGTACCGAATCAGATGCATGTTTTGATCTTGAATCAGAACTAGATATGGGATTTGACAAAGGGAAGCAGATCATTGATGCAAATCCAAGTGCCATTGTTGCCACCACCGAGCTCCAGAGGGAGGATCCTGAGGATCCAGAGGAGGGGGAGCGCCTCTTCAATTCGCAGATGAGGGTAAAGGGTTCTCCACTACAATCCCTTGTCGATAGCGGAAGTCAAAAGAACCTCATTTCAGTGGAGGTAATTAAATGTCTCATCCTACTGACCATATCACACTTGCAGTTGTATACCATTGGGTGGCTTCACCAAGGAATATATCTCTACGTCCGCCCGTAGTGCCGCCTTCTGTACAACATCAAGCCATTCACGGATGAGGTACTGTGTGATGTTGCTCCTGTTGATGTGTCTGATGTATTATTGGGCCAACCATACTTGTGGAAGTGATATGATTTGTATGATTCTAGGCCTCGTGTTGTTTTTATTACTTTTGGAAATAAATTGTATAGGATACCAGAGGTAGTACCACCTCCCACCATCTCTTTGACTACTGCAAAACAATACAGTAAGCTTGTTTCTAAAATTAGGAAATTTTCTTTTCTTACAATTCACCCAAAGGGAAAGAATAATATTGTGACCAAAACCTCCAAACAGGGCTCCCCTGCATGGGAGTAGTAGATGGACAAAGTCGTGGAGGAATAGAGGACATTTTCAACTCACCCATAGAGGTTCCTCTACATTGTAGGGTCAAACACTCCATTGATCTAACCCCAGGCGCGATGCCACTTGATGTTTCCTTACCTAATGTGACCACATAGAAAGAATCCACACATGTACTATTAGAGTCTAATAAAGCAACCAAATTTATTGAACGCATTCAGCACGCCCACTAGCAGGTCCATGACATCTTCGACAAATCCAATACCAAGTTCAGCAGAATTTTCCTCATCTCATGGAGGAACTCAACACAATGGGGACCATTTCTTATTAAGGGTGGAGGAATGATCCAAGTCAATATTTTCATCCACCCACTTATTCCATTTCGACCCCCACCATCGGTTATTTCAGTTTTTTAGTTTCAGCACAACTTACTATTTTTAGTATTTTTTCAGGTCTTGAATTTCCGGAGCCATTTTGAGGCCCTAAACGACACTTTTTGGGAAAACTATGAGAAAAATTTAACTTCACTCTTTGTTGCTCATGTCGAAAGTTGAACTCCTCTAATAGATATTTCTAACGAGGTATTGAGCACGTCAAACAGAGATCATATGCCAAAGTTACGTCCCCGAGAAGATTGATGTACTAATTTACCCAAACGGGGCCCATGATTTTGGCGCTTCATCTCCTAGGGTTAGGTCTTTGGATGTTGAGGGTTTTCCATTGTTTTTAAACAATAAAAAGGCTTTCAAGCCTCATTATAACACATTTTATAGGCCTGTAGCCGCCACATATTTTCTCAGAGATAAGCTACCAGCACCCTAGCTAGTTTATTTTCATTATGTCTGTAAGCATATTTTTGTTATTTGATATTTATGAAATGAAGTATTATTTCCGCTACATCTTTGTGTTTATGTCAATTTCTATATTTTATTGTGTTCGTGCATAAATCTGGATCAGTGGTATCTGAGTGGTCTGCTCTTTCTCTTTTTTTCTTTGCATGTCCCTAATGAGGTCAGGGTACAAGGAGTTAGGGGTTGATCTGGTTGAACCCTTGCAATATCAGCCTAGCAAACTCCGACGACCTCCCATGGTAGAGGAAAATAAAGATGAGGGAACAAGAGATCCTATCAAAATATTTCTTGAGGAGGCCCTCGAGAAAAAAAGGAACGTGATGATGGATAAATTTTGCGCAGATCCTTCAACAACTTCCCATCGGTGGCACATCTACATCCTGCAGCCACTCTGGAGGTGCCATTCTTTTCAAGGTATAGGTCAACTTCAACATTCCTGTATTTAATGGCCAGATAGATGCATATGTCGTAGATAGATGGTTGAATTTTCTGGAAGGTTGTTTCTCATTCCATGATTTCTCCAACCAAGAAAATATTATTTTTGCACTTCTCAAAGCCACCCCCCATGTCAAAGACTAGTGGGAAACCTATTGTGAGCAAAAGGACGAGAGGGAACCCTCTCTGTTCTCAGTTGCACCCACTTGGAATTCATTCTGAGATTACATCAAGGAACAATAATAACTTGTGGGGAGCTATGAGGAAAATTACATGCAATGGACCATGCTACGACAACAAAGGGATCAAGATGTGCATGAAATGACGAATCTGTTCCATACCCTACACACAAAGTTGGGTATTAAATAATCAGAGATATATTTTGTGCTTAAGTATCAGAACTATTTGCACAGATACATTCAGGAGGAAATGTATTTCCTTGACATTACCTTGCTTCGCACTGCATATCGCTATGCCGCCAAGATCGAGCAAAAATTTAAGCAGAAGAAGCGAGACTTTGGATCCGCGAATCCGAAGCCAGGGAAAGGCGCCCCCAAACTACAGAACAATGGGAAAATCCAAAGCGGGGAGACTCAAAACAACACCACAAATCCAGATAAGGACATGGGGAAGTGGTGTGAATTTATTAAAATCCCTACTCACAGCACAAACGAGTATCCGACCAAACAATTGTTGGTGGCCGAACTAAAGGCACCTGAATCAGATGCATGTTCTAATCCTGAGTTAGAACTAGAGAAGGGAAATTACAAAGGGAAGCAGATCATTGATGCTGATCCCAGTTCCATTATTTCCACCACCAAGCTCCAGAGGGAGGATCCTGATGATCCAGAGGAGGGGGAGCGCCTCTTCCAATTGTGTATGTGGGTAAAGGGTTCTCCACTGTAATTTCTTGTCTATAGCAAAAGCCAAACGAACCTCATTTTAGCAGAGGTCGTGAAGCGGCTCAGCCTACTGACCATATCACACCTACAACCATATACCATTGGGTGGCTTCATAAGGAATATATCTCCATGTCTGCCAATAGTGTCGCCTTCCGTACAACATCAGGCCATTCACGGATGAGGTATTGTGTGATGTTGCTCCTCTTGATGTGTCTCATGTATTATTGGGCCAATCATACTTGTGGAAGTGACATATTGTGTATGATTTTAGGCCTCATGCTATTGTTATTACTTTGGAAAATAAATTGTACAGGATACCGAAGGTAGTACCGCCTCCCACCATCTCTTTGACTACTGTAAAACAACGTAGTAATCTTATTTCCCAACTAGGAAATTTATTTTTCTTACAATTTTCCCACAGGGAAAGAAGAATATTGCGGCCACAACCTCTAGATAGGGCTCCCCTGCACAGCAACAACAGATGGAAAAAGTTGTGGAGGAATACGAAGACATTTTCTCCTCACCCATAGAGTTTCCTCTACACTACCAGGTCAAGCACTCCATTGATCTGACCCCAGGAATGTCGTTGCATGATGTTTTCATACCTCATGCGACCACATAGACATAATCCACACATGTATTATCAGATTCTGATAAAGCAACCAAATTTATTGAACGCATCAAGTACGTCCGCCAGCAAGTCCATGACATCTTCAACAAATCTAATACCAATTTCAACAGAATTTGCCTCATCTCATGAGGGAACTCAACGCAATGGGGAAAATTGCTTCCTAAAGGGGGAGGAATGATCCAAGTGGATATTGGAGGCCACCCACCTATTCCATTTGGATCCCCACGATCGGTTATTTTAGTTTTTCAGTTTCAGCACAACTTACCTTTTTTAGCAAATTTTCGGGTCCTGAACTTTCGGAGCTATTTTGAGGCCCTAAATGACATTTTTATTTTTAAACCGTGAGAAACATAGGATTTCCTTTGATGTTTCTCATGCAAAAAGTTGTAATCCTTAAATATATCTTTCTAATGAGGTATTGAGCGCATCAAACGGAGATAATATGCCAAAGTTATGTCCCTGGGAAGATTGATGTACCAATTTACCCAAAGTTTTGGCGCTTCATCTCCTAGGGTTAGGTTGGGTTTTCCATACATTCTCAACAATAAATAGGCCTTCGAGTCACACTGTAACACAGTTCAAAGGCCTATAGCCTCCATATCTCTTCTTAGAGATAAGCTACCAATGCCCTAGCTAGTTTATTTTCATTATGTCTGTAAGCATATTTTTGTTATTTGATATTAATGAAATGAAGTATCATTTCCGCTGCATCTCTGTGTTTATGTCTATTTATGTATTTTATTGCCTTAAATCCAGATCAGTGGTATCAGAGCGGTATGCTCTTTCTTCATTTTTCTTGGCATGTCCCCAACGAGGTCAGGGTACAAGGAGTTAGGGCTTGATCTAGTTGAACCATTGCAAGATCAGCCTTGCAAACCCCGATGACCTCCCATGAAGGAAGAAAAGAAAGATGAGGGAGCAAGATATCCTATCAAAACATTGCTCGAGGAGGCCCTCAAGAAACAAAGGAACGCGATTATGGATAACTTTTCCCAGATTCTTCAATGGTTGCCGACGGGTGGCGCATCTACATCCTGCAGCCAGTCTAGAGGCGTCGCTCCTTTCAAGGTACAGGTCAACTTCGACATTCATGTATTTTAAGTCTAGATAGATGAAAATGCATTAGATAGATGGTTGAAATTGCTGGAAGGTAATTTCTCTGTCCATGGTTTCTCTGACCAAGAAAATATTATTTTTTCACTCCTCAAAGTTGCCCCCCCATGTCAAAGACTGGTGGGAAACCTACTGTGAGCAAAAGGACGAGAGGGAACCCTCTCGGTTCTCGGCCGTAGCCACTTGGAATTCATTCCGAGATGACATCAAGGAACAATATTACCGTGTGGTGAGCTATGAGGACAAGTACATCCTATGGACTACGCTGCGACAACAAAGGGATCAAGATGTGCACGAACTGATGAATTTGTTCCATACCCTCCGCACAAATTTGGGTATTGAAGATTCAGAGAGAAATTTGGTGCTCAAGTACTGCATCTCTTTGCATAGATAAATTCAGGAGGAAATGGATTCCCTCGACATTACCTTGCTTGGCACAACATATCACTATGTTGCCAATATTGAGCATAAATTTAAGCCGAAGAATCAATACTTTGGATCTGCGAATTCAAAGCGAAGGAAAGGCGCCTCTGAACCGCAGAACAAGGGGCAAAGAAAAAGAAGGTAAACTCAGAAAAACACCACAAATCCAAAGAAGGACACAGGGAAGTGGTGTGAATTTCATAATAGCCCCACTCAAAACACAAATGAGTGTCGGGCCAAACTAAAGGCACCCGAATCAGATGCATGTTCTGATCTTGAGTCAGAACCAGACAAGGGAAATGAAAAAGGGAAGCCCAGTACCATTTTTTCCACCACCAATCTCTAAAGGGACGATCCCGATAATCTAGAGGATGGGTAGCGCCTCTTCCATTCGCAAATGTGGATAAAGGGTTCTACACTTTAATTCCTTGTCGATAGTGGAAGCCAAAAGAACCTCATTTCAGCAGAGGTTTTGAAGCAGCTTGGGCTATCGACCATAGCACACCTGCTTTTGTATACCATTGGGTGGATTCACCAAGGAATAGATATTCACGTCCGCCAGCAGTTATGCCTTCTGTACAACATGATGACATTCACAGATGAGGTACTACGCAATGTTGCTCCTCTTTATGTGTCTGATGTATTATTGGGCCAACCATACTTGTGGAAGTGACATGCTGTGTATGAGTCTAGGCCATGTATTTTTGTTATTACTTTTGGAAATAAATTGTACATGATACCGAAGATAGTACTGCCTCCGGCCATCTCTTTGACTGTTGTAAAATAACACAGTAAGCTTGTTTTCCAAACTAGGAAATTTGTTTTTTCTTACAACTCCCCCACAAGGCAAGAAGAAGATTTTGGCCACAACCTCCAAACAGGGCTCCCTTGCATGGCATCAGTCAGAACCAGACAAGGGTAGTGAAAAAGGGAAGCAGATCATTGATGTGGGCCCTAGTGCCATTGTTTCTACCACCAAGCTACAGAGGGAGGATCCAAAGGATCTAGAGGAGGAGAATTGCCTCTTCCATTCGCAGATGTGGGTAAAGGGTTCTCCAGTACAATTCTTTTCGATAGCGAAAGTCAAAAAAACCTCATTTCAGAAGAGGTCGTGAAGCGGCTCAGCCTACCGACCATAGCACAACTGCAACCATATACCATTGGGTGGCTTCACCAAGGAAGATATCTCCGCGTTCGCCAGCAGTGTCGCCTTCCGTACAACATCAAGCCATTCACGGATGAGGGATTGTTTGATGTTGCTCCTCTTGATGTGTCTGATGTATTATTAGGCCAACCATACTTGTGGAAGTGACATGCTATGTATGATTCTAGGCCTTGTGTTTCTTTTATTACTTTAGGAAATAAATTGTACAGGATACCAGAGGTAGTACCACCTCCCGCCATCTCTTTGATTGATGCAAAACAATGCAGTAAGCTTGGTTCCCAAACTAGGAAATATGTTTTTCTTAAAATTGGCCCACAGGGCAAGAAGAAGATTGTGGCCACAACCTCCAAATAGTTCCCCCCTTCATGACAACAACAGATGGACAAAGTCATGGAGGAATACGAGGACATTTTCTCCTCAGCCATATAGGTTCCTCTACATTGTTAGGTCAAGCACTCCTTTGATATGACCTTAGGTGCGTCATCATCTGATGTTGCCATACCTCATGCGACCACACAGATAGAATCTGCACATGTACTATCAGAGGATCATAAAGCAACCAAATTTATTGAACGCAACCAGCATGTCTGATAGCAGGTCCATGACATCTTCGACAAATCCAATACCAAGTTCAACAGAATTTGCCTCATCTCATGGAGTAACTCAACACAATGGGGACCATTTCTTCCTAATGGGGGAGGAATGATCCAAGTGGATTTTGGTGGCCACCCACATATTCCATATGGACTCCCACCATCGGTTATTTCAGTTTTTTAGTTTCAACACAACTTACTATTTTTAGCAATTTTTCGGGTCCTGAAATTCTGGAGCCGTTTTGAGGCCCTAGACGACATTTTTTGGGAAAACCATGAGAAATATGGAAGTTACATCGATGTTTCCCACGTAAAAATTTGTATTTATCACATATATATTTCTAACGAGGTATTGAGTGCGTCAAACGGAGATCATATGCCAAAGTTACGTCCCCGGGAAGATTGATGTACCAATTTACCCAAACGGGGCCCATAATTTTGGCGCTTCATCTCCTAGGGTTAGGTTTTTGGATGTTAAGGGTTTTCCATTATTTCTCAACAATAAATAGGCCTTCGAGTCTAATTGTAACATAGTTCAGAGGCCTGTAGCCGCCACATATATTCCTAGAGATAAGCTACCAGCACCCTAGCTACTTTATTTTCATTATGTATGCAAGCATATTTCTGTTATTTGATACTAATGAAATGAAGTATTATCTATGCTGCTTCTTTTTGCTTATGTCTATTTCTTTATTTTATTGTGTTCCTACATAAATCTAGATCAGTGGTATCAGAGGGGTCTGCTCTTTCTCTATTTTTCTTTGCATGTCCCCAACGAGGTCAGGGTACAAGGAGTTAGGGCTCGATCTTGTTGAACCCTTGCAAAATCAACCTCGCAAACCTGGCGAAAGAAAGGAAAGGTGAGGGAGCAAGAGATCCTATAAAAATATTGCTCAAGGAGTTCGTTTAGAAAAATAGGAATGCAATGGTGGATAACTTTGCTCAAATCCTTCAACGGCTACCCACTAGTGGTGCATCTACATCCTGCAACCACTCTAGAGGCGCCACTCCTTTCAAGGTACAGGTAAACTTCGACATTCCTGCATTTGAAGGCCAGATAGATGCAGACGTCGTAGATAGATGGTTGAATTTTATGGAAGGTTATTTCTCGGTCAATGATTTCTCCGACCGAGAAAATATTATTTTTGCACTCCTCAAAATTTCCCCCCATGTCAAAGGCTGGTGGGAAACCTACAGTGAGAAAAATGATGAGAGGGAACCCTCTCTGTTCTTGGTCGCACCAACTCGGAATTCATTCCGAGATGGAATCAAGGAACAATATTACCCTGTGGGGAGCTATGAGGACAAGTACATCCAATGGACCACGCTACGACAAAAAAGGGATCAAGATGTGCACGAACTAACTAATATGTTCCATACCCTAAGCACAAAGTTGGGTGTTAAAGATTCAGAGAGACATTTTGTGCTCATGTAATGCAATTTTTTGCATAGATACATTCATAAGGAAGTTGAGTTCCTCGACATTACCTTGCTTGGCATGGCATATCGCTATACCGCCAAGATCGAGCAGAAATTTAAGCCGAAGAATCCGCAAATCCTAACCTAGGGAAAGGTGCCCTTGAACCACAGAAAAAGGGGAAAATAAAAAGTGGGGTGACTCAGAATAACACCACAAATCCAAAGAATGACACAGGGAAGTGGTTTGAATTTCATAACAGCCCCACTCACAGCACAAATGAGTGTCGGGCCAAATAGTCGTCGGTGGCCGAACCAAAGGCACCTGAATCAGATGCATGTTATGATCCTGAGTCAGAACCAGACAAGGGAAATGAAAAAGGGAAGTAGATCCCAGTGCCATTTTTTCCACCACCAAGCTCCAGAGGGAGTATCCTGAGGATCCTGAGGATCCTGAGAAGGGGGAGCGCCTCTTCCATTCGCAGATGTGGGTAGGGTTCTCCACTATAATTCCATGTCAATAGTGGAATCCAAAAGTACCTTAATTCAGTAGAGGTTGTGAAGTGGTTCAGGCTACCAACCATAGCACACCCACAGTCGTATACCATGGGGTGGCTTCACCAAGGAATAGATCTTCGTGTCCGCCAATAGTGTCACCTTCCGTACAGCCTCAAGCCATTCACAGATGAGGTATTGTGTGATGTTTCTCCTCTTGATGTGTCTGATGTATTATTGGGCCAACCATACTTGTGGAAGTGACATGATGTGTATGATTCTAGGTCTCATGTTGTTTTTATTACTTTTGGAAATAAATTTTACAAGATACCGGAGGTAGTACTGCCTCCCGCCATCTCTTTGACTGCTGCAAAATAATGCAGTACGCTTGTTTCCCAAACTAGGAAATTTGTCTTTCTTACAATTTTCCCACAAGGAAAGAAGAATATTGCAGCCACAACCTCCAAATAGGGCTCCCCTACACTATAGCAGTATATGGACAAAGTCATGGAGGAATACAAGGACATTTTATCCTCACCCACAGAGGTTCCTTTACACTATCAGGTCAAGCACTCATTGATATGACCCCACGTGTATCGCCACCTAATGTTTCCATACCTCATGCGACCACGTAGACACAATCCACACATGTATTTTAATAGGTTGATAAAGAAATCAAATTTATTGAACACATCCAGCATGTTCTACAAAATTTTCCTCATCTCATGGAGGAATTCAATGCATTGGGTACCATTTATTCCTTAGGGGCGAGGAATGATCAAGGTGGATATGTGGCCACCCACCTATTCCATTTGGACCCCCACCATTGGTTATTTTAGTTTTTCATTTTCAGCACAACTTACTATTTTTAGCACTTTTTCGTGTCCTGAACTTTCGGAGCCATTTTGAGGCCCTAAACGATGTTTTTTGGGAAAACCATAAGCAACATGGAAGGCCCTTTAATGTTTCTCACGTCAAAAGTTGTATTCCTCATATACATATTTATAATGAGGTATTGAGCGTGTCAAACGAAGATCATATGCCAAATTTATCTCCCCGGGAAGATTGATGTACCAATTTAGCCAAACGGGGCCCATAGTTTTGGTGCTTCATCTCCTAGGGTTAGGTTTTTGGATGGTGAGAGTTTTTCTTTTTTTCTCAACAATAAATAGGCCTTCGAGACTCATTGTAAAATAGTTCAGAGGCCTGTAGCCGCCACATCTCTTCTAAGAGATAAGCTACCAGCGTCCTAACTAGTTTATTTCATTATATCTGTAAGCATATTTCTATTATTTGATATTAATGAAATGAATTATTATTTCCTCTGCATCTCTGTGTTTATGTCTATTTTTGTATTTTATTGCATTCCTACCACTAACTCCGGATCAGTGGTATCATAGCATTCTGCTCTTTCTCTATTTTTCTTTGCATGTCCTCAACGAGGTCAGGGTACAAGGAGTTAGGGCTCGATCTGGTTGAACCCTTGCAAGATCAGCCTCACAAACCCCAATGACCTCCCATGGAAGAAGCAAAGAAAGATAAGGGAGCAGGAGATCCTATCAAAATATTTCTCGAGGAGGCCCTCGATAAATAGAGGAACTCGATGATGGATAACTTTTCCCAGATCCTTCAACAACTGCCCACCGACGGTGCATCTACATATTGAAGGAACTCTGGAGGCGCCACTCCTTTCAGGGTACAGGTCAAATTCGACATTCCTGTATTTTAAGTCTAGATATATGCAAACACCGTAGATAGATGGTTGAATTTTCTGGAATGGTATTTCTCAGTCCATGATTTCTCCGACCGAGAAAAGATTATTTTTTCACTTCTCAAAGTTGCTCCCCATGTCAAAGATTGGTGAGAAACCTACTTGCCACCAAAAGGATGAGAGGGAACCCTCTCTGTTCTCATCTGCACCCACTTGGAATTTGTTCCAAGATGGCATCAAGGAACAATATTACCCTATGGGGAGCTATGAGGACAAGTACATCAAATGGACCACATTGCGACAACAAAGGGATAAAGATGTGCACAAACTGACGAATCTATTCCATATCCTATGCACAAATTTGGGTATTAAAGATTCAGAGAGACATTTGGTGCTCAAGTACCGCATTTTTTTGCATAGATACATTCAAGAGGAAATGGAGTTCCTCGACATTACCTTTCTTGGCACAACTTATCGCTATGCTGCCAAGATCAAGCAGAAATTTAAGCAAAATAATTGAGACTTTGGATTCGAGAATCTGAAGCCGGGGAAAGGCATCCCTGAACCGCAGAACAAATGGAAAATCCAAAGCAAGGAGACTCAAAACAACACCACAAATCTAAAGAAGGACATGGGGAAGTGGTGTGAATTTCATAACAACCCCACTCACAGCACAAACGAGTTTCACGCCAAATAGTCGTTGATGAACAAACTAAAGGCACCCAAATCAGATGCATGTTCTGATCCAGAGTCAGAACCAGACAAGGGAAATGACAAAGGGAAGTAGATCATTGATGCGGATCCCACAGCCATTGTTTCCACCACCAAGCTATAGAGGGAGGATCCTGAGGATCCAGAGGAGGGGGAGCGCATCTTCCATTCGCAGATGTTGGTAAAGGGTTCTCCATTGCAATTCCTTGTCGATAGCAGAAGCCAAAAGAACCTCATTTCATCAGAGTTCGTGAAGCAGCTCGGCCTACCAACCATAGCACACCCGCATCCATATTCCATTTTGTGGCTTCACCAAGGAAGAGATATTCGTGTACGCCAGCAGTGCCACCTTCCATACAACATCAATCCATTCACAGATGAGGTACTTCGTGATGTTGCTCCTCTTGATGTGTCTGATGTATTATTGGGCCAATCATACTTGTGAAAGAAACATGTTGTGTATGAGTCTAGGCCTCATGTTGTCTTTATTACTTTGGGACATAAGTTGTACAAGATACTGGAGGTAGTACCATCTCCTGCCATCTCTTTGACTGGTACAAAACAATGCAATAAGCTTGTTTCCCAAACTAGGAAATTTATTTTTCTTGTAATTTGTGCACAGGGAAAGAATAAGATTGTGGCCACAACCTCAAAATAGGGCTCCCTTGCACGGCAACAGCAGATGGAAAAAGTCATGGTGGAATGCGAGGACATTTTCTCCTCACCCACAAAGGTTCCTCTACATTGTCAGATCAAGCAGTCCATTGATCTGACCCCAGGCGCAACGACGCCTGATGTTTCCATACCTCATGTGACCACACAAACATAATCCACACAAGTACTGTCATAGGCTAATAAAGAAACTAAATTTATTGAACGCATCCAGCACATCTACCAACAAGTCCATGACATCTTCGATAAATCCAATACCAAGTTTAACAGAATTTGCCTCATCTGATGGAGGAACCCAATGCGATGGGGACCATAGATTCCTAAGGGGTGAGGACCGATCCAAGTGGATATTGGTGGCCACCCACCTATTCCATTTTGACCCCCACCATTGGTTATTTCACTTTTTCAGTTTCAGCACAACTTACAATTTTTAGTAGTTTTTGGGTCCTAAACTTCCAAAACCGTTTTGAGCCGCTAAATGACATTTTTTGGGAAAAGCGTGAGCTACATGGAAGTTTCTTTGATGTTGATCACGTAAAAAGTTGTATTCCTCATATGGATATTTCTAACAAGGTATTGAGCACATCACACGAAGATCATATGCCAAAGTTACGTCCCTGGGAAGATTGATGTACCAATTCACCCAAACAGGGCCCATAGTTTTGGTGCTTCATCTCCTAGGGTTAGGTTTTTGGATTTTGTGGGTTTTCAATTGTTTCTCAACAATAAATAGGCCTTCAAACCTCATTGTAAAATAGTTCAGAGGCCTGTATCCACCACATATCTTCTCGAAGATAAGCTACCAGCGCCCTAGCTAGTTTATTTTCATTATGTCTGTAAGCATATTTCTGTTATTTGATATTAATGAAATGAAGTATTATTTATGCTGCATCTTGATATGGTTGAACTCTTGCAAGATCAGCCTTGCAAACCTTGATGACCTTCCATGATGGAATAAAAGAAAGGCGAGGGAGCAGGAGATCCTATCATTATATTGCTCGAGGAGGCCCTTGAGAAACAGAGGAACGCGATGATGGATAAATTTGTCCAGATCCTTCAACGGTTGCCCACCAGCGGCACATATACATCCTGCAACCACTTTGGAGGCACCACTCCTTTCAATCTACAGGTCAACTTTGATATTCCTGTATTTGAAGGCCATATAGATGCATACGTCGTAGATAGATGATTGAATTTGCTAGAAGGGTATTTCTCTGTCCATGATTTCTCCGATCGAGAAAAGATTATGTTTTCACTCCTCAAACTGCCCCCTATGTCAAATACTAGTGGGAAACCTACTGTGAGTAAAAGGACGAGAGGGAACCCTCTCTGTTTTCGACCGCACCCACTTGGAATTCACTCCGAGATGGCATCAAGGAACAATATTACCCTGTGGGGAGCTAAGAGGACAAGTAAATCCAATGGACCATGCTGCGACAACAAAGGGTTCAAGATGTGCATGAACTGACAAATTTGTTCCATACCCTGCGCACAAAGTTGGGTATTAAAGATTTAGAGAGAAATTTTGTGCTCAAGAAACACAACTATTTGCACAGATAAATTCAGGAGGAAATGGAGTTCCTCGACATTACCTCACTTGGCACGGCATATCACTATGCCACCTAGATCGAGCAGAAATTTAAGCAGAAGAAGCGAGACTTTGGATTCGCGAATTCGAATCCAGGGAAAGGCGCCCCAAACCGCAGAAAAAGGGAAAAATCCAAAGTGTAGGGACTCAGAACAACACCACAAATCCAAAGAAGGACACGGGGAAGTGGTGGGAATTTCATAACAACCCCACTCACAACACAAACGAGTGTCGAGCCAAAGATTCATTGGTGGCCAAAATAAAGGCACCCGAATCAGATGTATGTTCTAATCCTAAGTCAGAACCAGACAATTGAAATGAAAAAGGGAAGCAGATCATTAATGCGGATCCCAGTACCATTTTTGCCACCACCAAGCTCCAGAGGGAGGATCCTGAGGATCCAGAGGAGGGGGAGCACCTCTTCCATTCGCAGATGTGGGTAAAGGGTTCTCCACTGTAATTCCTTGTCGATAGCAGAAGCTAAAAGAACCTCATTTCAACAGAGGTAGTGAGGCGGCTCAAACTACTGACCATAACACACCCGAGTCATATACCATTGGGTGGCTTCACCAAGGAAGAGATCTCCGAATCCGCCAGCAGTGCCGCCTTCCATACAACATCAAGCCATTCACGAATGATGTACTGTGTGATGTTGCTCCTCTTGAAGTTTCTGATGTATTTGATGAGCTCCATCATTAGACATATTTGGAGAGGTTAATGGTCACCATTTTTCCTTCTTAGATATCTTTTTCTTGCATTTTTATTATTATTTGGTTTTATGATGCTAGTATAGGTGGTGATTAAGGCTAACATACTCTAAGTGCCTAATATGAGGTTGAGTGTAGAAAATCATGAATTATTAGAATTTTTATAAGGATTTTATCAAAAAGACTTGGAGGAGACAGCAAAGAGAAATTATAGGAGGATTGTCCACCCTCCTTAACTCTTAGAGGCAGCCAAAGGATCCCAAATATTCTCTCCAGCAATTTGAATTCCAAAGGTAGCCAAAGGATCCCCAAGGATTCTCTCCAACAATTTGAATTCCAAAGGCAGCCAAGAAACTCAAAGAGGAGTGCACCAATCTTTGTTCACTTGGAGTCAAGTGGAATCAATCACCATTTTCTAGGGATCTGTGGGTATCTGCCTTCTAGAATAAATAGAATAGAGATAGATCTAGGAAGGATTCGATTCTAGTCGGAACTTTGTTGAAAGCTATTGAGATTTTTATTATTTTACTCAGTGATCAAGCTTCCAGAAATGTATGAGGCTATTCTTTTATGAAATGAACAGATTGATTTCACTTTACTAATTTAAGTTTCAGAGAGCTAGGCTCGTGGGTTAGGCCCAATCCATGTGCCTCAGCCTCTCTACTGTATTTGTTCTCTACTTTTTGTCATTCAATTAGTTCTGATTCTGATAGTTTTATTGTTGTTTAGTTTTTCTTTTAGTGTGTTGCTTTAGTTTTTCATTTTCTTATGAGAGTAATAGAATAGAGGAAAACCAAAAAGTTTTGGATCAAGACCCCCTTCTCATCTCTATCAATAGGGCTCAAGGAGGGCGAACCTTCCCACAGACCCAAAAACTGATTTATGTTCACTATTTCTGAGATTAAAAGTAGAGTTGCATTACCATTTTCAACCTTCCTTTTGTATTGTATTTTCACGCATTTGCCTTTTTTTCGTGCATAGGCCAGCAGAGTTGTTTGCAGTAATTAATGATAAATCCCCAGAGCAGCTTCGTGGTGCTTCCCTACTTCATCTTCCATCTCTGTACTCATAACCTGAGCATTGTTGTTCTGCCCTCCATTCCCTCTTTTTCTCTGCTTATTCTAACTGTTGCATCCACCTTTTTCCCTAAAAGCACTTAAACCCTTCAGCCCGCCTTATTCCTTTTTTTCTATTGGTTACGATTTCCTTAATCATTTTAATGCAAAAACGCTTGAAAACCATTGGAACTCGACCTCCACCCTTGCTCCTCGAACTTCCCACTACCATACTTCGCCTTTCCGCACATCGCACTTTGCATCATTTTCCCTTTTTATTTAAGACTTACCGCTCCTTTTTTTCGATTGCGATATTGCAGATTGCAACCTTTTCCCTTTTCGCAACCACACTTCGCACATTGCACCTTTTCCCTTTTCCTTTACAACTTACCGCAATTCCCACATCGCAATCGCACTTCGCACATTTTCCCTTTTTCTTTTAAGACTTACCGCTCCTATCTGTTGATTGTGATATTGCGATAGTGCTCCACCGCCGGTCCCACTGCCACGTCACCCAGCGTGTTTCGCACTTCGCACCTTTTTCCTTTTCCATTAAGACTTACCGCTTCCAAACGCCGATTGTGATATTGCGATCACGCTCCACCATTGGTCCCACCGCCACATCACCCATCGCAATCACACTTCGCAACCTTTTTCCCTTTCTTTTAAGACTTATCGCTCCTATATGCTGATTGTGATATTGCGATCACACTCCACTGTTGGTCCCACTGCCACGTCACCTAGCGCATTTCGCACTACGCAAATTTTCCTGGACAACATTTCTGCTACCCCTCAGACTTTGCGATATTACGAACTACAATATCGCTTTTCGCATTTCACAAATTTTACAACATCGCAAATCGTAAATTTTCCCCACTGCACTTCGCAGTTCATCGCACTTCGCAATTTTTACCTCAGCGCATTTCGCACTTTACAACTTTTCCCAAACAACACTTCCGCTATCCCTCTAACTTTGCGATATTGTGATCGCAATATCGCATATCGCACTTCCGTCCTCCATCGCACTTTTCAAATTATTTCGCTCCAAAGCATTTTTTGGCGCTATAATAAAGTTTTAATAAGGTTTAAACCCCCTCTTTCCACTTCTAAGCCTTGTTTCATGTGTTAAGCCCTCCATTAGCCTCTTAAGCCTTTTTTTCCTTCCAAGCTACAAATCAAAACTTTTTCAATTAGAATTAAGCCATGGATAGCTTCGATGCATGGATAGAAGAATGGTAGATAGACCATAGGATAAGTAGAGTACATTTATCTGTTTAGCCAAGTTAAGTGTGGTTTAGAATTAGTTTCCTTTCTACCATTTATTTTCAGCAATTTAGTTTAGTTTCTTTCCAGTCATTTCCTTTTGTAGATTAAATTATTTTCTTTTCTGTCATTTCTTTTCAGCAATTTAATTTAGTTTCTTTCCATCATTTATTTTCAGCAAATTATGTTAGTTTCCTTTCTGTCATTTCCTTCCAACAATTTACTTTTTACTTTTTATCATAGTTTAAGAAATAGCACCCTTTCGTAAAGCAAAAGAGGATGACATGAACCGAATGCATCTGATGTGTATATAGCACTTTCACCTTCAATTTTGTACGAACCTTGGGTTGATAAAGTAAATTAGGGCAGCCACTGGGAGTTGCAGCACTCTTGGTGCAAGACCAGGGCTCACCACTTTTTGGCGTCGTTGCCGGGGAGGTGTCTAGTATATGCTTTGATTTTTTTTTAACATTCTTTCCTGCTTTCTTTTCTTTTCATGTTATTTCAAAAATATTAAAAAAAACTACAAAAAGATCTAATTTTCATGCCTTGTAGGATTAGGAATACTCAAAGACTAATTTTAACTAAAACCCTCACATCACCTCCTAGCCACCCTTCACTCTTTTTCAGTGGCAGTGAGATTGAACCCCTATAAGAGAGCCTTATAATTATTTTGAGGATCCTATTGGGGAAGAAGAAGAATACCTTGTTTCAATTGAGGGACCTGATTCACCTATCTTAACCATGGCTGGGATCCAGAGAGCCTTTCCCATAAGAGAGGCGGATGGGGAAACTAAGATGAAAAGCATTAGCCCCTCAACTCTTCCACACTTTCATGGACTTACCTTTGAGGACCCTGACACATTCATGTTTGAATTTTTTGGTTTTTGTAGGAATTATGACTACACCTATGATTTTCAGAAGTTGAAGCTTTTCCCATCCACCCTTAAGGATGCAGCCTTGCGCTGGTTCATGGGTATGCCTAGGGATAGCATCATTACCTAGCACAGATGGAAGTGAACTTCAGCAACAAATACAAAGACTATTTTAGGTCCAAGGAAAATAAGGATGATATCTTTAGGATGAATCCTTAGAGGACTATGAAGAGAGGTTTCAATTGAACTATAAGAGAGCCAACTGTACTCTTGATCTCGACTAACTTAAACTTGTACTTCTTCGAGGGATCAAAGAATAGATGATAGAAAACTTGAATATGCTATCAGGAGGAGATATCTACCAACAACCCTATGAAACAATCAAAACTGTCTTCCAGAACATTCTAGGGAATTTAGGAAGAAGGGAAAAGCTGGCCAGAGTACATCCAATACCCCTTCCTCTTCCACCTCCATCAAACATGAGATTGGAAACATGCTAGAGGACTTCAAGAGTGACATGATGCACACCTTTTCTTTTCAAATCGACACGATGCAAGTCAAAAGGAAGCAAGAGGAAGTAGAGAGAGCCCTGGCCATATTTTGTCCTAGATGTACCCGAAAGCACCCAAGAAATGAATGTCCACTGAATTTCATAGAGGTTTGTTCAGTCTGTGAAGAGAATATTTCCAAAGACAAGTGTCCCTCCTTACCTGGACTTAAGGTTGTATATCAAGGTGGGGAAGCAATGCCAGAGAAACTCAGTTTCATCAACCAGAGAAGGCCTCAAGGCCCTCGGCCATATCAACAAGGTATGCAAGGTGCACCTTACTCTTATTATCACAAAAATCAGAGCGCGCCCATGTAACCTTAGTACACCCCCACTCCCCCATCTTGGCCTACACCTCCTACTTGGCCTTACAATCCTTCATATCATCCTCATCTAGTCAACCAACCATTCCAACAGTATGTTCCACAACAACCTCAGTCGAACAGTCCATCCCAAGGGTGGAGGCCTCAACAAAATCAACTACCTGCTCTAATGCCTCCACCCCAACCTCAACCTCATCTTACTCATGCTACTCCACCTAGGCTACCCCAAATACCTACTCAACCCAATCTGAACCCAAACAATAGACAGACACAACAGGCTCCCAGTGGAGAAACATCTGATCTAGCTTATGTTGTGGAGATACATGAGGTTAATCTCAGGCTGGGAAGAGTACTCCCAGAAAACCATCCTCCATATCCACCTATGGAGGTTAAGGAGGAAAAGGAAGAAGGTAACACTCAGATCCAACAACCTCCTTTTCCTGAGTGCTTGATCCATCCTAGTCAGCACACCCCAGAGGATACTGCACTACTAGGAGAATTAGAAATTTTTTATTAAGGATGTCCCTATCTACAATAGGCTCATCAAAGAAGAGTGCTTCAAGAAACCTAGGAGAAGGAAGAGAGACACCCCCACCATCAATGTGGTAGGACAACTGTCTGACCTAATGCTGGGAAGGGTGATATTTCCAAAGTACCTGGACCCTGGTAGTCTAGTTGTTGATGTGCATACCGATGATGTCATAGTCCCCAACAGTATGATTGATCTAGGGGCTGCCATCAATATCATGACCAAGGAAACCATGTTGAAACTTAATCTCCAAGGTACTTTGAGGAAAACCACAACAGTTCTGCAACTTGCAGATCGATGCACAGTAACTTTGGAAGGAATTGTTGAGGATGTTATGGTTACCATTGACTCTTGGGAGTATCCTACAGATTTCTTGGTCCTACAACCAAAAACCAAGTTTAATGGTTACCCTCTCATCTTAGGGAGACCTTGGTTAGCCACTGTAGATGCTTATATTAGTTGTCAGGCCGAAAACATGACTATAAAAAATGGGCCTTTGTCTAAACAGCTAGTGTTATATCCTCCAGCCGACCCTTCCATTAATCATGATATCCCTATATGGTAGGAGGATAAAGAAGATGAGTTATATGACACTGCCCCTATGTGTACCATAGATGCTATTCTTAGAGGGGGGTGGCTTGATGACAATGAAATCATCGACCATGCCATTCAAAACCAGTCCTCCACTAACATTCCTCTCGAAATCGTAGTCAAAGAGTCTGAAATCCAACCTTGGATGGAAGTGCAATCAGTTGAGTCAATCTCTGAAACCACCAAGGTTGTTGAGTTTGGCCCATCCAGATCTCTGAAAATCAACCCAAACCTCTCGAATGAAGAAGAGAAGCATTTATGCCAGCTTTTGAAAGAAAATATTGAAGCATTTTCTTGGGATTACAAGGACATGAAAGGGGTGCATCCTTCAGTATGCAGACATCACATTTACATCAAAGAGGGATGCAAGCCTGTGAGCAACCCCAAAGAAGGATGAACCCAGCTCTGAAGGACATAGTCAAAGAAGAGCTGCAGAAACTATTGGATGCAGGGTTCATATATCCTATATCCGACAGTGAGTGGGTATCTCATGTTGTCCTAGTCCCGAAGAATAATGGGAAGTGGCGAATTTGTGTTGATTATCAAGAACTTAACAAAGCCACCAAGAAAGACCATTTCCCTTTTCCCTTAATAGACCAAGTCCTAGATGGCCTTATGGGGAAGAAGGTATTTTCCTTCTTAGATGGGTTCAGTGGGTACAATCAGATTCAAATCAGCCCTGAAGACCAGGATAAGACTACTTTCACCTGCCCTTGGGGTACCTTTTCTTATAGAGTCCTACCCTTTGGGTTGTGAAATTCCCCAAATACCTTTCAAAGAGTTGTCCTAAGCATCTTTTCTAAGTTATTCCATGACTCTGTCGAAATCTACATGGATTATTTCACACCATACGGGGATGACTTCTAGGAAGCTCTCTCTAATTTGGGTAAAGTACTAAGAAGGTGCATTGAGATGCATCTCTCCTAAAGCCCAAAAAAGTGTGAATTCCTGAAGAAAGTAGGGGTTGTATTAGGACACTCCATATCCCAAGCAGGAATACAGGTAGACCCGAACAAAATCACTATCATCAAAGGGGTACCTGCTCCTCAAAAGTAGAAATATGTCAAGATTTTCTTAGGCTTAGTTGGTTACTATAGAATATCCATCAAAGATTTCAGTAAGATGGCTTCACCATTATTTGGGTAATTGGCCAAGGATTCTAAGATTATTTGGTCTGGTCCTTGTCAAGAGGCTTTCGAGCTCATTAAGGAAAATTTTACTACTGCCCCCATATTTCGAGGTTCAAATTGGACTCTGCCTTTCCACATCCACACAGATGCATCTGACAAAGATGTAGGGGCAGAATTAGAAAATTTAGAGGACAAAATCCCTTATGCCATTTATTTCATCAGCAAGAATTTGTCCAAGGCCGAGTTGAATTATACTTTACTGAGAAGGAGATGTTAGCCATTGTCCATGCTTTTAACAATTTCAGGCATTATGTAACTAGATATCATACCTTTGTTCACACTGATCATGCAACCATCAAGTATTTAATGAAAAAAATGGATGTTAATTCTAGGATAATTAGATGGTTGTTACTTTTGCAGTAATTTGATTCAACTAGTATTGATAAACCTGGAAAGGAGAATGTTGTTGTAGATTTTTTGTGCAGGTTAGCTCTCCTTACAGGTGAAGAAGGAATTATGGATGACTAGCTGCCAGATGATCGTCTCTTTGCTATATCAACACTCTCACCATGGTTTGCTAATATAGCCAACTACTTATTTTCTGGGAGACTCCCTCCTAATCTTTCATTCAGGGCGAGGAGTAGAATCATCAGAAAAAACGCCCCTTTCACATGGATTGGGGGAAAAATTTTCAAGCTAGGCCCTGATCAAATCCTAAGGAGATGTGTGAGGGAGGAAGAAGTTTTTGATATCCTCTCCGCATGTCATGACAACCCATGTGGAGACCACTTTGCTGCAGAGAGAACTACTTACAAAGTTTTGCAAGCATGATATTATTGGCCTACCCTTCACCAAGATTCCAAAAGATACACCAACAGGTGTGACGAGTGCCAAAGGATGGGAAAACCCATGCAAAGGGATGAGATGTCTTTGCACCCTCAGGTGGCTCTTGAGCCATTTGACAAGTGGGGCATGGACTTTGTTGGACCTATCGATCCACCATACGGACAAAAGAAGTATATCATAGTCTACATTGATTACCTTAAAAAGTGGGCTCAAACAAAAGCAGTGAAGGTAGAAAATGAGAAGAAAGTAGAAGAATTTATGAGGGAGAATGTATTTTATGAGTTTGGGTACCCCAGAGAAATAGTCATTGATCAAGGAGCACAATTCACCTCTCACCTCATTTACAATCCTTTGAGGAAGCACAAGATTAAGCATAGAACTTCTACTGCCTATCACCCTCAGGCGAATGGCTAAGTAGAAGTAACTAACAGAGCTTTAGAGAGCATCTTCACCAAGGTTGTGAGCAGTAGCAGAAAATATTGGGTAGGCAGATTGGTAGAAGCTACTTGGGCCTACAACACTACTTGGAAGACAAGAACAAGATTCACTCCTTAACTAGTCTATGGTAAGAAGTCTCTACTTTCAGTTGAGTTTGAATTCAATACTTTAATAATAGCATCTGAATTAAATCTACATCTATCAAACACCCAAAAAGAGAGGTTGTTGCAACTAAATGGATTGGATGAGTTCAGAATGCAAGAACTTCTTCACACAGAGGTATTTCAACTGCAATGGAAGGTCTGGCATGACAAGAACATCAAAGAAAACACCTTCCAAGAAGGATATTGGGCGCTATTGTATGAATTAAAGGTTTACAGATTTCAAAGGCAAGCTGATGACAAGATGGTTGGGACCTTACATAGTGGAAAAATGTTTTGATAATGGCGCAGTTCAAATCAGAACCATAGATGAGGAAGGAATCCCCTTGCTTGTCAATGGTCACAGAATTAAAATCTACAAGAAGCCTTTGTCAAGGGCAGAGTTCATAAATTCAATAAGCTCAGAAGCGTATGTGATAGGAAACTCTATAGTTTTCCACACCTCCTAAAAAAAAAATACATCTACATCTATGTGTTTTCTGTGTTTGTTTTTTTGCAGGTTATTAATGGTTTTTGGAAACCCAGTGAAGCATTCATATTATCTCCCCTTATATTATACCATCCATCCCATCATTCATTCCATTCATTTCAATAACTCCTTCCATCGCCTCAATACACCATATTCCTCCATTCCTGAGCACAATGTAGCAAAATAAATCAAGCCACAAACTGCTACAAACATCAGGAAGTTCCTTCAGAAACAAAGTTGTTCACGAACTGCAAAGAAAAACGACGAGTGATAAAGCAGACCCTAAGAAAGATAGGAGTCCCACCCATGGCATTTGGAGCACCCCCATGTAGCATCTACAACAGATATAAACAACAAGAAAATATTAGCAACTCACTCAGGAAGTTGTTCATTCAGCAAGCTGCTCACTCAGAGAACATGAATATACTGAAGAACGCAACATCTAAAAGGCTTGTCTCCTCAATCCAGCTCCTGCAAATGCCTTGACAACAACATGTAAACTTAGTTATAGCTTCTCACCCCTCTATATGCATTCATAATGGCCAGAAATAATTAAATTTGTAGACTAAGATTTTAAGAGGCGGAAAGGTGGACGGTTAACTTGGCCACCACCGTGAAGTATGACTGAAAAAATAGAAGTACACACCACATGGGTCAGCAAGAAAAATTTAAATCAAGTGGAGTAGAGGAGAACGAGGGGAGGAGACATGCAGACCATCATGAATTAACAGAGAGAAGGAAATAACGGTCTCTAATGAAAACTGGGGTTGAGGCCGAGTTACATAAGCGCTCCAAAATTAGTTGCGCAATCTAATAAAAGGGATCCTGTCTCATCCAAACCAATGAATTGAGAATTTTTTAGGGAAAGAGACCAAAGGGAGCCCGCAACACAGCAGTACCAGGAGTGGGCTGCGTATTTGAACAACGTGCGGCAAAAACAATAGAACAACATCACCAGAAGAAGAACCAAAAGAGGAACAAGAAGAACCAGAAGAAGGAGATGAAGAGACAAAGGGTCAAGGAGAAATCTAAGAGATGGAAATATAAGTAATAGAGGTAGCAAAAAGTGAGCAAGAAGTAGACTCACAGCACAACATCACATCCCCTCAAGACAAACAGGTAGTTTCCAACTAACCTCCTCTGAGCGCAAAGAGAAAAAGGCAGATCTCTATGTATTTCAAATATGACAAGAGTCAGAGGATAAGTCAGAGAGAGCCATAAACTCCTCACACGAGCCCAATTATCATTGAAGAATCACCAAGGGAGGAGGAAAGAATCGAAGAAACAGTTCTGAAGGAGCAACTGCAGAAGGCACATGCAGAGAATGTAGCACTGAAGGAGAAATTGCAGCAAAAAGGGAAGCTCGTAGCCACCATGGCAGACTTATGCATAGAAGCCCTTAAGCACAAATTCCCTTCTGACTCATATGTTATGTACCTCAAGGAGAAATGGCTCCTATTTCAAATAAAAAATCTAGCCTCCCATGGATCCCTACCTTTCCAAGATTGTTGGCAATTCATGGATTTCTACAAGCAAGCTAACATGGTTGATTAGGAAAAGATGGCAGAGTTTTATGTGCATAACCTTGTGCTGACAAATCTGGATACTTGGGACCCCAATCCTACAATGGGGGATGTGCAGCTAATGGCTCTAACATCTTGGATGACGAATGAGGACACAAGAACAAAAGAGATATGGAGGGTCATGAGAAGAAGAACTAGAGAAACCCTATATATCAGACCATAAATGTTCAGCCCAAGAGGAGTTTTCCTTAACCGTCGAGAGATTGAAAAGGACCTTGCACTAGTTGAAAGCTACCTTCAGACTCAAACACAGGTAATAGGCCACTTTGATGATGTTTCTATGAAGATAGAAGATGAGTGCATTATGGCCAGCCATAGGAGATGGAACAACCTCCCTTACAACCTCAAGAACAAGGAGTACCATACTTCAAAAAGACTGAGGGGTGCATTGGAAAGGGCACCATTATACAAAAGGGCCATGCAGGCCAAAAATATCCAATGGTTTGGACTAAAGCTCAGCCCACCTTTGCTGTTGGGGCTGAATGATGAAAAGGACATAGATACACAAGATAGAGAATGGGAGAATGCAGAAAAGAATAATGATTTTCACCCCCTTGGGGAAACTCCCACAATTATTCCTCAAGAAATCTGGGGGGTTGTCAAAACCTTGAAGGAAATGCAGGAGGAGGATTAGTTGCTCAGAGGATGAGCAACCATTCAGTAGGGGGGTGATGATGAGCTCCATCATTAGACATATTTGGAGGGGTTAATGGTCACCTTTTTTCCTTCTTAGATCTATTTTCTTGCATTTTTATTATTATTTGGTTTTATGATGCTAGTATAGGTGGTGAAGCATCAACATGAATTGTTTACATGAATCAAAAAAATTGTGAAGCATCAAGCATTCACACATTTTCCTATTTTTCGTGCATAGATCAAAAAAATTGTTTACATGAATTAATGATAAAGCCCCAGAGCAGCTCCGTGCTGCTTCCCCGCTTCATCTTCCATCTCTGTACTCACACCCTGAGCATTGTTGTTACACCCGTCATTCCCTCTTTTTTTCCGCTTATTCTAACTGCTGCATCCACCTTTTTCCCTAAAAGCACTTAAACCCTTAAGCCTGCTTGATTCCTTTGTTTCTATCGGTTATGGTTAGCTTACTTGTTTTAACGCAAAAACGATTGAAAAACATTAGAAATCAACCTTCACCCATGCTCCTCGAACTTCCCACTACCGTACTTCGCCTTTTCGCAAATCGCACTTCGCATCGTTTTCCCTTTTTCTTTAAGACTTATCGCACCTTTTTTCCGATTGCGATATTGCGATATCGCATATCGCAGATCGCAACCTTTTCCCTTTTCGCAATCGCACTTCGCACGATGCACCTTTTCCCTTTTCCTTTACAACTTGCCGCAATTCTCATATCGCAATCGCACTCCGCACATTTTTCCTTTTTCTTTTAAGACTTACCGCTCCTATCTACCGATTGTGATATTGCGATTGTGCTTCACCACTGGTCCAACCGCCACGTCACCCAATGCATTTCAAACTTCGCACATTTTCCCTTTTCCTTTAAGACTTACCGCTTCCAAACGCCCATTACGATATTGCGATCACGCTCTGCCACTGGTCTCACTGCCACGTCACCCATCGAAATTGCACTTCACAACCTTTTTCCTTTTCTTTTAAGGCTCACCACTCCTATCTGCCGATTGCAATATTGTAATTGTGCTCCGCCGTCGGTCCCACCGCCATGTCACCCAATGCATTTCACACTTTGCAACTTTTCCTGGACAACATTTCTACTACCCCTCAGACTTTGCAATATTGTGAACTACGATATCGCATTTTGCATTTCACAACTTTTACCACATTGCAAATCACAAATTTTTCCCCACCACACTTCGCACTTCGCAGTTCATCACACTTCACACTTCGTAATTTTTACCTCAACACATTTTGCACTTTGCAACTTTTCCCAAACAACACTTCTGCTATCCCTCTAACTTTGCGATATCGCATATCGCACTTTCGTCCTCCATCGCAACTCTGCCATCACACTTTTCAAATTATTCCGCTCCAAAGCATTTTTTTTTGCGCTGTAATAAAGTTTTAATAAGGTTTAAACCCCCTCTTTCCACTTCTAAGCCTTGTTTCATGCGTTAAGCCCTCCATTAACCTCTTTAGCCATTTTTTCCTTCCAAGCTACAAATCAACACTTTTTCAATTAGAATTAATCCATGTATAGCTTCGTTGCATGGATAGAAGCATGGTAGATAGACCATAGAATAAGTAGACTACATTTAGTCGTTTGGCCAAGTTAAGCCTGGTTTAGAATTAGTTTCCTTTCTACCATTTATTTTCAGCAATTTAGTTTAGTTTCTTTTCAGTCATTTCCTTTTGCATATTAAATTTTGTTCCTTTCTGTCATTTCTTTTCAGCAATTAAATTTAGTTTCTTTCCGTCATTTCATTTCTGCAAATTAAGTTAGTTTCCTTTATGTCATTTCCTTCCAGCAATTTACTTTTTAGTTTCTATCATAGTTTAAGAAATAGCACCCTTTCATAAATCAGAAGAGGATGACATAAACATAATGCATCTGCTGTGTATATAGCACTGTCACCTCCAAGTTTGTACAAAACCTGGGTTGATTGATCTGAAATGTGTGAACAAAATATTTCTTATACAGAGATAGACAGTGGGGGCTTTTACTGGTTATTTCACCTTTAGTAGAAAGGATGAAACCAGAAGCCTCTGGCCCTCTTACTGGCTCTGCCTAAAGAAATATGAAGTTAACACTAAATCGATCTGGCAATGAAAGTATTTGTTTATGTTTGTGAAGTATTCATTAACCAAATTTTATGTGTGAATAAGCAAGCTCAAGTATTCTGCAATGGAATTAATGTGGTTTGAAGTGAAACAAATGAGTTTTGATCACTGTATAAGTCTCATTGTGAAAAGTGGACTTATTAAAAATTACTTTTTAATGTAGTAAACTCTGGAAAATAGCAGCAAAAATGCACAACATAACAGTAAGCATTTTTTTAAGCAGTTCACCCCTCTCTTGGGCTACCTCTGCTGGGTCCAAAAGCCTCCAAATAGGCTTTTCCCTCTTTCATTAATGCTCAAAATAAGTATTACACTGTGAAGAAAGCCTAAAAAGGCTAAAATAGCTGCAAATTCAGAAACATAGGGCTGGAAACAGTAAAAATTTACTATTCACTCACTTCAAATGGATGAGTATAGCCCAATACAGCTGATCTTTCACCAAGACCTAGTGGCTCCACAAGAAAATTCGCTGGTAAAATCACTGACAGAGTGCCCTGATGGCTCTGAAACCTATTCCAATGGCTTTAGAATGCTTCAATACCCCCAAATCAAAAAAAAAATCACCTCAAAAGGACTTTCCTAGCCAAAGTTATGACTAATTGAAGTTTTTGCCCAGTGTGGGCTAAGAAAACTCCTCCAAAAGTGGAAGGACTGCCAGATAGTCCGCCAAAATAGAGGGACAGGTGCTAAATTTGGCACTCCGCCAATTTTTCGCCAGTATTTGGGTGCTTATGGATAGGGTCGTAGGTCCATAGGATCGCACCCATCGCGCCAACAGTTATAAAACTTGGAATTTAACGCGGATTTTATTAATGTTGCAACCATATATTTAACCCTTGGCTGAAATGTACGTGATCGAACCTCCAAACGGTTTGACGCGCCAATGGAAGTAGCCCTTGGATCCTGTAGTGTGGTCGTATGCTGAGGGGCTGGCCCGTAAGGGCTGGCCCCTTTACGGCCCCACTTGAAATAAATTTAAACTTTATATAAAACAAAGTGACCATAGATGTTAAGATTTGCTCGTAGCCCATCCGGTTGGGCTGCCCGGGTGCTACAGGCCCGACCTAGGGTCGATTCTTGCCCGCGACACATAAAAATTTTGAAACGCCATTTCATTGGATGTTGGGGCCACGTGGGGGCCTCCGGGCTAGCCATGTGGTGCCTTTTGATTGGTTGCCTTTAGAATATTCCACAGAATATTCTGTGGAATATTCTCTTTTTAATAAAATATTTTTGTAAAGTCAAATTGGCCATTTTTTTTACTGAAATTGGCAAACTTCAAATATGAATAACTTTCTCATACAGTGTCGGTTTTCAGTGCCGTTCACGTCTACAGGATCGTTTTTCTGAGCTCTTTCTAGTCGTTCTAGTTTGGACCAATTCTGAGCAACTAAATTTTTGAGCATTTTTCCACAAAGGACTTGATCTCCTGATCACACCTCCCAAATGGGAAGCTTTTGGACCCCAAAATCTCTTTGATTAGTGAAACTGATAATGTGGAGACTGATTCTCCACTCTTCCACCCTTGAATAACTGAAATCTACCCGATTTCATCAAATGGAGCTTTTGAGAAAATGATAATCTGTCTCTGGAATCAACTGATCGACCATTGCTAAGATTGACGAAGTCATGATGCAAATGATTAAAATTTGCAGAACAGCAATTGTAATTTGCAGAAAACAAACTTTTTCTACACTGATCAAACTTCCCAGAAGACTTAAAATAACTTTCACCTTGCAAACTGTTCCCATGGCGAATTCTACCATTCTGAAACCAACTTTGTCCCATGCTGAATTTTGTGTCCTTCTTGCTTGCACTGCTTTGCTTTGACACTTCATTCTCTGCATTGGCTGACTCAAAAGGTAATTTGTGCAACACAACATCATCTTCTTTCAAAGACAAGCTGTTATCAAACTGAGACAAATCATTAGCAACATCATAAAAAGGCGAATGCTCAAAATCTGGTCGTTTCAACATTAACAAAGTTAGACTTTGACTTGCATTAACCAGTCTTTTCAATTGACTTGCATGGAGTAATGAAGATTCCAGCTTCTTCTTGTGAGCTCTCACAATGTACTCTTTACCATATTTGAACAAGTGATACTTGTTTTCATGGCGATGAAAGATGGCCTTCCTGTCAAATAAGTAAGGACTTCCCAAAACAATACCTGAGATATCAAGCGGCACCACATCAAGTTCCATTGTGTCAATAAAGTGTGCAGTTATTGCAAAGCGCAATATGCACTTCCTTGAGACTTGAAAATTAGCATCCTTGCATATCCATCCAAGTGGATAAGGCTTTGGATGTGGAATGGTCTCAAGTTTCAGCTGCTTGACCAAGTCTTCAGAAATAAGATTAGCTTGTGACCCACTATCAAATAGTGTGTCAATTTTGGTATGTTTTGAAATTACCCTCACATGGAAAAGCTCTATCCTCCTCTTTTCATCATGAGTATCTTTGTGACAATTCAAAGAGCTAGAACTAGGAATTGTGTCTTGCACCACTTCTTTCCCCATAATGTTCTTTAAAACCATGCCTATGCTTTTTGTCTCATCTCCTGAGTCTGACCCTAAGTCTTGCTCAACTGTTGCTACAGTTTTCTCCTTTTCTTTGGTCTTGTTTTTGTTCTTGTATTTTTATGGTTTCAGTTCAGGATGAAGCTTCCAACAATGATCTTCATCATGACTTGTCTTTGAACAGTTCTTGCAAAAGAACTTTCCTTTTTCTTTTCTTGAATTTGCAACTCTCTTCTTTCCTTTGTTTTTGAAATTACTATCCTCATCAAAAGTATTATTTCCTCTAGCTTCTAAATGTGTAGCCTAGACACAGACTTCATCTAAGCTGGTAGGATTAAACATTAGAATAGTATGTTGCAGATAATTGTGCAAACCTCCTATGTATTTCAAGAAGGTGTCTTGACTTTGTAAGTCTACTCCAAGTAGAAGTGCTCTCCTTCTAAACTCTTGGGTATAATCTTGCACATTTTGACCCTTAAGTTGCCTAAAATTTTGCCAATTCATGATTGCTTTTTGAATATGAGCAAGAGGATAAAACTATTTCTTAATAGCAGTAATTAACTCAGTCCAAGTTAGAGTTATCTTACCATGCTTTTTAATTTCCTCCTTGGTCTTGGCTTCCCACCAAACCAAAGCTGCTCCATCCATTCTCAAAGAGGCTAATTGGATTTTTGTGTCATCATCATGCAAATTCTGAATTCTTAGATAGACTTTCAGCTGTCTAATCCAGTTATCCAATTTTTCTGCATTAACATCACCATTAAACATCGGCAACTCAAAATTTACATCAAGCTTTAACAAAGGATTTTTAAGAGATGTTTTTGTTTTGTGTGAATGATTAACAGAAGTTGAAGAGGATGATGTGGAGGAAGAGGATGATGATGGAGATGAAGGATCACCATTTCCTCCATTCCCTTTCTTAGACTCATCCTTGTCTTTCTTCCCTCTTGAAGAATCTCCTTCTTCTCTTTGGTTTCTAGACACTTCTCCGGCAATCCTATCATTTCTTTCCTAATAGAGGATCCTAACCATTTCAGTCATGTCCAAGAAAGCTTTTCTAAAGACTCTTTCTTCTTCCTTGGGATCCACTTCCTCATGTACTTCTCCTTCTCTGGAAGACATGTTTGTGGCTGATTCTAAGGCTAATGAGGATGAAATGGAAGGTGGAGATAATGGCACCCTAGCCCTCCTTGGTTGAGGATTATCTTGTTCACTCACCAATTGACCTTCCCCTCTTTTCAATTTCAGCCTAGTAAGCATCAAATTTTGCAGAATAACACAATCTTCTTTCACAAATTTCACAAACTCTTAAGCAAAACCTAGAGCTCTGATACCAATATGATATGAAATGTGTGAACAAAATATTTCTTATACAGAGATAGATAGTAGGGGCTTTTACTGGTTATTTCACCTTTACTAGAAAGGATGAAACCAGAAGCTTCTGGCCCTCTTACTAGCTCTGCCTAAAGAAATATGAAGTTAAAACTAAATCGATCTGGCAATGAAAGTATTTGTTTATGTTTGCAAAGTATTCTTTAACCAAATTTTATGTGTGAATAAGCAAGTTCAAGTATTCTGCAATGGAAGTAATGTGGTTTGAAGTGAAACAAATGAGTTTTGATCACTGTATAAGTCTCATTGTGAAAAGTGGACTTGTTAAAAATTACTGTTTAATGTAGTAAACTCTAGAAAATAGTAGCAAAAATTCACATCACAACAGTAAGCATTTTTTAAAGCAGTTCACCCCTCTCTTGGGCTACCTCTGCTGGATCCAAAAGCCTCCAAATAGGCTTTTCCTTCTTTCATTAATGCTCAAAATAAGTATTACACTGTGAAGAAAGCCTCAAAAGGCTAAAATAGCTACAAATTCAGAAACAGAGGGCTGGAAACAGTAAAAATTGACTATTCATTCACCTCAAATGGATGATTATAGCCCAATACAACTGATCTTTCACCAAGCCCTGGTGGCTCCACAAGAAAATTCGCTGATAAAATCATTGACAGAGTGCCCTGATGGCTTTGCAACCTATTCCAACAGCTTTATAATGCTTCAATACCCCCAAATCAAAAAAAAAAATCGTCTCAAAAGGACTTTCCTAGCCAAAGTTATGACTAACTGAAGTTTTTGCCCAGTGTGGGCTAAGAAAACTACTCCAAAAGTGGAAGGACTGCCAGATAGTCCGCCAAAATAGAGGGACGAGCGCTAAATTTGGCACTCCGCCAATTTTCCGCCAGTAGTTTGGCGCTTATGGATAGGGTCGCGGGTCCATAGGACTGCACCCATCGCACCAACAGTTATAAAACTTGGAGTTTAACGCAGATTTTATTAATGTTGCAACCATATATTTAACCCTTGGCTGAAATGTACGTGACCAAACCTCCAAACGGTTTAACGTGCCAATGGAAGTAGCCCTTGGATCCTGTAGTGTGGTCATATGCCGAGGGGCTGGCCCGTAAGGGCTGGCCCCTTTACGGACCCACTTGAAATAAATTTAAACTTTATATAAAACAAAGCGACCATAGATGTTAAGATTTGCTCGTAGCCCATCCGGTTGGGCCGCCCGGTTGCTGCAGGCCCGACCCGGGGTCGATTCTTGCCCGCGACACATAAAAATTTTGAAACGCCATTTCATTGGATGTTGGGGCCACGTGGCGGCCTCCGGGCTAGCCACGTGGCGCCTTTTGATTGGCTACCTTCAGAATATTCCGCAGAATATTCTGTGGAATATTCTCTTTTTTAATAAAATATTTTTGTAAAGTCAAATTGGCCATTTTTTTTACTGAAATTGGCAAACTTCAAAGTTGAATAACTTTCTCATACAGCGTCGGTTTTCAGTGCCATTCACGTCTACAGGATCATTTTTCCGAGCTCTTTCCATTCGTTCTGGTTTGGACCAATTCTGAGCAACTAAATTTTTGAGAATTTTTCCACAAAGGACTTGATCTCCTGATCATTGATAAAGTAAAGTAGGGCGGCCCTTGGGAGTTGCATCACTCTTGGTGCAAGACCAAGGCTTACCAATATTATTGGGCCAACCATACTTGTGGAAGCGACATGTTGTGTATGTGTCTAGGCCTCGTGTTGTTGTTATTACTTTGGGAAATAAATTGTACAGGATACCGGAGGTAGTACCACCTCCCACCATCTCTTTGACTGCTGCAAAATAACACAATAAGCTTGTTTCAAAAACTAGGAAATTTGTTTTTCCTACAATTCACCCATACGGAAAGAAGAATATTGTGGCCAAAACCTCCAAATAGGGCTCCCCTAGATGGCAACAGTAGATGTAAAAAGTCATGGAGGAATACGAGGACATTTTCTCCTCATCCACAAAGGTTCCTCTACACTGTCAGGTCAAGCACTCCATTGATCTGACCCCAGGCGCGCCACTGCCTAATGTTTCCATACCTCATGTGACCACACAGACAGAATCCACACATGTACTTTCAGAGGTTGATAAAGCAAACAAATTTATTGAATGCATCCAGCACGTCTGCCAACAAGTCCATGACATGTTCGACAAATCCAATACCAAGTTCAGCAGAATTTGCCTCATCTCATGGAGGAACTCAACACAATGGGGACCATTGCTTTCTAAGGGGGGAGGAATGATCTAGGTGAATATTGGTGGCCACCAACTATTCCATTTGGACCCCCACCATTGGTTATTTCGGTTTTTCAGTTTTAACACAACTTACTATTTTTAGCAGTTTTTTGGGTCTTGAACTTTTAGAGCTGTTTTGAGGCCCTAAACAACGTTTTTTGGGAAAACCGTGAGTAAGATGGAAGTTCCTTCTATTTCCCTGTGACTGCACACAAACGGGAGAAGGAGAGAGAAAGGAAAGTCCTGACTGTCAATGAGCTTCAAGGGAATCAATCTACATCTCAGTTCAATAGAAAGGGGAAAATGTGGCTGATAAGGTTTAATGGTGAGAAAACTTCATTTCCGCCCTCCTTCATCTCATTTTTCCTCTCTACCTTCATTTACCCTCTCTTACCCTTCACTTTCCCTTTTCTAAAGTCCCGCACTACGTTTCTTCATTTGCAAACCTGCTCCCCACAAATCTTAACCTTTACATCTTAACGACTTACCAAAACTTATATTGCCACCAATGCAACTTGGTGGGACCCATCCAACCTTGATACATCACCCAAATGTAGGAATTATATACAAGATGCATGTATATATCCAGATTCTCCTAATCTAACAATATTTATCTTCTTGCTAAATACAGAATCCTTCCACTGTTAATCTTTTGCGGAAATTAAACATTCAATTGCAAACACATGAAGCAATGAAAAAAATTGCACATAACATGGTTGTTTAACTGGAAATCCTGAAGCTAAAAACCCCAACTATCATATATTATGTATCATGGAGATCATGTAACAATCTCATACAAAGCTTAGTACATCAAGCTCTCAGTGCAATCAATCGTCACACACTAATCATAAGAAATCTGCAAATCCATGCACCGATTTCTTGCCACTTGCTAGCCTGCCTCCACTGCGCAATCCCTATTGAAGAATAGCTCTGAATGAATTTGAATTACACTTGCCTTGACTACGCAATCCTCATTGGAAACTCCAATGTGTGTGTGATGCAATCATTGCATCACTATAGTCACAACAGATAGTCCATCTTGCCCTTTCACCTATCTCTCCGCTGGGTCTCCATTGGAACTGACATGCACTATAGTTAACTGTTGTATTGTTCAGTTGATTAATGAGTTATTATTTGTGAATTAATTAACTAATTAATTCACTCCACTCTCACTTGTGTATCATTCAGTTAGACTAGATACAACTAGCTCAACTGAGTTTTGTAGAAATTATATGCACTACGCATGCATATGTCCAAGATTCTCCTGATCACACACTATTTTAACTTCATGCACAATACAGAATCTATTCCACCATTGATCATCACATGCAGAAATAAACACAATTGCAATGCACACATGAAACCATAAAAATTAACACACATTAACACAGTGTTTTAACGGGAAATCCTAAAGCTAAAAACCCCAACTATCTGTATATAATATATGTCATAGAGATCATGTAACAATCCTCATACAAAGCTTATCACAAGCTCTCAGTACAATCCAATTGTCACACACTAATCAGGCCCTGATCTTGCAAATCCATGCACCGATCTTTGCCAACCTTTAGCATGCCTCTACTGCGCAATCCCTGCTGAAGAATGGCTCTGGATGAACTCGAATTGCCCCAGCCTTGCTCACGCAGTCCTTATAGGCATCTCCATCAATGTGTGGTGCAAAATCATGCAACACTATAGTCACAACTAATAGTCACACTTGCTCTTTCACCTACCTCTCCACTGGTCTCCACTGAAACTGTCCATGCACTTAGTTAACTGATGTATTCTTCAGTTGATTAATGAGATAATATTTAGTGAATTAATTAATAATTAATTCACACCACTCTCACTAGTGTATTAGTCAGTTAGACTAGATACAACTAGCTCAACTGTGTCTAACTGAGTTAAATTGAACACAACTCCACCAAACTTTGTCACATGAGTTCTAACTGAAGTCCTCCATGCAATAGCTCCACTTAACCCTCAGGAATAGAGTAATTTCTTCTGTCAGCTGCTGTGCCACATCTGTGTACTTAACTGAAGTGCTCCAAGACAATAAGATAATTTTTAGAGTCCAAATATTATTAAGATCTAATAATATTCGACATATCTATTTTTAGACTGGCAATCTAAAAATAGATTCCGCCCAATATGTCTAAAAATAGAAATCCATCTATTTTCCAACTTTACCAACCATCCACAAATAGCATCCTGCAACTCATAGAATATGATCGACATATCTAAAAATAGACTTTGCGACAAAAATCACCTGTGTGGGCCCCACCTAGTTCAGGTGATCACTTTCCAACTAGGATCAGGAATGATGTTTCAGGATGCCTCCTTCACTGTTTCTTGTTGCAATCTTCAACACTCCCTCTCAATAAGAAAGGATTGTCTTTGCATGTGACATGCAACTCCATGCATTCACCCTGCAACCTTTTCAAGCGCCATGCAACTCCATGCATCTTCTCTGCAACTCTTCCGAAACTGAATAGGCTCCAAACAACTCAATCAGTATAATGCATCTATCAAAGTCTTTGACCTTTGCTTAGCTATTGCACATGTCTTCAGGAACCACTGCGTTGTTGACCTCTGCACCCATGCACTCTGCACTTGCTGTCAACTCTAAACCATGCTCCAGTATCCGACACTGTCACTTTGATCTTCCTGAATCAATCCAACTGATCATGCTACTGCTACTCTGTGGGCACCTCATAGCCAGGTTCAATTCATGAGATCCACACCATCTCAATGAATCCTGCCCAGAAATCTCCTCTTGGGATTACTCATGCATGTTGCCCCACCTCTCACCTGGTGGTATAGCTGCATGCACTCCCTCTGCCCATCTGGCACGAAACCTCTCTGCATGAGTGCTTTCTCCCACTCCATGATCCTCATCTTGTGGCTGCTCCACATCCCAAGGTTCACTCTTACCTGCATGCAAAACTTTCTCCCTCTCAAGCTTCAATTGCATGTCTTTCTTGCACTTCCCAATAGTAGGAAGCTCCGTAGAAATCCCATCTACTTCAAGTCTGTAGAGATTCTTCACTCGAATCCCAATCTTCTTGACTTGTCCTGTTGCTTTGTACCGAAGGAAAATTTTTCCTTCACTAAAGACAACATCATACCCTTTATCCTATAACATTGTGACTAAGATTAAATTCTTCTTTAAACCTGGAACATGCACTACATCTTGTAAAAGAATGAGTTTACCTGACTCCCTCTAAAAGGTAATGGTACCAATGTCGGTCGTATTGTATCGTCCATTGTCGCCCAACTCAACATGCAACTAGAGATCTTTCTCCACCAAGTTACTGAAAAGGTTCACATCTCTCGTCATGTGAAAGGAAGCGCCACTAACAGAATACCACCCCAATCCCAATGCACTAGACACCATGCATGCGATAAATGAGAAGTCCAGCTCAAATTTCGAGGCAAGAGCCTCACCATCTGCAGATCCAGCAGCCTGATTGTTCTTCTTCTTCTGTGGACAATTTGTGGCATAATGCCCATGTTCGTGACAGTGAAAACACTTCACTTTGGACATGTCACGCTCTTTGCCATCCGCACCGGATTGAAAAGGATTTTTCTTCCCCTTCCCTTTCCTTACTTTGGCAGCCAAAGCACAATCCTCTTCATCATCATTATTTGATGAAGAGCCATCCCTGGTGCTCCGCCTTATCTCCTCCTACACAAGATTCGACCAAAGTCGCTCCCATCCTGGCAGTTTCTCCCGACCATTGACAGAGTCCTCGTAGCTATTTCAACTCTTCGGAAGCCCAAGGAGAGCCAAGATCACCAAGTCTTCTTCATCCACACTAACTCCTACACTCCCACGCTCATCCCTACAGTGGACAAACTTTTTCAAGAATACCGGAATAGTGTCATTCTTCTCCATTTTTATTTTCCTGAGCTTGTCTTTAAGCGCCAACTTCCTCTAGTCACTTCTGCTTTGGAAAAATTATGTCAAAGCATTCCACATCAAGAATGGAGTGGCTTTACCATGAAGGCTGGACACAATTTTATCCTTCACACCTTCCAACAGAATCCTTCGACACCTTGCTACCTTTATTTGCCATGCGTCAAGTGCGGCTGCATTGCTAGAACCCGATTTAGGAATTTCAGCATCTATGAACTCCTTCAACCCATTATCCTCTAGCACCACCTCCATCCTTTCCTTCCATGCAATATAATTCGAGCTGCACTCAAGGGAATACTCCAATCGCAATCCATTGAAAGACATTTCAATGAATGCTCAACTTTGACACCAAAAAAACACTGCAACAAATTCGAATTCCACCAGCACAAAACTCAACCGCTTCAATAATTGCAATCTGCTCCAATGATCAACTGCTCTGATACCATGTAGAAATTATATGCACTACGCATGCATATGCCCAATATTCTCCTGATCACACACTATTTTAACTTCTTGCACAATACAGAATCTATTTCACCATTGATCATCACATGCGGAAATAAACGCAATTGCAATGCACACATGAAACCATAAAAATTCACACACATTAACACAGTGTTTTAACGGGAAAGCCTGAAGCTAAAAACCCCAACTATATGTATATAATATATTTCATATATATCATGTAACAATCCTCATACAAATCTTATCACAAGCTCTCAGTACAATCCAATCGTCACACACTAATTAGGCCTTCATCTTGCAAATCCATGCACCGTTCTTTGCCAACCTTTAGCCTGCCTCTACTACGCAATCCCTGCTGAAGAATGGCTGTGGATGAACTCTAATTTCCCTAGCCTTGCTCACGCAGTCCTTATAGGCATCTCCATCAATGTGTGGTGAAAAATCATGCAACACTATAGTCACAACTGATAGTCACACTTGCTCTTTCACCTACCTCTCCACTGGTCTCCACTGAAACTGTCCATGCACTGTAGTTAACTGATGTATTATTTAGTTGATTAATGATTTAATATTTAGTGAATTAATTAATAATTAATTCACACCACTCTCACTAGTGTATCAATCAGTTAGACTAGATACAACTAGCTCAACTGTGTCTAACTGAGTTAAACTGAACACAACTCCACCAACTACTTTAATAACTCCACCAAACTTTGTCACTTGAGTTCTAACTGAATTCTCCATGCAATAGCTCCACTTAACCCTCGGGAATAGCGTAATTCCTTCTGTCAGCTCCTGTGCCACATCTGTGCACTTAACTGAAGTGCTCCAAGAGAATAAGATAATGTTTAGAGTCCAAATATTATTAAGAGCTAATAATATTCGACATATCTATTTTTAGACTAGCAATCTAAAAATAGATTCTGCCCAATATGTCTAAAAATATAAATCCATCTATTTTTCCAACTTGACCAACCATCCACAAATAGCATCCTGCAACTCATAGAATATGATCGACATGTCCAAAAATAGACATAGTCTAAAAATAGACTTTGCGACAAAAATCCCTGTGTGGGCCCCACCTAGTTTAGGTGATCACTTTCCAACTAGGATCAGGAATGATGTTTCAGGATGCCTCCTTCACTGTTTCTTGTTGCAATCTTCAACAATTTTAACTCCATTAACTGAGTTAAATTGAATAACAACTCCATGAACTACTCTTCCAACTCTGTCATAACTTTTCCACTTCAGTTCTAACTTAGTCCTCCATGCATGAACCACTAGTAAACCCTAGGGATTGCGTAATTCCTTCAGCCCACTGATTTTCCAAATCTGTGCACTGAAATTAAGTGCTCCAAGAGAATAAGTTGTTGTTTATTGTCAGATTATTATTAAGAGCTAATAATAATTGACACTTCTATTTTTAGATCGACGATCTATAAATAGACTTCACCCAATATTCTAAAAATAAAATTTCATCTATTTTTCCAACTTGACCAACCATCCACAAATAGCATCTTGCAACTTCTGAAATATGATCACCATGTCTAAAAATAGACTTGCGCAAAAAATAGCCTGCGGGCCCACTTAGTGAAGGCGACTCTTTTCACGAAGCTCATCATCTTGTTGAATCTCAACACTCCCTCTCAAAAATATAGGGATTATCCTTCATCCTGATGCTGCCTCTATGGTATTCGAATTTTCTCCTAGTGAGCGCCTTCATCAGAATATCTGCATCCTGATCTTCCGTAGGAATGTACTGAAGAAACATGATCTTCTGCTGCACACAATCTCTGATATGATGATATCGGATATCAATATGTTTAGATCTATCATGAAACATAGGATTAATCGAGAGTTTAATGCAACTCTAATTATCACAATGTATCACTCTAGGATCTAAATGTGAACCGAACAAACCAACCAGGATCTTCCTCATCCAGATAGCCTCACATGCAGCTTGACTTGCTGCCATGTATTCTGCTTCCACTAAACTAAGTGCCATGGATCTTTGTTTCCTATTGTACCAAGAAACTACTGTAGATCTGATACTAAAATCCCTCCTGATGTGCTCTTTCTGTCTGTTGGGCTGCCTGCCCAATCTACATCCATGAAGCCATGCAACTTCATCTCATTCGTCTGTCTGTACCATAAGCCATACTCAGATGTGCCCCTGAGATATCTCAAGACATGATTTCCTGCCTTCCAAAAGAGCTTGGTAGGCTTAACCATCACTTGTAAAAGCTGGTTCACCGCATAGCATATGTCCGGTCTTGTATTAACTAAATACATGACCGAACCCACCAACTGTCGATAAACAGTGGCATCCACTACCTCTGCAAATGTAGCATCCTCTTTCCTCCAATTTCCTGGAAGAGGAGTGTCGATAGGCTTGCAGCCTTACATGTAAAACTTCTCCAGTATCTCCCGAGCATACTTTCCTTGAGACACAAACAGTTCACCTTCCCGCTGCCATATTTCCAATCCAAGGAAATAATGAAGGAGGCCCAAATCCTTCGTCTCAAACTCCTTTGCAAGATCTTCCTTGCATGAGTGTATCAACTGCTCATCACCTGTTAGTATTAAATCATCAACATAAATAACAATGATTAAAAGCTTACCCTCCACCAAAATTTGGTATAGGTTTGCATCCGCCTCACTCTTGGTGAAGCCAAGTCCAGTGAAATAGCTGCCGATCCGTGTGTACCAAGCACAAGGTGCTTGTTTCAGCCCATACAACACTCTTTTGAGCTTGCACACATGTCACTCACTGTTGTACATCTCAAATCCTTCAGGCTTCTTAATGTACACCTCTTCCTCAGTGATCCAATTAAGGAACGCAGTCTTCACACCCATCTGATGAATGTGCCAACCCATCTGTGCTGAGAGAGAAAAGATGGTCCTTATGGAAGAATACCGTGTGACAGGTGCAAAGGTTTCTTCATAATAAATCCCCTATATCTGTGAGAAGCCCCAGGCAACAAATCTTGCCTTATACTTCTCGACACTCACATCAACAGCTTGCTTTACCTTGTAGATCCATCTTGATCCTACAACTGATTTTCCAACTGGCCTTGGAACAATTTCCCAAGCACTGTTTCTAACAATGGAGTCATACTCCTCCACCATGGCATCTACCCATGTGGGATCCTGCACTACTTCTTCAAAATAAGATGGCTCTGTCATGATACACTTGCTCATAAGAGCCATGTATCCAGTAAATCGTTCAGGTGACTGTCTCTGTCTGCGCTGTGATGTAGGGACTCCTACATTCTATGCCACATCAAGCTTCAGTCTCTCAGCTTCTGTGGTACGCTTTCTGCCTTGTCTGATGTTTGGTTCTGCATGAGTGGACTCTTCCACTCCATGAATCTCCTCCTATGGTTGATCCACATCTAGAGGTTCATCTTTCGGAACAGGTAGTTCCTCCACTGCATGCAAGTCTAGCTCCCTCTCAAGCATAGCTCGTGCAGCACCCACGATTGTTTTGTTCTTCCTCTCCACGACCCCATTATGTTGTGGGTTATGAGGTTCTATGAGTTCTCTTCGAATTCTTTCTTTGCTACAAAAGTCTTTGAATTCGCCTGAGATGTATTCACCACCATTATCACTCCACAGAGCTTTCACTTGCTTCCCCGACTTCTTCTCCACCAATGCTTTAAACTCATAGAAATTTGAGAATGTTTTTCTCTTCTTCTGCATGAAGAAGATCCAGCATCTACGAGAATATTCATCAACAAATATAACATAATACCTGTGTTTTTCTGTTGAAACAACTAAGAAAGGTCCACACACGTTTGTGTGAATTCTCTCTAGGATCAACGAAGCACGGTTCTCCTTCTCATGAAAGGTGGTCTTCACAAACTTACCCATAGTACATCCCTTGCATTGATCTAACTATGCAAGAGTACCCTTGGTAAGTCCAATAGAAATTTGCTGCAAAATCTTCAAAGCGCCATGGTGAAGATGGCCCAATCTCCTGTGCCATAATTCGCCCTCATCCTAGCTCACCACTTCTTCTACTTTGCCCACCATTGCAGTGCAACCATCTACCACCAGCTTATAGAGATTCTTAACTCGAATCCCTATCTTCTTGGTTTGACTTGTTTTTTTATGTCGAAGGAAGGCTTTTCCCTCATTGAAAACAACGTCATAACCTTTGTCTTCCAACATTGCGACCGAGACCAAGTTCTTCTTTAGACTTGGAACATGCATAATATCTTTCAACAAGAATGGATTACTGGACTCCCTCTCAAAGGTAATGGTCCCAATTCCAGTCGCACTGTATCATCCATCGTTTCCCATCTCTATATGCATTTGAAGGTCCTTCTCCTCCAAGTCACTAAACAACTCCTTGTCTCCCGTCATATGGAAAGATGCACCACTATCAAGATACCACACCGATCCCATATATCTTGAAACCAAGCATGAGATCAAAGAGAAATCAAGTTCAAATTGCGAGGCTAAGGCCTCTCCGGCTACAGCTCTAGCAACCTTCTTGTTCTTCTTCTTCTGTGGGCAGTTAGTGGTGAAATGCCCATGTTCATGATAGTGAAAACACTACACCCTGGATAAATCCTGCTTCTTGCCTTTAGCATCGGATTTTGAAGGAAATTTCTTCCCCTTCCCTTTCCTTGATTTGGCAGCCAAAATGAAATTCTCTTCATCTTCATTCTTTGATGAAGAGCCATCCCTGGTACCCCACCTTATCTCCTCCTGCACAAGATCCGACCAAAGTCGCTCCCATCCCGGCAATTTCTCCCGTCCATTGACAGAGTCTTTGTAGCTATGGCAACTCTTCAGAAGCCAAAGGAGAGCCAAGTTCACCAAGTCTTCATCATCAACAGTAATCCCCACACTTCCCAGTTAATCCCTACAGTGGACAAACTTCGTGAGATATTTTGGAATACTATCGCCCTTCTCCATTTTTATTTTTCTGAGCTTGTCTTTCAGCGCCAAATTCCTCTGGTTGCTGCTGCTTTGGAACAAATATGTCAAAGCCTTCCACATTAATAATGGAGTGGCTTTCCCATGAAGGCTAGACACAATATTGTCCTTCACACCTTCCAATAGAATTCTTCTTGTCTTTTCTATCTTCTTTTGCCATGCGTCAAGTAATGCAGCATCGCTAGATCTCGGCTTAGGAACATCGTTATCGATGAACTCCTTCAGTCCATTATCCTCCAGCATTGCCTCCATCCTATCCTTCCAGGCTATGTAATTCGAGCTCCCATTAAGGGCATACTCCAATCACAATCCATTGAAACATATTTCAATGTATACTCAACTATCGCACGAAGAATTTTCTGCAGCAAATTCGAATTGTCCACCAGCACAAACTCAACAATTCTTCGCAATTGCAATCTTCAAGAATTAACACTACTTCGATTCCATGTAGAAATTATATACAAGATGCATGTATATATCCAGATTCTCCTGATCTAACAATATTTATCTTCTTTCTAAATACAGAATCCTTCCACTGTTAATCTTTTGCGGAAATTAAACATTCAATTGCAAACACATGAAGCAATAAAAACAATCGCACATAACACAGTTGTTTAAAGGGAAAGCCCAAAGCTAAAAACCCCAACTATCATATATTATGTATCATGGAGATCATGTAACAATCTCATACAAATCTTATTACATCAAGCTCTCAGTACAATTAATCGTCACACATTAATCAGAAGAAATCTACAAATCCATGCACCGATTTCTTGCCACCTGCTAGCCTGCCTCCACTGCTCAATCCCTGCTGAAGAATAGCTCTGAATGAATTCGAATTACACTTGCCTTGACTGTGCAATCCTCATTGGAAACTCCAATGTGTGTGTGATGCAATCAATGCATCATTATAGTCACAACAGATAGTCCATCTTGCCCTTTCACCTATCTCTCCACTGGAACTTACATGCACTATAGTTAACTGTTGTATTGTTTAGTTGATTAATGAGTTATTATTTGTGAATTAATTAACTAATTAATTCACTCCACTCTCACTAGTGTATCATTCAGTTAGACTAGATACAACTAGCTCAACTGAGTTTAACTCCATTAACTGAGTTAAACTGAATAACAACTCCATGAACTACTCTTCCAACTCTATCATAACTTTTCCACTTTAGTTCTAACTGAGTCCTCCATGCATGAACCACCAGTAAACCCTAGGAATTGCGTAATTCCTTCAGCCCACTCATTTTCCAAATCTGTGCACTGAAATTAAGTGCTCCAAGAGAATAAGTTGTTGTTTATTGTCGGATTATTATTAAGAGCTAATAATAATCGACACTTCTATTTTTAGATAGACGATCTATAAATAGACTTTTCCCAATATTCTAAAAATATAATTTCATATATTTTTCCAACTTGACCAACCATCCACAAATAGCATCCTGCAACTTCTGAAATATGATCACCATGTCTAAAAATAGACATATTCTAAAAATAGACTTGCGCCAAAAATAGCCTACACGCCCACTTAGTGAAGGCGACTCTTTTCACTAAGCTCATCATCTTGTTGAAACCCAACACCAAATTCATATGCAAAACCTTGTATTCCGCATTTTCCTTACCCTTTTCCTTTTCACACTTTGTAGCATCTAGTGCGTCGCATGTCGCATATCGCATAGTTTATAACTTACCGCTTAAGCGCCCGCAAAGTTCGTTGTTTAAGTTGTGATGCGGTTGGCCCCACCGTAATAGCTCCCCCCCCCCCACTTCACAATCGTCTCCAATGCATATTAAATATCGTAACCCCGCCGATTACAGTGGGCTCCAACGTTCCCTGACACATCATCCTCCATTCAACACAAACTGCACTTCTCAGTTTTAATATTTTACCATATTCCCCAAATTCTAAATTCTACGATGTGCGATGCGGGCGGGTCCCATTTTCCCCTACCATGGCACTTACCTCCTCCTCACACTTCACACTTCGCATCCTTTAAATTTTTCCTCCGTTGATTAGTGTTAATATTTACGATCTGCGGGCTGCGGTCGGGTCCCGCCTTCCCTCCATGTCACCTTCCCTTCCACCACACATCGCTCCCCGCAAATTTTAACGTTTACCACCCACTGCTCCCAGCTAAATATTGCGATATGCGCTTTGCGAGCGTGGGTCCCACTACTTTTTCACGTCATCAATAACCCCGCCATGGCTTGTTTTTTTCCCAATTCAATGTAAATGACATCCGTTAAAACCACACCCACTTATGCCATCCCGCCTTCACTTCCGCTCCACCCCAATGCATCCGACAACCCTTATCTAGTTTCGGCCCCTCCCACAGTGTTCGAACTTTATCGTGGAGGGGGGGGTCCGAAAAGGGTAGTTTTCATTACTACCCACTCCTCCACGTGCCTTCATCTCATCATTTTGCACCCCCCCCCCCCCCTCTCTGATACCACTTACCACTGGAGACCCCCTCCAAAATCCAAATCTCGGTTTTCAAATACAACACGAATATTTCATTGGCAGAGCATGCGGTCATAGTTTATGAAATCCCTCAAAAATATCCATACTAAAGAAATCAGTGTACACAGAGAAACTGACCATTCTGCAACGACGAGTGGAAATCATGAGATTCAGAGAGTGGAGGACACAGACCAGCAGATGGAATTACATGATGATGTCTAAACCGTCCACCACTTCTCACCACCCCTTTGAAGATTTTGGGATTTCGCCTACATGGCCAACTGTTTTGTTTATTTTTACTGCTAGATAATGATGTTTTGCTGGTAAAATCCCAATTTTACCCATTTTTGTTTTGATTTTTCTGTTGTAGAAGTGATTGCTTGAAGCACGCTCTGATAGTTTGTTAGGATATTAAAATAAATCTTCTAGGAAATCACATGAGAAATTTTGATATTTTGATTTCACCTATGCGGCGCGATCATGATAGAATATTCGATCAAAAACCCTCAGGGAGAACTCTATATGTAGTGAGTTCTGAGATGAAACAAAGGTTCTGGAATTTTGAATAATTTTGCTGTAGTTTTGTATGACTATGCTCCCTATGATCTGAGGCACATATTTGGGAGAGTTGTTTAAACTTAATATGAATACAGAGCCGATACTTGGATCCCAGATGGAGCAATCAACAATAAGTATTTTTTTTATTTTGTTATTAGTAATCTTCTCTTTATGTGTAATCATATTTCATGCTATTATGCTTTGATGGTTCGTGTAATGTAGCTTTCGGTGATCTGCAATTTTATTCATGAATTCCTATCTATATAACGCTCAGGTGTTAACACGCATGTTTTAAGCTTGCTACATTCCATTAATTCGTGCTCCATGATTCTCTTTTGTTGTCCATATTTAATCTACATATGTTTCCTTTGAGTTCATAGGGAACAGATTCTTAAATCTCTTAAGCATGTCTCTTGTGGGTTCCCTCTCCGTTCTCTCTCAACACCTCTGCATATTTTACGATTTTTTTTCAATGTTTTATACTTGGCCCATTTAAAAGCCATCAGTATCACGACCTCTTGACCCCTCCAATAGTATAAGGAATTCACATGAACCGACTCCAAGGTCTTCTCCATCCATGAACCACCAAACCATGGTTCTCTTATTCCATATCTTGTCAGAGGCATTTTATACAATTTCTCACATTTATCCTCTGATTTTTAAGATATCCTAGGAACTGGTCTTTTGCAACTCAAGGTTGTCTCTAGGAGCTACAACATCTTTTTGGCATCATTGCCAGGGAATGAATTAGAAAACCTTTCCCTAGGATACGAAATTATCTTCACCCTTCAATCAGGTAAGCATGAAGGGTTGAGAGTTGCATAGCCCTCTCCTTGGCGACTCCACTATTAATCAAAGTTCAAATCAAGCACAATCTTAGCTTACACTAGACCTCATACCCGATCAAATACTTCTCAGGAGAGAACCCCTTCTGTATCTAATCCTAAAAATATTATATTCAGGAGAATCTGGAGGGAGAAGCAACCCATCTAGGCTGGCCTACCCTCATTTTCTCTAGAATATTCGCCTTCCTCTTCCCAGAAAGCTGATATATATGGTCTTGGATCCACATCCCGTGTACTTGAGTACCCTCCGGAAGTCTCTTCCATAGCCAATTCATACATAAAAGACGAAGCTGAATCCGTTGATATTTCTTTGCCTCCTTTGCATCCTACTCCATAGGTTGAAGAAGTCAAAGAAGTTACAACACTTCAGAGCTCATTACAAATAAATATCCAAACCTATACCCAGCATACATCTTTTATACCACAACCAAATCATCCTCAGAACTTACCACCACCACCCCTCATGTTTTTACCTGGCTTCCTCCTCAACAAATATGCTCCATTGGCTTTGCCTCAAGATTATTTAAAGCTTTTGCCTCGGTTTACCAGGGAGGATAGTACTTCTGTGCATAAACATATTCAAGACTTTTTCTCCTCTACTGAAAATGTGAATTTAGAGCACCTAGATGTGGTGTTGAGGCTTTTTGTCCAATCCTTGGATAGAGAGGCTCGAAAGTGGTTCAAATCTCTTGTTAATAATGTAGTCACCACTTGGGAGGAAATGGAGAATTTATTCACACTAACATGGGGAGAGAAGAGGGACCATGGATTTTTCATCACAGAGTTCAATGCTCTTAAAAAGAGACAGAATGAGGACGTGAAATAATTCATAAAGAGGTTCAATAAGCTCTACAATACTCTCCTTGTCGATTTAAAGCCTCCCCAAGCAGCTGCTAAGGTGGTTTTCGTGGGAGATTTCGAACCTGAGTTCGGGTTCACCCTAAAAGAAATAAATTCCACTTCTCTGGATTAGATCCAGACTGATGTATTGGAGGTGGAAGAAAACTTTTCTTCTACTAGTAAATTCAAAGGGAAGACAAAGCTTGAAGCCAGAAGAAAGATCAGGGAGGAGGCTTCTACTTATAATCAGGAGAGGGAGTCACAAGAGTACAACATTGAAGAAACGAGTAAGTTGATCAAGAACCTCTTGAATAATTTGGTGAAGCTTGAAATGGAGGCTAAGAATCCCTCTCCTCATCCTAACCAAATGATTCCAAACCGTGGGTTTAATCCCCAAGACTGGAAGCCCCCTCTACAATTGTTACAACGGGAAAGGAAGGAGCAACAAGATCACATCCAACCTCCTCTACACTTAGAAGGAGAAATGGAGGGACAAGCCGAGGAAGTCATTGACAGCCAAGAAGATCAATTCCTCGCTTATTCAGAAGATGAAGAAGGGGAGCTCACCCTGCAAGAAGAACTAGAAGAGAAGGAAGTCGCCCCAGAGGATCAGGATATTGATAATTACTGCAGGCAGTTTCTTGACTTCATGCGCACCATAAGAAGTATGACCTCAGTTCCTCTAGAAATAGAACTCGGGTGCAAGAACAAAATGAAGATTCAATACCTAGAGAACAGACCCGTTCTAGTTCTTCCAGTAAGGGGAAGAAGCCTTTAGAAGAATTTTCACATCATAAAGTCACTGCGTCCACTTCCACAAAGCGAGGTCCTAATCCTCCCGCAAAACAAAAGTCATCTTTTGTAGCCTTGAACCTGCCTGATCACCCTAAAGAGCAATCCAAAGAATTCATTGCAGAAAAATCTCCTACAGCCTTTAACCTCCAGAAAGAGATAGAGAGGGTCAAGATCCCGGTTCCGCTGATTGAGCTCCTAAAGAAACCTTCATACAAAGCCCAAGTGTCTCAATTCATGCTACCCCATGGCGTAGGCCCTCTCCCTAACAGCCTCAATCTCCAAGAGGAAAGACCCATGGTAGTCTTTGGACCTCATGTAGAAGAGTTGGATTCAACCACTCCCCCATTCTATGTGTCCCTAGTTATACATGACCTATTACTACACAACTGCATGCTAGATTCTCGAGCTTCACATAATCTATTTCCATTGTCTATCATGGAGCAGTTGGGGTTGCAGATTACCAGACCTTATAAAGATCTATATTCTTTTGATTCCAAGAGGGTAAAGTGCTTAGGCATGATAAAATATCTGGTAGTAAACTTGGGGCCCAGATTCCAACCAAAAGTGTGGTGATGGACATCATTGTAGCTAATATCCCAGCTCAGTTTGGAATGTTGCTATCCAGATCCTGGGGATCCAATATTGGAGGGTCCATAAAACTGGACCTCACTTATACCACTATCCCATTTTTCGGTGGGGAGGAAAGAAGGTTATACCGTGAATCCAGATTCATGAAGATATTCACCAAAACTAATGGTTCCACAAATTCTCCGATATATGGTAAGGAGGGAAAATTATCTTGTCTTATGCTTGAGGAGGATGAAGATTTCCTGCAAGAAACGAAGATTTGTCCTATAATACAGAAGAATCCTATGAACAGAGAGGAAAACAAGATATGGACCTTGCAGTTTGATGGAGCTAAATCACGAGAATGGAATGGGGCCGGGGTACTCTTGATATCACTAGAAGGATGCTTGGTTCCCCTCTCCTTTAAGCTGGAATTCGAAGCCACCAATAATGTAGCTGAATATGAAGCCCTATTGTTGGGGTTGCAGACAGCGCAAAATATGAACATACAAAACCTCAAGGTGTTTGGAGATTCAGAGCTTGTAGTGAGACAAGTCAGGAGCCAATGCCAAACTAAACACTCGCGGCTCAGAGCCTACAGGAACAAGGTATGGGATTTAGTTGAGAATTTATTTTCTGCATTTAGTATTTAGTTCATGCCAAGGGATAGAAACAAAATGGCGGACTCCCTAGTTGTGGCTGCTAGTAATTTCCACCCCCCACATAATCCTTTGCTCATATATGAGGTTGAAGTGCGATACTGCCCTTCTATTCCGAACAACATAAAGCATTGGAAAGTCTTTGAAGATGAAGATCAAGTCCAACGTTTTATGGAAACCGTAGGCAAATTTTCAAATATGGTGATCGATTCAGTCTCTGACGATATCAGGGAAGAATAAAAAACCAGGTGGGAAGAGACATTGGCTGGACACCGTGTTCTACAATTAAAAGGGAATGTCATCCCCAGGGGGCTTGTTCCATTGGAGAGATTGTTTGAAAAAAATGACATCTCAGTAAACCCCAACAAAATGACCCTTGACGAACCTGTCAGGGATGTGAATGTTGGGACAGAAGAAGATCTGAAGATGGTGAAGCTGTTAAAAGGCGTCCCTGAAGAATACCAAGGTCAGTATCTCAGTATGTTCCAATCATATAAAGACGTCTTCGCTTGGTCATACCAGGATCTGAAGACTTTTGACGTAGACATTATACAACACAAGATACCTCTAAAGGAAGACGCGAAGCCTCATAAGCAGAATTTGAGACAAATCAACCCCCTTCTCCTCCCAAATATTGAGAAGGAAATAAAGAAGTTTTGCAAGCCAAGATCATTGTCCCTTTAAGATACTCTGAGTGGGTGGAAAACCTGGTGCCGATAAGGAAGAAGAATGGTGAAATCAGACTTTGCGTGGATTTCCACAATCTAAATAGAGCCTCACTCAAGGATAACTATCCCCTCCCAAAGATGAACTACATCTTGCAAAAAGTGGTGGGATCCTCTCGCATGTCCATGATGGATGGCTTCTCAGGATATAATTAGATGGCAGCACTCCCAGAAGACCAAAAGAAGACGACGTTCACCACGCCTTAGGGAACCTTCATGTACGCCCAAATGCCCTTATAAATGCCGGTGCTACATTTCAACGTGCGATGGACATTGCTTTCATAGGAGAGCAAGATAATTTTTTGTTGATTTAACTGGATGATATCACCGTCTTTTCAAAGAGTGACGCTGAAAACATTGAGCACTTTCGCCAAACCTTTGAAAAATTCCGCGGTATGGTCTGTCTCTGAATCCTCCGAAATCCATGTTTGCCTTGGAGGAAGGAAATTTACTGGGGCACATAGTAACTAAGGAGGGAGTGAAGATTGATTTGAAGAGTGTAGAGGTGATAGATGGCATTCCCCTACCAAGACAAAAGAAGGAGATACAGGTGTTCCTGGGAAGAATAAATTTCCTTAGAAGGTTCATTCCCAACTATGCCAAGGTTGTCTGAAGCATCACTAGGATGCTAAAGAAAAACAATGAAGTTAGATAGACCCCTGAATCTAGGGACTCCATCAACAGGATCAAATAGGCCTTTGCAGAAGCTTCAGTGTTGGCTGGTCCATATTATGGGAATCCGTTCATGATTTTCTCTTTCGCCTCTCCTCACACTATAGTTGCAATACTCTTACAAAAAAATGTCGAAGGGCATGAGAAGCCCATTGCATTCTTCAACCAAGTCCTGCGAGATGTCGAGCTGAAATATGATATCCTAGAGAAGAAAGATTATGCCATGGTCAAAGCTCTATAGTCATTTCAGGTGTATTTGTTATAATCTGCTATAACTTCCTATGTTCCCACAGCAGTAGTGAAGGATATCTTAGTACAGGGCGATAGTGAAGGAAGAAGGGGCAAGTGGATAGCCAAGATTTAGGAGTATGAACTAGAGATAAAGCCTACCAAGCTCATTAAAGGCCAAGTGTTGTCCAAAATCTTGTCTAAAACCAACTGTCAAGCTCTGGGGATAAATCTGTCTATGACAGGAGGAGAGGCACATGAGGACATAGGTGCACATCAAGGTATAGAATCTTCCACTCAAAAAACACATGTGAAATACCTTCTCTCCCCATGGTATAAATATGTAGTGGAATATATTTTAACACTTAGATGTCCCCCTAGATATGATAAGGCCAAGTATCTCACCTTAAGGCTGAAGTCTCAAAAGTATATTGTGGCAATGGATGACTTTATTGGAAGGACCCGACGGGGATCTTACTGTTGTGTTTAACAGAGCGTGAAGTGGACCAAGTGATGGCTGAATTCCATGAAGGGATATGTGGCGAACATTATAGCTGGCGATCCACTGCACATAAGATCCTGAAGGAAGGTTTCTTCTTGCCTAAACTATTTGGTGATGTACATGCTCGTGTCTGGGCCTGCAAGAAGTGTTAGACGTTCGCTAAAAAACAAAGGTATGCACCTCTCCCATTGATCCCAGTACATGTTGAAGAACCTTTTAAGTAGTGGGGAATTCATTTCATAGGATAGATTCACCTAGCCTCTAGAAATCAACATCAATGGATCCTCACTGCTACATATTACTTCACCAAGTGGGTAGAAGTCGTGCCCACAAAAAATGTTATAGATTCAGTGGTGATCAAGTTCCTGGAGGAGAACATAATATCCAGGTTTGGATGCCTAGCTAAAATCATTATAGATAATGCTCAGGCTTTCAAGTCGTCTAAGTTTGTACATTTTTTTCAACGTTACAACATCTTGCCGGGACACTCCACTGCATACTACCCATAGGGAAACGGGCTGGCAGAATCATCAAACAAGACACTGGTGAGGATTTTGAAGAAGACCATCACTGAAAATCAAAAGAACTAGGATTCTCAACTCAAGTTCGCACTCTGGGCAAATCGCATCACCACTAAAAGATCCACAAGAAAGTCCCCTTATGAGCTGGTGTATCGCAGAGCCGCAGTCTTCCCAATTCAGCTTGCATTACCTGTGGTTTGATTCTTACAAGATAGCGAGGAGGAGTCAAACGACCTTATCTGAAGAATGAATCAATTGTTGGAGTTGAATGAAACACAGGAACAGGTAAGCCTCAGACTAGCAAAGTATCAAGTAAAAATGAAAGGCTTATTTGACCAAAGAGCTAAATATAGAGAAATCCAAGTTGGGGATTTGGTGCTGCGATGGGATGTTAGGTAAGTAGACAAAGGGAAACATGGGAAGTTCGACCTGCTCTGGTTTGTTCCATTCAAGGTGGCATAGGAAAAATGCAACAATACTTTTGAATTGGAGAATTTAGAAGGAGACATACCGGAGGCGCCCGTAAATGGGCAGTTCCTCAAGTTTTACTTTCATTGCTAATGAGGGCTAATCTAACTCACTGTATATATCATTCCATTGTACTGCATTTTGTTTGCATTTATCCCATTTCATCTCCCATATCAAATTCCATTGTTCTCATTTTATTTCATCCAATGTTTGCATTTTCCATTTCATCTTCCATAGCATCCACCATTTCATCTTCCATTTTGTGTCCACTTGACCGTTGGTATAAAAATTTGTCTAATCAGTGTGCATTTGTGACTCCATGTACCAAATAAATCATAGGAATTCAGGTCTATAGGTTCTCAACGTACTAAAGAGCATCACGTTGCCCCCATATGGAGCCAATGTTGGCCTGTGACTACACACAAAGGGGATAAGGAGAAAGGAAGCCAAGTCCTCACTGTCAAAGAGATTCCAGGGAATCAATCTACATCTTAGTTCAGTAGAAATGGAAAATGTGGCTGATAAGGTTTAATGGTGAGAAAACTTCATTTTCGCTCTCCTTCATCTCATTTTTCCTCTCTACCTTCATTTACCCTCTCTTACCCTTCACTTTCCCTTTTCTAAAGTCCCGCACTACATTTCTTCATTTGCAACCCTGCTCCCCACAAGTCTTAACCTTTACATCTTAACGACTTACCAAAACTTAACTTGTTGCCGATGCGACTTGGTGGGACCCATCCAACCTTGATACATCACCCAAATTCGTATGCAAAACCTTGTATTCCACATTTTCCTTACCCTTCACTTTTTCGCACTTAGCAGTGTCTAACGTGTCAAACGTCGCATATCGCACAATTTATAGCTTGCCACTTAAGCGCCTGCAAATTTTGTTGTTTAAGTTTTGATGTGGTTGGCCCCACCATAATAGCTCCCCCCCCCTGCATCCAATTCATAGCCGTCTCCAATGCATATTACATATCGTAACCCCGCCGATTGCAATGGGCTCCACCGCTCCCTGACACATCATCCTCCATTCAATGCAAACTGTACTTCGTAGTTTTAAGATTTTACCATATTCCCCAAATTCTAAATTCTGTGACGTACAATGTGGGCGGGTCCCATTTTCCCCTGCCACGTCACTTACCTCCTCCCCACGCTTCGCACTTCACATCCTTTAAATTTTTCCTCCACTGATTAGTGTTAAGATTTGCGATCCGCGGGCTGCGGCGGGTCCCACCTTCCCTCCAAGTCACCTTCCTCGCCATCACACATCGCTCCCCGCAGCTTTTAACATTTATTCTCCCAACAAAATCTTGTGATATGCGCTTTGCAGGCGCGGGTCCCACTACTTTGTCACGTCATCAATAACCCCCTCCCGGTGACCTGTTTTTCGCCCACTTCAATGTAAATGACTTCCATTAAACCCACACCCACTTCCGCCATCCCGCCTTCACTTCCGCTCCACCTCAATGCATCTGACGACCCTTATCTAGTTTCGGCCCCTCCCGCAGCATTCGAAATTCATCGTAGTAGGGGGGGGGGGGGGTTCCGAAAAGGGCATTTTTCATTTCTACCCTCACTCCATGCCTTCATCTCATCATTCCTTTCCCCCACCACACTCCACCTCTCCAATCTTGTGCAACCCAGGACCCCCTCCGAAATCCAAATCCTGGTTTTCAAATACATCATGAGTCTTTCATTGGTGCAGAACGTGGTAATAGTTTATGCAGTCCCTCCAAAAGCTCCATACTAAAGAAATCAGTGTACATAGAGCAACTGAACGTTCCACAATGACGAGTGGAAATCATGAGAGTCAAAGAGTGGAGGACGCAGAACAGCAGATCGAATTACATGATGAAGTCTAAACCGTCCACCACTTCTCACCACCCCTTTGAAGATTCTAGGATTTGGCCTCCGTGGGCAACTGTTTTGTTCATTTTTACTGTTAGATAATGATGTTTTTCTAGTAAAATCCCGATTTTAACCATTTTTGTTTTGATTTTTCTGTTGCAAAATGAATTTCTTGAAGCATGCTCTGATAGTTTGTTAGGATTTTTTTGATTTCACCTATGTGGGGCGATCACAGAATATTCGATCAGAAACCCTTAGGGAGAACTCTATATGTAGTGAGTTCTAAGATGAAACAAAGGTTCTGTAATTTTGAAGAATTTTACTATAGTTTTGTATGACTGTGCTCCTTGTGCTCTAAGACACATATTTGGGAGAGTTTTTTAAACTTAATATGAATACAAAGCCGATATTTGGATCCCATATGGAGAAATGAGCAGCATGTATTTGTTTTCTTTTGTTATCAGTAATATCCTTTTTATGTGTAATCATCTTTCATGCCATTCAGCTTTGATGGTTCGTGTAATGTATGTAGAAATTATCTAACTTATGTGTTATATGTCCAAGATTCTCCTGATCTCACACTATTTTAACTTCACCCAAAATACAGAATCTATTCCACCATTGATCATTTGCGGAAAATTAAATCAAGATTGCAATGCACACATGAAACAATAAAAATTCACACACATTAACACAGTTGTTTAAAGGGAAAGCCTGAAGCTGAAAACCCCAACTATCTGTATATAATATATTTCATAGAGATCATGTAACAATCCTCATACAAAGCTGATCATATCAAGCTCTCAGTATAATACAATCGCTACACACTAATCAGGCCCGATCTTGCAAATCCATGTACCGATCTTTGCCACCTGCTAGCCTGCCTCTACTGCGCAATCCCTGCTGAAGAATGGCTCTGAATGAGTTCAAATTACTCCAACCTTGCTCACGCAATCCTCATTGGCATCTCCATTGAGTGTTGGGTGCAATCAATGCATCACTATAGTCACAACTGATAGTCTATCTTGCGCTTTCACCTATCTCTCCACTGGTCTCCACTGAAACTGCCATGCACTGTAGTTAACTGCTATATTGTTCAGTTGATTAATGATTTAGTATTTGTGAATTAATTAACTAATTAATTCACTTCACTCTCACTAGTGTATCAATCAGTTAGACTAGATACAACTAGCTCAACTGAGTCTAACTGAGTTAAACTAAATACAACTCCATAACTATTTCTTCCAACTATGTCATAACTCTACCACTTGAGTTCTAACTGTGTCCTCCATGCAATAGCTCCAATAAACCCTTAAGAGTAGCGTAATTCCTTCCCATCGGTATTTGTACTTACATACGTACCTTCAGATGAAGTGCTCGAGAGAATAAGATAATGTTTAGAGTCCAAATGTGTAAGAGCTAATAATATTAGACATATCTATTTTTGAAATTTGAAGTCTAAAATGAGCCTACCGCAATATGTCTAAAAATAGAAGTCCATCTATTTTTCCAACTTTACCAACCATCCACAAATAGCATCCTGCAACTCATAGAATATGATCGACATGTCTAAAAATAGACATAGTCTAAAAATAGACTTTGTGCCAAAAATAGTCTGCAGGCCTACTTAGTGAAGGCGAATCTTTTCACTAAGATCATCATCTTGTTGAATCTCAACACTCCCTCTCAACAAGATAGGGATTATCTGCCACCCCGATCCTATCTCTATGGTATTCAAATTTTCTCCTAATGAGCGCCTTCGTCAGAATATTTGCATCCTGATCTTCCGTAGGAATGTAAGAAAGAAACATGATCCTCCGCTGCACACAATCTCTGATATGATGGTACCGGATGTCAATATGTTTAGATATATCATGAAATACTAGATTAACTGAGAGTTTAATGCAACTCTGATTATCACAATATGTCACAGTAGGATCTAAATGAGAACCGAACAAACTGACCAGGATCTTCCTCATCCATATAGCCTCGCATGCAGCCAAACTTGTTGCCATGTATACTCGACCTCTGTTTGAACCTAAGTGCCATGGATGTTTGTTTCTGTTGTACCAATGTTGTTGTAGATGCGATCTTGTTGCTTTATAGTGCCTCGGGTAGTGCTCTTTTTACGTGGTTGGGAAGTAGTTGATGGCGCATCAGGTGAAATACATGCAACTTCACCTCATCCGTATGCATTGCCACAATCCTGCAGGATATTGCCTAAGATACCTCGGGACTTGCTCACTGTGCCTTCCAAAAGAGCTTGGTAGGCTTAACCATCGCTTGTGAAAGTTGGTTCACTGCATAGCATATGTACGGTCTTGTATTGACTAAATACATGAGCGAAACAACCAATTGTCGATAAACAGTGGCATCCACTACCTCTGCCGATGTAGCATCCTCTTTCTTCCAATTTCCTGGAAGAGGAGTGTCGATAGGCTTGCAGCCTTGCATGTGAAACTTCTCCAGTATCTCCAGGGCATACTTGCCTTGAGACACAAACAGTTCACCTTCCCGCTGCCATATTTCCAATCCAAGGAAATAATGAAGGAGGCCCAAATCCTTCATCTCAAACTCCTTTGCAAGATCTACCTTGCATGAGTGTATCAACTGCTCATCACCCGTTAGTATTAAATCATCGACATAAATAAAAATGATTAAAAGCTTACCCTCCACCACAATCTGGTATAGGTTCGGATCCGCCTCACTCTTGGTGAAACCAAGTCCGGTGAAATAATTGTCTATCCATGTGTACCAAGCACGAGGTGCTTGTTTTAGCCCATACAGCACCCTTTTGAGCATGCACCCATGTGACTCGCTGCTAAATATTTCGAATCCTTCAAGCTGCTCAATGTACACCTCCTCCTCAATGACTCCATTGAGGAACGCGGTCTTCACATCCATCTAATGAATGTGCCAACCCATCTGCGCTGAGAGAGCAAGAATGGTCCATATGGAAGAATACCTTGCGACAGGTGCAAAGGTTTATTCATAGTCGATCCCCTCGATCTGTGAGAAGCCCCGGGAAACAAATCTTGCCTTATACTTCTCAATGCTCCATCTTGTGCCCACTGGCAAGATCCTCAGACCTACCAGTTTCAACTCGGCCCTTGAGGACAATCTCCCACTTGTTTCGACCAATCGAATCCTAATACTTGCTACCATGGCATCATTTTGCAGGATCTCCTGACTTCCAGCTCGAAAGGGAAACAAACTATCACATCCTGATTTCTCATCAGAGCCATGTATCCAGTAAATCGGTCAGGTGATTGTCTTTTTCTGCGCTGTGATGTAGGAACTCCTACATTATGCACTGAATCAAGATTCAGTCGCTCAACTTCTGTAGTGTGCTTCCGCTCTCTGATGTTTGGCATTGCATGAGTGGTTTCTTCCACTCCATGAACCTCCTCTTGTGGCTGATCCACATCTTGAGGCTCATCTTTAGGAACAAGTAGCTCCTCCTCTGCATGCAAGTGTAGCTACCTCTCAAGCGACAAATTCATGGTTTTCTCCTCATGAAATTTGATATCCCGTCGCACGACAATCATCCGACTATCTGGAAAATACACACGATAATTGTGGGGTGTTTCTGTGTACCCCACAAACATCCCAACCTCTGTGGTCGGCTCTAGCTTCTTCCTAGCATCTTTCGTCACATGAATGTAAATAGGTGAGCCAAAAATCTTCAAATGAGAAATATCAGGCTTCTTACCAGAAAACGCCTCTTCGGGTGTACTCATGCCAAGTACTCTATGAGGACAACGGTTTTTCACATAAACCGTAGTGTTTCATGCCTCAGCTAACAAGTGTATGGGAAGGCCCTGATCATGAAACATCACCCGTGCAACACACACGATCATTCTGTTCTTTCTCTTGGCGACCCCATTTTGCTGTGGGTTATGAGGCGCTATGAGTTCTCTTCGAATTCCTTCTTTGCTACAGAAGTCTTTGAATTCGCCAAATATGTATTCACCACCATTATCGCTCCTTAGAGATTTCACCTACTTCCCCAACTCCTTCTCAACCAGCGCCTTGAACTCACAGAACTTTGAGTATGTCTCACTCTTCTTTTGCATGAAGAAGATCCAGCACTTACGAGAAAAGTCATCAACAAATATCACATAATACTTGTGCTTTGCTGTTGAAGCAACCGAAAAAGGTCCACACACGTCTGTGTGAATTCTCTCAAGGATCTTCGAAGCATGACTATCCTTCTCATGAAAATTGGTCTTCACAAATTTTCCCAAAGTACATCCCTTGCACTAATCTGACTGCGCAAGTGTACCTTTGGGAAGCCCGGTAGAAATCTGCTGCAAAATTTTCAAAGCGCCATGGTGAAGATGGCCCAATCTCCTATGCCACAATTCGCCCTCATCTCGGCTCACCACTCCTTCTGCTTTGCTTGCCATTGTATCACATCCATCTACCTGCAATTGATAAATATTCTTAACTCGAATCCCTATCCTCCTAGTTTGACCAGTTGTTTTATGTCGAAGGAAGGCTTTTCCCTCACTGAAAACAACATCATAACCCTTGTCTTCCAACATCGCCACGGAGATCAGATTCTTCTTCAATCCTGGAACATGCATGACATCCTTCAAGATGAAAGGTTTACCAAACTCCCTCTCAAAGGAAATGGTCCCGATACCAGTCGCACTGTATCTACCATCATCTCCCATCTTGATGTGCACTCCAAGATCCTTTTCCTCCAGATCACTAAACAAATATTTGTCTCCGGTCATATGGAAAGACGCACCATTGTCAAGAAACCACACCGATCCCATCACACTTGAAACCAAGCATGCGATCAAAGAAAAGTTGAGCTCAAACTGCAAGGCTAAGGCCTCTCCTGCTGCAGAACCAGCAACGCTCTTATTTTTCTTCTTCTGTGGAAAATTAGTGGCGAAATGCCCATGCTGGTGACAGTGAAAACACTTCACCTTGGACAAATCCTGCTTCTTGCCTTTAGCTTCGGATTTGGAAGATTTATTCCCTTTTCCTTTCCGATCTTTGGTAGCCAAAGTGCAATTTTCATCATCTTCATTCTTCAATGAAGATCCATCCCTGGTACCCCGCCTTATCTCCTCCTGCACAAGATCCGACCAAAGTCGCTCCCATCCTGGCAGTTTCTCCCGTCCATTGACAGAGTCTTCGTAGCTATACCAAATCTTCGGAAGCCCAAGGAGAGCCAAGCTCACTAATTCTTCTTCATCAACAATAACCCCCACACTTCCCAGCTCATCCTTGCAGTGGACAAACTTCGTGAGGTATTTTGGTATACTGTCGCCTTTCTCCATTTTTATTTTTCTGAGTTTGTCTTTAAGCGCCAACTTCCTCTGGTCACTTCTGCTTTGGAACAAATATGTCAAATCCTTCCACATTAATAATGGAGTGGCTTTCCTTTGAAGGTTGGACACAATGTGGTCCTTCACACTTTCCAACAGAATCCTTCGACACTTTTCTACCTTCTTTTTCCATGCGTCAAGTGTGGCTGCATCGCTAGAAGCAGGCTTCAAAATATCAGCATCTATGAACTCCTTTAACCCATTATCATCCAGCACCACCTCCATCCTGTCCTTCCATGCTATGTAATTCAAACTCCCATCAAGGGCATACTCCAATCGCAATCTGTTGAAAGACATTTCAATGAATGCTCAACTTTGACACCAAGAAAACACTGCAGCAAATTCGAATTCCACCAGCACAAAAGTCAACTGCTTCAATAATTGCAATCTCCTCCAATGATCAATACTGCTCTGATACCATGTAGAAATTATATAAATTATGTGTCATATGTCCAATATTCTCCTGATATCACACTATTTTAACTTCATGCAAAATACAAAATATATTCCACCATTGATCATTTGCGGAAAATTAAATCAAGATTGCAATGCACACATGAAACAATAAAAATTCATACCCATTAACACAGTTTTTTAACGGGAAAACCTGAAGATGAAAACCCCAACTATCTGTATATAATATATGTCATAGAGATCATGTAACAATCCTCATACAAAGCTGATCATATCAAGCTCTTAGTACAATACAATCGCTACACACTAATCAGGCTCGATCTTGCAAATCCATGCACCGATATTTTCCACCTGCTAGCCTGCCTCTACTGCGCAATCCCCACTAAAGAATGGCTCTGAATGAGTTCAAATTACTCTAGCCTTTCTCACGCAATCCTCATTGGCATCTCCACTAAGTGTTGGATGCAATCAAAGCATCACTATAGTCACAACTGATAGTGTATCTTGCCCTTTCACCTATCTCTCCACTGGTCTCCACTGAAACTGCCATGCACTGTAGTTAACTGTTGTATTGTTCAGTTGATTAATGAGTTATTATTTGTGAATTAATTAACTAATTAATTCACTCCACTCTCACTAGTGTATCAATCAGCTAGACTAGATACAACTAGCTCAACTGAATCTAACTAAGTTAAACTAAATACAACTCCATAACTATTTCTTCCAACTGTATCATAACTCTACCACTTGAGTTCTAACTGAGTCCTCCATGCAATAGCTCCAGTAAACCCTTAGGAATAGCGTAATTCATTCTGTCAGCTGTTGTGCCACATCTGTGCACTAAACTAAAGTGCTCCAAGAGAATAAGATAATGTTTAGAGTCCAAATATTATTAAGAGCTAATAATATTCGACATATATATTTTTAGACAGACAGTCTAAAAATAGACTCCGCCCAATATGTCTAAAAATAGAAGTCCATCTATTTTTCTAACTTGACCAACCATCCACAAATAGCATCTTGCAACTCATAGAATATGATCGAAATGTCTAAAAATAGACATAGTCTAAAAATAGACTTTGCGCCAAAAATAGCCTGCGGGCCCACTTAGTGAAGGCAACTCTTTTCACTAAGCTCATCATCTTGTTGAATCTCAATAATGTAGCTTCCGGTGATCTGCAATTTTATTCATGAATTCGTATCTGTATAACGCTCAGGTGTTAACGCTCATGTTTTAAGCTTGTTGCGTTCCCTTAATTCGCGCTCCACGAATCTCTGTTGTTGTCCAAATTTCATCTATATATGTTTCCTCTGAGTTCATAGGGGACCGATTCGTAAATCTCTTAAGCCTGTCTCTCGTGGGTTCCCTCTCCGTTCTCTCTTAACACCTCCACATATTTTAAGATTTATGTTCATTGTTTTATACTCTGCCTATTTAAAAGCCATCAGTCTCACAACCTCTTGAGCCCTCGCATAGTATAAGGAATTCCCATGAATCGACTCCAAAGTCTTCTCCATCCATGAACCACCAAAACCATGGTTCTCTTATTCCATATTTTTTCAGAGGCATTTTAAACAATTGTTCACATTTAACCTCTGATTTTTAAGATGTCCTAGCCACTGGTCTTTTTCAACTCAAGGCTATCTCTAGGAGCTATAACACCTTCGATGTTGCTCATGTCAAAATTTGTATTCCTCATATATATCTTTCTAACGAGGTATTGAGCGCGTCAAACGGAGATCATATGCCAAAGTTACATCCCCGGGAAGATTGATGTACCAATTTACCCAAACGGGGCCAATAGTTTTGGTGCTTCATCTCCTAGGGTTAGGTTTTTGGATGTTGAGGGTTTTCCATTATTTCTCAACAATAAATAGGCCTTCGAGCTTCATTGTAACACAATTCATAGGCCTGCACTCATCACATCTCTTCTCTGAGATAATTTATTAGCACCTTAGCTAGTTTATTTTCATTATGTCTATAAGCATATTTTTGTTATTTCATATTAATGAAATGAAGTATTATTTACGTTGAATCTCTGTGTTAATGTCTAGTTATGTATTTTATTGTTTTCCCACATAAATCTGGATCAGTGGTATCAGAGCGGTCTTCTCTTTCTCTATTTTTATTTGCACGTCCCCAACCAGGTTAGGGTACAAGGAGATAGGGCTCGATCTGGATGTTGAACCCTTGCAGGATGAGCCTCGCAAACCTCGACGACCTCCCATGGTGTAAAAGAAAGATGAGGGAGCAATATATCCTATCAAAATATTGATCGAGGAGGCCCTCAAGAAACAGAGGAACGCGATGATGGATAACTTTTCCAAGATCCTTCAACGACTGTCGACCGGTGACACATCTACATCCTGTAGTAGGGATAATTTTAAGGATGGAAAATTATCTTGAAGTTTAAAAAATTGGCGAATCTCACTAGTCCCTAATATGCAAACGATAAAATGTTTATTGATGTATTTGTAAAATTATTCAAATTTATAATGATATTATATATATTGTCTATATAATTTTGGTGATTTTTAACGTAAAATAATTTTATATTGTAAAATTTGGGCGAATCATTTTTATAAAAAAATGGAAATTGGCAAATATTTTTTTTGGAAAAACAATGGAAAATTAGCCCACCTGCGAATATTAGCCCTTAAAATTTTCCATGTCCTATAGCCACTCTGGGGGCGCCACTCCTTTCAAGGTATAGGTCAACTTAGACATTCCTGTATTTGAAGGCCATATAGATGCAAAAGTCATAGATAAATGGTTGAATTTGGTGGAAGGGTATTTCTCGGTCCATGATTTCTCCGACTGAGAAAAGGTTATTTTTCCACTCCTCAAAGCCACCCTCCATGTCAATGACTGGTGGGAAACCTACTGTGAGAAAAAGGACAAGAGGGAACCCTCTTTGTTCTCGGTCGCACCCACTGGGAATTTGTTCTGATACAACATCAAGGAACAATATTACCCTATGGGGAGCTATGAGGACAAGTAGATCCAACGGACCATGCTGCGACAATAGAGGGATCAAGATGTGCACAAACTTACAATTTTGTTCCATACCCTGCGCACAAAGTTGGGTATTAAATATTCATAGAGACATTTGGTGCTCAAGTATCACAACTTTTTGCATAGATACATTCAGGAGGAAATGGAGTTCCTCGACATTACCTCGCTTGGAACAACATATCGCTATGCCACCAAGATCGAGCATAAATTTAAGTAGAAGAAGCGAGACTTTGGATCTGTGAATTTGAAGCCCAGGAAAGGCACCCCCGAACCGCAGAACAAGGGGAAAATCAAAAGCTGGGCAACTCACAACAACACCACAAATCCAAAGAAAGACTCTGGGAAGTGGTGTAAATTTCATAACAACCCCACTCATAACACAAACGAGTGTCGAGCCAAACAATCGTTGGTGGCCGAACTAAAGGCACCCGAATTAGATGCATGTTCTGATCCTCAGTTATAATCAGACAAGGGCAATGGCAAAGGGAAAAATATCATTGATGCAGATCCCAGTGGCATTGTTGCCACCACCAATCTCCAAAGGGAGGATCCCGAGGATCTAGAGGAGGGGGGGGGGCCTCTCCCATTCACATATGTGGGTAAAGGGTTCTCCACTGCAATTCCTTCTCGATAGCAGAAGTCAAAAGAACCTCATTTCAACAGAGGTCATGAAGTAGATTGACCTACCGACCATAGCACACCCACAAATATATACCATTGGGTGGCTTCACCAAGGAAGATATCTCTGCATTTGCCAGCTGTGTCACCTTCCGTACATCATCAAGCCATTCACGGATGAGGTATTGTGTGATGTTGTTCCTCTTGATGTGTCTGATGTATTACTGGACCAACCACACTTGTGGAAGTGACATGATGTTTATGAGTCTAGACCTTGTGATGTTGTTATTAGTTTGGGAAATAAATTGTATAATATACCGAAGGTTGTACCGCCTCCCGCCATCTCTTTGATTGTTGCAAAACAACGCAGTAAGCTTGTTTCCAAAACTAAGAAATTTGTTTTTCTTACAATTCGCCTACATGGAAAGAAGAATATTGTGGCCACAACCTCCAAACATGGCTCCCTTTCACGACAACAACATATGGACAAAGTCGTGGAGGAATACGAAGACATTTTATCCTCACCCACAAAGATTCCTCTACACTGTCAGGTCAAGCACTCCATTGATCTGACCCCAGGCGCATCGCCGCTTGATGTTGCCATACCTCATGCGACCACACAGAAAGAATCCACACATGTACTATCAAAGGCTGATAAAGCAACCAAATTTATTGAACACATCCAACACGTCCTCCAACAGGTCCGTGACATCTTCGACAAATCCAATAGCAAGTTCAACAGAATTTGCCTCATCTCATGGAGGAACTCAACGCAATGGGGATAATTTCTTCTTAAGGGGGAGGAATGATCTAGGTGGATATTGGTGGCCACCCACCTATTCCATTTGGACCCCCACCATTGGTTATTTCAGTTTTTCAGTTTCAACACAACTTATTATTTTTAGCAGTTTTTCGAGTCTTGAACTTTTAGAGCCGTTTTGAATCCCTAACGACTTTTTTTTGGAAAAATGTGAGCAACATGGAATTTCCTTAGATGTTTCTCATGTCAAAAGTTGTATTCCTCAGATAGATATTTCTAACGAGGTATTGAGCACATCAAACAGAGGTCATATGCCAAAGTTATGTCCCCGGGAAGATTGATGTACCAATTTACCCAAACGGGGCCCATAGTTTTGGCACTTCATATCCTAGGGTTATGTTTTTGGATGTTGAGGGTTTTCCATTGCTTATACATAATAAAATTTAAATAATGGAAACTGAGAAGATATTTAAACTATTTTTATTATGTTAAAAATAGTAAGTTGTGCTGAAACTGAAAAACTGACAGAACCAATGGTGGGGGTCCAAATGGAATAATTGGGTGGCCACCAATATCCACCTAGATCATTACGGCCTCAAAACGGCTCCGAAATTTCAGGACCCGACAAACTGCTAAAAGTAGTAAGTTGTGCTGAAACTGAAAACTGAAAGAACCGATGGTGGGGTTCCAAATGGAATAGGCGGGTGGCCACCAATATCCACCTGGATCCTTCCCCCTTAGGAAGCAATGGTCCACATTGCATTGAGTTCCTCCATGGGATGAGGTAAATTCTTCTAAAATTGGTATTGGATTTGTCAAAGATGTCATGGACTTGTGGGCGGACGTGTTGGATTCGTTCAGTAAATTGGGTTTCTTTATCAGCCTCAGATAGTACATGTGTGGATTTTGTCTGTGTGGTCGCATGAGGTATGGAAATATCAAGCGACGATGTGCCTGGGGTTAGATCAATGGAGTGCTTGACCTAATAGTGTAGAGGAAACTCTGTGGGTGAGGAGAAAATGTCCTCGTATTCCTCCACGACTTTGTCCATCTGTTGTTGTCGTGCAGGGGAGCCTTGTTTCAAGGCTGTGGCCACAATATTCTTCTTGTCTTGTGGGCAAATGGTAATGCAAATAAATTTCCTGGTTTGGGAAACAAGCTTACTACGTTGTTTTGTAGTAGTAAAAGAGATGGCAGGAGGCGAGACTACCTTTGGTATCCTGTACAATTTATTTCCCAAAGTAATAAGAATAGCATGAGGCCTAGACTCATACACAACATGTCGTTTCCACAAGTATGGTTGGCCCAATAATACATCAGACACATCAATAGGAGAAACATCACACAGTACCTCATCCGTGAATGGCTTGAAGATGTACGAAAGGAGGCACTGCTAGAGGACGCAAAGATCTCTTCCTTCGTGAAGCCACCCAATGGTATACGACTGTGAGTGTGCTATGGTCGGTAGGCCAAGCCGCTTCACAACCTCTGCTGAAATGAGGTTCTTTTGGCTTCTGCTATTGAAAAGGAATTGTAATGGAGAACCCTTCACCCACATCTGTGAATGTAAGAGGTGCACCCCCTCCTCTGGATCCTCAGGATCCTCCCCCTGGAGCTTGGTGGTGGAAATAATGGCATTGGGATCCACATCAATGATTTGTTTCCCTTTTTCATTGCCCTTTTCTAATTCTGACTCAAGATGAGAACATGCATCTGATTCGGGTGCCTTGAGTTCGACCACCAACGACTGTTTGGCCTGACACTCATTTGTGCTGTGAGTGGGGTTGTTATGAAATTCAAACCACTTCCCCGTGTCCTTATTTGGATTTGTTGTGTTGTTCTGAGTCACCCCGCTTTGGGTTTGCCCCTTGTTCTGTGGTTTGGGGGCACCTTTCCCTGGCTTCGTATTCGCGGATCTAAAATCTTGCTTCTTCTGCTTAAATTTATGGTCGATCTTGGCGGCATAGCGATATATCATGCCAAGCGAGGTAATTTCGAGGAACTCCATTTCCTCCTGAATGTATCAATGCAAAAAACTGTGGTACTTGAGCACCAAATGTCTCTCTTAATATTTAATACCCAAATTTGTGTGCAGGGTATGGAACAAATTCGTCAGTTCGTGCACACCTTAATCCCTTTGCTACTGCAACATGGTCCATTGGATGTACTTGTCCTCATAGATCCCCATAGGGTAATATTTTTCCTTGATGCCGTCTCAAAACGAATTCCAAATGGGTGCGGCCAAGAATAGAGAGGGTTCCCTCTTGTCCTTTTCCTCACAGTAGGTTTCCCACTAGTCCTTGACATGGGGGGCAGCTTTGAGGAGTGAAAAATTAATCTTTTCTCGGTTGGAGAAATCATGGACTGAGAAATACCCTTCCAGCAAATTCAACCATCTATCTACAACGTCTGCATATATCTGGCCTTCAAATACGGGAATTTCAAAGTTGACTTGAACCTTGAAAGGAGAGGTGCCTCCAGAGTGGTTTTTGGATGCAGATGTGCCGCCAGTGGGCAGTCGTTAAAGGATCTGGGAAAATTTATCCATCATCGTGTTCCTCTATTTCTCGAGGGCCTCCTCGAGAAATATTTTGATAGGATATCCTCCTCCCTCGTATTTATTTTCTTCTGCCATGGGAGGTCGTTGGGGTTTGCGAGGTTGATCTTGCAAGGGTTCAACCGGATTGAGCCCTAACTGCTTATACCCTAACCTCGTTGGGGACATGCAAAGAAAAACAAAGAAATAGTAGACCGCTCTGATACCAAAATAGAAACAGTTTGAGAATATAACTTACCTTCCAATTCTATCATGGTCGGCTAGTAATATGCTTGCCGATATTCTAGTGCAACATTGATCCTTGGTAAATTTCATATAACATCCCCTACTGTGGATGCCTCTTGCAGATTGGCTACAGTTTCGTTTCTCCCATGGTGAGGACAGTTCTTACAGTAATGTGCCTCACCGCATCCCCATCATTGTAGTGGCGATTTCTGGATCTGCCCATGGTCTGGTCTACTGAATGCTTCAGTAGGTCATTCTTCTGTTGTCCATTTGGGATTTTGTTGGTTTTTTCCATATTGTCTATTTGTTGGGTTTCTTGCAGCATTTTTATAATTGCATGGTCAGCTAGCTTTAAAATTTGAAGTACCTTTCTGCCCCTTCTTTGGAGGCCAACTCCTACCAGCATCTCCTTTTACCTTGGACTGTTGATAGCACATTTGTGCTTTTCAATTTTTTCGAATTACCTCATCCATAGTCCTTGGATTCACAAATTTGATCCTCTCCTTCATGTGAGCAGCTAAGCTACTCAAGAATTGTTGTACTTTTTTCTTTTCATCTCTCAAATAGGGTACATACATGAGTAAGGAAGTAAATTTAGTTATGAACTCATCTATAGACAATTGTCCCAACCTCAAATCATGAAATTCTCGAGATTTTTCATCACGAAAACGTTTTGTTAGATATTTGTCTTTAAAATACTGCTGGAAATCGTCCCAAGTCATGTTTTGGTCCTTGATTCCCCGCACATTTTTAATTTCCTCCCACCATAATGTGGTTTTTTCCTGCAATTGGTATATGGCCAAGCGAGCTTTGAGTTTTCTGCTATATTCATAAACTTGAAAATATTTGTTCATGTTAATTATCCATGCTTCCGCCACTTCTTCAGCCTCTCCATTGAAGGTAGGAGTTTAATTTTCCGGAATTCACCTTGCAGCTCTACTTTCTGTTTTTTCATCTCCTGTTGATATAAAACATTTCCAGACTCCACTTCGTTGTAAGTTCTGCTTTTGTTACTTCGTTGGGTATGACTTCCTTCCGGATTGTCATTAACTTGTTGTTGATGCTCACCCTCTTCATGGGTGTCCCTCTTCAGATTAGGTTGTGCTGCACGATGATTTTTCTTATCTGATAGGATTTTAAGAATCCTCTCTTATTGCTATATTAACCTTTCATTGTCACTTCTTACTCGAACCATATCTTCCTGCTGCTGTTGCACCGTATCCAGAAGTTTGCTGGTCTGACGTTGTTGTTCCTCGAGTAGTCTGCTAGTTTGACGATGTTGATCCACACCCAGTTGCACCCATATTTCCGGGTTCATATCCGAGTTAGACTGGGGGTGAGCTTCCCCTGTAGTTATAAGTGCTTGATATATAGATCCTCTCCTCATTGTGTCTTGTCAACCGTTCTCTTTTCTTCTTCCTATCTCTGTGCACAATTTTACACACCCATTGTTATTTAATTGGCCCATCTGCATCCCAACGTGTGAATGTTGCTCTGATACCACCTGTAACATTCATTGACACCATAATTCGAAACTAATGGTAATAATAGTAACAATTTAATTTACTAAGAGGTAACTATAGCAAAGTAATAAAAAATAAATTTTTAAAACAATACAAAACTAATAATAAAACTATGCTACTGTTACTCTGCAAACAACACATATATATTTATGAACTATGTTGACTTGTTACCTTGGCAAGCACGATACTCTGTGCCACGATTCCTGTGCAAAGAATTACATATTAAAACTTTGTCATAATTATCGTTTTCATACTTATTATTTGATTATCGATTTACCTTCGAGATTTGTTGTACATTAAGAAATATTAATATATCCTTATCTCATTGAGATTCTTGGTACAAATAATTCATTTTCATTTGGTTCCTACCTGTGGTGCCAGTGGAATTTATCCTACCGCAACACCTTCTCATCTATTTCCACCAACAGCTAGAGTTTGGACGACAGACACTTGGTTTAGCTCTAGCTATTGATCGTCCTATCAGTGATCGGACGGTCTGAGGGCTTGTTATGATCGTTAGGGTAACTAACCCTACCTTTCTCTGGCATTCCGGCCTCATTCGGCTACGACCTCTTCCACATTCCAGATCTGCAACTAATATCGTTAGCATGGTGACGACAACACCTTGAGGTTAATATTCTGGTATATGAGGTAGTTTTGAAGTCGTTTTACGCACAACCATATATAATGGGTTTTAATCTGTTTATCCTCAGCTCAAATTTCTCTCACTGATTTTTCTCTTTCATTATTTCTTCGTTTGTTCAAGTTTCTGATCTACTGTGGTTGTTTTGTTGCAGGATTCAATGCAACAAGAAATGATCCATTTTCAAAGTGATGGAGTACCATCAAGCTCTCATCTCTCCCAATAGGTAAATCCTTTACTTGAAATTTTTGTATGTTCAGGGTTCCTATTTCCTCTGTTTTACCGTTTGCTGAGGTTCTATGTTTCCATATTCCTGGTTTGTGGATGAATCCCCTTGTTCTTGCAACGCACCACAACTATCACTACCGAAGGAGGCGGTGTTGGTCAGGGTTTCAATCTTTCTCTCGCATTAAGGACATGAAAGTATACATTTAAGTCTTAATGAATTTCTCGTGCTCTGTATTTTGATAATTTGTTTGTCGTGATATTGAGGGTTTAATCCCTCTGTTGGGCAGGTTAACCACTCGTACTGAGCTCATTATGGGCTCTACCCATGAGTATTGGCTCGAAAAATCTTGGAGACTTAGTGTTTTAGACTTCCTGTTTAAAGTGTAAACCCTCATTCGAGGTGTCTTCCGATTTGAATATGGATTGTTCATTTTTTGTTTAAAACTGTAATAACTATGTAAAGGTTGTAATTTTTTTTTTAGATAGTGGAATTCTATTCCGTAAATGTTTGATCATTTCCCTTTCTCTTCCGGGGTATTAATTGCCCGACACTTCGGTTTTGGTTTTCATTTCCAATAGATATTGCTATAGATATTTCTTGTATGGAATTACTACTTCGACTCTCTTTCAAATTTGTTGTTTCTCGAATTGTCTTTTAAGCAATTCTATGGTTCTGGTATCCATTCTGGAATTTTTTCAAGTCATTAAAATTTGTTTCCATGTTGAGCTTGAATGTTCAAACCCTTGTCTTTTATTTTTCTTGGGTAGTTCGACAGAGGGTTTTTGGCCACCGTGCCAGGGTTTCACATGTTAAAATATTACGGTAATCTTAGTTGCTAGCACTTGAAGTTTTAACTGATTAATTATTTTAAATAAAATAGTGCTCATATTTAGTGCTCCTCTTGTCTCCCTTTATGAAATTGATATTACATGAAGTTTGTTACAATTCCTCATGGTTGTTCTTTTCTTTAAATCCATTTGCATACAATTTCATTCTTCTTCTGAGTAGAGACATATGTTATTGTTATCATATTCCTTTGGTTTTGTCATACAGATGATGATATTCTATTCATTAGTTTTTGTTTGGATATATATATATATATATATATATATATATATATATATATATATATATATATATATATATATATATATATAACTTTTGTCAAGTTTACATTCTCAGATAATAGGAATTTAAACTAAATTTGGAACAGAAGACATAGGACCCATGCTCATTATTCCAGCTAGGGTCTTAAACTATTGTTACCTTTTTTAGGAGTTCACTTAGGTCTTACAATTTTTTGTAAACAAACTATTGTTATTTAATTGCGACGTTCTGTTTGCCTAAGGAATTTCCAAAATTCTTTTCACAGATATTTCTTGAAAACCTTTTCTCAAACATTTGAGTGCATAGACTTGTCCTTTCTTTCTAGAAGGAAATTCCTAACAATTATAACAATAAATATCTTTCTTTTTCTAGAATCGTAGACATATTTTAACTTTAAAAGAAAACTAGTCTCTCACTTATGATTCTTTCTACTCTATTTCGAGATTATAATACTTATCTCAGGTTAAACTAGAAACTGATGGCAGCCTCCCAACCATGAGAGAGACAATAACGTCCTAAGCTCCCCCCATGCTCTTAACCAGAGCGGAATTAATTAATTAGCAGTTATGCTGGAGAAAAACCTCAAGACTTCTGTCCGGCCTCTCAAGACTTATGTCCAGCCTAACTAGTAGTTCTGCTGGAGAAAAACATCAAGACTTATGTCTAGCGTCTTCTCCAGTGTCAGATTGCAGAGTTCCACTGGTATCGACAAGCTCTGGACCACTCTCACCTTACAACCAACTAGTTGTTCTCTTCTCATTTCACAAAACCCCTTCTCCTCTCTGGGATTTCCCTTTTATCTTCAGAGGAGAAAAATGCTTTGTTCCAACTACTCTAGAATCTTGGAAAAATTTACCCATCACTTATGGAAACAAAACCATACAGTAATTCTTTATTCAAAAAGAAGAAAATAAATCTTGTTCATCAACTGATTAATCTCTGTTTACTCAGACGTCCATATGATGCCAATCAATATGCAAAAAAAGTCTGACAAAGATCTATGCATACATACATACATACCAAATTAATACAAAATATAATATTATTAATTAATATATTATATAAGAATAAAATAAATTATACATATTTTTGTAACAAAAATTAATTTTATAATAAGTTAATTTTATAGTGGATTGAAATTTTGAAATATAAATATTAGTTTTGAAAATTAAATAACATTCATCATTTTTCTTTATTAAATTCAACTACTTTAAACCATATCAAATTAACCATAATTAATATCCAAAAAAATATATAATCTATATCTTATGTAAATAAAAGAAAGATTTATAACTTATGTCATTTAGAAAGATTTATAATTTATATCTTATTTAAATGAAAATAAAATAAAAAATGTGATTTAAAAGTTTAATTAATTTTATTGAACACTATTCTAACCACTTCTCCACTCATACACGTTCAATTTGCAAGCACTGTTTAAATAATAATGGTAATAAAATAATAACTAACTGCCATTGACATGAAATATTTGTCGTTTATAAATTCAATTTGCAAACACTATTTAAAAAATAATGGTAATAAAATAATAACTGATTGCCATTGAAATGAAATACATGTCGTTTATATATTATTTATCTATGGCTCTTGGTGACAGCGTTCTGACGACATTTCTCAATCAATATAACTAAAAGAAAACCTAAATAACCATATTAAAGATACTATCCGCTACTAACCTTGCAATGGCCTTCAAAAATTCTAAACATTCCTAAACCTTTTGTAAATAAATACGAAAGATTTTTTGTTTTGGATTTTTTGGTGTTTAAATTTAGTGGAAAAATTTAAGGTGAAATATAGATTTGGTATTTTGAAAAACTCTTAAATATTTTTATTACGCAAAAAAATATTCATCAAATTTATAATTTTAATAAATTCCTACTTTAACTTAAAAAAATCCACCTAATTCTTTTTTTAAATCACACTAAAATCAACTCAAATATAAAATCAAATAAAACTAAAAATAAGATTCAATGATATTCCTAAACCTTTAGCTGTTAACAAATATGAAGTCAAGCTCAAAGGGGAGTCAAAAATATTCTTCTTTGGCACTGAGTTTGGAAAGTGTCCTTTACATCCCTCTACACTATTTGCGAAGTGTTGTTTTCAATTCTCGGTTGTCTTCTTTTTTTAATATTGTCATTAAGTTTGAGAAGTGTCATTTTCTATCCCCACCAGAGTATTTATATGATGTTGTTTTCTACAATTTCAATTGATCACTTGCTATATATGATAATATATAATATTTATAATATTTTTGTGGGGAATTTTTTTTCAGAAAATATGAATAACAAGTTACAGGACAGATTTGGTTAACAGGAAGTAAAAATTTGGTTTTCTTTTAGTAATTTTGTTTTTGGTTAATAAGAAGTAAAAATTTTGTTTTTTTAGTAATTTTTTCTTTAATTAATAGGAAATAAATTTTTTTTTTTTAGTAATTCTGTCAAATAAATGTATTTTTCAAATTAGTAGTTGATGTATTTTACTGGAAACATAATTAGTAAAAATTTAATTGTGTTTATTTAATCAATGCAGTCCTATAAGGAATCCAGAAATAAGATATTTCGCTAATGGTATTTTTCTAACACAACATTTGATTTGTTACCAGACATGTCCAAAATTGGGCTGGAAAATTCTATATTAGTGAAAATCTGTATTTCTTTTATTGAGACTGAATAACAAAAACACTCTTTACAGTGAAAAAAAAAGTAGTGTTGTTTTCCGTCTCTCACAGCTTTTTAAGTGGGTATCAGTGATTTCAAATAAGTATTCCAAACCTCTCACCAATGTACTTGCAGTGTTGTTTCGTGACCTCACCATTATTTTTTTTACTTTCTGTGGATGAATATCAAGTGATTTCAAATAAACATCCCACAAGAGCATTTGCAGAGTTGTTCTCCATGCCCAGAAGTCTCGTTTTCAACAAAATTTTGTTAGGTGAATTATCAAGTGATTTTAAATAAACATCCAGAGAGCATTTGTATAGTTGTTTTTCATCAAAAGTTTCGTTTTCAAAATTTTGTTAAGTGAATTTCAATACAAAATTTTGTTAGGTGAATTATCAAGTGATTTGAAATAAACATCCCGAGAGCATTTGTATAGTTGTTTTTCATCAGAAGTTTCGTTTTCAAAATTTTGTTAAGTGAATTTCAATACATTTTAAATAAAGTATAATTTTTTTTTAGGTAATATAAATCTTGAAATGACATTTGTGTCATAATCATTAAGAGATATTGTCACATATGATATCAATTTTTATACGAAATGAAATAAAATATACTAATTTTCATATGAAATGAAATTTTAATAATAAATAATTTAGTTTTTTTGTATTTTAGTGTTTTTCTTATTTAAATTGATAATGAGCTAATTCAATTTTTCAATAATCTCATGGCTGAAAAGACAATGTCAACTTTCTCTGATATCTTTCATCACATCATATTCCAAAATGAAATGTTTTTCCTATTCCAAAATGTACACAATCTTTATTTCCAAGTTTCTTTAGGCCTTTTCCACCACCCTGTTTCACACCAAAGATGATGCGAGTTGGTTTTTAATTGGGCAATAAGAACCTTTGCCCTCCACTGAGTATTAGCTCCAATGTACTCTTTTTGTTGGAAATCATCTTCAAGGTAGTACTTCTTTATACCCAACTCTTTGCCCCATACCTGTTCACTAAACTTCTCCATAACAAAATTTTTTAGCTCCTTGCTATTTGTGGGACAAGCATTGAGGTAGATATTCCATTTTTACATCTCTGTGTAATTTTGTCTTATCCATGTTTTCTTTCTTTCACTCATGCCTTCCTTGAAAATAACATTAGACCATCTACCTACTCCCATTTACTCATAACAATTATAAACCCCAACATAACAATTATTAAGCACAAAATTATTATTGTACCATCTTCCACCCATGACCAAATCCACTCCACTCCCGGCATCTTCAAACCATTACCAAATTAGCGTTTAATTAAAATCCAATCCTCTGTCATAACTAACTAGGCCCTAATAAAATGACAAGTGACCAACGACGGAGTAATTGGTTGAGTCGGGAGTAATTAGTTGAGTGAATGAACAACTGATCAAGTAATGAATTACATAACGGGAGAGTGGAAGAGAAGTTGGGTATTTGACCATCTGGCTCCTCCATCATCATAAATCCAGAGTTTGCAGTTGCGAGAAGCATACGTCATCACGTGAGCTGGTGTCCAATTCTACTTCGATTTCAATTTTCATAACTGTCTGTTAAATGAAAAACCTGTACACTTGTCCAATCTCATTTCCTCGTCTTTTCCAGTGTATAATCCTGGACTTGCAGACCTAAAATCCGTTTAGCCATCCGTGTGAGAAGTTTCCATTTCGAGGGGTTTTAGGTGTGCATTTCTATTTATTTTAGCCCCACACTACATTTTTTTGTATCCATGAATTTGCCCTAAATTTTACTTGTTACTTAACAGCCGTGAATTTATTGCTGCTGCTCCATCCCTGTCTCTGCAATTCTGGTACCCATCACTATCTTTAGCACATCCAAATAGATGGATATTCGATAATCAAAATCAGCCCTGTTGTTGGACGCTTGTGGATTATGACATTTAAGCCTTTGATACATGGCGGCAACCAATTTAACTTGTGCAGACATGCAAAAAGGTAAAAGAAGGTATGGTTGGGTGGGCGGAAAGGAAGGTTGGGAGCATCTTGAAAACTGTCGAGGTGTAGGAGTAAAGAATAAATGAAGTTGGCGGTGTGAATTTCCCATAACACAGTATATAATGCTTGTGATAATATAATATAATCCCCCTTTTTTACAGCAAAAAGTATACTTGAAAGCGCATCATGGGGCCCTACACATCAGACCACACTTAATGTATCTGTTGCCGATGTATTGCTTTTTCTGTCCTATCTTTTCTCCACTTTTTCCAGTTGTTGGATTTGTGAAGCAAACTACAGAATATTTGAGCTGCGATTTTGATCATAGTTGTATTATTTTTAAGATTCAAGTAGGAATTCGGCTGTCTTTCCGAGTTATGGTGCCCTTTCTTCTCATGGTTTTTGCTCTGTTCATAACGGCAAGGGCTTGCTCCAGTGGGGGTTGCCAGGTTCGTGGTTCTCTTCAGCAAGGTTTTTAGTGGCTTTTAGTTCCGTAAGAAAGATAGAATCAACGCAGAAGAAACTCGCATGGAAATATGCAGATTCTTTTTTTTAGGTAGTGACGACTATGCATGCTAACAGTGGCTTTGGTTGTGAACAGCTTCTGGACTCCTGCTATACTGCAGGAGACTGTGGATCTGGTCTATATTGCAGTACTTGCCCAGCTGTTGGTCAGAACCAACCAGTTTGTGTTAGAGGACAAGCCACACGAGTCACTTCTATAGTAAGTTCACATGTAACAAGTTGCTTACTTTATACCTAGAAATGGGCAGAGACAATACCTTTCACTGGGTTTTTGATGATTGGATTCCATTGGGGGCACACTAAGCCTAATGCCCTACTAAAGGAAAGCTCGTTAGTGAATAGGTTGGGACTGAAAAAATGTTTGGCAGAGAAATCTGGAATATAATTCTGGGAATTTCAGTGCTTTGCTTTTGCAAGGTTAATTTTTGTGTTTTTCGGTTAAGAGCTTGTTTTGCTAGAATTTTGCAAGGTTGTTTTTAGAGGCTTAGGATTAAAAATTACTTTGCTGTAGAGCTTTGACTAATATGGTATTCCGGTTTTGCAATGATAACTGTTCAATATCTGGAATTAAGAATATAGCTGGCTAGAAAAAACTGGAAGAAATTTCTAAATAGCGCAGGGCTTGGTGTTTTCAAATTAGGGATATAAAATATTGTTTTATCAGAAAATTTTGGTATAGATTTCTGACTTTTACAGTGTTTGATGTTTGCAAGGTTAATGGCTTACCATTTAATAAATATACATGGCTGACAACCCACAATGCTTTTTCGATAATTGGGGAACAATCCTATACAGGAACTGCAAGAGTTACATTCTACAACCAAGAAGACACTGTCACAAATCAGCTGAATGTAAGTTAAACTCGATTCAAATAATCCATGAAAGTCGACTGTTCTCTGATGCCTTTTGGCATTGTTGATTAGGTCGGTTGTTTTTATTTGATTTCCGTGCAGAATGGCGCGAGGGGATTGATGCTGGACATGTACGATTTCATGGGAGATGTTTGGCTTTGCCATTCATTTGGAGGGCAATGCTACAACTTCACAGCATTTGTAAGATGTTTTCTATCTTAAAAAGCAGACTTTTTCTCTTTTCATTGGCAACTTTTTGCTTATATGCAGCTCTCCCTTTCCAACCAGAATCATGCATGCCCTTGAAGACTTTAGAGACATAGGGTTACAGAGAGGAGAGTTTAATTTGAGGATGAAGAAATAGTTCTCTTTTGTGTAAGTTTGATGAACAATCCCTGCTTTTTGTTAGGAACCAGCGGTCAATACATTGAGGGAAGTGGAAGCATTTTTATCCTTAAATCCCACAGAAATTGTTACAATCTTCATTGAGGACTATGTACATGCCCCCAAAGGACTTACCAAGGTGTTTGCTGATGCCGGGCTAGCAAAGTACTGGTTCCCTATTTCTAAAATGCCTACGAATGGGGAAGATTGGCCAACTGTGACAGAGATGGTAGCCAACAATCAGCGTTTGGTAGTGTTCACTTCCATGTCCTCAAAGGAAGCAACAGAAGGCATCGCTTATCAGTGGAGGTACATTACTGAAAATGAACGTAAGTAACAAGCCGAGCGAATCTATTTTATTCAAGAATACAGCCTTGGCATCAACATCTAACACACTATTTGATTCTGCAGCTGGTGATGGTGGGATCAAACCAGGGTCCTGCTCAAACCGCGAAGAATCAGTAGCCTTGAATTCAAAAGCAGCTATACTGTTTCTAATGAATTACTTTCCTACCATTCCTGATCAAAGTGGAAGCTGCAAGGACCATTCCACTGCACTTATCCAGATGCTCAATGTGTGTTATCATGTAGCAGGAAAAACTCCCAATTTCATTGCAGTAAACTTCTACATGGTATGGTAGCATTTCGATGCATTGCCGGAACACCCAGAATAGGATCTTTCAATTGAAATGCGTGTTGCTTGCTGTTAATCTTTCTACTATCTGGATATCAGTATTAGAACAGAGATGGTTCGAAGTATCTCTTGCTTTTCTACAACTATGTACTAAGGTCCAAACATTTGTTCTAAATCATTGACGCGTTAATTGTCATACACTGGACTCTTGCAGAGGAGTGATGGTGGAGGAGTATTCGATGCAGTAGACAAAGTCAATGGTAGATCCCTATGTGGATGCAATACTGTTGCAGCTTGCCAGGTTTTAAACTCTTTCAAGGAAGAAGCTAGCACTTACTTTTCCTGCAAATTTTCTCTGGTTCTCAATGCCATTTTTTCAGTTTTCAGTGCATTGCTGTATTCTAGGGGAATTTCAAGCAGCGCCTAATTATTAACAGCTTTCTGGCCTAACCATTTCTTTTCAAAAGATCGTAAAACTTGACATATTTAATTGAATATTTGTTGAAGGCAGTAAGATTGACATGAACACAACTGCTCGGACGAGCAGCTTTTAGATTTTTTTTTAAAATATTTAATTAGAAAAATGTCAAAACCAATGTCAAGATTTTCTTGAAGTGCCTATAGCTTACTGTGTAAATTGACTTTAAATTATTTTCTTCAATTGGTTTAAAATTGTGAACTTAAAGGGCTCGAGTCTCAAACAGATGAATTGGATATTGCAGGTAGGGGCAGCAAATGGAGTGTGCAGGAATGTTCCAGTTCCTTCTGAATCTTCTTCCACAAGTGGCTCCTCAACCTCTTCACAACCTCTGCAGGCGTCACAGTCTTCACATATCTTTCACTTCCATTTCTTCAGTTTTCAGGCCTTGTACACTTATGTTATATTATCATCCTTGGTGGCACAGCCCTTTTTCTGATGCATCTTGTTTTTGTTTTTTCCACTTCCATAGCAGCATTGCATGAGTGAATAACCATTGATTCACACTTCCAGTTTTGTGTAGATGCTGCCGCCCTTTTCCAACCAAATAGAAAACGGCTATCAGTTTGGAGGATCAGATCGGACCCTGCCAGTAGGCCAGTCTTTATCAAATAGATCCAGTCATAGATGACGATAAAGATGCTTATGGCAGCTGTTGTCAAATTTGTTTCCAGCAAGAAAATTATAAGCTTAACACCAAAATCTAGACTGTTCTTTTCATAGCAGACTGTACATGATCCAGTGATTCTTGCAATACCCTTGGTCCTAGGTCAAAACATTAGGACACAAGTCCAGAATATCTGGAAGCATATTCACAAAAGTCTCTGTATTCTTTTCATGTTAAGCAAAGAAACAAGCAAAGAGATTGCATTTCCAGTCAAGAATCCATAGAGGGGTGAATTTTAAATGTTTGGACTTCGACAATTAAAAGGCAACCACTGGCATTCAAAACTACCCTTTTCTAGACAACTGGGATATACTTCTTATTGGCAAAAGTTTACAGTTACTTTCTAGCATCTCTGTAGTCTTGATTATGTGAGTCAGTGTGTGAGTACATAACCTTTCAACTTTAGATGTAATGTGGAAAAAAGATTACAGCCTAATTATCTTCAGTAGCGTTCATTAATACACATTAGATGAGAATGAACAACATTTTTTCCCTGAAGACCAAACTTATGTAGAGATCTTCCCCTCGTACATATTAGAGACCTTAATATGATTTGTCATTATTGACTAGGCTAGTTCCCTGCTTGTATGATTTCTTTGATTAAATTTTTTATCAGACAAAGAAGTCTTGATGATACTGTCATACTGCACATTGTGGTGTCATATACACAATAATATGTTTCATTTATGTGCTATTGTATTCCATCACATAAGATTTATATTCCAATAGAACGTGCCATTCAGCCTCTCAAATTTTCCTTTATCGGAAACCTGACTTATTTTTCTAAGGTAGATTGGTTGTAAAAGTTTTTCTTTCCTTGAAAGCATGAGAACAGTTCTGTAAGATGGACATTTTACTACGTTGCAGAGGCTTTAACTCGTCAATTTCAATATTGAAAGCAATGTTTTAGAATTAGTTCTCAAGAATATAGGGGGACTAAGTTGCAAAGGCTTTAACTCGTCATTTTCAATACTGAAAACAATGTTTTAGAATTAGTTTTCATTTAACTAAGGGCAGTGTCTTAGACGATTTGATGTTAACGTAGATATGAGAGGGTGGGTGGACGATGCATGATTGAGCAGTAATTTTGAATATTTTAAATGTTTGATACAGTGAACTTTATAATTGCTCTTATGTCTCTCCTGCCATACTGGATGACAAAGGAGGGTCATTCCAATGAGAATTCTGTTTTTTTTATTAAACACAGAAATAGGGGATGCTATTTTTTCCAAAACTTTCTTGAGAGACACTGCGCTTCTTTAAACAGAATGAGATTCAACCAAGATCCTATAAACACATATGGAGATGCCTGTCAAGTTACAAAACTTTCAGAAACTGGAACGGGACCATAAAGGAAAGCAGTAGTCTATCTTTTAGACGTTTTGGAGGTTTCTCTGGCCTATTTCCCCGTTTAATTTGCCCCAGATTCTGGCAGGTATTTGTTGAAATCACAAGTTTGAGTTTGAGTTTGAGTTGTGAACTCTCTCTACAGTCCAAGTGCCCCAAGGGTCTCTACAATCCAAGTGCCCCAAGGGTCTACAGTCCAAGTGCCCCAAGGGTCTCTACAATCCAAGTGCCCCAAGGGTTTTTCAGGGTGCTGAATCCATATATGCAGTCAAAATAGACAATTTAAACAACAGAAATCAAGATTTGACCTAAAAAAATTTCGCTTGATTCTGATTAAAACTTCAAAATATCTAATAGTTAAACAACACCTTTAAAAAAGCAATAATAATCTCACTGCTGTGCTATGAATTACTTGATTGACCGGCAACCTATTAGGCGGTGTGAAATTTCTGTCCATGCAGCCAGTTTACTAGAAGAATCAGCATTAAAAGCAAAATACCGAACTTTTGGTACCATGTGCAAACGCCATTCCAAAGCTATGCAGGTTTAAATGATCGTGGTAGTTTAATGAGGGGACATTGGGCAGATTTTTTGGTTGGTTTTGTCTGAAATCTTGTGAGAGATGGAGGAAATTGTAATTACAAGTTGAATACATAATTCAAGTTACTGGTTTTCAGGGAGTTGAATGAAGTGCCCAATTTGATTTCTATATTAAAAAATACAATGAAACATTGCAATCTCACCGATAATTATTTTATCAAAAAATTATCTCATTAAACTACCCTCAAGATGTGATATGGCTACGTCATGGACTATTTTCATGATCTCGATAATAATCCTCTGTTCCAGTCTGCTACAAATAACCTCTTGGCTAACTATTCAAACAGAACGATTCACCTACACTTCGTTTTATCGATACAAGACCTTTTAAAGCAACTCTTTGATGAGATAAGTGAAATGAGCACCCACCTGCATATTTCCATGATCTTCAAATAGGCTTCAAGGATCAATGACACAATACTTAATTGTTTGTATAACCATCGCTCTCAATCTTGGCCATATTGGCTTCCCTCAACAACCTTATCATCATATGGGTTGGTATTTTCTTGTTTCCTAACCTTAGGGACTCATATTATGTGGAGTAATGGAAGTGTTAAAATTTTGAGTAATGTGTATTGTGATTGTTCTCAACAGAATCTGAACTCAGGCCTTGGCAGCTTGGCCATGTTAAATTGTTAGTGTCTCTTTTCCTGATGTCAAATAAATGGTGAAACCAACCGCCCATAAGTTATGAGCATTTTTTTTCCCTTTATTTCACTGGGTAATCACATGTCATGCCTCTTGAGACCTGGGTCCTACGTGCCCACAGGGCCTCGACTTGGATACAATATGTTTGACTTTGTTAGCCGGTGTGTAATAGGTGTCCCCTCTTTTTTTATTAATGGAAGTGGATTTCGAACTTTTTATACAAATGGTTTCCATACAGTTGATCATATTCATTAGTCTAAAACATGCTCGTATTCTCAAGAATAAAGTTGGGGAGAATTATGTCTCAAAGTATTACCCAGAAAGTTTGGACAATTATATTTCAATTTTTTTGGGTTTATTTCTGTAATTAATATAATTGGTATATAAATTTGTTTAATTAGAATTTGTTGGGTATATGTTGGGAGCCATTTTATAATTTAATATAAGATAAACTTCATTAAACTTCATAAAAATTAATGGTAGTTATAAATAAAATATTTCAATGTTCATATTAAATAATATATTTTTATATAAAAAAAATAAAGTAATTTAAATTTAAATTTTTTTTATATTTTTAATTTATATGGAAGAGATATGTACTTTATTTTATTTTTAATATAGAGTGATATATATTGATAACAAAATAAAGTTTAATGAGTCATAAATTAAATATTTCAATATGCAATCTATATAGAGAGAGACATATTCTTTTTAATTTGAGGTATGATGGAGTTGACATGTAATATTAAAAACAATTAAATTCAACACACACAGATAGACATAGAGACATGTAACATTTAAAAAAATATTTATAACAAAAATAATTTTATGTATATGTATATGTATATATGTATAGAAAGAGAGATATGTATCTTATGGAGATACTTTTTCTAGTTCCAAATATGAGGAAACACTTCTTAACATTTTATGATGTGAAGCATAAATAAAACATTCAATATCAACTTTTTCTAGTTCCAAATATGAGGAAACACTTCTTAACATTTTATGATGTGAAGCATAAATAAAACATTCAATATCAACTATGAGTGAAAATAAAAAAAATTACCATAGTCGAAACAATTTATCAGTATTTTGCTTAAAATCAATATAGGTCAATCTTAACTCTAGGTCTACCAAGAGTTTAAAGGAATCAAATCTACGGAGATGTAAATCAAATCTTTGGAGATACAAACATTTTTTCAAGTTTTGCACTCAAAAAAAGATTTGCATATTGAGAGATTTGATCCGATACTCATGGATCCAAAATTAAGATGGATTTATATTGGTTGTAAAAATGATCACATTCTTTGTGGTTTATGTATATAATTTTTTTTTAAATTGTAACAGTTATATTTATTTATAGTTAAAAACTGGTTGGGTCAGGGCCGAGTAAACCATCATTACATAGCTTCAAGCTAGCTTTCCAGGACTTGAGAGACTTCACTACTAATTCAGGGAATAAAGATTTGGGAAGGGGTTTCATCATTTTTGCTAAAAGCTCCTTGCGGGAGGAGGCAACCTTTGTTTGTGTTGGTGTCCGCTTCCTTGTTCGAACCTCTAAGTATGTGAAAAAATTGGTATGAGGAGAAGTCTAATCGCATGTACTTCAACCTTCGAAGGTTCTTGTTTATGACTGGATTGTTGAACTGGTCCTCATAATTGAACATCTTTATCAAAATTTCCGAGTTGCCAAAAGTTTGGAATTCTCTAATACCTTTCTCACGAGCTATATGGCATGCTTTAGCAGACCAAGAATTTTTGCCTGATTATTTGTTCTCTGCCCAAGAACCTAGCTGGAGCTGTCTCTTCTTATACCATATGAGTAGTAGAGCACACCCCCGACACTCGCAGTCTTGGAATTTCCTTTGGAGGCACTGTTGAAGAAGATCATTGCTTTACCTCGCTTCCTCCACCATGCTTGAAATATTTCGTCTGGATCCGTAAACGCCATCTTGGATTGGTGAAGGGGCTAGTTGAGGTTTGATTTATGTCCTGATAAGCAAAGTTTCCCATCCAATTCCTTTCTTCATGGAGGAGAGAGCTTTCAAGTTTATAAGAGTGTTGAGATGCTGTCTCAAGAAGGAGAGCTTTGGCTTTGGCTGCCACCATTAAAGGGGACCAAGAAGTGTTATTGAAAATCTGCTCGTTTCTTGTAATCCATATTTTCCAGCAGGCGTATTTGGGGATGTTATGCCATACTTGGAAATGTATAGACTTGCTGGAAATTGCATGAGGATATTGCACCTTCCAAGTGGAAAAAAGATCAACCACAGAGATCTGGGTTGGGACAGAGACATTGAGACCATGAAGAATACAATTCCACACATCTTTGGCGAAGGTGTAGTCCACAAAGAGATGATCCATTATTTCAAGAGCATTTCTGCAAAGCGTGCATCTGTGAGGTCCGAGGATACTTCTTTTTATCAGATTTTCCCGTGTCAATATCTTCTTAAGCATTAGAACCTAGAAGAAGAAATTAATTTTGGGGAGACTAAAGGAATCCCAAACTTGTTTCCAAAAGTTGGCAAGCTAATTCGCCTCTCTCTGAGATTGCAGATACAGAAATCCATGCACAGGAGTGATGTTCCAGTGTTTCCCTGGCCCCAAGAATTTGAAGCCTGCTTGTGGATCGGAGCTAAGTCAGATAGCTCCTCTTTGAGCATGTTCTGTTGGGATTGCAAATGCTCAGGGACTCTGGGAAAGGCCCGAGAGTGCCAATTTCCTGTCTCATCCCATGTAGATATGTCTTCAAGTCTGCAGATGGCGTGGTGAGAAAGCCATTCACGAATCCCTTTTATATCTTCAGAGTTGTCAAGGGGCGGATGACCCATTATGATGTCTTGCCACAATAGAATTTTTTTTCCATTTCTAGGAATGTGGCAGAGGTGTTTTTGGAAGAAATCTATTCCTCTTCGGCAAAGATTCCAAATCAACGAGCCTTTTGGAGTGTTTTAGTGTTTTCAACCTGCAAATTTCTCAAAGGAGCTCCTTTGACATACTTTTTTTTAGAATTTGACTGACCGAATGTTTTGGATCTGTATATAGCTTCCATAGAATTTTGCAGCCCAAGGAAATATTTGTGAGTGTGGGATCTCTGATCTAGAGTTCGCCTTACGAAATTGGACGTTTTACCATTTCCCAATTGACCAAATGGAACTTTTTCTGGTTGCCTTTCCCACCATGCCAAAGGAAGTCTCGGATTAGCTTTGTAACATGCTCAGTGATTGACTTAGGTGCCAGCAGAAAGGAGGCCTGATAAATAGGTAAGGCCGATAGTACAGATTTGATGAGAATTAGTTTTCTGCCATTGATGAGCCAATGGCCTCCCCAAGAGGCGATTTTTTATTTTATTTTACATATGAATTTACCCCACAACACATTCTTATTAACTTTGAGCGTTAAGGGAAGCCCAAGGTATTTGATTTTGTCCCAATTGACATGTCCAACGAAGCCCAGGTGATGCGCGATTCTGTGGATGGTTTGTTGGTCAACATTTCACCCATACACCGCACTCTTCCTGTTGTTGATGAGTGCACCCGAGACATTACAGAAGCTGTGGAGAATTAATTTGAAGGTGTTTACGATCCTCATGGAGACTCAGCCTAAGAGGAGAGAATCATATGTGAAGAGAGCATGGTTGATTGGATCCAATCCTTTCAACAATCTTATACCTGGAATTGTCCCTGCGTGCTTTCCTATTGTCAGTTTTTTGCTGAAAGTATCTGCCATTAAAATGTACAGGAACAAGGAGAGAGGGCAACCTTGCCTTAATCCCCTCGAAGCTTGAAAATAATTGGTAGGTCTACCATTGATAAGCAGAGCTATCCATGGCTTGTTTGTGCAGGCTTTGATCAGGTTGATAAATTCAGGGGAGAAACCAAAGGTAAGGAGGACTTTGTAGAGAAACGAAAGGTTGACCCTGTCAAAGGCATTTGCCATATCAAGCTTGATCAACATCCCTTGCTCCTTCTGTTGATGGCTTGAATGCATTGCTTCCTGTACCTGAATGACATTGCCCAGAATGCGTCTGCCTTTGACAAGCCCTCCTTGAGAGAGGGAGATGAGGTTCCCCAACAATGGCTTAATTTTGTTAGCGAGGAGCTTGGCGAGGATTTTCTACGAAGCATTGCAGAGGGAGATGGGCTTGAATCTTTCGAAGGATCCAAGATTCACCTCTTTAGGGATTAAGGCTAAGAAGGTGGAATTAGTGCCACCCCCTACCTTAGATTTTTTTTGGAATCCTTTAATCATTCTTAGTAGATCGATTTTGATAATATCCCAACATATTCTGTAGAAGTGAAATGAAAATCCATTAGGCCCAGGGGCTTTGTCTGGTTCCATTGACCAAATGACTTTGCATATTTCTTCATCAGTGAAAGGCTTCATGAGGACAATATTGTCTTCACTGTTGACAAGAGAGGGAATGTGAGAGAGAAAGTCATTTGTGTCCTCTTCACTGCCATCACTCTCTTTTCTATAAAGATTCTAGAAATGAGACTTGGCAGCTGCTTTGATTTTGTCAAAACCTTTGCAAACCAACCCTTTAGGAGATGATTTTCGAGATGTGATTGCGGGAGAGGCGAGCTCTGTACTGGCGATGGAAGAAAGAAGTATTTCGATCTCCAGCGTTGAGCCACAAGCTGCGAGACTTTATCCTCCAATATTCTTCTTCAATGCGGAAGGAGCGATAGGAACTTCTTTGGGTGATCTGTTCCTTTTCTAGCTCTAGAGAGGTGATGTCTCTTCTTTCCATTTCCATTTGCAAGTCATCCAACCACTGGACTATTTCTTTTCTCTGGTTGGTTGGGGTATTAGTGGGCTTTCTGATCCATCCTTTCAACGCATGTTTTGTAGCCTTGAGTTTCTGTTCCCACACATAACTTGGGGATCCTATGACATATTTGGACCAAGCCAAACGAACAGTATCATAGAACCTGTCTCTCTCACTCCAAAGAGGGCTGAACTGGAACGGGATTGGGCCCAAATTTTCTTCCTCTTCAAGGAGAAGGATAGGCTTATGATCAGAGGTTAACTTAGGAAGGATTTTGGAGGATATGAGCCTCTGTTCCAGTAGCAACGAACTCTTTACAAGAAACCTGTCTTGGCGTGCAGAGATGCGTTCTTCCCTTACTCTATTGTTGGACCAAGTAAAGAGTCTTCTCATTGGTTTGAAGTCCAGGAGGTCCCATTGGTGTACAAGGTCTTCCACTAAGGGAAGCATTTGGTCCCTAGTGCAACTGCCTCCTCTTCTTTTGAGTCCAAAACAATATTTAGATCTTCGACTAAAATGATGTTCTTGGGAGAGTGGAGGTCTAAAAATTCAGAAAGAGATTGCCAACAATCTCTTTTTTAAGCATAAAGCATGAGAGCATAAAGATTAAAAAGAGCAAAGGTTAACTTACTTGTGGAGTGCCTTAGCTTGGTAAAAATCTAGTGCTGGGTCTCAAAGGAGTTTTCCAGTTGAAATTGATCCTTAGACCACAAAGTAGCAATTCCGCCTGAGTAGCCCCTTGCACTTATGACCTTCCCTGCAATTTTCTTCCATTTCGATTTGTTGATGTCGAGAAGGGTGTCCCCTCCGATTTTAGTCTCTTGGAGCATGAGGATTTCAGGAGGGTCCATCTTCAAAAGGTCTTTGATGGCTTCAGCTTTCATATGATTCCCCAAGCCTCTGTAATTCCAAGAGACTAATCTTATTATTTACTGTTGGAGGGGTTGGTAGCTCCTCCCTTGGGAGGCCTTGTTCTGGTGTTTCTCTTGATGGACATTTCGATTTTGGATTGGATTCCTTGAGTTTTTTGCCTTTCTGCTTCTTCCCTAGCTTCTTTATGTGATTTTCTTCCCACTCTTTTTGAAGGCCTCTCAAAGGTTTCATCCTTCGAGGAGCAAGAGTTTTCCAATGGCTTCTTTATGATTATTTCAGCGTATGAGGGAGGGGAGGAAGTATCTAGGATTGCTCCGGAGAGGATTGTTTCTTCATTACCTTTTCCCAAAGAGGGGGAACTGTTTTGTTGTTCTATGCCTTCCAATGTTGTTTCTGGAGGGTTTGTTGGAGTGTTAAGCTCTTCAATAGGTTTTTTGGCTTCTACCGAAGGGGGAACATAGCTCTCTGCCCCAAGAGTCTACCCTATTGTTGATGCGTTGTTCCCTTTTGTGGCCCCTTTTCCTTAAGCTTTTGTCGAGGCTGCTTTCTGAACCAGGGTCCATTGCTTTCCTTTCGAATTCTCACTTTCTACTTCCATCTTATTTTTGCAGTGCCTTGTAAAATGGACATAGCCATGGAAATGCCTGTATTTAAACGGAAGCTGCTCGTAATCCAGCTCCTAGATATGAGTCTAGTCATCAACCGTTAGTTTGATAGCTTCTGGTAGACCAACTTCCAAATCTACCTCAACACATATACGTGTGCATGAGTATTGGTCTTTTCTCACTACTTGATAAATATACTTTCCGAGGGTATTGCCAATGGTTTGAAGAGACTTCTGGTTCCAACAATGTAGTGGGAGATGAGGGAGACGTACCCACACTGGAACAATTGAGGGCACATCTTGAGTAGGATCAAAGTCGGGGGTCCATTTGTTTAGATAAAGTCCCTGAGGACCCATAAAATATGGACCATTTCTGAAAATGAAGCTTCTGTCTTCCACATTTTCAAATACAAATACAAAGAATCCTTTGCCTACAAAGTGGCTTCTGATGCATTCTGATACTAATGGAGTCCAGTTTCTCTACACCCAATTTTCCACAACTTTGGGAGAGGTCCAGAGGCCAGTAAACTATCCAATAAGCCCTCTTTCAACAAGGTTCAATGCAGATTGACATGTTTATTCGATTGGAAGGGCCATCGATGGGATGTTGTCTAGCTTCTTCACAAATTTTTGCTGAGAGTCTGTCAGAGGGCGTTTGTTTCTAGCTGCTATAAGTTTCTTGAATGCGAGAACTTCCTAGGGAGGAGGAAGGGGAGCCTCGGGTCCTCCACCTGAAGCCATGGCGGCTGGGAGATCGCAGGTAGGTTAAGTGCGTGCTCAGCCAGTTCAAAAACAGAGCGTTAGTATCATTGTGGCATTTTTAAACCCCTTATGTATATAATTATTTTGATTAACATAAAAATGTTATAATGAAAGTATATTTAAAGTCGTTTTTTTCTTAAGTGAGATAGATTTATTACTTTAAGAAACACAAAATTACAATATAGATAGTCTCTATTGGTCTATAGTTGGCGAAACCAGACCAGTGTAAGTATAAGCTCAAAATTTTTAGATTGTCATACTATTTATAATTTGTTGATATGACAACGTAAAACATAAACAAAGAACTACATAAACAAAATTGCATAGACTAGTAGACATTACCATGTTAAAAGACAAAATATTAATCAAAGCCTAAGAATTGAATGCTCTCATGCTATCGGGGTACGTGTCTGATTAGGTGGTTGAAGATTGTCATTGGTATTCGACGATGAGGGGTCGGTGCCAGTAATTCTCTTGATCAATAGAGTGACCTTCCTTTTTAAATCTTCCATTTTCTCTAGAAGTTTGGCTATGCAAATGATAAGCTCTAGTTGTGTATCTGCTCAGTCAGTGAGAACCCTTACAATGAGGGCTTTAACATGCTAGTACAAGTTGATTGTTTGCATGTAGGCAGATGGGCAAGCCCTAGTTGAATTGTCAATGTCTGGAATCCAGTCTTTGGTCTCTCATCCCACACAAGTCAAGAACAAATCTGCGGGCTTGCCTGACTTGATCTTCAATGTCTGAGATGGCCATCTAGATAGCCTCAAGAATTATGCTTCTGTAACATTCCATTGTTGCTCTAGTAGAGGCTTGGGTGTGTGTACCATGCAGGGTGCGGGAATTGAAGACAGGGGAGGAAATGGGTGTTCGAGAATACTATAAGGAATTTATTAATTCAATTTCTTGTTGTCATTATCAAACTTAATGTCCCCGGAGGAATCGAAGAAATGATTATGATAGAGATGATGATCATAAAAGAAATAGAAGACATAATGCATTTGTTGTTGATCTAGATGAGCCATCTTCAAAAAGGAGGCACAAAAGAAGTGATTTTGAATCTGAGCACTCATTCATTTGTGCTTTTACAGGTTCTATTGAAAATCATGATGAAATTTGGCTTGTTGACAGTGGCACCTCTAGGCACATGACTAGAAATCGTGATTATCTGTTTGAATTACTTGAAAATAACTTCTCTCAAAAGGTTGAGCTTGGAGACAATACAAAATATGAAGTCAAGGGTATTGGTACATCATATTTCCAATTGGAATATGAAGGTAATGTACCCATTAACAATATTCTATATGTTCCTGGTTTGAAGAAAAATTTGTTGTCCATATCATCTCTTGAAGACAAAGGGTATCTAGTTGCTTTTGTTGATGGACAAGTCTTAGTATGGAAGAAAAATTCATCATTTGAATCTGCTAAAGTCATTGGGGTATGAATTGGAGGACTATATCATCTCCTTGGTTGTTCATTTCAAGCTCTATTTCACAACATTACAGATCTTAGTGATGTTTGGCATAGAAGGTACAATCATATGCACTACAAGGCTTTGGGAAGATTGAAATATTTTGTTAAAGGTGCACTTTAACTTAAGACTAATCATGATGGAGTATAAAAAGGTTGTGCTCTTGGGAAGAATGTTAAAGGAAGATGCTTAAGCAGTGATAGTAGGGCCAATGGCATATTGGATCTTATACATTTTGATGCTTGTGAGCCCATGCCTGACAAAATCTTGGGTGGATGTTTATATTATGTATCTTTTATTGATGACTATTCTCGCAAAACCCGGATCTATCTTCTTAAGACCAAGGAAGTGTTTGAAAAAAATCGTGAATTCAAAGCACAAGTTGAAAATGCTACAGGTAGAAGAATCAAAACTTTAAGGTCTGACAACTGTGGGGAGTATGTATCAAATGAATTGATTTGATTTCTGCAGGGATGCTAGCATTAAGAGGGAGTTGATAGTTCCCTACTACCCCGAACAAAATGGAACTAAAGAAAGAAAGAATAGAACTATAATGGAAGTTGTCAAAGCAATGCTCCATGCTCAAGAGTTGTTGATGTTTCTTTGGGGTGAAGTTGCAAGGACTGTTGTCTACGTTCAAAATAGATGCCCACATTGAGTCTTGGATTATAAGACTCCCAAAGAGGTCCTTACAAGTGAGAGACCCAATGTTGAACATTTCAGAATTTTTGGCTGTCCAGTTTTTGTTCATGTTCCCACAAAGAAAAGGGCTAAGTTGGAACCATCTAGAAGAAATGGGGCTTTTGTTGGATATAGTGAGAATTCAAAGGCCTTTAAGGTCTATATTCCAGTGAAATGATATATTGAGACTTGCAGGGATGTTATATTTGATGAGGATGTTGCATTCTGGAAATCCGAGGGTTCACACTTGGAATCTGATGATGAAGCACAAGATACTTCGCAAAGTGTGAAGCCAAAGCCCCAGGAACATGTGCTTATGAATGAAGACTCTTATGTAGAAGACATTGATCATGAACCTGATGAATCTACAAAATCTCCTGTTTTTGAGACAAGAAAGAGATTTACCTGGTTAGAGAAAACTTTGAAGGAAGATGAAGGTCATGTTATTACTCATGGGACTTTCAGGGAAAGCAATAAACCAAAGAAGTATTCTGGTTATACAACCTTGATGTGCAAGATCATTAAATCTAAGTCATCCTCCTATGAAGAAGTAGTTGAAGATCAAGTTTGGAAAGAAGCAATGACTATAAAGAGTATCAATCTATATTGAAAAATGATGTTTGGGATATTGTGGTAAGACCCAAGGATATATCCATTGTGTCTTCAAAATGGATCTACAAGATAAAACTTATTGTTGATGGAAGTGTGGAAAAATATAATGCTATATTTTTGGCTCGTGGATTCTCCCAAAAAGATGGAGAGGATTATGAAGAAACATTTGCTCCCATTGCCAGGTATGTGTCTATTAGATTTTTTATATCTCTTACATCTATTGCAGGTTGGAAATTGCATCAAATGGATGTCAAAACCGCCTTTATGAATGAGGTCATAGAAGAAGAATTTTACATTGAACAACCATAAGGGTTTGAAGTCCACATTAGAGAGACACATGTTTGCAAATTGAAGAACGCCTCGCATGGCCTGAAGCAGGCCCCTCGTGCTTAGTACTCTCGTATTGACAATTATCTATTGAGTTTGGGCTTCAAGAAGAGTGATGTTGGTTTGAATCTATATTTCAAAGTTTTGGATGGTGAGCCTCTGATATTGTTGTTATATGTAGATGATTTGTTTATGGCAACAACATAAGTATTGATTGTTCAGTGTAGGAGGGAGTTGGTTTCTGAATTTGAGATGAATGATCTTGGCCTCATGCATGACTACTTAGGATTGGAAATTTGGAAAAAACCTAATGGGATCTTTGTGGGCCAATGAAAGTACATTATTTTGATGCTTCAGAGATTTGGTATGATGGATTGTAAGTCCATGGACACTCCTATGGTGGAAAACTTGAAGAAGATATGGGAAAATGAAACAAAATTGTTTGATCCTACTATATATCGAAGATTGATTCTCGTTGAATTAACTTGTGGACACCAGATCAGATATTTGTTGTGTAGTTAATACATTTATTCAATTCTTAGCAGAGCCTCATCGTTTACACTGGGTTGTAGCGAAACACATTTTAAGGCATTTGCGAGGCACCATTGAGTATGGTTTGATGTATGCTTCTAGTGGTGAATGGAAATTGTATGGTTTTACTAATGTTGATTGGGCTAGTAGCTCTATTGATAGAAAGAGCACCTTTGGATACTGTTTTAGCCCGGGCTCCACTATGGTTTCTTGGTCTAGTAAGAAGCATACCTCTATTGCTTTGAGGACAGTTGAAGCTGGATACATTGTTGCTAATGCTACCTGTTGTGAGGCTATATGGTTTCGAAAACTATTCTCTGATTTAATTGAGAAAATGTTGGAACCCACTATCATATATTGTGACAACCAGAGTTGTGTCAAACTATCTGAGAACCAAGTGTTCCATGACAGATCAAAACATATTGAAATCAAGTACCACTACATACAGAATATTGTTCAAAGACGAGTTGTGAGGCTCAAATATGTTCCTACTGATGAGCAGGTTGTTGAAGTATTGATGAAGCCATTGTCCCGGATGAAGTTTGGCTATTTCAGAGAACAACTTGGAGTTGTTGAGAACCCCTCTCTGAGTGAGAGGGAGCACTGACTACATAGCATCATGAGTATACCATCTCTCATAGGTTAGGTGCCAAGACCTTGAGGTCCGGGAGATGGGTTCCTCCCGTAGGTTGTGTGTTGAGACCTTAATGTTTGGGAGATGGGTTCCTTCTGTAGGATTTGTGCCGAGAGACATTGTGGTCCGAGAGATATGTTGATGATTGCTCCTGAATGTTGTGTGTCAAGAGACATTGTGGTATGAGAGATGTGTTGATGATTACTCCTACAGGCTATGCCGAGATACTTTGTGGTCCGGGAGATGTGTTGATGATTCCTCCTGTTGGTTGTGTGCTAAGAGACATTGTGGTCTAGGAGATGTGTTGATGATTGCTCCTGTAGGTTGTGTGCCGAGAGACATTGTGGTTCGGGAGATGTGTTGATGATTCCTCCTGTAGACTGTGTCGAGATACATTGTTGTCCGAGAGATGATTTGAGATGTATGTTATGTATCTTTCCTTATGAGATTGAGAGAGAAATTTGGATTGTGTTCTCTTCCTTAGGCTTTGAGCCGAGAGACCTATGGATTGGTCGGGAAGATGCATCTTGAGATAGAATGAAAAATGATCTCCCTAGCTAAGAGGGAGTGTTGAAATGTGTGTTACCTATGGTCAAATTTTTTCATAAATTATAAAGGAGAATTTAATTATTCATCACCACAAGTAGGCTCAGTTCTATCCCTTCAAGTCGGCTCAGTGAAAGGTCATTATGTCGACCCAATTAGACCTCTCACACTACTATAAATTGGGCATTGTTCACTCTCATTTGGCATCATCACAAGGTCACCGATTTGGTCTGAAATCACAAGTATATCCGACCTATCATTTCAGGAGTGTGAGCAACTCTACAAGGGTAATCTTGACCATGGCTTGGTTTATTTTCAAGGGTTCGGTGATATAGTGACTTGGCATATCTTCTATCTCCTTTTTGACACATCTATATGAGCCGAAAATTGCAGAGACAAGTTCGCTCCCTTTTGTGAAACTTTTCTAAAGTTGACTGAGTTGCGTTTGGTGAATTTACTCCACAGTTCATTGGCTATCAAAGTGAAGTCTTCGGCCCCTTTGTTTCAGTTACCTCAGGCCTAGTTTCGACCTCCTTGTGCATATCAGTTTATTGGACAGTTGTGACATCTCTCTCAATTTTGATCGAAACTTTGATAGCTACTTTGTTCTTGATCCATTTGGATTTATTGGGACATTTTGAGGTACTATTGACAAACAAAATCTCTCTCTCTCATAATGAAAGTTTTTGGGTTTTCACCTGAGTCAGTTTTTCCCTTGATGTGATCCTAAATATTGGTGCCTTGTCTCTTATTTTTATCTATTGCTCATTGTCTATTGTGATATTTTATCTACTGCTCTTTCTGAAGAATCACTGGTTGAAGTTTTTCATGTGTATATACTTGTTGAAAAAATAAGAAAGAAATAATTATCAATAGAAGTAGCTATCATATTGTGAAAAACTATTCTACTATTTTCTCTTCTATAATTTCAACAAAACCCTTCCAAGTAGAAAACCCATAAAATATCATTTTCTTATTGAATTTGATTCAAATGAAGAAAACCAAGACCCAAACCTCAAGACCAAAGCCTCCTCTAGCACCAAGTCAACCCTCCAAGAAGGCCTTCCAATTAGGTCAAAGTCCAGCCAAGTCAACAAGAGTCAAACCCTTCCATAACTACACCAAACAAATAATTTTGGCCCCTAGCTTCAATATTTCAGACCTATAATAGGTCTACAACTTCGACCCTTGTGGGAAATCAAATTCTTCGCACGTGTGAGATAAAACTAGGGCAAACCTTGACCAAAAAAACGATTTTCTTTCCCTTTTGCTTCAAATTCATTTCTCCTTACCTTTCTTGACTTTCTTCTTGAATTTCACACCCTAGATCGAACTTGTTACAAAATGAGGTCGAACAAATTCTATTTATACTCATCTGTGGAGGTCGAATAGCCCTCTTTGGGCCGACTTGTGCTAGGAGGCTTATTTTGACTGTCTTGACTCAAAATAAATTATTTTACATGGTACATCTTGCACAAATGGGTCTTATATACATGACATTAACTCTCTTAACTTATGAAAATAAATATTATGACATGAAAAACCCTAGAAGCATGAAGAACATGCTTTACCTAGAAGACCAATCAAAAGAAGCATGAAACCCATGCTTTAAAATAATAAATTTCTTTCTTATTTTGCTTATTACATAAGATATTCATATTGACATAAGTATAATGAAAATTATGAAGACCGAAACTAGTTACATTTTCCAACAAGGGGGGCATCAGGCCTGCCTTTGCAGTGTCATTCCATGGAACCTATTAGATGATGGCGAACCATGATGGAGGAGGGGACAAAATTAGGGAGTGTCGGGGGAGCAAGGAAGAGGTGGAATACTCAAGGGAAAAAGGTTTATAAATGAGGAGAAAAAAACTGAAGTCAAGGTCTTGAAACTTCCGAGGCAAGCATTGATATTTCACAAGGGATCTAGCCAAATAAAACCCTCCATGAACACAAGGTCGAGGAGGGGTGTAGTAAACCAATACCCATAACAATAGACCAGAGAAAATAGAGAAAACAACAAAAGATAGCAATATTGAAAGGAATTGCAGGGGACTCAAAGGAAGAAGTCGTACTTGAGTGAAATAGGGTCGTGAAGAGGAGAAGCTCATAAGAATAAAGAGAGTCTCAAACCATCGAAATGAACTGCAATTGTTATGGTATTAGATTTCATGTTTCCCTAATGCTATATCTGATGGCCCAAAGCTACTCTTCGTGAGGAATTGTTTCCATGATTTATTGGTGATTATCAATTGAAAACTCCTTCGATCAACTAGGTGGCAACCTTCCCCCCACTTTGCAACATTATAACTTTTTTCTCGCCCCTTTACCACTGTGATTATACCCTTGTGCTTGCGAAGGTATGGCCCCTCACGCCAATGTAACTTTCCAAGAGTTTACATGCTTACTTCCTATGCCATAATAAACATACTAAGCTTGAAACAAGAATCATGAAGGCATGGTGGTCATGCAAGTTGCTAGGTGGGGGAAGCCCGCAACCTTTTGTTAATCATGCCCACTTTCATTGTTGGCGCGCCGCATAGTAGCTAAGCACCCATCGTGGGGAAATTTTTTTAAATTTTTAATAACATTAGAACAAGAGAAAATTTAAATCAAATTATTGGATTTTCTCAAATTATACAATTAATAATGAATCTTTTTTTATCAAATATTTTTGAGTTATATTTATTATTAATTTGTCTTTGTTAAAAGTGTCCAAAGACACCAAATAATACGTTTTACTGACAATGGTAACTCTAAATATATATGTTGAAACTCATTCTTTTGTTTGCAGATGATTCCATTTTCAATTACTTCTTCTTCTTCTTCTTTTATTTTATTTATTTTTTTTGTATGTGGGGTAAACACCCATGGCAGATTTGAACCTTGAATCTCACAATTTACATAATACTTCATAGCACGACAATCGATAATTGAGTTACCCGGCCCATTTAATTCAACTTTATAAACTTTCACATTCCATTTTTTATATAATTATTTTGTTGACATGCCTTCCTTTTTAAGGAGAAAACAAAAAAAAAACATATTTATATTTAAGACAAAAATGAATACATTCATTAGATGTGCTAGCATAATCAAAACTTATCCTCAAGTAGAGGAGTCTAGAGTATTCTATTTAGCTACCTATTAGTCCTTTTTAAGAGTTTCTTCATTAGTAATATTCCCTGTATCGTAAAAGCCCGAAACAATCCATACTAGAAGTGTTTTTTTCCCAGGAAAGAAATCGGCATCCCTCTCAGCCCAGGGGATAAAGTGAGGTTGTTGGTACCAGGCCAACTCACAGGTATACTCACTTAAGAGCTCAAAAGGCCCGAAGCCAATACAAAAATATTCATACGAACGAAGCCATTACAACAATATTTATCAAGGCATTATAGATCATCATGTCACTAGGGGGATTTGAACCTGGGTAGGGAAGATAAAAATGATTATGCCCAACTACCCAAGATAACCCCAATTGACTACAATCCATACTTGAAATTTATAAAGACAAAGACTTAATAATTAAAATTGATATACTACAGAGTAATAAGATTCTAAAAAGTCTTGAAACATGAATTGTCTTTGAATCTACGTTTTCCCATCATCAAATTCTAGCATTATGATTTGATTTTCAAGTAATATAGTTCCTTCCTTAGAGAGCTTGTCTACTATTTGGTACAATTCTTGAAGATATGGGAAAATTTTATTGGAACAAATAAGCTAGTGATCCCACGATTTGCTAGTAGACTTTAAGTTGACATTATGTAGTTAGACATTTCCAAATACATGATTTATGATTGGTTTGATCTTCATATACTTGAACATTATCATATCCCATTTAAATGTGAACTTTAAAATTAGGAAAATATCCAAAAACTTAGTGAAATTATTGCTACCCCTCCCTATATTTTCTTTGAGATGAAAGAAGTGATCATCAAACAAATTCAAAACAAAACCACTTCCATATATAGTATTTTAGCGTGAACCATCGAAAAAGAACCATGGTCTAGACACCCTGAGCCCGCCCACAAGCCTTGGTGGCTTTCGAATAATAACATTATTATAATATGAAAGTAAACCAAGGACTTGATTAGAGGTTTTAAAAGATGGAGCAAAATTGTCTTCAAATAAAATTGAGTTCCATGCTAGCCAAATTCCCCAAAGGACTAAGAAATGAAGTGCTTGAAAAGGCTGCAAGTATGTATATCTTTCTATTGTATCCAGGTTCCATAAGTTTGTGAGGCTGAAGTGGTCTTCAAGGTCCCTCCAAATCTATTTAGAATAAGTACAAATACCAAAGCCCCTCCTCCTTTCTTTTCTTTAAACTCTCCCAGGTTAGTACCTTACTAGTAAGAGAAAGCCACATAAATAAAATGTTTTTTTTTTTGTAGAGCTTTAAATTTCCAAAGTTTCTTCCACCACGAGGATTCATTGTTTATCCTTAGATATATTAACGCCTCATAGCCTAGTTTAGCTTAATAACTACCTCCAATTGTATTTTAGCCTAAGCAAGTTCATCTCAAGTGGACTAAGTCTAATATTCACCCTTTGAAGGGTGGATATGTATTTATTCCAATCATTTTCCCACTCACCAAATTTAAATATGTATCAATCAACCATCCTTGTGACTAGATGGTGGAAAATGTTGTATTTGACATTGAATCTAATGCAATTTTCCCAATCATTTGAAAATGGTAAATCAATTCATTGGTAAGAAAGTTACTTCTATCACAACTTATAATTGCATGAACACCCGCTCTAACTTGTGGCCCATTGATAACTTGCTAGGCAAGGAAGGAGACGACTACAGGAAAAACCAAGGTTGGATCTTTTCATTGGTTTGACATATTATGGATGTTTTTCCTTTCCCTACAATCCATTCCATCACTATAATGGGGGACTATGTATTTTTTAATTAAAATTCTTCTTTGTAGACTCTATGTAGTGATCATATTCCATAGTGATTTTGTAGTAAGGGACCATCCAAACATATGTATATCCTTTAGATCCCATTCTCCTAATTCATTTGGAGCTACAATATTTCTCCTTGCATTGATGTCTAAAGTTTGGAAGGGAGAATATCTAGCAACAACTTCATCAAGATAACCATTGAGCTTATATGGATAAAGAGGAGATTTAGTCTCGTTGAATTCCATTCCCTTAGATTTTTTTATTAAGGAGTAGAATATCCCAATAGGAACTAAGCTCTTAATATGATCCAAAACAAAAAGCAAAAAATCATCTATAAATAGAATATGGGTGAATCTTTTTGTCTGGCCTACCATTATACCTTGCACAATTCCCCTCCTTTTAACAACATTCAAAGCTCTGCTAAAAAATTTTGACACAAGAAGAACATATAGGGGGATATAGGAAAACCTTGTCTCAATGATCAAGATTGAATCATTATATTATATTTCATCCATATTAATTCTTTTAGAATGGAAATAGTTGAGGAACCAATGCACAAGACCATTTTTATCAGCAATCCTTGTTTGGAAAATTTCGGGCCAAAAACTTAAGGATCCATTTTGATGCCTTAAATGAACGCCTTTTGTGGTCCCAACCTTACTATATACCTAGACTCCACAATATACACATTGATACCTTTCTAACGACGCAAGAATCACCTCAATCAAAACTCGTATGAGAAGTTATGCCTCCCAGAAGTTGACCTATGGAAATTAACCATAATAAATTGAGGGGTTTCCACGTCATCCCCTGTTATTAGTGGAAAAATGGATAGCCACATGATCACGATGAAGAAGACTCTAGAATATTCAATATTGTAACTCTAGTTAAGGGTTGAAGGAGTCAAACCTAACCACTAGTAGACTAGCGGGTTGTGTTATAACCACACCACTAGGAGGAAAATGGGTTCCATTCCTTTTTAGTGCAATGGATGAGTAGAGTAGATAAGAGGGATAGGGAGAAAGAACATAGAGAGGATATGAGAACTATAGTAGCCCATGGGCCACAAACTTTAATTTTTTGTACTCACAACCATTCTCTATTAAGAGAGAGAGAAGAGTGGCCTAACCTTCCAGCTTAGTTTTCTCCTAAAAGGGTTTCCTAGGTTATATCTTGTGTCAATCGTGGTTTGTGAGTTTTTATTCCATTATTCTCTATTTTATGCATAATTATAGTTTGCATGCAAATACAATAAACAACGATTTACAGATCTATAAATCTAAAGAGAAATAAACCCTCATAGAGTAGATTTCATATTTTTAAGTATAATTTTATCTTATATGTGGTGACGAGCTGTCCAATGGAATATCCACGATAGTTTGTGGATCATAATAGTATCAAAGCATGTTTATTTGGGTATATTATGGAGATTTGTAGGGGACATATATCTGCTAAATCAAAAGTCATAAAACCCTAGTCATGACCAATGAATTTGTGAATAACCCTCGTGATCCTGCAGAGGAGAGGTTTTCCTCATTAGAAGAACAAGTTGTAGTTATAAACCATAAACGTTGATCTACTCTTGGTGGTTGTGACCGATAAGCTTAGGATATTCAAAGAAGATGGGGGTTCTAACACAAAGGTATAATTAGATGGAGACCAATATATTGGGAAGAAATAGAGAACAAACCAAAGAAAAGACTCCAAAAAGATCAACCCAATCCAAGTGTCATGAACCATTCACAATCCATGTTCAAAATGGAAGCGAAGGTCAATATCAAGTTGTATCGCTGTGAGATCAATGTTATGGAGCTAAATTATTGGTTGCAACATTTGGAATTTTATTTCAATGTTCATCATGTAGAGGAAGAACAAAATATTTCATTTGCATGACTGAAATTAGAGGATCGTGAACCGACCTAGTGCGAAAGCCATACAGAGACCTTGAGGTTGGACAAAAATCCTCCAGTGACTCAGTGGGAGGACTTTAAAATACTCGTAAAGTCACAATTTTACCTTATCGGTTGTGTAAAGGAACAGTGGATCTAGTGGCACTACTTCATGTAAAAGCGGGGGAAAAGTGTACAGTACACCACATAATTTAGAATTATGGAAATAATTCTAGTTATCTTCCCTAAAAACCCAAGTATACCCCTCAAGTATCTCGAAGGTCAACACAACCATTTTTGAAAGCAAGTGATGTTGTTCACGGAAAAACGATGGATGAGGCTTGTGTACAGGCACAATACCTTGGGAACATAGGCATGAAGAAAGGAAAACCAAGTGGATCGAAGAAGAAGGAGAACCGAGACGATTCTAAGGAGGGGAAGAAGAAGTGGAAAGGGGTAAATGATAAGAATATGACAACCACAATGCACCAATGCAAAGACCCTGGAAACCCTTGCAACCATTGTTACAACATTGATGGTCATACAAAGGAGAAGTGTTGGCAGTTGCATCCAGAGCTAAACTCGAAGGAAAAAAAGAAAGATAATAAGAAGAAGAATCTCATGGCCATTGATTCGAGCAACCGGGTTGAAAGTAGTTTGGGTGTGGATGAGAATGTCTTATGTACATTAGTAAAGAAGGAGGTGAATTTGAGTAGCCTTCAACAATAGGAAGAGAATGAAAATACCAAGCTCATCCATATAAAGTTATAGTTTAAAAAGACAAAAATTGATGCTTTATTTGACTCACGATTGCAAGAAAATCTCATTGTTGTGGAGTTGGTCAACAAATAGGGATTGGGAGTTCATGATCATCCAATCCCATGTTCATTGGGATGGGTACACAAGGATGCAAAGATAAAGCTAACAAAATAGTACAAAATTAGATTTGTTTTTAGTGTTGATTTTCTCGATGAAGTAAAACTAGATGTAGCTTCCCTTGATGTATGTGGAATAGTGTTTATAAGCCATACATGTATATATGAGATGAAATCTTCATGCAGAGATCCAACCTATACCGACTCGTCAAATATCGAAAATCATTCACCATCAACACACACAAAGGCAAATAAAAATTTCATTGGTAAGTTCCAACCAAGCAAAAAAATTGATCAGTTCTAACAAGAAGTATGGTTTACAATTTTTAAGAGAAAATAAGTTTGTAGAAGAGTCAATGAGAGCAAAGGAATCCCTGAAGGAGTGTACTAAGAAATTGAGGCAATAATTGGAATAGTTTCTACAAGCATACATGGATGTATTCTAGGAGCTTAAAGGGCTACCACCCAAGAGGGAAGTGGAGCATGAGATATAGCTATTGTCAGACTCCCCATCGCCAAACATTGAGCTATATAGGTAGTTTATTATAAAACCAAGTGAGGTGAAGAAGCAATTGCAACAACTACTAGAACAAGGTGTCATTCGACTGATTACATCACCATGTGGGTCACCCATCAGCATTGTGCCAAAGAAGGATGGGACTTGGAGAATGTGTATAGATTATAGGGCATTGAATAAAATCACCCTCAAGAACAAGTACCCTTTTCCCTGGATAGATGATATGTTGGATCAACTGTATCAAGCGAAATACTTCACAAAGTTGGACTGAAAATTTGGATATCACCAGGTTCGAGTCAAAGAAGAAAATACCTTGAAAGTCGTCTTCAAAACCAAGAAAGGTTTGTATGAGTGGTTAGTCATGCCATTCAGCCTATGAATTTCACCAACTACATTTACGAGGTTAATGAATGATATACATCGCCTTTTTATATATTCATTTGTTATTGTTTGGATGATATACTGGTATATAGTGCTACCTAGGAGGAGCACATCTCACATTTGACGCAGGTATTGACGTAGGTAGTGGAAACATTAAAGAAGCACCAACTTATAGAAAATATCAAGAAGTGTGAGTTTGCACAACAATATTTGATGTATCTGGGGCATATGATAGGTGGAAGAGAGTTTAAGATAGATATTTCCAAGATGGAGGCCATTATGAAATGGTTAGTGCCTATTAATGTTTTTGAGGTTAGGAGTTTTGTTGGGGTGGAACGATACCTGAGGAAATTCATAGCCTCATTTTCAGTGGTAGCAGCACCACTCCATGCCATAACAACAAATGGAAATAGTTTCTAGTGGGGAAAAGGTAAACAAAGGGAAATTGATTAGCTAAAGAGGAAGATTAGTCAAGCACTAGTTCTAGCATTATCGAACTTGTATCAGACCTTTGAAGTGGAGACAAATGTGAGTGGGTATGCTATGGGAGCATCATGATGCAGGGAGAAAGTCATGTATGCTACCATTCTAAAGTATTTCATGGGGCGGATCTTAACTATCCTACCTATGACAAGGAGTTCTATAACCTGGTGCAAGTTGTGAAGAAGCGGAAACACTATCTGATGGGAAATGAGACAATAATATGTTTATTTTTGTAGCATCTGGAAGTGTTCCAAGTCTTAAACTTGGTAGGGAGGCTTAGACAACAACATTCCAAAGAACCCAGAATCAGTTTATGGAAATTCCACTCGGTTCAAGACTTATAAAATTAATTAATTATTTTAATGGAGACCCTAAGTCCAAATTTAGGAAAATAAAATAATTAAAGGACATTAATAAGTAAAAGTGTGAATCTTCTAGGAAACATGGATCAAGTCAATATTTAATCTTAGCCATTGATTAATCTTTTAATCTAGGTCGTTGGTTCTCCAACAGGAAGATTATAAAACAAGGCTTGAGGGTCACTTGGAAGACAAGATGGGCACACACTTAGTACCCAAAGGAGATCCATTCTGATGTAGAATTCGATCTCAGTGGGAGAGTTTCAGGGCGAGAAGTAGTAGAAGCAAGAGGAGGTCAGGGGTGATCAAGATCAGGGTCGGAGAGCAGTAGTGGGTGACTGGAGACAGATTGAGGCTGCAATGCAGAGACCCCAAGTAGATTCACGCAGTCCAACGTTGGGACTTCATAGAGAATCATGCAGACTGACGCAGGGGATTTCAGGGGTTGGTCTGGGTATCAAAAAATTGTCTAAGTAAGCTGGATATTCACTCTCAGGTGGTTCAGAATTTATTTGCTAAATATTTTCCCTGTAAAGATATCATTTGCTAAAGAAATAATAAAACCCTCATTTGTTGCACCGGTTTTCCCACATTGGGTTTTTCCGGGGACAATTGTCCAAAAATAACTGTGTACATGTGATTGATTCTTGTGATTAAGTTCTCTACTGTTTATTTCTCTGCATATATAATTGTGAATGTTGTAGTTGTATTTATTTCGATATTTTCCAAAATATTTCTGAATAATAAATTATTTAAATAATAAGTAGGATAAATAAATCTATCACTGCAACTGTTTGTAAATTTTCACATGGTATCAGAGCCAGAGATGAATAATAGAGAGGGGGCATCTAACAGTGAACGAAGATCTACTGTTGCAGCAAAAACGCAGAAGGGTTCATGCAATTATCCGTGAGGGGGAAGAAGCATGATAGAACAGACGAATCACGATGTATCTGTATTGGCATCTAGACTAGAGGAAGAATTTTCTTATGTATCAAGCACTAAGTCCTCAGATGTCTAGTATATTGACAACGGAGCCTTTGCTCACATGACGGGAGTACATGACTATTTTTCTGACTACAAATAAGAGCAGATGAATTTCGAGATAACCATGGGTAAAAAAGCAAAGTGCACTCCCATTGGGAGAGGTACCATAGTTTTTCAGATCGAGGCAGGGAACATAATCTGGGCCACTAATGTACTACATGTGCCGGGTTTGGGGATGAATCTACTCTCAGTGTCATAGCTTCAAAACTGAGGATATTACATTTACTTTATTGGCAATAGAGTCTACGTCAAGCACCTCAGTTGGAAGAAGAAGACATAAATCGGGGTAAGAAGAAACAAGTTGTACAAGCTACAACTTGATTCTCCAATGGCACTAGTTGGTAGCGCAGATGAAACGGATCTTAATGAGATATGGCACAGAAGAATGGGGAACTTGCATCATGGAGTGTTGAGAACTCTCCAGAAGACTGTCACATGTGTTCCAGAACTGAGCACCAAATGGGATGATGTTTGCAAGGGGTGCATATTGGGGAAATATGCCAAGGGTGTGTTGGATTTAATACACTCAGATATTTGTGGGCCAATGTCCACTAGAGCTCTTAGTGGTGGAAAATATTTCTTCACCTTCATTGATGACCATTCCAGGAAAACCTAGATCTACTTCTTGAAGACCAAGGATGAGGTCTTCAGTTGATTTAAAGAGTTTAAGGATCTGGTAGATAATCTGACAAGGAAGCAGATCAAGGTATTACGATCAGATAATGGAGGTGAATAGATAGATAAAGAATTCACTGGATTCTGCACAAGGGAAGGCATCAAAAGAGAATGGAAAAATCCATACAATCCGGAACAGAATGGAGTGGCAGAAAGAAAGAACCGAACTATTGTTGAAGCAACCAGAGCTATACTATATGACCAAGACATGCCCAAATTTCTATAGGCTGAACCATGTAATACAACTATCTACATTCAGAACATAACTCCTCACACTACACTGGGAAAGATCACGCCAGAAAGTTTCTTCACTGGCAGCAAGTCCGAAGTGAGTCACTTTAGGATCTTCGGCAATACAACTTACTATCATGTAACCAGTGAAAAAAGTAAGAAGTTGGAGAAGAATACTGAAAGGGGATATTTGGTATGATACAATGAGAATGCAAAGGATTAGCGCATCTACATTCCTGAGAGCATCAAATTAATGGTGCGAAGAGATGTGAAATTCATGGAGGAGAAAGCCTTCAGAAGATCACGAGAACTGCCTTCTGCAACACAGTAAGAGGAATAGCCTCTGGTCTAGCCCCAACGACCAGCAACAGAAAATTCAGTTGCCTATCCAAGGCATAGTGATCCAAAGGATGGGTCTCCTAAGGGTTTGCAAGAAGGAGAGTCGGTAAATCCACCCACCACCAGTGGAAGAACGAGCAAAGAACTTCGACAAATTCTGAAGGATGCAAAGGAGTTTGTCAGAAATCCCCAGAATGAGAAGAGACAACGTAAGCAGGTTGAGAGGTATCAAACCTTGGTTTCTCAAGTCGGAGAACCTTCCAGCTTTCAGGAAGCTGCTCAGCACTAGGTGTGGGTTGATGCAATGGTGGAAGAGTACAATTCCATCATGACAAATGATGTCTGGGAAGTGGTACCCAGACCGCGGGAGAGATTTGGTGTAGGATCCAGGTGGATCTACAAGATAAAGTATGTTGCAAACGAAAAAATAGAGAAATTTAAGGCCAGGTTTGTGGCTAAGGGGTATGCTCAGAAGGAAGGAATATACTATGAAGAAACCTTCACTCTGGTAGCTAGATACACATCTATTAGGTCTGTGATATCCCTTACTGCGTAGATGGGATGGGAAATTCACCAGATGGATGTCAAGACGACATTCTTGAATGGTGTGATAGAAGAAGAAGTGTATACAGAACAACCAGAGGGATTTGAGACACATGATCAGAAAACTCATGTGTGCAGATTGAAGAAAGCATTATATGGACTGAAGTAAGCTCCCAGAGCCTACTATGGTCGGATTGACAACTATCTGCAGAAGATGGGATTCGTCAAGAGTGATGCAGATCCCAATATGTACTATCTGAGAGTAGGGAGTGAGCCATTGATATTGGTATTGTATGTGGATGATCTGTTCTTGACAAGATCATCAAGTCTCATCACAGATTGCAAGAAGAATTTAGTTGAAGAGTTTGACATGAAGGATCTGGGACAGATGCACTATTTTTTAGGGTTAGAAGTTTGGCAGCAGAATGGGGAGATCTTCCTTGGTCAAGGAAGATACACTACAGAGATTCTGTAGAGATTTCAGATGGAGGATTATAGGCCCATGACCACTCCAATGATTACCAACTGGAGGAAAATCAACACGTCCGAAGATGATGAAGCTGATCCTACGTTGTACAGACAGCTCATAGGGTCGTTAATGTATCTGGTAAATACAAGGCCAGACATATGTTATGCTGTTAATACCCTAATTTAGTTCATGGTGGAACCAAAGAGGTCACATTGGGCAGTAGCCAAACATGTTCTCAGGTACCTTCGAGGGACAATCAAGCTTGGATTGAAGTACACCTGTGACAATGATGTCAGGTTGAGTGGTTTTACTGATGCAGATTGGGCTAGAAGTTCAGTTGATCGGAAGAGTACCAGTGGGTACTATTTTAGTCTGGGATCAGGAATGACTTCCTGGTGTAGTAGGAACAGAATTCTGTGGCAATGAGTTCAGTAGAGGCAGAATATATGGCTTAGGAAACCATTAGTAAATCTACTCAAGGAGAAAATGGAAGCGACCAACATTTTATGTGATAATCAAAGTTGTATAAATATCTCTAAGAATCCTATGTTTCATGATAGGTCGAAACATATTGACATCTGATGTCACTTCATCAGGGACTGTGTACAATGTGGAGCTGTTAAGTTGCAGTACACTCCAACAGGAGAATAGGTGGCAGACATCCTCACCAAGGCTCTAGGAAAGACAAAGTTTGTCTACTTCAGAGAGAAGATGGGGATGATGAAGAATCCCTTCTAGTATCAGGATTCAATATTCAGGGGGAGTTGTGATACAGATGTAGAAAGTGACAATGGCAGTGTCAAAGGCAGCAGTACAGGGGGTAGCAGCATAGAGGGTGCTTCAGAATCAAAGTAGCATGCAGCAGGCATATTGTTGGAACACTTTCCTTGCTAAGAGGGAGTTTTTATTTTTGTAGCATTCAGAAGTGTTCCAAGTCTCAAAATTTGCAGGGAGGCTTGGACAATAGTATTCCAAAGAACTCAGAAACAGTTTGTGGAAAATCCACTCGGTTCAAGACTTATTAAAATAATTAATTATTATAATGGAGATCCTAAGTCCAAACTTCGGAAAATAAAATAATTAAAGGACATTAATAAGTCAGAGTGTGAATCTTCTAGAAAACATGGATCAAGTCAAGATTTAATCTTATCCATTGATTAATCTTTTAATTTGGGTCATTAGTTCTCCAACAAGAAGATTATAAAAGAAGGCTTGAGGGTCACTTGGAAGACAAGTCGGACACACACTCAGTACCTGAAGGAGATCCATTCTGATATAGAATTTGATCTCAGCGAGATATTTGTAGGGTTAGAAGTAGCAGAAGCAGGAGGAGGTCAGGGGTGATCGAGATCAAGGTCAGAGAGCAACAGTGGGTCGTTGGAGACAGCTTGAGGTTGCAACGTAAAGACCCCATGCAGTCTCCACACAGATTCACGCAGTCCGCTGGCACTGCGCAAAGAATCACGCAGACTGATGCAGGGACTTTCAGGGGTTGTTTTGGGTGTCAGAAAACTGTCCGAGTAAGCTGGATATTCAGTCTTAGGTGGTTTAGAATTTATCTGCCGAATATTTTCCCTATAAAAATATCATTTGCTGAAGAACTAATAAAACCCTCATCTTTTGCACCGATTTTCCCACATTGGGTTTTTTCGGGGAAAATTGTCCAAAAATAACTATGTACATGTGATTGATTCTTGTGCTTATGTTATCTACTATTGATTTCTTTGCATATATAATTGTGAATGTTGTAGTTTTATTTATTTCGATAGTTTCTAGAAGATTTCTGAATAATAACTTATTTAAATAATAAGTAGGGGAAATAAATCTATCACTGCAACTGTTTGTAAATTTTCACATAATCCACATAGATCACCAAAAACTATAGTACATGTAAGCCCATAGTAAGCTATAATAGACCAAGCATTACAAGTGGATGGGGCTTCCACAATAGTTTCATTTAGTGATCAAGTATAAGAAGGGAAGCACAAGCAAGCCTGGTTGATATGCTTTCAAGGCCACCCACATCAAAGATCACAACTTTTATAACTTTGATGCACATGGAGTGATTTAAACGTGATGCATACATGGAGGAATAATCAAAGCATGAGGACTTCAAGGAGGTGTTTCAGTAGTTACAGATCCAGAGTCACATGCATGACGACGATAACATCATTGAATACCACCTCTAAGACGAGTTACTCTATAGGTTGTGTTGTGGCTCATTTTCATTTACCTTTGCAATCATTTTCAAAACACCAAAAAAGCATATATGATAGAAAATGTAAAGTTTTGTGTGTAGTAGATGGAATAATTTTGATTTATATGTTGATACATTAACATTACATGATGAGATGTGAAGGTGGGTCGCGTCGGGCTCATTCACGTACAAAAAATTTCAAGAGCCGGACCGATGGGCACTTTTAGAACATTGCACACCAGACAGGGTCAAGTTGGGCACATTAGCAAGCTCAAGAGATATAAACGCTTTTAAAAGACTGAATGAAGCTCTGGAAGGATAACAAAGTTGCAGATCGACAATGGTAGAAAGCAGAGGAATCGACTAAGACAGAAACACTTAGAAGATTTCTAAAGGAGGTGGTCGGACGACAAGGATTGAATCGCAGATATGAAGGGGAAGAGATCGAGGACTGAGATGACATCACAAGTTAAACAACATATCTTGTGATGCGATGAGGATAGGGGCCACGTGTCGGCATATCGTAATTTTTCATCGGTGGTAGTTGAGTTTATGGGTTAAGGACTTCGCAAGTTAAAAGAAATAACTTGCGATGCGATAAAGGGAGGAGCCACGTGTTGGCACAAAGATCTAGCACATATCGCACATCAACAAGTTTAGAGGTTAGCATTAAGACTTCGCAAGGTAAAGTATTTAGGTTGCGATGTGACAAGGATGGGAGGTGGAAATATGAGACGATACAGCGGGGCCATTAGATCTCGCGAAGATCTATGATGGATATTATGTCGCACTTCACATTGGCATTTGTATTGTCTATCGTTTAAGTTATATGTTGAGTTCTTCGATATGCGATGCACCGTGATTGGTCACCATATTGTGGGGCCCTACAACCACTGTTCCGCATATATGTAAGTGGTTGAGTTATGTGCGATCTATTTTAAAGTGAATCGTTGTTGATTGCGCACATATGTATGTTGAATAAACTCTAGTATGGTAGTCCACTGCGTATGTAAAGGGAGTTTATGTGGGCCATAACCCACAGGTCCACGGTAATGTTTAAAATGCAGTTTCGTGATGTGGTGGGACCCGATCACGTAGTTCACATCGCAGGTTTTCAAAGATAAGTGCTAAGGAAAATTTAAAGGAAGCGAAATGCGAAGTGAAATGTTGGCACGAACGCGATGTGGTTCCTAGATGAAACCTAAAGGATTTAAATTCTGGGATGATGAGGTTTATGCGCCATTTTATGAAGAAATAGGCAAAACACGGTAGAGAGAATCGGGTAAGTGACCTCATGCAGATCAAAGGAGAAGGGGCAGAGTCAGGTAGCAGGCGACATGATGACAACATTTGAAGCACAGGGGCATAGGCAGAGTCGGGCAGAAGAACGTATAGCGGCACTATTGGAAGCATGACAGTTGGGTCAAGTTGGGCACCGAGGCATCATTACAGAACTGTGCAGCTACTGCATCGTAACCAGAAAGGACACCTCGGCACTTCAGGAGGGCGCATCAGCAACATCAAATTCAATAAAAAAAACAATATTTCCAGTTTTAATTTTTCTCAGTATGATTGCATAAATAATCTTAACAGTTTAGGTAGTCGAGTAGTTTCAAGAAGTTCAATAGTTACGAACCACTTTGATGTATTTAATTAGATTCCAAAGGTGTTCCAAGTTTTGGACTTCTGAATGATTGTTAATTTGGTACTAAATTTTCTGAGAAATAAATGAAAGAAGATCAAGTTTCCTGCACCTGTTGATGTTGATATGTCTTTCCAGTTTCACTCTGTGTTTATTCCTCTTTGAATGAAGTGAAGTAATGTAGCATTTGGTCTCTTAATTACATCTGTGAGTAAGAGTTAAACAATCTTAATTTGCGCTCCTTCACCTCATCTCTTCTCTCTTCACAAACTCCTGATGAAGCTTTAAAGTAATAGATTCTGTGTTTGCAGCATATTATTTTGAGTTTCCTCTCTCTCCATGAATTTCCTCTGAAACTTAAAAGTGATATATTTTGTTTCTCAACATATCACTTTGAGTTTCCCTTACAGTTTTTCTTTTCATTTCATTCGGATATCAACAGTTTATGGCATTTTGAAGGCTTTCATTATATCATATTATTGAGTGTATTAGTAATTAGATTCCAAAGGTGTTAAGCAGAGGCCATTTGATAACATACATTTACAAAATGTCTTAAGCACTGATTCCTTACCACAACCAAGGGATTGTTTCTTGAGATACAAAATTTTCTAGCGTCATTGCCGAGGATGAAGAAACAAAGTTTATTTACCCTAGTGTTAGGACTCCACTATGTATCATTTTTACTATATACTTTGACACCATCTTACCTTTATAACCATGTTTAAAAAGGATTCCATTATCATTTTCATTTACTTTATCCCAAGGTATATAAAATCCTCTTCTTTATTATATGTTTAAACTGTTTACATATAATTCCATAATACTCTTATATTTTATCATTAATCGAAGTGGATTGTTGCTAACATAAGTCTAAAAGATCGCAGATAAGTTATATGCTGTGCTGGAACAATTCCGCTGCTAATGTAAAAAACAAACTTTCAAGTGGTTTAAACAAACCGACTGCTACGAAACAATGACTTCAAGTATTTAATTTGAATGAAGAAGCACGTTAAATGCTGGCCACCGTAATTGTGATTCTCGGAATATATTTGTGGAACAATGGTAACAACATGAAAACGCACATACTGACACTCAAGATAGCATTTTGTTACATTCGTTGTAATAACATTTTATGGAAGAAAAAGAATAAACTCAGTTAAGAAAGAAGAATGTTAATTGGGATAAACACAAACATTTGCTCTCATGTAATTGTAAGAGATGTCTCCTCTTTAAAAAGAGGAGACATCATCATTAGAAGGGAGTTCGAGTTTGAAAGCTACAGGAGAACATTGTATTTGAGAGACCAGAGCTAGACTCCATCTGTAATGTATCATTTCTTTTAACAGATGAATAAAATCTTCTTTTGAGCACTCCAATTTAATTCTTTCCCTGGGGAATCTTGTGAGAGGGAAAGGGCCCGCCTTCCTCACAAGATTCACCCTTCTGTCCCTGTAGTTTGTTTAATTTCTTTATGCTGTTTGCACTTTACTTTAATTCTGTTGCTAAGACACCAGTTACACAGTTCTGTAGTTTATTGAATATTCTGTTTCCTTAACGCTGCATGTGTTCAGTACATTCATTCTTAAGAGGTTGAGAAATCTATTTCTGTTATATGTTTGAATGTGTGATGCTGGGAAGCAGGTGCTGAAGGTTCCTGTACAAAGGAATAGGGTCCTGCTCCCACTAATTTCAATAGATTTCCGTTAGTTGTGGTTAGTTTACAAGACAAGTCAAGGTTCCCCGTTTGCGGGAATAGTATTCTTGCCTCGAGTTATCTTTCTACGCAGTGATTAGTGTCAAAGAACAAGTTCGTTTAAAGAATAAATGGTCCTCAGTTTCGTTATGGTTGATTGGTTTCCTTCTCGCCGATTGATTTCCTTTATTTGGATTCTAAACTGCAACATAGGAATTACCTCTGCTATAACATAATTGACTTCAGCTTTGATTAAACAGAGTGTGAATAATTAGATTTGTGTGATTGATAATTGTGGTTTTTTTTATCACAACATTGTTTTTTTTTTTTGAAAATTGAGCATATTCAAAGTGCGTGATTGTTCTGAATAAAAAAAGATTGCCGGGACACTGAGTGTGGGAGCTTGAAGCCTAAACAATTAAAAGCGACCAACATTTTGCTACTGCTGTCGGAAGGCAATTATAGATCTCAAAAGCATTAATATTTTATTTTTAGATGTGTAGATTGTATGAGAGGACGCGGAAACCAGAAGAAAACTAACCCCACAGGTGGCAAAGGTAAAGGAAGGGGAGGAAGAAAGACTTTCATTGACGAGATTATATCAAAGGCTGAATAATCACAGAGATTAAGTTCTCGAAGACAAAAAATTCAACACTCCCCTCAATCAGATTATAAAACAGAGGAAGTTGTGGGTCCTGAAAATATAGAAGAGCCAGTGATTGAAGAACCAGCAGTTAGTGCTGGAGAGTCAGAAGAAAGTGTTAGTAAATCAGCAGAGCACATTGAGGAAATAATAGAGAGTGTTGGTCGACCAGTGGAAAACATTGAAGAGCCACTAGAAGATCTTGACGATCGAGCAAGCGCAGTAGGAGAACCGACAATGGAAGGAAACAATGATGATTTCTTTGGTGGAGGACGTTTAGAGCCTGAAGGAGAAGGAAGGGATGAAAATTCCCTCTCTACCTTGGGATTTCATATCAGTGATCTCCCTGCAGGAACAACTCCTATGAAAAATATTCCATTGCCTGCTTTACCTAACTTCATGGTTTGTCCCTTCCAAGATCCCAGATGAATTTCTTGAATTTGATATATTATGCAAAAGTTATGATTATGTTACTAATGCTCAGAAGTTGAAACTGTTTCCAGCAACATTAAAAGGAAATGCTTTAAGATGGTTCATGAGCCTTGGAAGTTAGGTAATCACAACATGGGAACAGATGAAACAGAAATTTGTGCTTAAATATCAAGACTATTGTCAGACAAGAGAAAAGAGGGAGGAAATATTCAACATGGCACAAAAGCCGGACGAGAATTCGGAGGACTATGTGGAAAGGCTGCAGTATAATCTGTAGAGATCTGATCATCCGAATGTAAGTAAAGAAATTCGTAAAACAATATTACTTAGATAGTTTATGATGATTGTTTAGATATGTTAAATATGCTTATGTATGTAAACATATCTAAGGAATTACATGATGAGATTGGTTGAACTTTCTAAGAGGTGTTCATGGTTTTATGAACAGAGTAAGTACAGAGATCCCACCTATTCAAGAGTGTAAATCAGCCATGGAGCAACAAGCTAAAAATAGGTAATTTATTCGAAGAATTTAAAACCGAGATGTTAAGTTTCACACAAATTGACACTTTGCAGGTTAAGAAGAAGCAGGCTGAAGCAGAAGCAACTCTGCCTGTCTTTTGCCCGAAGTGCAGAGACAAACATCCACTAAGGGAATGCCCATTGGAAAAAATACCAATCTGCACCCTTTGTGAGAAAGACCATGAAACAAAACAATGTCCATCTCTACCAGGAATAAAGGCAGCATTGCAGCCAACGGAAGAAGAAGCTGAAGCAGTTTACCTGCTAACTCAAAGAAGGCAATGGAAACCAAAAGGACAAGGTATGAACTCTAGTATGCCATTTAATCGTTGGAATAATTATTCTGCTTTCGGTCAAACAAATTACCCTCCCTTCAATCAAATGCAATACCCACCCTTCAATCAAATGACTTCTACCCAGCAAAGAATTCAAAACCCTCCCCTTTTTATCCTTCAATGTGGACTCTCGTCCCCACAGCAGCCCATCTTTCTTTAACCCTTGGGAATTAAAATTTTGAGAAGCCACACCTCCCCGCATTCAAATCAATTACCTCAATTTTAACAACCACTTCCTCTGCCATCAAATGCTCCACCAAATAACCAAATGAGACCCCAGATACCTGTGCAACCAAATCCTAACCCCAATAATAAAGTTGTGCAAGTCATTGATATTTAGAATCAGTCTATATTTCCTACTATGAAATGTAATGATATTCATTTAAGATCCGGGAAAATAGTAGAGCCTATTATTGATGACATAACTTCTTCTGATTGTGATAAAGAGGAAACTGAGAAACATAAGAAATCACAACCACCCTCTAACAAGGGTATTGAAATAACAGAACCACCATTCCCCGAGCGTTTAGTTTTAACTAGAACGCCTGAAACACCTGCTTTTAACCTTCTAGGGGAATTGCAAAACTTGTATGTTAAAATTCCACTTTTACAAGCATTAAGAGACAAAATTAATTTATTTAACACTAAGGGATATTTGTGTTAAGAAACCTGGTAGGAAAACTAAGGACCCCCTTACAGTACATGTGATGGTAGACTTGTCCGCATTAATGTCCGGAAAAGCCCCTCCTGTGAAATATGGTGATCCCGGCCAACCTACAGTGACAGTTCAGATTGGTAAAACAATGATTCCCCAAGTTCTGGTAGACTTAGGTGCTGCAATTAACATAATGACTCTTGTAACTTCACAATTGTTACAGCTGAATAACACAATCTGAGATACACCCACCATTCTAGAGTTGGCTGATCGTTCTACAATTAAACCTGAAGGAGTTGTTGAGGATCTACTTATCTCAGTTGAATCCTGGAAATACCCAGCTGATTTTGTTGTATTGCAGACTAAAACAAAGCTGGGGGGACATCCCTTAATTCTAGGAAGGACATGGCTGGCCACAGCTGATGCTTTTATCAGTTGCAGATCTGGTTCAATGACCATCTCTAATGGTTATGAAACAAAACAGCTTACTCTTTATCCTCATGCTACACCAATAATTAATAATGAAGATTCTATGTGGATGGATTATGATGATAATGCTGTTCAGCCTATTCAAACTATTGGACAAGCTTTAACTCTTAAAGACATTACAGAGGATGAGATAATTAATAATTTTATTTGTAAACCTTCTTCTGTCATTGCTGAAACACACAATCAATTAACTGCAATTTTTGAAACTGATACACAAGAAAAGATCAAATCTGAAGACTCATCTCAGACTTTAACCACTATCTCATCTAAAAGCATAACAGTTGAAATTGAACCCTGCAAGACATTAAACATAAATCCTGATCTAACAGATGCTGAAACACAGCAATTAATGAAGTTATTGCATGAATATAAGGAAGCATTCGCATGGGATTACACGGATATGAAAGGAATCTCTTCTGAATTATGTACTCACCGAATTTATATTAAAGAAGGATGTCGACTAGTCTGTCAACCCTAAAGACGAATGAACCCTAATTTAAGAGAAATTGTTAAAGAAAAACTTCAGAAATTGCTTAATGCAGGATTTATATACCCCATATCTGACAGTAAATGGGTTTCCCCATTGGTAATAGTCCCTAAGAAAAACGGGAAATGGAGAGTGTGTGTTGACTACAGAGCCTTAAACAAAGCTACTCAAAAGGATCACTTTCCTTTACCTTTCATTGATCAGGTGTTGGATAGTCTGTCAGGGAAGAAATTCTTTTCTTTTCTAGATGGATTCAAAGGTATAATCAGACAAGAATCACACCCCAAGACCAAGACAAGACCATCACTAGCCCTTGGGGAACTTTTGCTTATAGAGTTCTTCCATTTGGGCTATGTAATGCACCAGCAACTTTTCAGAGGGCTGTTATAGGAATATTTTCTGATATGCTGAATGACTCTATGGAAATATTTATGGATGATTTTACTCCTTATGGTGTGTAGTTTGAAGATGCATTGCAAAATCTTGAGAAGGTACTTAAACGATGTATACAATCTCACCTCTCCCTAAGTACTGAAAAATGTCATATGATGATGAGTGAAGGAGTAGTGCTTGGACATTTTATTTTATCTCAAGGTATTCAGGTAGACCCATCTAAAATATTGGCCATTCAGAATCTTCCTGTTCCTAAAACACAAACTGATGTGAGAATTTTTCTAGGACATGCTGGATACTACAGAAGATTTATTAAACATTTTTCTAAGATAGCTTCTCCATTATTTGTGTTGCTTATGAAAAATGCTGAATTTAAGTGACCACTGCTTTAAAGCTTTTCAAGAACTCAAGCATCAGCTTGTTCATCGGCCCTATTTTGAGGGGGCCTAATCACCCTCCTCTTTCATATCTTCTCGACAAGCCCGACCGTAATTGAGTCAGTTTTTTTGTCAAGAGTGAAAATCATCTTCCTTATGCTATCTACTTTATCAGAAGAATATGACCGCCTTGTATTTAATTATATGAAGCATTTAAAAGGAGTTTTTGCAGTAATTTATGCTACTACAAATTTCGCCCTATATCGTTATTCTACTTTGTGCACACTGACCACTCAGCTATTAAGTATTTAATCAAAAAATCTGTTACAAATGCTAGAGTTACCAGATGGCTATTATTACTGCATGAATTTGATATCACAATTGTAGATCGGCCTGGTAAAGAAAATGTGGTGGCTGATTTCCTTTCACTGTTAAAAACTGACAATGATATTCCAGTAGATGATTCTTTTCCTGATGAGTATTTGTTTGCAGTTTCTGCTCACTCTCCATGGTATGCAGATATTGCTAATTATTTGGTTGCAGGAAAATTACCATCACACCTGTCATACAGAGAAAAGAGGAGAATTTTTCAACAAAGTGTATAATGGGATATGGTTGTCTTTTCTACACAGATTTACTCAGAAATCCGAAGATGCATTAGGGAAGATGAAGTATATACATACCGAAGCTTTCATAAAGGCCCCTTGTAGAGGGCAATGCTGATGGAGAACATCATACACCGACATAAATATGGGTTACTATTGGCCCTCATTATTCAAGGATGCAAAGAAATATGTAAGGCTTTGTGACAAATATATGAGAATGGAATAACCTTATTGATGTAGATTGGAAACAATTAAACCCCCAGGTAGTTTCTGAACCATTTGAAAGATGGGCCTTGGATTTAATAGGACCCATTAATCCTCCATCCAATCAAAGAACTTATATATTAGTCTCTACAGACTATATGACTAAATGGGTGGAGGCCAAAGCACTTATTAGAGCCAATGAAGAGGCTGTCCTAGCTTTCTTATTTGAAGAAATCTTCACCAGATTTGGAATTCCTAGAGAGCTAGTTACAGATGGAGGACCTCCATTCAATTCTCATGGTTTTAAGTCTACCCTTCAGAAATATCATATTCATCATAGAATGACTACACCATACCACCCTCAGGCCAATGGGCAGGTGGAAAGCACAAATAAAGTATTAGAAGCCATTCTAACTAAAACAGTGAAGGACAACCGGAAGGATTGGTCTCAAAGGCTCCCTGAAGCAGTATGGGCTTACAGAACTACTTGGAGAAACACTACATGTTTTTCTCCATATGAATTGGTTTATGGTAAAAATGTTGTTTTTTCTGTGGAATTTGAAATTAAAACTCTAAGAACTGCTTTAGCTGTTAATCGTGATTTGACTGATGTGCAGACAGCTAGGTTGCAGCAGCTTCTTGAGTTGGATGAAAAGAGATTAGATTCCATTCACCAAACAACCATGATTCAACAACAGAGAATGAAGTGGCATGACAAAATTATCAAACACAAGCAGTTCCAAAAAGGTAATTGGGCCTTGTTGTATGACTCTCGGTTTGAAAATTTTCAGGGTAAGCTACGTACACGTTGGCTTGGACCATATGAGGTAGTTGTTGTTTTTTCTAATGGAACGGTAAGACTTTTAACAATTGATGATTCTAAAACACCTTTACTAGTCAATGGTCATAGGCTTCGTTTATATCAGCGCCCTGTTTCTAAAGAGGATTTCAAGACTGCTTGCATGACTGATATTCATTATCTTTTTCTAGGGGAGTCTTCTGCTCCTCACAGCATTTAATTTTATGCACTGTATTTTTTAGATTAGATTTAGAACTAATAATCCCTGTCAAGGGTTGGCATATTACAATTGAATTTTGCAGATCCTGGAAAAGCTCATTAAAGAGGACAGATTCATCATAAGAAGATCTGAAGCTTCAATCACAGAAGCTTCTTCCCTTCATTTTATCCCATTTCCTAGCAATATCCCTTCACCCCATTTCTACATTATTTCCCTTTTTCCATTTTTCCCACTTCTACCATTCCTGAAATATCATCCTTCAGCTAGTATTTCCTATCCCTTACTGCTGGAATTATCCCTTATCAAACACTTCCCCCACTTGTTTCAAACCCAAGTCATTTATCCCATTTTCCTGATTTTTCCCGTTGCTGAAACACCAGTTTCAGCAACATGTCGTTCATTTTTCTGTTGCTGAAACACCAGTTTCAGCAACCTGTCATCATTAAAACATCATTTCTTTCCGCTGCTATACAAGTTTTTTTAGTTCTCCACGTTTACGCTTCAGATCCTTTGGGTGAAAATTATTCACTACTGAGCAGATCCTGTTACACTCCTGTTTTAAATTTCAGAGAAATCTACAGATTCTTCCATTTATATCAAGCCATTATGAAGCACTCTACACTTCGAATTATTAAACCAAAGGTAAAAATGTAAGGTATGTGGTTTTAATGTAATGCAGTTAAATTATATATTAAAGAGAGGATCTCGCTCATAATGGTTGCAATCTCCACACGCCCAATCATCATTGCACCATACGTAGGGGGGGGGATTTCGAAAACTGAATAATCATTTCACATTAACCAATCCTCCGTCACTTTTCATTCCATTTCCGCCGTCATTGAGACTCTGCATCCTCTGTTGCAACAACTAGCTTGACCAAAGCCTGTGTTTCTGTCTTCTGTGCCTCTGCATCTAACTCAAGCTAGTAGCCATGGGAGGGTCGGCTATCAGACACGAGCCTGGTTCGATAAATCTTCTTCAAATGTTCCCGGAAGCCTATCAAAATTTTCCAACAAGCAGGATGGACAGCATATTTTGAAAGGTTGGGAGAATTTGATCAGGAACAAGTTTTAGAGTTCGCACAGAACCTTCAGGGGAATTTCTCAGTGGTTCAAGGGGTCTGCATTGCAGTTACAGAGGAGGACATAGTTCAAGTTTCAGGTTTGCCGGCTATTGGGACTCGCTAGTTCAGTAGGAAGCAAGTAATTTTAAATGCACAGCAAGATTTTCTTCATCCAGATGAACCAGTTGAACTTAAAGGCCGCGGTGTAAGTCTGCATTCACTTCCTCGACCATGGCCAACAGTAGCAGAATTCATCAAGCACTACTTGACATGCGAAGGGCATTACCAGGTAGTCTACCAACACGACTTCGTTTTGATGAATCATTTAATGAATGGCCGATTAGTTAATATTCCCTATTATCTGCTTGGGTGTATCAAAAACATGTCCTATTATTGCAGACGGGCTAAATTCCCATTGTTATCCCTCACCCATCATCGTTTATGCCAATTGTTAATTCAGAGGGGTTTTTCTCAGCAAAACCCCCCTCTGAATAATCCACTCCTTATTCCCCAGCAGGTTGAAATTCCTCAGCAGGCCCAAATCCCCCAAAGTTCCCAAGAAACTCCTGAGATTCCTTATGAAAGGCAACTGGACGATATCCCAGACTCCCCAGTAATTCCATCCTCAGAGCCAGTTGACCCAACCCCAAGTTCGTCCCACTTAGCAGAGTCAACCATTCCCACTATTTCTATCCCTAGTGATGACTCTCTAACACCCCCATCCTCGCCTACTCATAAAAGGAAGAAAAGAACCCCAACAGTCTCTGTCTCAAAACGACGAACAAGGGCCAAATTCCAAATTTACACTTCTTCCGAAAGCCCTTCCCCCAGAAAAGAACCTTCCCCTACACAGAAAAGGAAAGATAGTGACTTCTCTGCTTTCCTACCAAAAAGGAAAATGAAGATGACTGTTGAAACAGGAGTTACTCCCATTTCCCCTGACCCCGCCACTATTCTGTTGAAACTTCAATCTTCACCCCCATTTCAAATCCCCCAACCCGTCTCGTTCGGTGGCACTGCCACACAAGAACCAGTGCCCCGGGATAATACGACATCGTTTATGGCTCAAACAGTGACTGTTACACAAGAACCAGTCACTTACCCAGCGGCTGAAACACAAGAACCAGCCACTGTGGTACAAAAATCATACACCAAGCATGATGATACAGAGAAACTAGCTGTAGCTGCTCCACAAGAACCAGCTACAGCTGTGGATCAGCGGACAACTCCAGTAGAATCAACCAGCACACAGGGTTCACATACTATGGTATCTTTATTGGAAGAAAATGAGTTTTTGAAGTCTGAGCTAGAAGCCTATAAGAATGAATTAATCGAGGCACAAGAAGCCTTTGATAGAGAATTGAATCTCTATATGCTAGCACACACAGCATCAGCACAAAATAGGGAGCCATGCAAAGAATACATGTGCCATGAGTGTGGTAATATTTACCAGCAGGCAGGCTACAAAGTAGTCAAAATTCAGGTATCTGAGGCATCTACATCAGCTGCAATTAAAGAAGAATACCCTACTGCTCCACAAGAACCAGTAGGGCTCTCAATAAATGTAGAAAAAGAAACTAAACCAAAGATATCTCACCCTGTGCTGGTCAGCTCAGCCACTCAGACAGAAACACAACCACAGATATCTTGTCCTGAGCTAGTCAGCTCAGCCACTCAGACAGTACCACAACCACAGGTATCTTGCCCTGAGTTAGTCAGTGCAGCCACTCAAACAATGTCCCAACCCAGTACTTCTAATGCCAGGACACAGACCCTGCCATGGAATCAATTAGAACTGATGAACAAATGGAAGAAACAATATGCTGAAGAACAAGATACAATATTACAGCAGCACAAGTTAGCATGGCAGAATCACATGTATGCCAACTGGGATAGTTGGGAACAGATGTTGCAACAACTTAGGGATTCCAAGAAGGAAGTCAGGGAATCAAAGGAAAATATGGCCTTGATGTTTTCATTAGTGTAGAAGTTGATGGCTACCCACAAACCCTCTGTAAATTACTCTCTCTTCCTTTCTGAACGATTAATTTATTTTCAATTAAAAGCAACAAAGGATGGGAGACCTCATGAATTGCTTACTTCAGAACAATTTGTTGAGACTTTTGTTGAGGCCCCTGAAAGTGACCAGCATTTGCTGTGCGAACTTTACCTCCATAATGAGGCCATTCCTGACAATAAAAGAGTCAATCTCATTCCAATTGCAGGTGATATACAAATAAGGGCATTTGTTTCATTTTTGGCCAATCATCTCACTTGGCAAACTGCGTTTATTGCAAGCAGTCATAATGAGGAGAATAGGCTCCTTTGGATTAGACCAGAAACTTTAAGTCTAGCCATGTTTATAGCACAATATCACCAATTCTTACAGAAGCCAGGAATGCATAGGTACATGCAACAACTACAGGCTTCAACACTTTTGAAGTGTCAACAGAAAATCAGAGTAAAGGAGGATGCTGCATTGAAGGCCAATACTATGTTTTGGCAACAGTCATGTAAAGAAAGACAAGACTATCACCCTTTTAGCCCTGATAATCTCCAAGCTGCGCTTTCCAGGGTACCTACTTATATGAGATGCATTCGACATTGTGGAGAAAACTGGATTGGCTACCATTTTAATTTTCCAATTTTATGGTTGCCTTCAGAGAAATATCAGTGTCACTACCAATTGGCTGGCAGAGATGAAGCCTTAGCATGGCAACAATTGCAGAACAATAGAGGATTCCGAGCTCCTACAGATGCCACCTTCTCCAGCTACTGCTTGAGCAATTTGCATGCATAGAGTCAGTACTCAGACTTTAACTCAGACTAGGAGTTGCCTGAGGACATGCAACATTTTCAGCTGGGGGGATGTTAGGACTCCACTATGTAGCATTTTTACTGTATACTTTGACACCATCTTACCTTTATAACCATGTTTAAAAAGGATTCCATTATCATTTTCATTTACTTTATCCCAAGGTATATAAAATCCTATTCTTTATTATATGTTTAATCTGTTTACGTATAATTCCATAATACTCTTATATTTTATCATTAATCGAAGTGGATTGTTGCTAACATAAGTCTAAAAGATCGCAGATAAGTTATATGCTGTGCTGGAACAATCGGCCGTTGCTGAAACAGTCAAACTTCGTTGCTGAAAGAACCGACTCCATTGCTGAAACAGTTGACTTCGTTGCTGAAACAGCCAGCAAGCACGCAAATTCCGTCATTCATAATTTGCGATTCTGGAAGAGTATTTTGTGGAACAATGGCAACAGCATGAAGACGTGGTTACACGGATTATTCTGAAGATAGTATTCTTGTTGTATCTGTTGTAACAATATCTTTTTATGGAAGAAAAGAATAGTCCTGTTTTAAGAAAGAAGAACAGAATTGGGATAAACGTAGATTTTCTCTCATGTAATTGTAAGAGATGTCTCCTCTTTAAAAAGAGGAGACATCATCATTAGAGGAGAGTTCGAGTTTGAAAGCTACAGGAGAACATTGTACTTGAGAGACTGGAGCTAGACTCCATCTGTAATGTATCATTTCTTTTGACAGATGAATAAAATCTTCTTTTGAGCGCTCCAATTTAATTCTTTCCCTGGGGAATCTTGTGAGAGGGAAAGGGCCCGCCTTCCTCACAAGATTCACCCTTCTGTCCCTGTAATTTGTTTAATTTCTTTATGTTGTTTGCACTTTACTTTAATTCTGTTGCTAAGACACCAGTTACACAGTTCTGTAGTTTATTGAATATTCTGTTTCCTTAACGCTGCATGTGTTCAGTACATTCATTCTTAAGAGGTTGGGAAATCTATTTCTGTTATATGTTTGAATGTGTGATGCTGGGAAGCAGGTGCTGAAGGTTCCTGTACAAAGGAATAGGGTCCTGCTCCCACTAATTGCCTTTCTTTTCCTGCAGTGTGGTTAGAAACAGGAGACAAGTGCTGAAGGTTCCTGTTCATGGGAATAGGGTCTTGGTCTCTTGAGTTATCTTTTCTACAGAGTGATTAGTGTCAGGCAGCAGGTGCTGAAGTTCCTATTTAAAGGAATAGGGTCCTGTTCCTGTTATGGTTGATTGGTTTCCTTTCCTGCAGATTGATTTCCCTTTATTTGGATTCTAAACTGCAACCTAGGAATTACTTTTGCTATAACATAATTGACTTCAACTTTGATTAAACAGAGTGTGAATAATTAGATTTGTATGATTGGTAATTGTGTGGCTTTTTACTACAACATTGTTTTTGCTTTTGAAATTGAGCATATCCAGTGCATGATTGTCTTTGGAATAAAAAGACTTCCTCGGGTTGACAATTTATGTGGAGCTTGAATTGTGAAAACAATTAAAGCGACCAACACCTAGGTTTTTCACATTATTTCTCTGGTTGTTCAATGGGGAGGAAATATTCAGCTGTGTTTGTTATTTTCAAAATTATGGCTTTCAAAAGGCCTCACACGAGGCCATATACCTCACAATAGATAGTCCCTGCTTTGCCAGATCCATAAATATTGGTTTCTAAAAAGGCTCAGAAACCTGAAACTCCTTCAACCCCTGATCCCACATTTTCTACTCCTGGCAGCAGTTCTCATAACCCTTTCCAAGGAACTCTCTTTCTTGGAACAAGATACTCCTTCCACACCCATTTATCTTCAAGAACCTCAATTAGAAGAATATTCTTTCGAGTCTGTTTCTTTTACCTCCACTCAAGTTCAACAAAATATAGTTGTTGGTGCCTCTGCTATTGTCCATCAGACTACCCCCATATCAGTTTTGCCTCCACCTTCATTCACTTTTACAGTAGGTTCATCAACCTCAACTACCCAAGTAGTAGTTAACCAAGTTGTTAATATGGCAGCACCAGCTTTCTTAATGGATATATATGCATCTCTAAACCTTGCACAACCAATGAATGCCATGCCTCAAGAATACCTCAAATTAATTCCTCGTTTCACTGGAGAATATGAAGTAATTGCATAACAACATTTACCCTTGTTTTGAACTTTAGCTGAGAATTTAAATGTAGAACATCGTGATGTTGTGATGAGACTATTTGTGCAGTCTCTAAGTGGAGAGGCTAGAAAATGGTTCAAAGGTTTAATGAACGGTTCAATAAATTACTGGAAAGAGTTAGAAACTCAATTCACTCAGAGATGGGGAGGAAAGAGATATCATGGTTACTCATTGACAAAGTTTAATGCAATTAAAAGAAAGCCTAATGAAAAAATTTCTGAGTTTTTAAAAAGATTCAATAAATTGTACAATAGTTTACCCATAGAGATGAAGCCCCCCACCCCCCTGTAGGAGCAAAGGTGGTTTTTGCTGGGGCTTTTGAAGTTGATTTTAGCTTTACATTGAGAGAGAGAAGAGCCCCTACTCTTGAGTAGATATAAATAGTTTCTTTAGAGATTGAAGCTAATATGACTGCAGCTAGAAAGGCGAAAGGGAAACAACCAGTCCAAGAGAAGGGGAAGGCAAAAGAAGAATCATCACAAGATCTAAGAATTGAAGATATGAAAAAGGTGATAAAAAATTTGATAAATAAGCTAGCTAAGATGGAATTTGAAAATAAAAACTCCCAAATACAAGTACAACAAAACCGAGGGGGGTTTAACCCTCAATTCAGAAGACATCCCCTCCAAATCTTGCAGAGGGAAAGAAGAGATCAAGACCAGGTTCAAGCACCATTGTATATAGAAGTAGCACCCGGAGAGCCAGCAGAAAATGACCAAAGGGAGGCCAAGGATCAGGTATATGCTATGTATGCAATAAAAGAGGATGAAGAGGAAGATTGTGAGGGAGAATATGTTAAAGCTAAAGTATCTTTTCATCAAGATGAAATGAATGAATACTATAGGAAATTCACAGATTTCATGCAAGCTGAGTTACATAAAAAATATGATTTAAGGTCTAGAAAGAGATCTAGAGTGCAGGATAATGAAGGTGATAAAAAAGGTTCCATTCCTTCTCTAATGACGACTCCACTACAAAAGGACCCTGTGAAACAGGTCAGTAATGGGAAACAACCTATAAATTCACTTAATAGAACAAATATGTAGCAGGGTGAATCTTCCCAGAACAAATCAATTGGCACTAATATTTTGGAGAGAGTTGTTCCTGTACCCCAACAAGTGGAAAATTATAGAAAGAGTGAAGAAGAACTTGAAAAGAATGCTAAGAAAACTCATGCTTTCAGTTTGACAAAATATTTGGAGAAGGTTAAAATTTAGGTACCTCTTCTAGAATTATCTAAAATACCAATTTACAAGAAAGAAATTTCAGAATTTATTAATCTCACACAGGTGGAAGATATAAGTGACACGATGAACTTACAAGAAGAAAAGCCACTGGTCACCTTTGGTCCTCATGTAGAAGAAGTAGATCCCTCTGTTCCACCCTTCTATATTTCTCTGTTGTTTCATGATTATACCCTACATAATTGCATGTTGGACTCAGGAGTGTCCCATAATCTCATGCCATTGTCTGTTATGAAGGAACTTAACTTGCAGATTACCAAACCTTATAGGGATCTGTATTCATTTGATTCCAAAAGGGTGAAATTTGTTGGGTTAATTAAAGATGTAGCAGTTTCATTGGCACAAATCACAGTAAAGAGTATAGTCATGGATGTAGTGGTCGCTGACATCCCAGCCAGGTTTGGAATGCTACTGTCAAGATCTTGGGGAACAAAGTTGGGAGGTGTTCTAAAATTAGATTTCACTTATGCTATCATTCCGGTTTTTAATGGGGAAGAAGGGAGATTGTACAGGGAAACAAGGTTTGTGAAGACCACCTCTAAGAAATATGCAAGAAATTCCCCCATTTATAGTCAAGAAATAATAGATATTTCTTGTTTCATGCTGCATGAAGATGCAGAATTTGTTGAAGACACAGGGAAGCATCTCTCTTCAGCAGTTGTAAATAATGAGCCGCACTCAAGAAATATTTGGAAATGCTACTTTGATGGTGCCTACTCCAAGGAAGGCGCAGGTGCTGGATTATTGCTGATATCACTAGAAGGTAACCTCATGCCTTTCTCTTTTAAACTAGAATTTAATTCAACAAACAATGTGGCTGAGTACGAGGCCTTGATCTCAAGCCTTCAAGTTGCTAAATAGATGGGAGTTCAATTAATTTCAATTTTTGGTGACTCTGAATTGATAATAAGGCAGATTAAAAACCATTGTCAAACCAAGAATCCAAGGTTAAGATCATATAGGAATGAAGTCTAGGATCTGATAGAAAAATATTTTGACGCCTTCAATCTTTAGTTTATTCTGAGGGAGGAGAATAGATTGGCAGATTCTTTAGCAGTTGCAGCCAACACCTTCAAACCTCCAATAAATCCAAGGCTAAGTATGAAATCGAAATTAGAAATAGACCTTCTATCCTTGACAATGTGAAACATTGGCAGATGTTTGAAGATGATGAACAGATAAATTAGTTCCTAACCATGATTGGAAATTTTGAAGATGCTGAGATAGACCAATAGGAAGAAAAAACAGAGTAGAAAGCATAAATAAGAAGCCTTAAGCAGTAAATAGGTGAAAAAAAGATTATCCAATTGAAAGATAATGTGCTCCCTAAAGGGTCGGTTCCCCTTGAAATATTATTAGATCCTAACGATGTTGTTGTTGATTCAAAGAAAACACATCAGGAATAAGAGATGGAATATTGTAATTTGGGAATTCTGCAGGAACCAAAAATAGTGAAATTGTTCAAGGGTGTTCCAAAAAATTACAAAGAAATATACATTGATATTTTTAAGAAATATACAGATGTGTTTTGCTAGTCATATGAATACCTAAAAACATATGACAAAAGCATAATTCAACAGAAGATTCCATTGAAAGAAGGAATCAAACCACATGGGCAGAAGCTCAGATAGATCAATCCATTGTTGCTAGCTCCAATCGAGAAAGAAGTGAAGAAGTTGTTGTAGGCAAAAATTATAGTCCCTCTCAGTTATTCAGACCGGGTTTCTAATCTGGTCATTGTAAGAAAGAAGAATGGAGAGATAAGATTGTGTGTAGACTTCATAAATTTGAACAGAGCTTCTCTAAAATATAATTACCCTTTGCCGAAAATGGATTATATCTTACAGAAGGTGATAGGAGCTTACATGTTGTCTATGGTTGACAGATTTTCTGGGTATAATAAGGTAACAGTAGAAAAATAAGATCACAGGAAGACTTCTTTCACGACGCCCCGGGGAACCTTCATGTATGCAAGGATGCCATTTGGCATTTACTAACGTAGGTGAAATGTTTTAGAGGGCCATGGACATAGCCTTTGTTGGTGATAGGTTTGTAGTTATAGATATGGATGATGTAACCGTTTTCTCAGGATCAGATGATGAACACTTGGAGCATCTACAAAAAAAATTCAAAAGTGTAGAAATTTTGGTCTGTCATTAAATCCAAAGAAATCTTTATTTGCCATAGAAGAACGTAAATTATTGGGTCACATGGTTTCCAAACAAGGAGTAAAGATTGACCCAACAAGGGTGGAAGTGATTCAGACGATTCCTTTACCCAGAAGGAAGAAAGATATCCAGAGATTCCTGGGAAAAATAAACTTTCCAAGGAGATTTGTGCCCAATTATGCTGAGATCGTGAGAAGTATAACAGATATGTTGAAGAAAAATGCAGAAGTGAAATGGGATAAGGAATAAAGAGATGTATTTGCTAGAATAAAGGAAGCAATGCAGGAAGATCTAGTTTTGATTAGTCCGGACTATCAAAAATCCTTTTAGTTATTCTCACTTGCATCCCCTACTAATATTGTTGCTGTGTTGTTGTAGAAAAATGAAGACAGTAAGGAGCATCCAGTTGCATTTTTCAGCAAAGCTCTTAGAGATGCTGAGCTCAAATACAATATTATGGAGAAAAAATTATATGCTTTGGTCAAAACACTGAAAGCCTTTAGGACTTATGTGTTGTCGTCCCAAATAACTGCTTATGTTCCTAATTCTATTGTGAAAGACGTTCTGGTCCAAAGTGACGTTGAAGGAAAAAGGGGGAAGTAGATAGCAAAAATCCAAGAGTATGATTTGGACATCAAACCCACCAAGCTGGTCAAGGGACATGGGTTAGCGAAGTTGTTGACAGAGACAAATTTTCAAGCCTTGGGAATTAATATGTTGGCACCAGTGGATGGATTTGTTAATGAAGAAGGTCAAAGAAAGTCCAAAACAGGTATTCAGTACAAATTTTTGTGCTCTTATTGGTATAAATATATTGTGCATTACCTGTGTTTCTTTTCCTGTCCAAATTCACTAATAGAACAAAATACAGAGCTCTCAAGCTCAAGTCTTAGCCATATGTTATCGTAGAAGCAAAGCTATACTAGAAAGGTCTTGTTGGTATTTTTTTGTTATGTTGGACCGAAGGAGAATCTATTGAAGTCACCAAACAATATCATGAAAATCTGTGTGGAGGACATTATAGTTGGAAGGTCAATACTCATAAAATTATCAAGTTAGGTTTCTATTGGCCAAACATATTTGCAGACGTTTATAGATTGGTCAGGAGTTGTCAAAAGTGTCAGCTGTTTTCTGAAAAGAAAAAACTTACTCCATTACCTCTCATTCCAGTATTTATTGAAGAACCTTTCAGGCAATGGGGATTAGATTTTATTGGAGAGATCAATCCACCATCAAGTGGACATTTCAAGTGGATTCTGACTGCCACTGATTATTTTACGAAATGTGTTGAAGCAATACCCACTAAGAAGCTGAATGACCAAGTGGTGATGAACTTTCTATAGGAAAACATTTTCATCAGATTCGGATGTCCAATCAAAATTTTGACTGATAATGCTCAGGTATTCAAATCTTCTTGTTTCATTAATTTCTGTCAAATTTATAATGTAATTTTATCACATTCCACAATGTATCATCCCCAAGGGAATGGATTGGAAGAGTCTTCAAATAAGACATTGGTAAGAATCTTGAACAAGACAATCACCGGGAATTAGAAGGATTGGGATATGAAGTTGAAGTTTTCCCTTTGGGCAGTTCGAGTCACTACCAAGAGATCTACTGCGAAGTCTCCCTATGAAATGGCTTATGGAACTCAAGCACTGGTAAGAATATTAAACAAAATAATTGAATCAAGTGAAAACAGAAACAAAGTCAGGGATAACCTGATTACTTATCAGGTAGAGATGAAGTCTATATTTGACAGAAAAGCAAAAGAAGTTCTCTTTCAAGCAGGAGATTTGGTACTGAGATGGGAAACTAGTCGAGAAGAAAAGGGGAAGCATGTTAAATTTGACCCTCTCTGGTATGGTCCATACAAGATATCTGAGGAAAGATCAAATAACACATTCATTTTGGAAGATATAGATGGAGAGTCAGTGCAACTTCCTGTGAACGGGCAATATCTGAAGCATTATTTACAGCATTAAAAGTCAACATTCCACCATTGTAAATACCGGATTGCTCATTGTTCATATTTCACCAAGCAATAGTTGACTCCATGCCCAATGGATAAGGCACTAATATGCGGTTCTTAGCGCTTCTGTGGAAAAAAGCACTATCCCCAAGTAGAGCCAAATGTTGTGGCTTATTTGCATTTACCTTTGAAATATTTTTCAAAACACCAAAAAATCATATATGATAGAAAATGTAAATTTTTGAGTGTAGTATATAGAAGAATTTTGATTTATATGTTGATACATTAACATTACATGATGAGATGTGAAGGTGGGTCGAGTCGGACTCATTCACATACAGAACAGTTCAAGAGCCGTACTGAAGGGCACTTTTAGAACATTGCACACCGGACAAGCTCGAGTTAGGCTCATTCGCAAGATCAGGAGAGATCGACGCTTTTAAAAGACTGAATAAAGCTCAGGAAGAATAATGGAGTTGCAGATCAGCGATGGTAGAAAGCAAAGGAATTGACTAAGACATAAACACTTAGAAGATTTCCAAAGGAGGTGATCAGACAGTGAGGATTGAATCACAGATCTCAAGGGGAAGAGACCGACGGCTGAGATGACATCACAGGTTAAACAACATATCTTGCGATGCAATGAGGATAGGAGCCATGTGTCGGCATATCGCAATTTTGCATCGGTGGTAGTTGAGTTTATGGGTTAAGGACTTCACAAGTTAAATGAAATAACTTGTGATGTGGTAAGAATTAAAACTTGCGATGAGATAAAGGGAGGAGCCACATGTTGGCACAACGATCCAGCGCATATCGCACATTGACGGGTTTATATTTTATCATTAAGACTTCGCAAGCTAAAGTATTTGGGTTACACTGTGACAAGGACGGGAGATGGCAGTGTGAGACGATACAGCGGGGCCGTTAGATCTCGTGAAGATCTACGATGGAGATTACGTCACACTTCGCATCGGCATTTGTATTGTCTACCGTTTAACTTATATGCTGAGTTCGCCAATATGCAATGGACCGTGATTTGCCACCATATTGTGGGACCCTATAACCACTGTTCCACGTATATGTAAGTGGTTGAGTTATGTGTGATATGTTTTAAAGTGAATCGTTGTTGATTGCGCACACATGTATGTTGAATAAACTCTAGTATAGTAGTCCACTACGTATGTAAAGGGATTTTATGTGGGCCATAACCCACAGGTCCACGGTAATTTTTAAAATGCATTTTCGTGATGCGGTGGGAATTGATCACGTAGCGCACATCGCAAGTTTCCAAAGATATGTGCTAAGGAAAATTTAAAGGCAATGAAATGCGAAGTGCGATGTTGGCACGAACGCGATGTGGTTCCAAGATGAAACCTAAAGGATTTAAAGTCTGGGCTGATGAGTTTTGTGTGCCAATTTATGAAGAAATAGGCAAAACAGGACAAAGAGGCTCGGGTAAGTTCCCCAACGCAGATCAAAGGAGAAGAGGCAAAGTCAGGTAGCAGGCGACATGATGACAACGTTTGAAGCACAGGGGCAGAGGCAGAGTTGGGCAGAAGAACGTATAGCGGCACCGTTGGAAGCACGACAACTGGGTCAAGTTGGGCACCGAGGCGTCATTACAGAACTGTGCAACTACTGCATCGTAACCAAAAAGGACACCTCGGCACTTCGGGAGGACGCATCAACAACATCAGATTCAACAAAACAAACAATATTTCCAATTTTAATTTATTTTCTTAGTATGAATGCATAAGTAATATTAACAGTTTAGGTAGTCGAGTAGTTTCAAGAAGTTCAGCAGTTACGAACCAATTTGATGTATTTAATTAGATTCCAAAGGTGTTCTGAGTTTTGGACCTCTGGATGATTGTTAATTTGGTACTGAATTTTTTGAGAAACAAATGAAAGAAGATCAAGTTTCCTACACTTGTTGATGTTGATATGTCTTTCTAGTTTTGCTCTGTGTTTATTCCTCTTTGAATGAAGTGAATTAATGTAGTAGTCGGTCTCTTAATTACATCTGTGTAAAAGTTAAACAACCTTAATTTTTGCTCCTTCACCTCATCTCTTCTCTCTTCACAAACTCCTGATGAAACTTTAAAGTAATAGATTTTGTGTTTGCAGCATATTATTTTGACTTTCCTCTCTCTCCATGAATTTCCTCTGAAACTTAAAAGTGATAGATTTTGTTTCTCAGCATATCACTTCGAGTTTCCCTTACAGTTCTTCTTTTCATTTCATTTAGATATCAACAGTTTATGGCTTTGTTAAGCCTTTCATTATATCAGATTATTGAATGTATTAAGTAATTAGATTCCAAAGGTGTTAAGTAAAGGCCATTTGATATTATAATTATGACATACATTTACAAAATTTCTTAAGCACTGATTCCTTACCACATCCAATGGATTGTTTCTTGAGATACAACAGGTTGGATAAGTTATGTGTTACTAAAGTTAAGCGATTGCAGCTAATTAGAGAAGCTCACACCTCCAAATTTGCAAGGCACTTTGGTGTAGGGAAAATAGTATCCAACTTGCACATGCATGTGTATTGGCCCAAGATGAATCATGAGAGGATGCATGTTTTTTTGTACTCATGATCCTAGTAACAAGAAACAAGGTCTATATCATCTCTTCCAATATTTTCTTTGAGATGAAATAAGTGATCGTCAAACAAATTTCAAACAAAACCACATCCATAGATAGTATTTTAGTGTGCACCATCAAAAAATAAACTTTGTCTAAACAACCTGAGCGTGCCCACAAGCCTTGGTGGCTTTTGAATAATAAAATTCTTATAATATGAAAGTAAACCAAGGAATTGGTTAAAGGTTTTAAAAGATGGAGCTAAACTTTCTTCAAATAAAATTCAGTTCCATGCTAGTCAAATTCCCCAAAGGACTAAAAAGTAAGTGCTTGAAAATGCTACAAGTATGTATATCCTTCTATTTTATCCATGTTCCATAAGTTTGTGAGGCCCAATTGGTTCAAGGTCCCTCCAAATCTGTTGAGAATAAGTACAAATACCAAAGACCCTCCTCCTTTATTTTCTTTAAACTATCATAGGTTAGTACCTTATTAGTAAGAGAAAGCCACATAAATAAAATGGTTTTTTTGCATAGCATTGACTTTCGAAAGTTTCTTCCACTACCAGGATTCATTTTTTATCCTTGGATATATCAACGCCTCGTAAACTAGTTTATATTAATAACTATCTCCAACCTTATTTTTGCCCAAGGAAGTTCATCCTCAATTGGACTAAGTCTAATATGTGCCCCTTGAAGAGTGGATATGTATTTATTCCAACCACTTTCCCACTCACCAAATTTAAATATGTATCACTCAACCATCCTTGTGACTAGATGGTGGAAAATGTTGTATTTGACATTGAATCTAATGCAATTTTTCCAATCATTTCAAAATGGTAAATCAATTCATTGGTAAGGAAGTTATTTCTATCATCACTTATAATTGCATCAACATCCGCTCTAACTTGTGGTCAATTGCTAACTTTCTAGGCTAGGAAGGATCCAATTACAAGAAAAACAAGGTTGGATATTTTCATTGGTTTGACATATTATGGATTTTTTTCCTTTCCCTACAATCCAATCCATCACTATATTGGGGACTATGTATTTTTTAATTAAAAATATTATTTGTATAATCTCTATAGTGATCATATTCCATAGTGATTTTTTAGTAAGTGACCATCCAAATATATGTATATCCTTTAGACCCCACTCTCCTAATGCATTTGGAGCTACAATATTTCTCCTTGCATTGATGTCTAAAGTTTGGAAGGGAAAATATCTAGCAACAACTTCATCAAGTTAATCGTTGAGCTTATATGGATGAAGAGGACATTTAGTCTCATTGAATTCCATTCCCATGGATTTTTTATCAAGGAGTGGAATATCCCAATAGGCACTAAGCTCTCAATGTGATCCAAAACAAAAATCAAAACATCTATGAATAGAATATGGGTGAGTGCTTTTGTCTTTCCTACCCTTATACCTTACACAATTCCCATCCTTTTAACATCAGTCAAAGCTCTAATAAAACTTTTTGCCACAAGAAGAACATGCAGATGGATATAGTACAACCTTGTCTCAATGATCAATATTGGATAATTGTATTATTTTTCATCCATATTAATGCTTTTAGAGTGGAAATAATGGAGGAAGCAATGCACAAGACCCTTTTTTATTAGAAATCATTTTTTGGAAATTTTCGTGTCAAACAATTAAGGAGCCATTTTGAGGCCTTAAATGAACACCTTTTGTGGTCCCAAACTTGCTATGGACCTAGACTCCACAATCTACACATTGATACATTTCCAACAGTGAAAAAATCACCTCAATCAAAACTTGTATGAGAAGTTATGTCTCTCGGAAGTTGACCTATGGAAATTAACCATAATGATTTGAGAGCATGCCACATTAGCCCCTATTATTAGTGGAAAAAGAGATAGCCATGTGATCATGATAAGGATATTCTATAAGATTTAATATTTTAACTCTAGTTAAGGGTTGAAGGAGTCAAACCTAACCACAGTAGGCTATCGGGTTGTGTTATAACCAAACCAATAGGAGGAAAATGGGTTCCATTCTTTTTTAGTGCAATGGATGCGTAGAGTAGATAAGAGGGATAGGGAGAGATCACATAGAGAGGATATGAGCACTATAGTATCCCACGGGCCACAAACTTTACTTCTTTGTACTCACAGCCATTCTATATTCAGAGAGATATCAAAATGGTATCACCTTCTCGCTTAGTTTTATCCTAAAAGGGTTTCATAGGTTATATCTTGTGTCAATCGTGGTTTGTGATTTTTTATTTCATTTTTCTCTATTTTCTGCATAATTATAATTTGCATGCAAATACAATAAACAATAATTTACAGATCTAGAAATCTAAAGAGAAATAAACCCTCATAGTGTAGATTTCAGATTTTTAAGTATGATTTTATCATATCTGTGGTGACAAACTGTCCACTGGAATATCCAAAATAGTTTATGGATCATATTAGTATCAAAGAATTTTTATTTGGGTATATTATGGAGATTTGTAGGGGATCTAGATCTGCTAAATCAAAATTCATAAAACCCCAGTAATGACCAATGAATCTGTGAATAACCCTTGTGATCTTGTAGAGGATTGGTTTTCGTCGTTAGAAGCACAAGTTACATATATAAACCATAACGTGAATTTCCTCTTGGTGTTTGTGACATATAATCTTAGGCTATTTAGAGAAGATGGGGGTTCTAACACAGAGGTATGATTAGATGGGAGATCAATATATTGAGAAGAAATAGAGAAAAATCCAAAGAAAGGACTCCAAAAAGATCAACCCAGTTCAAGTGTCATGAACGATTCACAATCCATGTTAAAAATGGAAGTGAAGGTCAATATAAAGTTGTATCGATGTGAGATAAATTTTATGAAGTTAAATTATTGGTTGCAACAATTAGAAGTTTATTTCAATGTTCATCATGTAGAGGAAGAATAAAATATTTCACTTACACGACAGAAATTAGAGGGCCATGAACTGGCCTAGTGGGAAAGCCACACAAAGACCTCGGGGTTGGATAGAGATCCTCTAGTGACTTAGTGGGAGGAATTTAAAATTCTCATAAATTCACAATTTTAGCTTATCTGTTGTGTAGAGGACCAGTGGATCCAGTGACACTACTTCATATAGAAGCAGGGGAAAAGTGTACAATACACCACATAATTTAGAAATATGGAAATAATGCTAGTTATCTTCCCAAAAAACCAAAATATACCCCCCAAGTATCTTGGAGGTCGACACAACCATTTTCGAAAGAAAGTGATGTTGTTCACGCCAAAAACGATGGACGAGGCTTGTGTATAAGCACAATACCTTGAGAACATTGGCCTGAAGAACGGAAAATCAAGTGGATTTAAGAAAAAGGAGCACCAAGACGATTCTAAGGAGGGGGAGAAGAAGTGGAAAGGGGTAAAAGATAATATTATGACAGCCGGAATGCACCAATGCAAAGACCTTAATAACCACTGTAACATTGATGGCCATACAAAGGAGTAGTGGTGGCAATTGCATCCACAGCTAAACTCGAAGAAAAAAAATAAATATAATAAGAAGAAGAATCTCATGGCCATTGATTCGAGAAACCAAGTTTAAATTAGTTCAAGCGTGGATTAGAATATCGTTTATACATTAGCATAGAAGGAGGTTATTTTTAGTAGCCTTTAACAACAAGAAGAGAACAAAAAGAACGGTCTCATCCATATAAAGATATAGTTTAAAAAGACAAAAATTGATGCTTTTTTTGAATCAGGACCGTAAGAAAATATCATTGTTGCGGAGTTGGTCAACATATAGGGATTGGGAGTTCATCATCCAAGCCAATGTCCATTGGGATGGGTAAAAAAGGATGCAAAGATAAAGGTAACCAAATAGAACAAAATTAGATTTGTTTACAGTGTTGATTTTCTTGATGAAATAGAACTAGATATAGTTTCCCTTGATGTATGTGGACTAGTGTTTGGAAGTCCTGCATGTATATGTGAGATGCAATCTTCAGATAAAGATATAACATGTATCAGCTCATCAAAGATGTAAAATCATTCACAATCAACACACAAAGGCAAACAAAAAATTTCATCGGTAAGTGCAAACAAAGCAAAAAAACTGACCAGTTATAACAAGAAGTATGTTTTACAAATTTTAAGAGAAAACAAGTTTGTAGAAGAGTCAGTGAGAGCAAAGGCATCCTTGAAGGAGTGTACTAAGAAATAGAGGCAACAATTGGAATATTTTCAAGTGTATATGGATGTGTTCTAGGAGCCTAAAGGTATACCACCCAAGAGGGAAGTGGAGCACGAGATCTAGTTATTGTCAGACTCCCCATTCCAAACATTGAGCTAAATAGGTAGTCTATTATAGAACCAAGTGAGGTGAAAAAACAAATGGAAAAAATACTAGAACAAGGTGTCATTCAACCAAGTACATCACCATATAGATCAGCCATCATCATTGTGCCAAAGAAGGATGGGACTTGGAGAATGTGTATAGATTATAAGGTGTTGAATAAAATCATCGTTAAGAACAAGTACTCCCTGCGCTGGAAAGATGATTTTTTGGATCAGTTTCATCAAGCGAAATAATTCACAAAGCTGGACTAAATTTTTTGATATCACCAGGTTCGAGTCAAAGAAGAAGATACCGAGAAAACCACCTTCAAAACCATGAAAGGTTTGTATGAGTGGTTAGTCATTCCATTCAGCCTATGCATTGCACCAACTACATTTACGAGGTTAATGAATGCTATATTTTTCCCTTTTATAGATTCATTTGTTATGGTTTATTTGGATGATATAATGGTATATAGTGCTTACTAGGAGGACCACATATCACATTTAACGTAGGTGTTGGAGACATTAAAGAAGCACCAACTTCTAGAAAATATCAAGAAGTGTGAGTTTGCACAACAATATTTGGTGTATCTGGGGCATGTGATAGGTGGAAGAGAACTGAACATAGATCCTTCCAAGATGGAGGCCATTATGAAATGGCCGGTTCATACTAATGTTTCTGAGGTTAGGAGTTTCGTTGGGGCAACAAAGTACCTGAGGAAATTCATAGCTTCATTTTCAGTGGTAGCAGCATGAATCCATGCCATAAAAACAAATGGAAATATTTCTAGTGGGGAAATGGTAAATATAGGGCAATTGATGAGCTAAATAGGAATATTAGGCAAGCACTAGTTATGGTGTTACCAAAATTGTAGCAGAACTTTGAAGTGGAGACATATGTAAGTGGATATTCTATGGGAGCATTCCTTATGCAGAGAGAAAAGCATGTATGCTACCATTATAAATTATTTCGTGGGGAAGATCTTAACTATCCTACCTATGACAAGGAGATCTATGCCTTGGTGTAAGCTATGAAGAAGTGGAAAAACTATCTAATGAGAAAGGAGACCTTAATCCACATATATCACCAAACATTATAGTACATGTAGGACCAGAGTAAGATACAATAGACCAGACATTACAAGTGGATGGGATTTCTACAACAATTTCATTTTGTGATCAAGTATAAGAAGGGAAGCACAATCAAGTTGGTTGATACTCTTTCAAGGCCACCCACATCAAATATCACAAATTTGATAACTTTGATGCACATGGAGAGATTCACCCATGATGCATACAGGGAGGCATAATCAAAGGATGAACACTTCAAGGAGGTGTTTCAGTAGTTACAGAGCTAGAGTCACATGCATTATGGTGATAGCATCGTTGAATGCCACCTCCAAGATAGTTACTCTATAGGTTGGATAAGTTATGTGTTCCTAAAGTTGAGTGATTGTAGCTGATTAGAGAGGATCACACCTCCAAGATTGCAAGGAAATTTGGTGTAGGGAAAATAGTAGCCAACTTTCATAGGCATGTGTATTGGCCTAAGATGAAAGAACATATAGCTAGGTTCATAAGAGGATGCATGCTTTGTTGTACCCGTAAGCCGGTAACAGGAAAAAATGTCTATATCATCCCTTACCTATACCTACTCATCCTTTGGAAGGCATTTCCATGGACTTTGTGGGAGTTTTAAAAAAAACTAGGAAGGGAAATGGCTACATGTTTTTGGTTGTTAACAAGTTCAAAAAGATGTGCATTTTGATGCCCTATAAAAATACCATAATTGGGCAAGAAGCAACAAACTTATTATTTGGACAAGTCTAGGTGCACTTTAGGATACCAAGGAGTATCATTTAAAGCATCGACAAGAGATTTCTCAGTGCATATTGGACTAAATTGTGGGAGAATATGGACACAAAGTTAACGAGGTTTACAATGTTCCATGCATAAACAAATGGCATATAGAAGTAGTCAACAAGACTTTGGTGCATCTTTTGAGGGTTTACAATCAAAAGCATCTAAATGCCCATGATGGAAATATGGGATATATACAATGCTCTTATAACATAATATTCCACACTTTTATTGGTAAGTCTCCATTTGAAACTTGTTTTGGATATTTTCCACCTTCACCTTTGGATATTGCATATGGGAATCAAGGAGGAGTGAGGGAGGATCTTACAAGGGATGCGTTAAGGGCATAATATTTGTTGAAAATATCAAGTAAATCCACATACAATTATAGGAGACACTACAAACTTCATATGATAAATATAAGGCTATTCACGATCAACATAGAACATAGAAGTATTTCAAGGTGGGAGACAAAGTATGGTTACAATTGAACAAGGAGAGGCTACAAGGTCCTAGTAATAAAATAAAGGCTATATGATATGATCCCTTTGAGATATTATAAAATGTGGGAGATAACACCCATAGACTCATTATATCCCCCTTACATGCAAATTTACTCAATTGTGGTTGTAGAGAATCTGAAACTCTTTGAGCCCTCCATGATAGATTAGTAAGAGGAACATGAGGAACATGTCCTACCTTCTGTAGATGATTTTTCACTAGATGCTCAGGAAAATTTGATAGAGGATACAATTTTTTAGAAGATATCCATAACTACAAGACAAGGGCAAATGACCATTGGAAGATTAGGTTGAAAGGATAGCTTCCAGGCAAGGCTAAATGGTACACCCGAGAGAAGCTAAAGGAATAATGTCCTCACCTCATTCAGTAGAATATTTTGTAGACCAAAAGCCTCCTAGAATAGGGAGGTCAGATCTGAATTTTATGATTATATTATTTTTCATCCATATTGAGTCATTTAGAGTGGAAAAAGTGGAGGAATCAGTGCACAAGACCATTTTTACCGGTGGTCCTAGTTTGGAAAATTTCGGGTCAAAAACTTCAGGATCCATTTTGAGGCATTAAATGAATACTTTTGGCGGTCCCCACCTTAATATTCACCTACATTCCATAATCTACACTTTGATGGCTTTCCAACAACACAAGAATCACCTCAAATAGAGCTTGTATGAGAAAGTTATGCCTCTCAAAAGTTAACCTATCATAATTGACTGACATAATTTGAGAGAATGCCATGTTAGCCCTTGCCATTAGTGGAAAATGGGATAACCACGTGATCATGATGAATAATACTATAGAACATCCAATATTTTAACTCTGGTTATGGGTTGAAGAAGTCAAACCTAACATCTAGTAGGTTATCAAGCTTTGTTTTAACGAGACGACTAGGAGGAAAAGGGGTTCCATTCTTTTGGAGTGCATTTGTTCCATCGATGAGAAAAGTGAAAGGGATAGGGAGAGAGCAAACAAAGAGAGGATTTTTTCACTATAGTATCCCATGAGCCAAAAGCCTTACTTCTTTGTACTTGCAACCATTTTATATTAAAATAAAGAGAGCAAAAAAACCTCACCTTCTAGTTGGGTTTCTCCCAAAAGGGTTTCTCAGGTTACATCTCGTGTTAATCATGGTTTCTGAGTTTTTATTTCATTGTTCTCTATTTTTTTCATAATTATAATTTTCATGCACATGCAATAAAAAATAATTTACATATCCAAAAATCTAAAGAGAAATAAACCCTCATATTGTAGATTTCATATTTTGAAGTATAATTTTATCAGATCTATTGTGACTAACTGTCCAATGAAATATCCATGGTAGTTTACAAATCATTGAACCCCCTAAAGGACTTAAAAAATGCAGGGGTTACACAATTAATTGAAACCACAGAGGAAACATATGTTACACATGTCATCATTCATTTGACTATAGAGAGAAAAAATCAATATGAGTTAATAGTGGCCATAGATCGAGTCAAGAGACCCTGTCATATGTCTTAAATAGATCAAGTTTGACAACAATGGATGGATCATTTGAAAGATTGATAGAATGATGTCCTTCTTGTGCCTTTTGTTAACACACCTAATGGGCAAAGAATTGGAAATTGGTTTCATATACTAAAATCAATTAATTGATGTCTTAGTAATTTCCTTTAGTAGAGACTAAGGTGTGATTTTGTTCCATTTCAATTTCCATATTAACCCTATCTAGATATTTTCTTTAATTATTCCTTAATATAGATTTCCTTTCCAAATTTTATTGTGAACAATTGGGCTTCTCCATGGAAATCTATTTGGGGGGGTATATAATCGCTTCTAACGCCATAAAATATCAAAATGTTGCAATAATTTGTGTCCTTTGAAATAATATGTTATTTATATTAATCCTACTTCATTTAAAGTTAATTTGATATTATCCATTCCTTACAATTACACCAAAATGGGGAGATTTGGGCTTCTTGATTTAGGTCACCAAAAAAAAGTAGCTTGATTCTTGTTCTAGATTAAAAAACATGTTGGGGTTGATGAATTCCTAAATGTTAATATTTACTCTTGGGCACATATTAAACAATGCATCATTTGGGTCCTTATTTTCATAATATTTCATTGTTCCTATTTTCATCAACATTTATTTAGTACTTCTCCAATGGTGGAGAGCGAGGATTTTCTAACCATTGGGAAAGGTTCAACTCCCAAAAGGGCTTAACTTGAAGCCATGGGGGCACCTTAAAGCAGTGGTCGAACTTGTGGTTGCACCTAGACATACTATGTTAAATGATCCAGCGAATCATGCACTCGTAAGTGGATTAAAGCCTACCCCCATGTCCTTCAATTTTTAAGCCCCCACAGAGTAGCTCAATTGGAAATTGTAGCTATATGAAGTGTTATGTAAATTATGAGATTCAAGGTTTAAATCCTCTCGATTAACCCATGCCCATTGGAGGGGCATACATAGGCACCTATAGGTTAGTGGTAGTGTTTAGGATTGACTATATGTGTGACACGAGTGCAAAATCAGCCTAGTAATTGATTCCCCTAGTACAAAAAAGAAGAAGAAGATAAACTTTAGTAGTTCAAATCATTCCCTCCACTTGCATTAGAGGGAGGAGGTTAGTTATTATATGTTTATCTCGCTAAATATTAGGTCACTTGAATTTTTATTTTATATTAATAAACATATTTTGGATGACCATTATTAAAATGTTGATATGAATCCCCAAATGTTAGTTTTTACCTCCCTTTGGAAAGGATTAGATGATGGATTAGTGGAGTTTCTACCATGAGAATATTTATTTCTTCTTATATTCATAAACATCACTTTATTAACCCAAAATAGGTTCCAACACTTTTAACTCTTTTGGTAGTATGTAATCACATGGGATTATTTATTTCTAGCATCCCATACTCTTTTGGGGCACACACTTTGGCCCTTAAAAGTGGTTTTTGATATCTTATGCCAACCTCTCATGAACATCCAAAAGTCACCATAAAAAATTTCGACTAACATCTCAACTACTACTTGTAAGAAGTGAAAAATAGAAAAAATAGAAGTTGGAAATGAGCCAAGGTGGACTAAATTATTTCCAATTTACTTGCTAAGTTAATAACTAGAACTATTTTCCTTGTAGCCTTTGAAACTATGGCCCTTGTATGAAGCTTATGAAATACAAGTACGTGATTGATGTTGTCAAGTCACGTCATAATGTGTATGCACCAACATTGCATCACACATCTTTGTAATAGGGCTACATTTCAGATGGTAGAATTGGATCAATCAAGCATTAGTGAAAGTGACTTTAGAAAAAACTCCCCATGTTCGACCAAAATTATTTGAGATTGGTAACAAAAAATGCCATTGTGACCATAAGATGATGCAACACCTATAGTACTTTCAAATAGAGTTCCTTGCAATATAAAGAACTTCTGTCTTGGATCACAAGTGAACTGACATTCTCTAAAAGGGTTCCTTAAACAATAATTTCCCGTAATAAGTAGGACTATTTCTCACTATTTGTTGTATGGATTAATCAATCTTGCGGACAAGACCGATCTCCCTAGTACCAAAAAGGTAATCTAGCAACAAACAACCAAATGAGCTAATATTTCTCTAAGCATATATGATTTACAAACAACACTATAGAGGTGTAAAAGACTTACCGTAGGTCCAATGCTCGTTTGAAGTAGTTGTTGTCCCTCGTGCATTTGAAGGAGTTATCTTCATAAACCTGCAGTCACAAACAAGCAAACATTAAATAGCACCTGTATAGTAAACATCATAATTCATGCTTGTCATAGTGGTCAATGAATCTATGAAATAAAAAATTAACTAACAGCTTATTGAGAAAAATGAATTCATTTGTATTAACTTTAAAAGAAGGAAAACCTTACAACCTTAGCCTTGATGTTGAACAGGCCTTCCTGGGGTCCGAAGCAGGAATCTCTTATACTCTGATAAGATCTGCACTCCTCCAACCGAGACAAATAGAGGTATGTGATCTCTCCTCACAAAAATCTCAATTAAATGAGTCTGAATCCCAACAACACTTAACCTCAAATAATTCAAAGCTTGAACTCCCTTTGAGGCTACCCAATGCCTCTTTTTATAGGGGAAAAGAGGAGGTTTTCAATTCCAATTATGAAGGGATATAATCCTCCTTCAAAGGGATAATCTCCTCACATCAAGGGGTTAGCTCCATAAGGTAAGGGATACATGAACCTCAAAAGAGCAGTTCTGCCACCACAAGATTCTTTCTAGAAGCTTCTAGAATTTACTGAAAGTGAGCTTTTTTGAGTTTACTTGCGTCTTTTAATCTTTACATGGGTCCACACCCATAACACAGAGAAAGTGCATTCAGGTACGCAGGAGACATGAACATTAGGTGCGGGACCACAGGCAAGATATAGATAAAGTGCGACACCAAAGTTAAGGAAATTTTTAGGAAATTTTCTCTGATTTTTAAGGCTTGACATGAGGAGCTGATATGTTAGACTTGCAAAGGAGGAAGTATGAGTGATAATGAGATCATACATATAGCAAAATGTCAGGATGACAATTTTTAGTGTAACATATTGCCCCCTAAAGTGAAAATTCTGGAATAGATGAAGCTGAAGTCTGTCATATATGAAGAGTGCAGTAATTTATCATTTCAAGGATCATCCTGTGGACACCCCAGTCAGAACCTGTAAAAACATTCAATGCAAAATATATATATATATATATATATATATATGTAAACATATCATCGCTGAGGTGGGAATTCCCATACTCAGATCAAAACTAACTAGAAAACTGATTTAAACTGTTCTGATACAAGAGTGATTTTCAATACATCAACAGTATAGACGTGTGTAGACACAGTATGGACGCAACCATCTGTTTATGAATAGTCCACTGTATAAATGAATAAAAAAATTCCTTGCAGCCTGATGGTAGAAACTAGATCCAGGGTCTTGATTTCCGCATCTCAAACTAGTACGATTCTATCCATGTGAATGAGTGTGTCAAAGTCGAACATGGCAAAACCCACTTGATTACCAGTCAATGATGTAAAATGTTAACAAGTGTGAGAGTAACCACCAGTAATGTCAATGGCTCTCAAAGTACTCAGTAAAATCCATGAAATGTGAATGAATGAGCTGAAGTCGAACATGTCACGGAATCATTCGATCGAAGGTCAATGATGCAACCTATCGTTGAAGGCGAGAAATCTGCCATTGAGGCATGCAGATTTCAAGGTACTGACAATTTCTAGATCACTTCCTAGATAATGAGTTGTCGTCGATAGAAAGAAATCCGTCGTAGGGAAGCCCACAACACGAAATCATAGATCAAGTTTTGAAAATATATTGGCAAGGAATGACTCATGGATGGTCAAAATGAATGATAGATATTTCACAGATGAATGGTTTATTTGAACTGTCCTCTTGAACACATAACGACACTGCAGAAGGCTTGGTGACAATTGACCCAAAGCTAATACCCAGAAACCGGCTGAAAAATTTCAATATAGTTTGATTAACTATTAGGCAAAGGATTTCCCAACCCAGGTGAACAAAAGTGTCGTGTTCAAGAGTGGTTAACTGGATTTTCAAAAAATCAAAATACAAAAAAAAAGTCCATTTTTCTCTCTTTTCCCCCACCATTTCTGGCAAGTACCTCTTTATTTTTGACAAGCTTGAGGAGGATAACATTTGCTTGTTTATAATCTCATCCTTCGGATGAGTCCAACTTAGTTTAAGATTCGAACCCTAAGAAGGAGTGGTTCATTCCTGTTTAGAATTGAACAGGTCCTTTACTGTTAAATTTTAAGGAGTCTAGTATAGGAGAAACTCGGTGTTTTTCAATTTTAGGGAGTCAGAAGAAAAAACTTAAGAAAACTCCATGGGTGTATTTTTTTATAAATTTAGCCTCTCGAGCCTGAAAAAGGATAAAATAATGCGGGAGAGAACTCTATTGACCGTAATTAGTCAACGTATACCTTTTTCATAAATAGTCCATTTCAGTCCGTAAAAGGGGTAAACTTATACTGAAGGGACGATCATTCATTTATTTTAACGAGTTCGAATAATCAAGTGCTCAGCAATATTTTCATGTTTAAAGAGTCTGAAAAGGGCTTAAAAGAGGACTCCAATGTTTCGCTTTTTCGTGAATTTTTGAAAGAGTCTGAAAAAGTGATAAAAGTATGCTCTTTGTTGAAAAATGATCAATTCTCCTAAAAAATCCAATTTCCGCACAAAAACTTGAAACATTACACATACCTGTTTGAGATAAATAAAATGCTTTCAAAAATAACATTTTTAAAGTAAAAAATAAACAAATTAAAAATTCATTTATTCGAAAAAACTTATAAAAAGGACTTTTCTAACTTCATTTTTACCATTCGAGTTCAGAGTGAAAAGTAAAAGCTTTTGGATAAAAAAGTTCCTGTGAAGATTCTGGAAAATCTGTCCGAAAAAATCGAGAACTGTCAGCTCTAGGTAATCCACGACCTCCTAATCTTGTATTTCATCCGTTTTCATTTCATTTTTAGGCTTTAGATTCCATTTTTAAGAGAAAAATATGTTTAAAAAATCGCCCGCGGGGGTCCGCAGGCGTAACACACGGGGCCCTACGGACCCCGACTTTTTCCTATGTTGAAAAAAGTCGTGGGTCCGCACTTGTGACACAGCGCTCATGCATTCCTACACACTATGTATGAAGACAAAGTGCGGACCCCGCGCAATTGAATTTCAAAATTAAATTTCTCACTTGCCACCCAAAAATTTTCAAATTAGATTGTTCTAATATATCTTTTTATGCATTGTAGGATAAACAAGATGCTAATTTGGAGAGAACGTGAGCATGAAGATGTGGATGACGCCGCAATGCTCCATTTTCCCACAATGCAAGCATTAAGAGCATGCGGTTTGTATAAATTCTGGGCCATTCAGGGCATGAGGGCACAGGTAGACCTCCTAACATGGTTGGTGAATAGGTGGAATGTACAGGACCAGTGTTTCTTTATTGGCGGCCACCGGCTCGAAATTGAGCTGGAGGATATCTATTTTTTGACTGGTTTTTCCAAAAGGGGTGAACAAATTTCTCTGTTTGGGACAAGAGTTCTGTAATGATCAGGCAAACCCCAGGGACAAACGGATTGACATAAAAACTATCATCCGTCCCGAGCAAAAATTTAGTGCATTTACTGTTACCAACTGTGTGGGAGTGCAGCGTTGCATGTGGCTACCGGTTCCCAGATGTGCATTGCTGTAGACTGTTTTCGAGGCACCATTTTCAACTAGTGCGAAGCTATGTTGGCCAACGTAAAAGGCCAAATAACCAAAGCAAAGAATGGAAAGCTAAATAACTTTGGATATGGATCCATTGTAGTCACCTTTGCTCTAGAGAGGATCCCCATGTTAGCTCCACAAAACATTCCTGTTGATGCTGGACTACTTCGAGAACCTAGGATGGTTCGTTGGGTTGCATTGATGGCCCGTCATGTTGCTGAGGGCGTCGAGGTTGTTCGATTTCCTTCTTCATATTTCCGTTGGCTGGATCGCCAACTTTTTTTTATAGAGGATTTTCCATACGACAGGATAGATTTTCGCAGCGACCGAGAGATGACTTTCCCAGTAGGGGAACAATGGGACGAATCAGGTAAAATCATTTTCAACAATTTATAAGTTCTATTTTTTTTTGTATTTTGATCATCTTGAGATTAATAACCAAAAGTTTTAAATACAGATGTGGGCCCATGGCGACTAGTCCATCTCCAACCTTATGAAAGAAGACAACCAACTGCAGCCGCACCAGCCCCAACAGGCCAATCAAAAGAGATCTTGTCTGATTTAGAGCATCACTTAGAGCGCCTGACTCTAGACATTCCAGAGACAGACATAGATGAAATTCAACTCAGATTAAAGAGATACGTGATTGGTGTTCCAGGACCTTTTAGGAGGTTCCTATGTAGGGTGGCTCGGGCAGTGGTCTCTTATCGTGATCACCATCAGTGATAGGATTATCATGTCGTAGACTCATATTTTTGACCTTTGTATTACCATTTTTGCCGATCATAAGGTGTTTCCAACCTATGATCGAAGATGATGTATATTTTTGAAACACTTCTATACTATGATATATCACTATTTACCGGCTATCTGTGTACATATTATGGATGTTGTTTAATTTACTGTTTTGATTATTGCAGATGTCGATTTATCATACTAGAAGCAACTGCATATGCTAATGTATTTAAATGTCTTGGAATATGTTGATATTCAATGTAATCAAATTTACGTTCCAAGAGACGAACTCTTAAAAATAACCGTAATAACACTGGATTTCTAATGGCATAAACCCTGTTGAGCTGTAATACAATAAGTTCAGAATCCAACCTAACAATCAAACTCGGAATTCCAAAAGATATGGATTCAGATAGTAACTCAATCACTGCACTATGCTCTGCAATTTTATTCGTTGTTTGACCAAGGCTTACCCCATACATGGATACTAACTCGTCAGAGGGTGAATAGATAACCCAAGCTGCAGAAGAAATGTTCCATGTACTATGACAAGCACCATCAGCAAAACCAATGTAGGTTTGAAGAGATGTCGACATCTGCAATATCAAGAGTAAAACTCAGATAAGCAGGAATAGTGACAAAACACACTTCTAAACTAGGCACGCTTTTCTAATCTAAGACACACCAGCAGTAAAGAAATCTAATCTAATAAAAAATCTCCACACCAAGTTTAAACATAATATTACTTTAGATAAAGCCGCTTTTGCTAGCTTTCGCTTAACAATGAAAGGACCATGCCAAATAGGCACGAATTTTCCAGCTCCTAGCTTATCGTTGGCTTGATCATAAACTAAGACTAGGTCTCTTCTGAAAATTTTTGAGGGGTAATGCTTCTATCATACTAAGCTTTTATTCGTTTAACATGAGCCTCGTTTTCTATTGCAGCACTTCGTCAATTATCATCTAGTTGAGCCAAGTACAAAAAATGTTTCTCCTCTTCAGACATAGCTGGGAGTAATTCTATGGCTAACTTCAAATACAAAATTTCGCATTTAATCAGCAACACAGCTTCCAAACTGTAAACCAGTTGAAAGGGAGTGAAACCAATTGATGTTTTTACTGAGGTTCGATATGCCCAAAGTGCTGAAAATAACATGGAATGCCAATTCGACTTATGAATACCAATAATTCGTCTGATCATAGTGACTAAAAATTTATTGATAGCTTCAACCAGACCATTAGCCTGCAGATAATACGGAGTGGAACTATCGTGGCGCAGGCCAAGTTGATCTGTCAGTTCAGTCATCATGATATTCCAAAAATGACTTCCATGATTTATAATAATGGCTTGAGGAACACTGAACCTAGCAATTATGTGACTGAATACAAAAGTTGCAGTAGTCTTGCCGTCTACCAAAAATGTAGGCATCACCTCGGCCCACTTAGTAAAATAATCTACTGTTAAGATAATATATGCATGCCCCCCAGCCGAGTGAGGGTTACATGTAATAAAGTCAATACCCCATTTTGTGAAAGGACCGATAAAAATTATAGGGTGAAGAGGAGCGGGTGGCGCACACATCTTACGATCAAAAAGTTGACAATTGTGGCATTTCCGGACTACATAGATACAATCTTTGAATAATGACGGCCAGAAATAACCAACGCGCAATATCTTTTGGGTTGTGGCATACCCAAACATATGACTGCCACATGCTCCAGAATGGCAGTCATTTAAAACCTTCTCAGCTTCTTCATAAATAAGACAACGTCGGAAAATATAATCCGCTCCACGACGATAGAGTGCATCACCAATAATATTATATTGTTGGGATTGGAAACGTATTTTCCGTCGTTGAGATCATGAGATTTCAGGCCGAAAATATTGGGTTTGGAGATAAACAATAATATTCCCATACCATGGATCAAGCGTACTGATAAGAAACAAGGATTCGTCCGTAATGAGCTCCTCCGCCACAGTTTCGGTATTAGTAGAAGGGAAATCACACATCAGTTCGGCAAAAACCAAAGATTTCTTTGCCTTGGATTTTTCAAATTCCAAGTCAAATTCCTGCAGGATAACTATCCATTTGGAATACTTGCCCCCTAGCAATTGTTTGGTTAAAATGTACATCATAGGGTTACAGTCAGAAATTACAGTGGTTTTGCGTAATAATATGTAGTGTCTAAATCTTTGGACAGCTTGAACAACTGCCAAGGCCGATTTCTCCACATGTGTGTATTTGATCTCAATCGGATGCAGATTTCAACTAAGATAGTAAATCACATGTTCAGTTTTAGATTCGTCCTCTTGAACTAAAACCATCCCAATCGTGGAATGAGAAGCGGCGAGGTACAAAATGTAGTCCCGGTTGTGGTTGGGAGGATGCAATAACGGTGCATGGGTCAACGCATGTTTAAGTGCATCAAAAGATCGATCAACGATCTCATCCCAAAAGAATGGAATGTTCTACTTCAACAACCAGGTAAAACCCTTTGTTAGCTCAGCGTAGTTAGGAATGAGCCTACGTAAAAAAATTTCTTTCCCTTGCAAACTTTGGAGTTGGCGCAGAGTCGAAGGAGGAGGTAAATTGACAATAGCTTCGACCTTCGACAGATCAACGCGAATGCCTGCTTTCGAAACAACAAATCCCAGTAAGCGACCCGATTCTACACATAAAACACATTTGTGTGGATTCAGCCTAATTCGATAATTCCTACATCTCATAAAGATAGCTCGTAAATGAGTGAGATGGTCAGCCCTACACGATGAATGAGCATGTAAATAATCAAGATAAGGCTGCACAATGTGCTTAATGTCATGAAATGTGTAAGACATAGCCCTTTGAAAAGTTTCTCCAACGTTCTTCAATCCAAAGGGTAGTTTGCAATAAGCAAATGTCCCCCACGGACAAATGAAAGTTGTTTTTGGATGATCAGCAGGGAGTATGTTTATTTGATTGTAATCGGAAAAACCATCCATAAAGGAAAACATTTCACTGCCGACACAATCATCAATTATTTGATCGATATAGGGGGTTGGATGATTGTCTTTAGGACAAGCTCGATTAATATCCCTATAATCGATACATACTTGTATCGTTCCTTGTTTTTTAGTAATAGGAACAATATTTGATACCCAATCTGTTAAAGGAATTGGATAAATGAAACCTGCACGAAGTAATTTCTCAACTTCGGCTTTGATAGTAGCAACTTTTCTAGGATGTATTTGATGTAGACGTTGACATACAGGTTTGGCATCCGGGTAAGTCTTGATTTCATGTACGACAATTGATGGATATATTCCTAGCATTTCTTCATAGGACCAGGCAAACACATCATGGAATTCTTGAAATAGGGCTTTATAAGTTTGAATTTCATCTTCTGTACAACAAGCACCTATATGAATGTTTTCAATTATTCCGGGCTTTACTGAAATGTCAATTGGAATCATTCGAGAGATATTTTCCAAATTTAACTCAGAATTAGGATTTTGCAATGGATTCTGTGGTTCTTTGACATATTCAGCAGTAAAAATAGAAGCGAAATCATCTTCAAAATGATCCAGCTCAAGTAAAAATGAAGATCGATGATGTAGATCTTCCCATGGTAAATCATCAACAGACAAAAGTTCAAAAATCTGCTCATCAGTATGAATAAGATCAAGAAATGCCATTGTGGCTAAACTAGATATAGAAAGTGATTCCTCTTGGATCCCATTCATTGGATCAGTTTCGGTTGAAGAAGGGTCGGAAAGTGACTGTACAACCTGATATGCAATTTCAAATGGACTCAAAGGCATCATGCCATCAAATGAATCTAACTCGGAGTCAGAAGGTATGACCCAAGGATCATCAAACATAACAGTATCTGACGAAATCATATGAATAGTTGCGATAGAAGGCGATACGTTAGGAGGAGGAAAGGAAAAAGTTCCAAGTAAACCAAAATATTTAATCAAACCTACTCCAACATCCTTGTAAGGGATAGCCGCTTTACCAACGTGCTGGATTGTTTCTGTAGAGGCTGGATCAGAAGAAAAATAAGTTAACTGATCTATTGTAACGATCTTTCCTTGATGTAGAAATTTTATGAGCCGAAAGACCGAAGAAACAACAACAGTCATAGCATAAGACCAACTACGACCCAGAAGAAGGTTGTAATCTAGAGGGGCATCAACCACTTCCACATCTAGATTTACGGTTTTACCTTCGACCCCTATGGGTAAATCCTGCAAAATACCAAAAGGGTGGAAACCTCGGCCATCAAAAGCCTTTAGAATTGTCGGAGATTGATTGAGTGTAGGAGAACCAAGCGATTTCCAACACTGGATTGACATAATACACGTTGAAGATACCTCATCAATCACAGTTCGAAAGATCGGTCTGTTTTTTACTAACACCAGAATTTGGAAAGCCATTTGGTGAGGTAGGCGAGGTGTACTATTCTCTAAATCGAATTTTATAAGGTTCAAATCCTGAATATCGACAGCTCCTATGGCAGAAAAAAGTAATTTACGTTGTGTTGGGCATGATTGCAGCACTTCCAAAGCCAACATTGCTGAAGGGGAAATAGCTAAGTCTTCAGCAATGTTGTAATTCTGAGCAGCTCTCGCATGTGGATTGAAAGCTGATTTACGAAGAACACCTTTAGCAGGCAGTTTGATTATTAAGTCTGGATTTGGTTTCTCGATCTGTAGCGGACCAGAAACAGGAGGAGGTGTAGTTGACGTATTTGCACTAGAATATTCTGCTTCTTTACCATCAACAGGATTCTTACTACCATAATCTTGTGATTGCGTCACAATCCTTACATGAGATATCATCAGAATAGGCTCTTCTGAGGAATTCGAGGTAGAACCAACCATCTTACTATCTTGAGTTGGAAAAGGATCCTTCAAGACAACAGGTTGTTGTGAACCTTTAACGAATTTCGCAACCTCTGCTCGATGTGGGCATTCCTTAGTAAAATGATCCTCGTCACAAATGTAACAAGGATATCGAGGTTTGCGTTTTTCATCATTGGATTCATTTTTATCAGTTTTCTCTTTTGAATTCTTTTTGTTTTATTCTTCCCTTTCTTTTTATCGCCGGATTTAGATTTGGTCGTAGATGTTTCTACGACATGAATGTCAGTAGAAATTTCGAGGGAATACTCTTCTTTCGGGGAATCAGGTAAAGTTATAATAGGAGAAGAATTCTTTGAAGATTTCTTCTTGCTTTTAGTATTTACTGTACCAATCATACCATTAGCGACATGAGACCCTGAAGGAGCCGTAGCTATTTGACCTTTTTTTGGAAGATCGGGGACTTTTTCATGTAAAGTACCTGACTGCTTATAAACGAGGTCAAGGTACTGAGCTTGAGCAATTACTTGCTCCTCAGTAACAACGCCAGCCTTAGCTACGTCTTCAGTGATTTTGGGTAATAATGATTTAACAAACCATTCCGCCAAAATTTGATTCGGAATGTAAACTTTCACCAAACGCCTTCTACGTCGCCATTCATGAATATGATCAGAAATATATGTGGATGTGGATTGCTTTAGTGAAGTTAATAGTTTCGTGCCATTGTCGTATCTGACATGCAACTGAAAATGAGTCAAGAAGGCAGTTTCCAACTGACTGAAATTATTAAAAGAGCCTCATGGTAACTCAATGTACCATTTGGTGGCAAGACCAATAAGAGTTCTTTGGAAAATACGCAAGCGAATTGAATCATCAATTATTGAATTAGACGCACACCAGAGGTGATAAGTCATCACGTGATTTGATGGATACTCTCCTAACTTACCTTCGAATTTTGGTATATCACTAGGCAACTTATGCGGCATTGGTGGCCAGTACGGATAATAGAAAATTGGATCATTCGTAAGGCGCGTCAAATCAGGTAAATCCAAAGTTGCAATAAATGGTAACTGATAGTTAGGGTCGCGAAAACCTTGAGTAGCCAAAGCAGTTCCAGGAGGAGGATACCTAGGATAACTGGGAATCGGAGTTGCATTAGGAATTGTGTAACCTCCCAGATAACTAAGATTAACCGGACCAAACTGGGGTTGTTGAGGCTGTTGATAAGTATAGCCAGGGTATGGTTGATACTGATAATTTGGATTTTGTGAAACGAGACCAAATTGAGGTTGTCCCTGGTACGGTTGATACGTGAATTGCAGTTGACTTGTAACAATTGTACTTGTACCAGCTTGTCCTGCAGGAATTTGGACCAAAGTCTAAACTGAAGGTCCTGACTAGGGTACAGATACTTGAGGGATTTGCACGGATGCATGGATAAAAGAACTCGGAGCTACAGATACTCTAGATACAAGTGTTATAGGTTGAACAGACGTTGCAACAGTTGCAGCAGTTTGAGGCGGAGTTTGAGGTGTACTAGGCCCAGACTGCTGAACAGGACTAGCTGCAGGAGTTTGAATAGTAGGCTGGATAGGTTGTTGGGTTGGACCAGAAACCAAAGACTGTCCAGGTTGAGAAGGCAACTGCACATTAGGCTTCATAGGCTGTTGATATTGGGATGGATCCCACACCATATTCATTCTAGGGTATTGTCCCGTAGAAGGTTGAAGGTAAGGACCATAGCCTGGTTGAATGTACGGTTGATAAGTAAGTGGTAAATTTTCGGCTCCTTGTACAGATGATAGACTAGAAGGCTGTTGGAAACCTTGAATTGGGTACTGACCTTGAGGTTGATAACCTTGAGGCGCGTACTGAAACTGGGGTTGATAAGGACCCTGAGGAGCATATTGAGTTTGGGGTTGACCTTGGGGTATGTATTGTCCTGAAGGTTGATAACCTTGAGGTATGTACTGTCCTTGGGGTTGTCCTCCAAAATAATATGATTCCACAGTTTTTCTTGGGAAAAAGTTACCTTGAGGTTGCCCCCCAGGTGGTAACTGACTACTTGAAGGTTGCCCCCCAAGCGGTAATTGACTACCTTGAGGTTGCCCCCCCAAGCGGTAATTGATTTCCCTGAAATTTCCCTCCAGGCGGTAACTGACTGCCTTGAGGTTGAGGATTCGGAATATTACCAGACATCATAAATATTTGCTCTGCGTTCGACGTTTCAGTTTTAACTCCATTAAGACTAGATGATAATACATGTTCAATTGGTTGAGGAGCTGCTCCAGAGAAAGTACCAGACAAAGCCTGATATCCCAAAGGAACAGAAGGACCACCGTGTAAAAATGCTTCCGGTGTCTGGGAAAACATGGATGACTCTCCTGCCATGATGGCTGAAGGGTAGTAACCTCTGGGTGTAGGATGAAATGGAATTCGAGGTGGAGAAAAAGCAAGACCTGGATTCTCTAAAAAGTTTGTCAAAGATAGATACCAAGCGTCTGTTCGAATAGGGCTGTATAAAATAGATTCACACTCCCTAAGATTTAAATACTGAGGGGATTTGGGAAGAGATAATTTTTCGTCTGGACTAGTAAGTTCTTCAATAGAAATAAGGCCAGATGGAAGATCTTTAGTGACAATATTTCTTACCCTAGGTGAACCAATATTGCTAGATGTTGGTGTAATAAATCCTGAGGATGTTTCCAAAATAGAAGGTTCAGTTTCAAGTTCAGAGATTTCAAGTTCGTCAGCTAGTTCACTGGAAGGAGAAATACTACCAGTAACTTCAGAAACTGAGATCGATTCTTGAATGTGTTCTACTGTGGATGTTTGATGATCAGGATAAACAACTATAGATGAAGTTCCAACTTCTGTTGATCTAATTCTACCGCTACTAGATGATACTAGAGCACGCAGCCCTTCAAGCCGACTTGGTGTATATTCAGGGGGTTTCCTTTGAAGTCTCCGGGATTGTCTCGAAAATTCCGCCACTATTAAATATTAACTAATCACACGCAAACAAAGAAAAATTTCAATAAAAACACCTAAAGTCTCTAAAGAAACAAATAGCTAAATCACACGCTTAAAAATCTAAGAGTTCAAACCACACACAAACAGTAAACTTCCCGTACTAAAAACACTAGTTGGTGATGAAATCCAACTTAGTAGAAATTTAACACAAAAAAGGCGGTTGGAATAGTTACCTTGACAACCTGCTTAATGAAACAGACTGGCACAAGTTTCTTCACAAAACCATCTCGTATGAAGATAACCCCCTAGAGAGTCCAAGTGAGTCTAGTCGATGTCTGCTCCAGGTACAGTGAGATCTTTCCTTCACCGTCACCTCAAGGAATAATCTTAAGTTTTTGGACACTAAGTTTACCAACAGTAACAAATACAACTGAAGGAACAGTCTACGATCTGATCTCACGCACAAGGGCAGAGTAACAAAGCTCAATCCCCTTGAAGGTTCCTCGACATGGTTAATCCGAGGTTTACCAACAAGTGACCCCAGGCTCCTCGACAATGGTTAATCCGAGGTTTACCGTTTTTAATGCGCGCAAAATCTTCTATCTTCTCCAATGAAACAGAATTGATTGCTTCAAAGGTTCGGACATGATCTCGTGATTGACTTCTTTAAGAGAAGCTTCCCAGATTGTACCAATTACAATTGGATTTATTTCCTACCGCAAGATTTATCTACTTGTTTGTTTTTACTATCTTGGAGAGTTAATTACTCCCTACTCCAAGATACTAGCCTAAGATATGTTGGTGATAAGAGCCCTAAAAAATAAAAATATTGCTAGATGAATTTTAATTAAGAGTTAATTTTATGAGCTGTTTATTAATTCAATAGGTACGGAAATGAAACTTTGATGGTATGAAGACTCGACTTCCAAAAACACTAAAAATGCACCTAAAAATGATAATCAAATCGTTTTCTTTCAATGAAATTCTAGCTAAAGAAAGAGTTGGAGAATGCAATTCTTTTAAGAAACAATTCTTTCTTCAAGCATAAAGAATAATTGGAAGAAAATATTTTTGTCTTTTCAACAATAACTCAAAATGAGACAAATTATCAAAGCTCACAACAAAATCCTTTCACTTTCAAAAACTTTGAAACTACAAAAACAATTTTCCTTCAAAAGAAATCTACAAATTTTAAAAGCACTCAAAACTATAAAACTAATTTCGAGACCTACAATATTTAAAAAATCTAATTGAATAAAAGCTTTAATATTTTTGAAGAATGTTTTACTTAGTTTTTCAGTAAACTAAGGATCTATTTTTCCAGAATAACAAATAAATAAAAAACACTCAGATATGTTTTTTATAAAAAATGAAATTCAAAAACCTATAACAAAGTTTTTTTTGAAGATTTGCAAAGAAACAAGTAGATTTATTTCTCGATAAAGGATGGATTTCACAATCAGGTCAGACTCAGCAGAAAGGAAAAAAGACCAATGTAATCTGAGGTATTTCAAACTGCCAATGCTTTGAATCACTACAAAGACCAAATGAAAAGCAATCCAAAATGCAAAACTTCTAGAAAATCATCAAAACACAGATACTACTGGAATTCATTCACAAAAATATTTTGACAGAAACAACGTCAATTTGGGTAGATACTAAAAACTCTAAATAAAAAATAAAGATAAACTGAAGAAAGAAATCTAGAGTTTTTCAAAATTTTAACAGGGTCCGCAGGCTTCCATAAGTAACAGGTGCGGTCCCGCACTGTTTACTTAAGGAAAGTGCGAAACTGCCCGCACTGTGCAAAACGACAAAGTGCGGTCCCTGGAAAAATTAAAGAAAAACATAAAAGATTTCAAAACTTTCAAAAACAGAGAAAACCTAAGCTACCCAGACATATATTTATCAATCAAAAACCAGGAAAAACTTTTCCTCAAATCAAAATAAAAGAGAACCAAAAACAACAAGTTTCTTTCCCCAGTGGAGTCGCTAATTTGTTGTATGGATTAATCAATCTTGTGGACAAGACCGATCTCCCTAGTACCAAAAAGGTAATCTAGAAAAAAACAACCAAATGAACTAATATTTCTCTAAGCATATATGATTTACAAACATCACTATAGAGGTGTAAAAGACTTACCGTAGGTCCAATGCTCGTTTGAAGTAGTTGTTGTCCCTCTTGCACTTGAAGGAGTTATCTTCATAAACCTGTAGTCACAAAAAAGCAAGCATTAAATAGCACCTGTATAGTAAACATCATAAATCATGCTTATCATATTGATCAAGGAATCTATGAAATAAACAGTTAACTGACAGCTTATTGAGAAAAATGAATTCATTTGTATTAACTTTAAAAGAAGAAAAACCTTACAACCTTAGCCTTGATGTTGAACAGACCTTCCTGGGGTCTGAAGCAGGAATCTCTTCTACTCTGATAAGCTCTACACTCCTCCAACCGAGACAAATAGAGGTATGTGATCTCTCCTCACAAAAATCTCAGTTAAATGAGTCTGAATCCCAACAACACTTAACCTCAAATAATTCAAAGCTTGAACTCCCTTTGAGGCTACCCAATGCCTCTTTTTATAGTGGAAAAGAGGAGTTTTTCAGTTCCAATTATGAAGGGATAGAATCCTCCTTCAAAGGGATAAGCTCCTCACATCAAGGGGTTAGCTCCATAAGGTAAGGGATACATGAACCTCAAAAGAGCAGTTCTGCCACCGCAAGATTCTTTCTAGAAGCTTCTGGAATTTACTGAAAGTGAGCTTTTTTGAGTTTACTTGTGCCTTTTAATATTTACAAGGGTCCGCACCCATAACACAGAGAAAGTGCGTTCAGGTACGCAGGAGACATGAACATTAGGTGCGGGACTGCAGACAAGATATAGATAAAGTGCGACACCAAAGTTAAGGAGATTTTTAGGAACTTTTCTCTGATTTTCAAGGCTTGACATGATGAACTGATATGTTAGACTTGCAAAGGAGGAAGTATGAGTGATCATGAGCTCATACATATAGCAGAATGTCAGGATGACAATTTTTAGTGTAACACTATTAAGTATCACAACAAGTTAATGAATCTAAAGAGTGTGTCATTCCATTAGAATTTATTAATGATTTGGAAAGAAACAAATGAATCCTTCCTTAAAAGGGGCGTGTTGTTTCTTGGAGACAGTTCCTGGCTGAGCATAACTAGTGCCCAGGAAATCAACATAACTACTTTAAACTTTAAAAATATTTGTAAAAATGTTATTTAAATGTGCCCAAAGATGTTATATTTCTTGTGCAACAAAAATTAATCTTAGAGAGGAAATTTTATGCCCAAATTAGCCTTGTATTAGTAATTACAAACTTTAATTATTCTGCTGGAAAGAAGAATGAAAATAAACTATGGTTTATCACTTTGGATTTTGAAATAATCCAAATTTAAAACCCTAAGATGAAATGTGAGTGTTTTAGACCGAAAATGAAAGTGTTGAAACAATGGAGAGCCCATTAAAGTGTTTCTGAACATGACTCACATGTATCTTTTATAACTATTAAAGATACATAAAAAAATCAATAATCCGCTCAAACAAACATGTTACAATCTTACACATGTTTCATCGGAAGAAGAAAACAAACATGGAAAACATATAAGAAAATAGCTCATATTGCAATGTACCGATAGTTGGAACCCATCTAGAAATTTAATTATTCTTCTCCAAGGAAATAACTCATTACACAAGTGCTCAAAATTGTCAAAATTATGAAACCTTTTTAGTGGTTCTCATGTCTTTTAAATATGTCATCAAAATCAGTTACAAAGTAGCTATCAAAACTTCCAAAACTACTTAACTATCTTTAAACTGAAATTCTTTAAATATTTCAAAATAAAACTTGTATTTTTTCAGAACTTGTATGACTAATGGAACATTGACCTTGAGGATTGGTGAATGGTTCCATAACTTGAACTTCGAATTCAATAGAGTAATCATTTTTTCACACTCCTTCCAAAGCACTTGATCTGGGATTTTACATTGGATCATTTTCTGGAATGCTACTTTCAAATTTGAAAGCTTTGTGTAATTAGGCTTTGCAACAAACAATGTTTTCATTAACCAAAGAATTTGGAAGTCCCTATGCAAGTATTTCACCATAGTTATCCCCTTTAATATTTTAGTCTTTTCATGAGTTATATATGCCTTTCTTTTAACAAGCACTAATTATTTTTCATATAATTCCTAAGAAAACAAGTTTCTTGCTTATCCGAATAATTAGGTAAACCAACTCTCATTCTAATCAACCTTAGAATCAAACAAAGAAACTAAGTTTTTAACCTCCTTTAATTTTTTTTAGCTTGAATAGAAGTATATTTTTCTCATTCATTTGCCTAATATCCATGATCATTGTGGCTTTGTTTGTAATATCCATTTCCCTTAGTTCTATTGATGACTTCTCATTCGGATATTTAATCATTTTCTTAGATTTGAGTTCTTATTTTTATACTTGTTTCTTGCATGTATCAATGCTCATTTCATATCATTTTATCACGATCTTATGTTGTGCAATTATATGAATGTACTCCCATGTAGAACGAACCTCTTGTATAATATCATCCCAAACAATTTTTCTAGCTTCAATTAGGGAAATATTACCCTTCAACTTGGCTTTCAAATCTTTAATCTCATCTTGAGAAAATTCGTTTTTAATGGTCAACTGATTAGTATTTTCCTTTGCTATAGTTAGCTGCCTCTCTTTTATATTTGGTTGTTCCTTCATCACAGTAAAATTATCTTGAGTTTTATTCAATTAAACTTTTGAAATATTGAGCTTTGTTTTTACTCTTTTCAATTTCTCTAAAGGGTCCTCTAATTCACTTGAGACAACAAACATGACTTTTAATTGATTGTTGTATACTTTGCACATTTTTCCTCTAAAATGGAAATTTCTTTGGTTATGTCAACTAACTCTCGCATTAGTAGCTCTTTCTCTTTTTCAACTTATGCCAACTCAATATTTTGAGCATGCTCGATACTAGACATTTTTAACTTTTTTCTCAATGATTGCATCTTAGATTATGTGTTTTGCAACAAGGATTTGATAGCTTCCCTATCTTCTTGTTCTACTCCCAGTTTAAAAACTGGCTTCTTTTACTCCTCATTTTGAATATGTTGAGCTCTAGATTTTTTTTTCTCTCTTAAGCTTATTTAAAACTTTCTCCAAGAGATTTTATGCTTTACTAATTGTCAAAGAGATTTTGCTCAGGTCACTGTATAGAATTTCCCCTGCTTGTTTATGCAAATTAATCTTGTTAGACAGTGGGATGCCAACTACATTTATGGATAAATCCAACGTTTTAAAATAAGGTCCTGAAGGAATGGACTAATTAGCAGGATGCATAATAGGCGGCTTTAATTGATTTCTCTCTAGGTCCATAACAGAAATTAGCCTTCTTGGATAGGTTGGGATTGCTTGTGTTGTTAGCTAAGTTTCCATATTGCTTATCACCTTATAACTCCTCTCTTTAATCTGTTGATAATTCTTCTGCAATATTTCTACAGTGGAAGGAGTCTCTTCAATTGAGAATGTTTTCATATCAGTGGAGATAGAAGAAAAAGTAGTGTGCCCTGGGTTTCCCAACTACATTTGGAAACCAAGTTAATTTGAAGGTCGCTATTTTAATTTGACTTGTACCTCCTCTTCATCTTCTCCTTGAAAATTTTCTCTTTTTTGTGATTGTGAATCGTCCATTTCAATATATGTTTGTTTAGGTGCATTTCTCTTCAAGTATCCTTTAGTATAGGGGTTTCAACATCCATTCTTTGTTTCATTTTGTTGCCTGGACAGGTCTCTTGATTTTCCATTTTTTCAAGCTCTGGCTTTCTCTCATGAGTATAAGGTGCAGACTTTATTTGCATCATGCTATCACAAATTACATGATGGGGATCATATTGCCAATTTTTTCTTTTTTCAAAAACAAACTCCTTTGTCATTTCTTAAACTTGGGTTAGGGCTTGTCGAACAATGAATGGCCCCACAGATATTTATAGCTTCAAAATATACCCTTTGTGTGCAAGAGCAAACTGAACTTGGTCTACATTGAGACTATGCATTATAAATTCAAGAGAAAATATCCCATAGGAAAAAAGGTTGGAAACCGATATGGTTGCACTTCTGCTCCATACAGTATTATTTCAATGTAGTCTTCAAAAATATACCTCCCACTCTTGTGTATTTACTAGGCTGCAACAATTATTTTTCCCCGGGCAAAATTCTTGGAGGCAGTTGATTGTTCAAAATAGTATACACAGTGGCCATAAATGATGACAAGTATTGAGAAAAAACCCCATTTTTCCTTCCTCCTCACAACACTGGTCCATTCAACTACAAATTTCATATGATTTATTGAATCCCACATATTCATACCAAGATAACTAAACTTTTTTTCATGTACATACAAGAACAGATAAACAAAAATGAAGGGGTATTTGAAGTAACCAACAATATGAAAGTTTTGAAACTAAAAGATGATGGACTTGTCAAGTAAGAAGAGATGTATAAAAAATTATATGGTTGTATCATTATGATTAAAAAACCCAAGGATTTTTTATTCACCATCCCAGTATCATCTTCCCCTAATACAGAGAGAATTACAACTAGGATATGTTGTGTATCTTTAGAAAACAACGTTGTAGGATACTTTGTATCTAATGGAGGAATTTGAGAATTTGTTGGCAGAATTAGTTTAAAAGCTTTCCCTATTTTCCTTAGAAAGATGTTTGTAAGGAGAAAAGAATCATTTATAAAACTTTTGGGATTATCTACTATAGTAAAATTAAAGGCTTCATGAATTATCTCTACTGTGACCTCGAAAATATTTTCCACCAATTAATGTTGAAAATGGCAACAAGAAATATTGAAAATGGCAACCAGAAGGATTCTAGTTTAATTTTCCCTTAATTAAATTAGAAGTAAATTGTAATTCCACATCACATGACAACTTGTAAGTGTTAACTAAGTTAGTAAGACTTAGTTAGCTTAGTCAATTCGAGTTAGAGGTCAAACTAGAGGCATGTAGGGTGTCTCATACTTTTTAGGAGCCCTAGTTGAGTTATTTGTGAGTTGTGATTAGTTAACTCAATTATTTGAGTTAAAATTAGTTTAACTAGTTCTAACTAAGAGATGAGCTATTGATAGGTGTAGTGAATTAAATATTATTTAATTCACATGCAGTGATCAATTAGTTAATTGATAATTCGCTGTAAATAACTATTGCATGTCAGTTCTAAGGAAGTCCCAATTGATATTGGAGTTAAATGGAAGTAAACTATCAGTTGTACAATCATCCAAATTGTACATATGGTGCATGCAGTCAGAAGAAGACCTAAAATAAATCATTCCTTAATTAGAGAAAAATTCCTTAAGGAGGAATGAAGGCACGAGTTTAATCATTGTTTTGGTGAGCACGCGTTGGTGAGACCAAACAATCAGAAGCACAAGTTTGTGCGTGGAGCTTGTGAGAGAAATGTGTGCCAAGAGAAGCTTGTGCACAGGTTGGTAGTGAGACAATCAACATAGCACATAGGTTTCTCAGGAAGGGAAGTAGCATTGTTTTGTTTCATGTTCTTGACTTTATGCAAAATACATATAGTGGGGTTTTTAGATGAGGCTTTCCCCCAGATAAATATTTGTGTTGTATGATTGATGATTATTTCTCTTATTTGTTTATGCGATTTTGTGATCATAATTGGTTTCCGCAATTTGTAGATTTTTTTTTAGAACATTAAAATATCAATTGAATCCATTTAGATAATTCTACATGGTATTAGAACATGATTTTTTTGGGCGGTGAGTTTGCAGAGAAAATATGAAAAATTTGGTGCAAAATATTCAAAAACAAATAGCATATTTGGATTTCTTATGAAACAATACCCAAATTCAAAAAAAAAATTGCTTGAATCATATTTCGGATGAGGGAGATATTGTTGATTTAAAATCATCTCTTTTTTTTTTCAGAAAAATTTGTGACGGGGGGACAGTTACAACGTGAGCGAGTCAAGAACATGTATGAACTTGAGGTACCAGATACATGCAAATATTTGAGGAGAAAATAAAAGGTTATAGCCTTGGTGGTTGATATGGATCATGAATTACCTCTCAACATGCAACCTCTAAGGAAGCCTCAAAAGGTTTTGGAGCAGCCACAATTGGAGAAGCAGAGAGGAGACTGAGTGGAGGCATCCACTCAAGCAGAGACCTCCAGTAGGGGGGGAATTTCGAGCCAAGTGGGCAGACAGAGCACATGTAGCCATACCTTTAGGTGAGAGGTGGGGTGATGTGAGGTCATAATCCCAAGAGAAGAAATTTGGGCAGGGTCCATTAAGATGTCTTGTCTCATGGATCAGTACCTGGCTACGGGGGGGCCACAGTACACAGTATCAAGATGGATCAATGGCGAATGATGCAGTCAGATGTCACATATTGGAGCACAGATCAGAGTTGGTAGCAGTGCATATGGCATAGTGCATATTCAGTAACAACACAAAGTTTTCAGTAGACATTGTGGTAGCTAGCAACAGTCAGAGACTTTGGAGATAGATGCATCATACTAATTTAGTTTGGATGCTTTTATAGTTTTAGAAGTTTCATAAGCAAACAACGCTAGAAATTTTTTTCATGCAAAACATTCCAAAGGTACTGGATCAGGATAGAGTTAAATTCCTTTCTAGTTTAATTTTCCCTTAATTAAATTAGAATTAAATTATAATTCCCCATCACATGACAACTTATAAGTGTTAACTGATTCAGAAAGACTTAGCTGGCTCAGTCATTCGAGTTATAGGTCAAACTAGAGGCATGTAGGGTGCATCCTACTTTTTAGGAGCCCTGGTTGAGTTATTTGTGAGTTGTAATTGGTTAACTCAATTATTTGAGTAAAATCAATTTAACTAGTTCTAATTGAGAGATGAGCTAGTGATAGGTCCAATGAATTAAATATGATTTAATTCACATGAAATGATCAATCAATTAACTAATAATTTTCTATAAATAGTTTTTGAGTGTCAGATCTAAGGAAAGCCTAGTTGAGATTAGAGTTAAAGGGAAGTAAAGTATCAGTTGTATAATCAACCAAATTGTACAGATGGTGCATGCAATCAGAGGAAGGCCTAAAATAAATCATTCCTTAATTGGATAAAATTTCCTTTAAAATGAAGAATGAAGGCATAAGTTTAATCATTGTTTTGGTGAGCACGATTTGGTGAGACCAAGCAATTAGAAGCACAAGTTTGTGTGTGGAGCTTGTGAGAGAAAGGTACGCCAAGAGAAGCTTGTGCACAGGTTGGTAGTAAGACAATTAGCAAAGTGCAGAGGTTTCTCAGGAAGGAAAAGAGTATTGTATTGTTTAATGTTCTTGACTTTATGAAATATACAAATAGTGGGGTTTTTAGCTAAGGATTTCCCCAGATAAATCTCCGTGTTGTGAAACCAACGACAAAAATAGAAGAAAAGAGATATCAACGCCTTAGAAATAAGCCACTTCGAGGGGGAAACTTCCAATACATTACATGAATGAAAAATTCTTGGATGATTCAAATTACAAAACCTCCTTTCTATATATAGGAGTCCATGGGGCCACAATGTAATCCTAGTGGGGCCACAATGTAATCCTAGCCGACCTAACAATAATAATTTAAGGGCACAATAATAACAATATGGGGGTTACAAGGGGACAATAATAATAATAAGGGGGTTACAATAACAACAATAAGGGACTATATTGGTAATATAGGCACCTAACATGCCCCTCTCCTTCAAAAAAGTGTTGTCCTCAACGCTTGAGTAGCTCTGGGTGCTTCTGTATAAAATTTTCATCCTCCCATGTAGAATCTTCAGTGGGTAAGTTCTTCCACTTGATAAGATACTCTGAAATTGATTGATTCCGTAGATGTCGAGTTCTTTTTTCTGTGACCGCTTCAGGTTCCAATATGATTTTTCCTTCCTCATCAAGTTCTGGAAATATTGTTTGAACTGGAAGATTTTCACCTATAACCTTCTTTAAGCATGAAACATGGAAAATTAGATGCACTCGTGAAGAAGCAGGAAGCTCCAATTTGTATGCCATAGTACCAATATTTTGCAACACCTTGTAAGGACCATATTACTTTGGTGATAATTTATTATCCTTCTTAGCTTGCTTGAGGGACATTTATTTGTATGGTTGTCGCCATAAAAATACCCAGTCTCCTACATCAAAACTTCTCTCGCTGCGATGTTGATCTGCCTGTTGTTTCATTCGTTTTTGTGCCAAATTCAAGTTGTCCTTTAAGAGTTGGAGAACTTCTTGTTGATGCTCGATGTGATCTTCCACTGCTTAAACCTTCGAATTTTCTCTTAAAGATGATGTGATGGATGGTGGATGATATCCATAAAGTACCATAAATGGGGTATTTTTTGCTGCAGTATGGAAGGAAGTGTTATACCACCATTCAACTAGAGGTAACCACTTGACCCATTGTGTTTGTTTATCAGATACAAAACAGCGAAGATATCCTTCCAAAAAATTATTTACTATCTCAGTTTGACCATCAGATTGAGGATGATAAGATGAGCTATGAGCTAATTGAGTACCCAAACAAGAAAATAACTCCGTCCAAAAATTTCCAGTAAAAATGGGATCTTTGTCGCTCACAATAACCCTTGGGTTTCCATGTAACTTTTGAATTGTGTCCATAAATGTAGTAGCAACTGTACTTGCTTTAAATGGATGAGATAATGCACAAAAGTGTGCATACTTGGTAAGTCTATCAACTACCACCATGATGACACTTTTTCCTTTGGACTTAGGTAAACCTGTGATAAAATCCATTGAAATCTCCTCCCAACGTTGACTTGGAATGGATAAAGGTTGTAGAAGTCCCGGGGTCTTAATTATCTCAACTTTATTCTGCTGGCAAACCAAACATTCCGCCACAAACTTTTGAATATCAGATTTAAGGCCATCCCAAAAAAATTCTTTCTTCACCCTGTGGTAAGTTTTTAAAAATCTTGAGTGTCCTCCTTAAGGAGAAGTGTGCAATTCCAAAAGAATCTTTTGTTTTAGTTGGGAATTCTTACAAAGATATAAGCGATCTTTGTACCATAAGGAATCATTTTTCCAACTAAATGTATCAGATGTACTAGGATCTTGCTGCAACTTTTGAATGAGTGTCCATACATCTTTGTCCTTCTTCCATTCATCTTTTGCTTCGATTATCCAATCTGGTTGGATAATAGAAATGGCACAAAGCAATGCTTCCACCTCTTCATTCTTTCTTGAGAGTGCATCTGCAACAACATTAAGCTTTCCTTTTTTGTAGATTATTTCAAAGTCATAACCCAACATCTTTGTGACCCATTTTTGCTGCTCTTCTGAAGATAGTCTTTGTTCCAAAAGTGTTTAAGACTATCATGATCAGTTTTTACCTTGAAGTGTCTTCCCATTAGGTAAGTTCGCCATTTCTTTAGTGCATGTAGTATTGCTAACATTTCCTTCTCATAAATAGGTTTCGGTAAATACTTTCCTTTGATTGGACGACTTTCAAAAGCAATGGGTCTTCCTTCCTGCATTAAAACTGCACCAATTCCATTTCCTGAGGCATCACATTCCACAATAAAGGTTTTTTGTGAAGTCTGGCGTAGCTAAGACCGGTGCTAGGCACATTGCCTCTTTAAGATGTTCAAAGGCCTTAGTTGCTTCAGGAGTCCATGAAAATGCATCTTTCTTCAATAATGTTGTTAGAGGTGCTGCTATTCTCCCATAATTCTTAACAAAATTTCGATAATACCCTGTTAACCCGAGAAATCCTTGCAACTGCTTTATGGTTGTGGGGACTTTCCATTCCTTAATGGCTTTAATTTTGTTAGGGTCTACCTTAACACCCTCGTGAGATACAATATGACCCAGATATTCCACCTCTTGTACCCCAAAGAAACATTTGGATTTTTTTGCATATAATTGTTTCTCCTGCAATAGTTTGAGCACCCTGTCAACATGTTCAACATGATCCTTCCAAGACCTGCTGTAGATTAGTATATCATCAAAAAATACTAGCACAAATTCTCTAAGGAAGGGTTTGAAAATGGAATTCATCAACCCTTGAAATGTAGAAGGTGCATTGGTAAGGCCAAAAGGCATGACCAAAAATTCATAATGACCCTCATGAGTTCGAAATACTATTTTCGGAATATCTTCAGTCTTCATTCTAATTTGATGATACCCTAAACGAAGATCCAATTTGGTAAAATAAATTGATCCATGTAATTCATCCAATAATTCATCAATCACAGGAATGGGAAATTTATATTTAATGGTTAGCTTATTGAGCTCCCTATAATCTGGACACATGCGCCATGATCCATCCTTCTTGTGTACCAATACTACAAGAGTAGAGAAAGAACTTTGACTAGGTTGAATTATACCCGCCTCTAACATTTCTGCAATCATAATTCTTGCCAATGCATTACACGATATGGTCGAACTCATTTCTTCCTCTTCTTGGGTTGGTTCCTAGTGTATATCCTCTTCTTGTTCCTTTTCTTCTTCCTCTTCACAATCTATGTAAAATAATTTCTTCTCAGCACACTTATGACCTTTAGTGTATTTTCTATCACAACTATAGCAAAGCCCTTTTGCTCCTTTTTCTTCCAATTTTTGTGGTGTCAACCTTGTAGGTTGTGGAAATCTAGGAGTAGCAACACTTCCCTCTTTATAGAAGTGAGTGGTAGGCTTCCTTGTCGCCATAATTTTACATTAAATTTTTCTTGCCAACCTAAATGCTTTCTCTAATGAATCAGGTTCCAAAACATGAACTTCATGTTGGATGTTATCCTTTAAAGTACCTATGAAGATATCAATCCTGTGTTCCTCTGGAATATCAGTTACCCTTATATTCAATTTTTGTAAGTCCTCGATGTGCTCCCGCATTAAACCCTTTTGTTTGAGATTTATCAATTGGCTAAAGAAGGTGTTGCTCTTTGTATCCTCATAATGTGCTATCATTTCCTCCGTAAAAATTGACCAAGTGACAATTTTTTTACGGGAGCAAAGCCATCTATACCATACAAATGTATTTTGTTCTAACTGTAAAGTTGCAATGTGTACCTTTTGTGTGTTTTGCACATTATGGAGATCAAAATATTGCTCCATCTGTAGTATCCATGTTACAGGATCCTTTCCATCAAACTTCCTCATATCCATTTTTGGAATATGGTGGTTCTTCCCGCCAAAATTAGATTTTATGAAATCATTATTAGCATTTATTTTGTTCTCATCATCAGTTTTCTCTACTATCTTTTCACCATTAGGAAACATTTCTTGTATCAACTTTGTCAAACCTTCCACGTCTACATTTATACCATTCTTCATGTTTTCCATTTTAGATTCCATGCCAGATTCCATTCCATCTATCTTAGATTCCATTCCATTCTTCAAACCATCCATCTTAGATTCCACGCCTTTCTTCAAACCATCCGTCTTAGTTTCCACGCCTTTCTTCAAAACTTCCATGTCATTTTTTGTTGCTCTTTGCGAGAGCGAAATTTGTTTCACTTGCTCTTGTAATTTTGATATGTCATGTTGCCATTCTTTGTCTTCATGAGTCATAGTAGAGATTTATAAAGGCTTAATGGGTGTTGAATTATTTTTAGGGGCCATTTTAGAATCCAATACTGATATCTATTCTACAATATGCCCTTGGAATCAATTCAACTTGATTTTCAAACAAGACTTATGCAATTTGGAAAAAAAAATACACACCTTTTACTTGCTTTTGAGGATCTCGATATTGAAATTGAATTATATCTATAATTACAGATCCTAAATATCTAAAATTCAGCCCTGTAGTAGCCCTATGAAGCTTCTTTCAAATTCCATAGGTCTGATCTAAGTTGGATTCTTCAAGGCAAAGTTATGTCCAATCTCCCAGAATGACCCAATTTTGGACTGGTTTAGTAGAGAGAACTTGTACGACTTGCCACATGTCACTGTTTCCTCCTTTGGCTCTAAAATTGATAGACCAAAAACTACAGTCTGTGCACTTGTGGAAAATTTTTACAGCATTCCAATCCGATTCTCAGAGAGAGAGCTATGAAGATTTTCCCACGATCACCTCTTTGAGATGAAATTCAGAAGCCTCAAAAAGCCCTAACTTCCACAGATCATATCTCCGAAAATACTGCGACCCAATATCTGAAATTTTTTGATGGTGTTCCTCAGTATTGTGGCTTCGCACACTAAACATTTCAGCTTCTGAACCTTCGTAGAGAAAAAATTATTACGAAAATACCATGATGACCTGTTTAGGTTAAATTCAGGAGTTTGCAAAATGACCTAACTTGCACAGATCATATCTCCAAAAATATTGCGAAACAAGCTCTGAAATTTTTTGACGATGTTCCTCTAGATTTTGGCTTCTCACTCTAAAAATTTCAGATTCTGAACCTTCGCAAAAAAAAAAATTTATAGCGAAAATGTCACGCTGACCTATTTGGAGCAACGAAACCCTAGAATCTCAAAGCTCTAATACCAAATATTGTGAAACCAGCAACAAAAATAGAAGAAAAAAGATATCAACGCCTTATAAATAAGACACTTCGAGGGGGAAACCTCCAATACATTACATGAATGAACAATTCTTGGATGATTCAAATTGCAAAACCTCCTTTCTATATATAGGAGTCCAGGGGGCCACAATGTAATCCTAGTCGACCTAACAATAATAATTTAAGGGCACAATAATAACAATATGGGGGTTACAAGGGTACAATAATAACAATAAGGGGGTTACACTAACAACAATAAGGGACTATACTAGTAATATAGGGACCTAACAAGCTTGTGCACAGGTTGGTAGTGAGACAATTAGCAGAGTGCAGAGGTTTCTCAGGAAGGGAAAGAGTATTGTATTGTTTAATGTTCTTAACTTTATGAAATATAAAAATAGTGGGATTTTTAGCTAAGGATTTCCCCAGATAAATCTATGTGTTGTGCGATTGATAATTTCTTCTCTTACTTGTTTATGTTATTGTGCGATGGTAATTGGTTTCCGCAATTTGTAGAATTGGCACAATATTTTGTTTTAGTAAATTACATGATCAATTGAATCTATTTATATATTTCTACAACTAAGCCATAATAAAATTTCTTTTTGGGACAAGAGAAGATACTATCCAACTTATGAATTCAAGAAATCATAGATAGTTGGGAGAATAATATGTTAAAGACCTGATTGTATGACTATAAGGAGGTTATTAGAGCCACTAGAGTGGTCAAAGAAATCTTATCGAATATCCATAAGGTTAAAGGGGCATTGAGAATCATACACTTATGCTTCTTTTCCATGAGTCGCATGTGAATAGACAATATGGAAATTGTGATTTTTTTGGTTGACTTCTAGGTTGTTTCCATGCTTATAACTTAAAGGAAATCACAAGAAGAAACGTTTAATTATCAATTACCCAGTAATAGGATATGACGAGGGATGAAATGTTGATGTGGAACAAGGAGCGTACAATTCATATTTTGGTTACTGTAGCTCTGCAAACTGAAGGACAAATAAAATGACAGGCATGGAAATATTTTATCCTTTGTGTACTGAATAGGAAAAATGAAAAAAAAATTGATGATGTGAGGGAGTATGGAGGAATGACATGGGGTACGGGATATGGCATGGATGGGTGAGGTGTAGTAATGAATTGAATCCTATTTGGTTGTCTGACTTGTCTAGATGGTCCCTGATTTGTCGTCAACTTATGATGTGTGGTTTTTACAAAAACCATTAACCACTTCTGTCAGGTCCCCATAGTGGTTTGTGAAAAGTGGGGGGGGTCTTGCCAGAATGAACAATGATCATCGATCTGGAGATGGAATGTTTGGCCATCCTGCTTTTCGACAGGTCCCCATCACGTACTCTTCGTTTAATTTGACTTATCATAAAGTATTTTATTTCGCGAGTTGGTTCAAATGGACAACGATATGACCCAAACATGCATGATTTTTAATTTTTAATTTATCAAAGTATCTTACCCACTTTTATATAGTTTGAGCCAACGCTTTTTGTGAATTTTGTAGCATCATAAAGTTCTCTAAGTCTCAAATTTTGTGGAGAGTATTAGACAATGGTATTCCAAAGAACTTAGAAATTGTTTTTGAAAATTCAACTCGGTTGATGTTTTATTAAAATAATTAATTATTTTAATGGATACCCTAAGTATAAACTTAGGGAAATTAAATAACTAAAGGACATTAATAAAACATGAGTGAGAATGATCTAGAAGGTGGAGATCAAGTCATGTTATAATCTTAGCCGTTGATTAGAGATCCAATCTCGGTCGTTGATGACTCAATGAGAAGACTATAAAGGAGGGCTCGAGGGCCATTTGGAAAGACACATTGAATTGATCTAAGAGTTCAAAATTTCTGGGGCACGGTTTGATGAGAAATTCGAGCTAGAGATATTAGCTGTGAGGGGCAGAGATAACATCTGGAGAGAGAGATTTTGATTCAACTGGTGGAGCATCAGTCAGAGAGAGGTTTAGGTGATATAACCAAGCCAAAAATGAAGGAAAGGGGTTGACACAGTGACTACACAGGGCTCACGTAGAAATAGTGCAGTGGTAGAGGAGGGTTTTCAAAATTTTTTCTTATGGATCAGTTTCGGAGTCTGGGATCTGGGAAGTGACATCGGGAGGTTGTTCCTCAGGGTCCAGAGAGGAAAAATGACTTGGATAGGGTTGAACGTTGAGCCTGTAAGGGGTTGATGCATAGGTTGGAAGGTACAACGTTGGAACTACATAGAGGTTGCATAGTGCCTCCCCAGGGAAATTTTCTCTTCATCTGGATCAACCGAGAACTCAATGATTGAGGTAAATCCTCACAAATTATTCTACCGGTATTTATCTCTATAGCTGAATTACCGTAGTGGTATTTAGATATGTATTCAGACATTTCTACTTCTTAATAATAAAACCCTTAGATCTGCTGCATCGATTTTCCTGCATTGGGTTTTTCCAGGGACTTAGTCCAAAGTAAAGGTGTCATATGTGTGAATGATTTTCCTTGTTCAGTTTCCTTGTTTCAAAATCATGAGTATTATAGTGTAGGTTTCTTCATTGATTGCTTCAGTATTTCATGTATTATTCAAAAATAATTGTGTAAATTAAATTACATAATAGGAGAAGTAATCTAGTTGGTTGCAATAGGATTCCTTAGATTGTTTAAAGATCTAGGAATTTTCACATGGTATCAAAGCATTGATGTGAAACAGGAAGAACGGATCTGAATTCTAAAGTGAAGGTCGTTGTTGCTACAGTGTAGCAGATTGATCCATTAAAGGATTTTGAAGTTATATCCAGGAGGGCTAATACTTTTGTGGCAGTCTCTCTCTGGTTGAGTTGACAGAGAGAAAGGACTTCTAGATTCGAGATCTTTCTATGGCAGAGGGAGTAGCGCAGAACCTCCACGCAGAAGATAGATGGATGTAGTTCTTTGAAGATATTGTTGTGCAGAAAAGCTTCAGAAGGAGTCAAGAGCACATATTGATGGAATTCTTCCTCAGTGATTTCCTAGCCGAGGAAGTCAACATTTCTCAGTTGTTGAGAAGTAGAGGAGTAGCAGAACTTACAAATCCATAACAGAGTGTGTAAGCCTGCCAAGGACTTCGCAGTAGGGAGGAAGAGGGAGCATATTCAACATATTTCAGCTGACATGGCATCTCACGGACTTTGTGATCAGTTGGAGGGCTCCTCCAACTATATGATCTGGAAGGAACGAGCTCAGTTCCTTCTGGATTAACTTGATCTGAAGGCGTTTGTGGAGAACGTGGTAGTTTCTCCTACGAGTGTATATCAGCTCAAGAATTACAAGGTAGATATGGCCAAGGCGAAGAGGTTTCTCCTTGATGGTGTCAAGGATCACATCATCTCACATGTGGCTGGCAAGGTTACTGCCAGATAAATGTGGGTAGATTTTCAAGAAATATTTGAGGGATCTTCCGAGCAGCGGAAGTTGTACTTAGATCAGAAGCTACAAATGATCCAAATGTGGAAAGGGGAGCATGTGGTTTCATACCTCATGTGATTTCAGGAGATTCGAGATCAGTTGTCGGCAGTAGGTGCTACACCTACAGCTACAACCATGGTACGGATGGCCCTTAACGGTATCACGGAGGAGTGGCAAGTGTTTTTCCAGAGCATACTAGGTCAAGCATCATTACCTAGGTGGGAGTAATTGTGGTCATATTTTCAGGAGGAAGAGCTGAGGAGAGACCTCGTCAAGTGAAAACTTGATGGCATCAGTGGAAGTGGATTTAAATCCATGGAGGAAGAGGATAACGCATCCCTTGCATCGAATGGATAGCAAATGCAACAGAAACTGAAGCGTGATGTTTCAAAGGTCAAGTGATTCAGATATGGTGAGATGGGCCAATATGCATCTCATTTATCTTTGAAGAATAGGGACAAATATGAGAAGCATGACCCGAAGGTTGCAGCCGCAAAAATTGAGGAGGATGAGTTTTCCATGAGTACCCACACTTATCAAGGAGAGAAGTGGGGTGATATTGAATTGTAGTTCACTCTAAACTTTAGTTGGGCAGGGTCCTTGAGGAGCCCACCTCATGGATCATCACCTTGCTACAGGAGTACATATTTGCAGTAGTGGGATGGAGGAGTTTCAATGGAGCTAAGGAGTGATGAAGATGACAATGCAGTAGATAGCAACGCTTGTTTCTAGAGCAGTTCAGAGTAGAGGCAAAAATAGCGCAGCGCACAGGAATTCAACACAATGCATATCAGTGTTGTGCAGTGTAGAGCAACAGTAACACAGTGCATTAGAGGGACATTGTAGTAGTTAGCTGCAGTCAGAGTCTTCAGCGCCGAGGTGCATCCATTGAACACTTGTTTAGTCCTGGGTGAGTTTAGTTGTTTCTCTCAGCAATTGAGTTGCAATGCAGATGCAACGTTATAAGTGCCAGTGTTAGAAACATAGTAGATGAAACACTTGAGAGGGAGTTATATTATATATGTAGCAGTGGCAGTGGCAGTAGTACAGTGGTAACAGTAGTGCAGTGGTTGATGGACTTCAGCAGCGCAGAGGATGCTTCAGAATCATAGTAGTATGCAACATGCATAATTTCTAGAGCACTTTCCTCGCTAAGAGGGAGTGTTGATTTTTGTAGCATCAGAAAGTGCTCTAAGTCTCAAATTTTGTGGAGAGGCTTAGACACTGGTATTCCAAATCACCTAGAAATTGTTTGTTAAAATTCCACTCGGTTGATGTTTTATTAAAATAATTAATTATTTTAATGGAGACCTAAGTCTAAACTTAGGGAAATTAAATAATTAAAGGACATTTTTAAAACATGAGTGAAAATGATCTAGAAGGAGGAGATCAAGTCATGTTATAATCTTAGCCATTGATTAGAGATATAATCTCGGCAGTTGATGTCTCAATGAGAAGAATATAAAGGAAGGCTTGAGGTCCATTTGGAAAGACACACTTAATTGATCTAAGAGTTTGAAATTTCTGGGGCGCAGTTTGCCGATAAATTCAAGCTAGAGATATTAGCAGTGAGGGGAAGAGATAACATCTGGAGAGAGAGATTCTCTCATTTGGTGGAGCATCAATCAAAGAGAGGAAGAGATGATCTAACCAAGCCAACGTTGAAGGAAAGGGGATGATGCAGTGATTGCGCAGGGCTCTCGCAGAAGCAGTGACTAGGTGCATTAACATTTGAATATGGGAATGGTAAAACATATTGAATTGTCCCTCATATATGATGAAATTCTGGAAAAAAAACAAATTATCGCCAAAGGGGCAACAAATATTCTCATTTAATTCCACGCTTGAGGTCGGGAAGTGGAGTTGGCTTCTCGAAAAATAGGCACCAACTTCATTCAAAATTTTAAAATATTTTGATGATGTTTCCCCTTGTTGGAGAAGCCAAATTACTTGTATGAGTGTGTCCTCATTTACAATCAATGTGAGTTGTCTTATCAATTCTTCGGCCCTATTGAAGGTTTGGGTGAACTCTAGAGCAATCGTGGTATCGTATCCCTAAAATTTGGCAAGAAAATCCACCCATCCTGCTCGAATGAAAATTTCCCACATTGTAGAATTGACTTAGATACCTCAATGTTGGTGGGTTCCACTATATTTAATGTTATGCCCATTATTTTTCTCTATGCATTCTTTATAACCCTTAATTGAGACATTTTTTCACTAATGACACCATTCCCTTATGTTTGCACCTAGGAATGAATCTGAAGTGGGCTTGTAACCTCGACTTAATCACATGATTGTTCAGTATTGCATTCGTGTAATGGTCATGATATTATGTCATGCTATTAAAATTGTATCCTTCCAATGTTACGCAATTAATATTTTGTCTTAGGATAAGGTTTACTAGGGGGAGGGTAGCTTATTAATTGTGACATAACTTTGTTAAGAATGGGTTTAAGGCATGGCTCCAGAATAAGCTTTCCACCTTTGTAATGTGATTAAAATATTGCTACAGAATGAGTATCATATGGTAGGATTGGATCGAACCCTGAATTTATAACAAAGGATTTTAATTATAGAGGTGATCTCATACCAATAGGTTTTCAACTTTATATTTACATTGTAGGAGGGAATTTTCTTTTTTTCTATACAAAGGTGGATAATCATAAGCAATCATAATAAGAAGAGGTTTCCAAAGATCAATTAGTTATGTTAGAAGGTATATTATAGTCGATAAAAGGGATTGGATTATTATGATGCCATGGAATAGGTTCAGGGGGATATGCAATAATTCACATTATGCAAGTGTTGAGGTAAAAAGTATAACCATGATTAGTTTAGGGTTTATGGATAAGCTTGCAGTATTCTAATTTATCATAAATATTTTAAATTCTTGTCACATAAAAAAGCATGGAAATGTTAGAGATCACGTCATTCACCATAGGAATACATTTAGTGTGGTCATCATGTTGCTTCTTTCTTATCCCATGCATAATCTTCTTGTAGATGTCCTTGAACAACAAGATATCTTGAATGTCATCCGTGCAAGATTATAAATTACAAAAATAACATATGATAAAGTAGACATGCATATCTTCATCAGGTGCTTTACAGAAGTATCAAAAGAAAACTTCAAGTAGTTGGCTAAAATCATAATTATAAAATGTTTTATTATTTTTCCTCTCTCTTTTTTTCAAACTTTTCCAGTCAACCACCTGGTTTTAAAGCATAATTTTGTCTAGTTGTTCCCTTTAAAAATGTTTTCACTATTGGAATTTTTTTCTGTACTTAGCAATATCAGCCAAAGATTGGTTTTCTACTGTCACTAAGTGTCAGAAGCACCTATAATGAGGTTTTCACTATGATATATATATATATATATATATATATATCTTATTCTATTAATTTATTTATAAAAAAAAATTGCAGATAGGAAAGGATTAGGGTCTTGTGTAATTAGGAGGAAAGGACACCTTATTCATAACTTCCATATCTACTTGATTAACTAAATCTTGAATAAATTCTTCCTTTGACTGAGGCTTATAATATAGCCTCAATCAATGGCCATTATCCATTAATGCAGTCTTATTGTCATTGATGGTGTAGAAATTTACAAAACCATTGTTGAATTTTGTGTCAACTAAATATGGCCCAAGCCATCTGGTGTATATTTTACCTTTGAAATGTTTATATATTGAATAAAAAAATAGGGCCCAGATCCCCTCCTTAAACCTCTTCTTTTTTAGGAATATGTCATGCCATTTTACTTCTTGTTGTTGTATGAGAGCTATTTGTTGTATGGCATACTAGCGAATCTCATCAAGTTCATTAAGTCAATCCAGTCAGTGTTGTTGTGCCTCTAAAATATCCATCCTGACTTGAAGTGTTGTCCTAAATGTCGCAATTTCAAAATTTCTAGGGAGAACCACTTGATTTCCGCACAAAATTTCATAAGGAGTGAAACTTATTGTATTGCTCCAAGTGATTCCATATGCCAATGTGTTTCTAGCTTCTTTTCCTAGACCTTGTGATGTTGCTGGATTGTCTTGGTCAAGATGGATTCCAACACTTTGTTAGTAACCTTCATCTTCCCATTTACTTGAGGATGGTATGGGTGGAAATTTGATGTTTGATCTTGAACTTATTGGTAATGGATCAGATAAGTTGAGAAGTAGACTGGGTTCCTTGATTTGTGACAATTTCTCAAGGGACACCATAATCAATGAGTTTCTTCATATAAAAAGTTATCCACTACTCGTTATGTTTCCTTCAATAGGTATTTTGCTTCAACCCACTTAGTTACATAGTCTTTACACACCAAGATGTATACATTTTGTTTAAATGGTTAATAGGCGCTGCAAAATAAAGGGCCCATTTTTCAAAGGTATCTAACAAAACTTATGGTTGTAGTGGCATTTCTTCTAAATATATAAGTCCCCCCATTCATTGACATTTGTTACAAGTCCCAATGTACTTCTTGGCATCCCTAAAAATAGGTGAAAAATAGTACCGTAGTCGTAACACCTTTTTTCTAGTTCTCTTATCGACAAAGTTCCCTCCACACAGTTCATCATGGCATTTTTTAAGAATACCATAGATCTCATCTTCTCGAACATAGTGACAGATTACAAGATATACTCTTGTGTGGAACAGGTATCACTAGATCCAGGAATACATGGCACTATATCTAATGACCTTTTGACATTATTTTGGCAATATATGTTGCAAAAGCCTACCTGCAAATTCCTAGCTTTATTAAGGATAGTGATGTCAAATTCCTAGAGGAGAATAAACCACTTGGTTACTTTGCCATTAACGCTAGTTTTATTCATAAGATAATATATGGTAGAGTGATTAGTGTGTATGAATAGTGGGTATCTAGTAATGTAGTGACAAAAATTATTAATAAAGTGCACAACAATGAGAAATTTGTTTTCAGTCACAGTATAGTTTTGTTTGGTATGAGTAATGTTGTTTTTACTATAGTAGATAGCATAGAGTCCTTGTTCCTCATTTTTTTCCTATTAATACTCCATTGGTTGTATCTGAAGTGTTAGTCAAAATATGGAAAGGAAGGGACCAATTGGGACCTCATAAAATAGGAGCTATAGACAATTTATCTTTCAGACACTTGTTGTAGTGAATACTAAACACCCCCATTTTTTACTTATTTATTTCAAATAATGGGGACCCTTTCCATAAATTTTTTGGCTCAATCACCTTTTAATATTTTTCAAGTATCCTACAATTTTTCCATTTTTTTATTTAAATCAGATTTATATTTTGATTGCTTCATTGAGTTCGAATTTTCGCTTTCTTTCCATCAGTGCTTATTTCATCTCATTTGGTTACACGGTTTGCAAATGGCGTTCATCCAAAATTTAATAATTTTTACCGCATGGATTAAAAAATGTACAAAATGTTTATTGTTTTAATTTTTTAAATAAATTAGTAATTGATTGTAAATATTAATTCCTAGTTAATTTTTTACTAATTATTTCATTTTTCACTAATAGTCCTACAAAATCGCTATGACCAAATTGTAGAACAAATAAAATTATGTGTTTTCATGATCTCGGAATTTATTCCAATTCCCAATTTTAAAAGAAATTACAAGACTTGAAATCTCAAAATTGCAAAGTAGTCGTAATTCATTTTGTCAAATTCTTAATTACCAAGTAGTTATAGTTTATAATAGATGAATCTCATTCCAAATAGGCTTCAATTAACTTGACTTCCTGCTTTACACGTTTACAAAAGTCCCGATAAAAAAATCTCGATAAAAATAGTCCTGATAAAATACCTCCAGGATACAAAACCCGATAAAAAATACCTCCGATATTAAAATCCCAATATATAATTTTTTCCTGATATCGATATCGGAAATTTTATTTGATTCATATTAAAACACTTCCAATATCGAATGATATCGAATGACCTCCGAGATTCGATATCATGAAATGGTTATTTTGCTTTACCGAAGGTCTCCTCCACCTCATCGTAAAAGCCTCATCTCCACTTCATTAAATCCCCTCCACATCTTTGTATGGCTCATATGTGAGTCCAAAAACCACTATGGCCCATCCTTATGGGACCAACAACCACTAGGATGATGACAAGTATCTCTGGTATGTTTTTCAATATAATTTAAATTCATTTAATTTTAATTATTGTAATTATATTAATTTAATATTTTTTTAATTAATTTAGTTTATTTTTAATTGTATTTAATTAATAATTAATTAATTTTTTTTTAATATTTAGGATTAGAATTTTTAATTAAATTTTTCTAATTTTGGTCTATGCAGTAATTTTTTCAAAATTTTGGCAATTTTGACTCTTCAACTTTAGAAACTCATAAGTTGAGTTTTACTTAGCCAAATGAGGCCCACGACGGCTCGTTAGATAGATAAAATTATGGAGAATATACAATCACTTGATTTAATTAGGAGAAGCAATAGGTATTATTGCGAGCCAATCCATTAGAGAACCAGGAACTCAACTATCACTATTTTGAACACGATTCTCTTTCTCTACAACAAAAATATGGGATGAAGTTGAATATCCTTCATAAGAAATCGTGAGAAAGTACGATGATTTAATCCGGTAAATCCCCAACGAAAAAGACATACAATTCCTTTTTTTTATCGAACTTATTATAATAGTTGCATAACCATATTCGATCATTAAATGAGTCTAAAATTTAGCGGAAGATTAAGCTATGAATTTGTAACCAAAATTAATTTTTTGAGTTTAATTTTTTGCGTTTTCATTTGCTCACAGCCTATGTTGAGCGTAGATACATTCTACTATGTTCTCTTTTACCAATAAGATATTTACAAGCATCAATGGAAAGCACAAATTTCCTTTTATTGATTTGAGTTTTGATTGGAGATGTTTTTTTTCAAGATTTGGTATTTTTTATTTTAATTTGCACTTCAATTTAATTTTAATTGGTTTTTGGCAGGAGAAGAGTTGAGGATATAAGGAAGAGAGGATTCAAATCAATGGAATTGCTTCAACAAGAGAAGAAAAGGAATTTGGACCAATGAAAATTGTTGGGGCAGATTTATTCTTCAAACAACTCTCCTATTTGGAATTGATTTTTGTAATTATAAATAGTGGTTTGTAGAATAGAACAAGGGTTCTTCTACTTTCCAACTAAAGGCTCTTTGAGAACTATTGTAATAGGAGATTATAGTTGTAGGTAGGAGGAAAACTTCAGATATGAGGCCAGGGGAAAACTTTGTGATTTAGGCTTGTTGTAGATTTGTACTATTGTTATGTATTGTGAAGTAAATTGTGGAGAAAAAGAGTATTTTCATTTCCTGAACGGAAACTTTGTCTGGAATTATTATTGGAAATTTCTTCAAGGAGCTAAAGTTTCTTAAGGACTACAGACTTGTAATCGGATTTTGGTATGATTTAATAAACTTTCATTTGATATGCACTATTGTTTGAGATGTAAGTCAATTTTCCATTACCGAATTTCTTTAATTGATTTTAATTTTTGTTCTAAATAATGTATGGATTCTGATATTGAATATTATTTTTATGTCATTATTTTTTACTATTGAAGTCCCATAGGAGCTATCTCTGAGGGAAAAAATAGAGTTTAGAATTAATATGAATTTATTAAGACAAGAGTGTGTTAGGAAGTAACTACTTATTTGTTAATTACTTTCTTGTTTTTATTTCTCTTCATTAATTAAATGAACTACTTCTTTAGTTAATGAAAACCATATAATGGATTCAATCATATAAACAGTCTCTTTCCCCTATTTAATTAGTTCATATGCTCTTGAATTGAGAGATGGCTATCATTTTCCCAATTCAAGATAGGATTAGTTTACTTACAACTTAGAATAAATTTTCATTTAGTTTGAATCTCTACATTCTTAAAGTCCCCTCATACAGGGGCAAAAATTTATTTGTGGCTTGACTGAGCCCTAGATCAGTTTAAGGATCACTCTCTTGCCTGAATTCAACAAGAGGGATGATCTTATGTCTCTTATATATTGGTAAGAAAATGGTATACTTTAAGTTAGTAGAGATAGAGGGAAGGTAATTGGACCGAGTTGGAACCACCATTCCAAACAAAAAAGGAGTTGATTTAAGTTTCCAACCAGGTGGATTTCCCCCATTGTTGAGGTAGACATTTCAAGCCCACAACATTTTTGATGCTAGAAGGAGGACATGGCGACTTGTTATCTTTCGGATTTTTTGTATTTTAAAGTTTTTATTTAATTTCCTCTCAAAATTCCCATTTGGAGTTGTATCTCTAGACATGCATCTGTCAATACTCCACCAAAAATAGTAGGACACTTGTCAAAGGTCAAATTTAACGTTAATGGGAATGTTTCTGCATTTGATCATGCCTTACAGTTTATTCAAATTTTTGCAAATTCCATTTTCATGATATTGATGAAGGTATTATATGCAAGATATTTTCTCTTACATTCTTAGGAAAAGCCAAAAGCTGGTGTCAATCTCTTCCAGTTTCCTCAATTCACAAATGGGATCAATTTATCACAACTTTCCTTTATAAATTCAATGGTTTTGATTATGAACAGGTATGTGATGGAATCGAAAACTTACAAAGATTTTAAAATGAATCTCTTTTAGATTTTACTGTTATATTTCAATTAATTTTCTTGAGATTCAAAGTTGAAGACAAACCTTCAGATAGTGAACTAATGAATTAAGACAAAATTCACAAGAATAAGAAAATAGAGATATTTTCAAATTCATTGCTTCTGATTCTCATTTTTGCCTCTATCTTTATATTTTGTTGATATCAATCTATCCCCTCTTTGCATTAATGTTATTACAGAAAATAGAGAGGTTGATATAAATGAATTTCCTATTAGTTTTTATCAAGATAGAGAGACAATTAATGATCATTCTTCTGACATTAATAAACATGTGGTCCATATTCCTTCTTGTTTTGATACATCAGATGGGAATGAAGGGAATACTAGTGAATGTTGTGAAGTCATTTATGATGACTGATTTAACATTGAGGGTGTTGATTTGTCGCATTCCCTATTAAATCCTCATTTTTCAAATCAAACTATACTTAAAAATGAAGAGAAACTCAATACAAAAAATTTTCCAATTGAATCTCATTTTCAAACATTTAATCATACTCATGATTTCAACATTCAAGAAACCATCCCAATCTATGATGCTCAATATCTCATTCATATTCACAGTCCTAATCCTCTCTCCAATTCACAATTTGGTGTTGGAAATCATTCTAATTTCATTATTCTGGCCAATTCTTGTGAAGAGGAAATTATTTCAAGTCAATATCATTTTGTTGCAACAATAATTGTAATATTACTGTAAATAGTGATTTGATTTCGTTATATTTCCTTCACTCATTTTATTTGTTTCATATTTCTTTTCTATTTTCATTTTTCATTTTTTAGATATATTATTGAGCGGTGCAGTATTGAGCACTCAATTGATGCATTTCATGAATGGGAAAATAAATTTTCAAATCATAACCATGAACATCAAGAAATATTACTCTTCAAATTCCAATTAATGTTCATCCCTTATCACTTGACCCTTTCCTCTCAAAAGCAATGCCAACAAGAGAGTGTATCTTCACAATAAGACCAACAATATAATTCAATTAATGATCTTATATTAAGTTTATCTGAATTCCATCCATATTTCATTGATCCATTTGAAAGATGTTTGGAAATTTTTCCTACACAAAAGATTGTTAATAATTTAACATATGTACATAAAACTGACAATTTCATGCAAGCATTGTATATAAGAGTTCATTTCCACAATCTGGCATGTTATCTTCTCTTTTGAAATTCTTCCAATCATTAATGGAAATCCATCCAGATTTCTATGATCCAATTGAAATTCAGATGGAAAATATTTTTCAAGAGAAGGTAATTGTAAATAAGTTGCTTCTTGTAAATATGATAACAATAAATGTGCATTCTGCATTCAGATTTAGTTCTGTTAGTTTAATTATATTTGTATTTTTGTTACTGATGTTTAATTTGTATATACATACAGGAGATAAAATGCTTGCACGGTTACATTGGAAGTATGAATATACCTAATCATACTTCCTTTAATTCAATTAGAATTAGGGATAGATTAAAATTAGATTTAGATTCTTTTTCTGTTTTCATTTATTTCGTTATTGCAGATTTTTAATAAGCGAGTAATGAATCCAAGTTTTTCTTGGCATTCCCTTTCAATTTCCAATAAAGTGGCTTAAAACATATCAAAGTTCTTATATATTCAGATCATACACAGTTGTGAAGTGCTTGATTGTCTTCTTTTTGCAAAACTTCATCGCATTGTTAAAAAATGTTTTTTGTAATACAATCAAATATGAAGAAATTCCAAGGAATTGCTATGGCTTGGAAATTTTTTATTCACAAGTATTTCTAAAGGCTCATTTTCACCACTCTTGTCCTCCAATGTAAATTTGAATTGGATGCAATTTGAAATTTCATTACTTAGAATTTTAGTTTGAATAAGTAGAATATGTTGAACATATGCGAATTTTGAGAGATGCATAGGAGAACTTGAAGATTCATGAGGTAAACTTCCAGTCAATATTCTTTCAGGTATATATTAACAGGTTCATCTTCATATTTTGTTAGTTTTATCTTTTTCATAGTTTACTTCTTATTTTTGTTTTGTTTCTTTTGCATATCTTCATTGGCTTGATTTTTGGATACTTGAGATAAGCAAGCATCCAACCCTTTCTAATCTGCAACATCTCTAGGGAAGAATTTATTGTTTCATCAGAATTTGGGTATTTTTTAGTTTTTTCTCTATTCACATTTTCCCTCCTTTGAAAATTTAGAAATATGAGTCAATAATCATATTATGCCTCTCATCGATGCAACTGAAATGAAATTCTTAGAGTCGTTGTTGCTTAGATTTACTGCAAACAAAGAAAATTTGCACAAAATTCTTGCAGCAAATGATCGTATCCATGATTTTATCTATGCATGTTTTAAATATTACATTTATCGGTTGAGTTTAAAAAAAAAAAAAACTTTTCCATTACACATATTCATTTTACATCCACTTCAGTCACATTCCATTCTTTTATAAAACCTCAGATCCCCTAATTGGTAAATTTTGGAATTTCGATCCTCTGTTTTTCATTCTTACAAGATTATTCTCTTCAATACTTTGAACCTTCTAACTTATTAGATTCTTGGGTCTGTATTATATCGGAAGCATTTTAAAACAAATTATGAGATTACCTCTCTGAGATCCACATGGCATTTTCCTCTACTATCATGCAGTGAAGGAAACTGCCTTTATTTCATTGTCTTCACCGGAATCTTGTGGTCTCAAAGTTTTATAATCTGATTTGAGTTTCATAATGGTTTTCGAGATATTTGATACCCGATTTATTCTGATATTCATCAACTCTCAGACTCCTTTCCTCATAATCATATTTTACAAACAAATGTAATTGCTCTTCAAATAATTTCTACAAAACTTTAAGTTATCTCATTTATCAGAATTAAAGTCATCATAATAACTTTATAAACTCTTACAATTTGTTTACCTGCGATATGTAAATGTTTGATGTACTAAAAAGACAATGTTTCCAATTATATACTTAAAAATCATTCATCATGGGACATGATTAATTTCGTAAGTTTTATTTGTAAAAGCTAGTACTTTTGTTTTGAGATATTGCTTCCTTTCAATATTCAATATTTCCATATCAATACTTCTTATATCGGAAGTGGAATTATATTAAAATTTCGAAAACAAATTTCATCGAAAATAAAGCAAGGTCTTTGTTTATCAATTTTTTTTCACTAAAGGTTTTTCTTGGAAACCTTGTTTAATAGAGCACTTACCTTTGGTACATCATTTATTGGCATCTTTCATGATCTGGCCTCTATCCGATAATTATTGGAATCTCGATTTTCTATTTTTTTCACTTTCTGATACCATTCCTCAAGGTTTCAAAACTTCTAGCTTATCAAAATTTTGGGTTTATGTATATTAGAGCCATTTAAAAACACATTCCAGGATTTGTTTCTGAGATCCACGAGGCCCATTTTATTTTATCTGCTCAAACTCCTCGATATGAGAATCTCGCAAGTCATATTGAGCTATTATCGTGATGCAGAAGCATCAAGCTAAATTTTCATTATTCATTTGTGTAATTTAGGGGGTGAGGTGTTTTAATTATTTTATTGATTATTTTGCTCATTTTTAATAAATTAAGAGAGAAAATTGTAAGTGAGGATTATTGTAAATATTAATTTAATAAATTAAAGGATATGAGTGGAGTTGAATTAGGTAGATAATCTAGGGATTAGGAATTCCATAAACGAGACTTAGTTGGGTCCAAAAAAAGCTAAATCTAATTTAGATTTTAGTTGAGATTTGTGTGGAGGAAATTATGGAGTGGAATAAATTCATATTTATGAATAAAGAGGAGGATTGTGTGAGGATGAAAAACAAGTGAGGAAGTGAGAAATACAGAGAGAGTGAGGAATGGGTTGAGAGCTTTTTGGGCCGAGAGCTGAAAGGCCATCCACTGTAATATTTGGCCAAGGAATTTCTTGTGTATTTATATATCAATATATTTTTGTTTGTATAAGCTCTCTTTTATTTATGTACGTTTTAAGAAGTTGCAAATGTTTGTGTAATGAAGGGTTTTTTTGAGAATTTTAAATGTGAAGAAAGCACACGAGTTTTTAATATGCTAAGATCTAATTTAATCCAGTATCCTAGCATGATTTGGTATCGAAGCACATTTGGGCCTGGCCTTGGCCCCTCCTCGACGAAAAGAAATAAAACGTTTTGTGAATGCTTGTTTATCCATCATGATATATTGAACCTGTGGATGGTTGATTCAAAACTGCGTATGGTCATCGTGGAGTCGCAGATCTGTGTGTGGAGCCATCGAAAAGTGCACTCATAACTGCGTCGAATTGATTGAATATTTAACGCATTGGAGCATGGAGTGGTGTTTGTAGAGTAAAGTTAATGTAGTGGAATTATGCCTTCGAGACTTTCATGTTGAACAGTCAGTGTGGAGTGCATTTATTATGGTTGTAAAATACTCTATAGCAGGAGTTTCGTGGCGATCCCATTCTATCGGACTTTCCTTTGCCTTCCACTCTGACACTATATTTTATTACGGTCATAGAAATTTCACATGTTTGAGCCTGCCATGAATCTGTATCGGATTGAACTGACATGGCCAGCTGTTCAATACAAAATGTCGACCCTTTGTTGACCTTATTGTGTTGGATTTGTGTCATCTGCTGAGTTGTCGATCTGCCGACGAATGGAGTAAGCAATTGTGGTGTGACTGCTGGAGGCTAGGAAAGAAGGGAGTTCTCTTATGCAAAGGGATTCCAACAGCAGACCACCCGTCAAAGACATGGTGGTGGATCTTGATATCAGCCAGAGTGATGCAGTTTTTCATGCGGTCGTGGGAGTTGCTTGGCAGTATTTCGGCAGAATTGATGTGCTTATTAATAACGCTACCTTTAGAGGTAATGTGAATTATTCCCTATATTTGAAGGAGAATGAATGGAACATGGTTTTAACAAACAAATCTGAGAGGCACTTAGTTAGTGTCCAAGGTAGTTGGAAAGTGCATGCATGAAGAAAAATATACACTTCATGTGTATTTTATCCATTGGCGGCCTCTAGTGTAGGGAAGTACCTGGAGGAATTGCATATTCAGCCTCTAAGGCATAAATAAATGCAGAGATAAGATAAGCCATACAATCTTTTGTATGACGTCCCAGTTGCATAAATGATTTCGTTTACATCGAAATTCATATACACAGTCATCTTCTTCTTGTGCTAACGTCCCATCTATGGAAAAGACTTCATTTTTTACTGCGTTAATATTTAAAATGGGATGGAAATTGTGTTGATCAATATTACTTGGTTATGTTTGATTGATAGTTGGTGATTATTTGTGTGGACCGTGAACTCAACAAAAAGGATGCGTTTAATTTTTTTAAATGAATTCCACATTTGAAATGAAACGAATTTTGATTCCCATTGTTGTATATGTAACAATGATCTCTTGTGGAAGCCAGTCGTATCAATGCACTTAAAAAAGGCATGTGTGGGGCTTGTGAAAGAGGTGTGGTTCTAGCGGAATATTCAAGGTATGGATCCAGTGTTTCCACGGCACCACCTTCCAGTGTAAGAAAAGGTCACTGGGATTGATCGAGGTAAAGTTTTTTCAAATAGTTCATATACGTTTTTTGGATAATGTAATCTTGGAGGGATATTTCGTTACATTAAGGTTTCATGTTTTCAAACCAAGAAATTGAAATTTAAGAGAAACCTGAGAGATTGAGATGAGGGAACTTGGCTTAAGCTAATAGAGGATATTGTGCGTACCTTGAAGGCTTACAAACATTGTTGCTGGGAAAGATTTATGTTGCAAAGTTACTGGGAAGAGATTTATTTTCTAGGGAGAGAATGGACCTTGCACATTCAAAGTAAAGTAAATCAGGAATTCAAATGAAGAGTTTAAATTATTTGGAATTATATATATTATAATTTCTTTATACATGCAATACTAAAGTGTGCATTGGTTGATTGCATCGGATTTTGGTGTGGAGACTAAGTCTATAGAGGCTTGAATGTATTTCTAAAAGAATACGTGAGAGAAGGGTTGGATCATTTCAACCACAAGAAGACTCAATGTAAGTTCTCATTGAATGAATCAATATTCATTGAGTAGAGATATTTTAAAATCTAGATGATTAAATTTCTTTGTCATACTCGAGAAGTTGATTTTTTGTAAATGTTATGAAAGAGTGAAAATGTTGCAAATGGGGAGGTGTAAACGAATAGAAAATGAATGGAAAAGGAGAAAGGGCTATCCTGGATGATATAAAAATAAGTATGCATTTTTATATGAGAGGGTTTATTATGCATAATGTGGATTATTCGCAGTTTTGGCTAAGTTGTTTTGGACCAAAGCTTGTAGTTGGAATGGGAGAATTATTTTGATTTGTGTTAAGGTTGAAAACACAATTGCTTGATGTCCTAGAATATTTATCTTACCATCATGTGGCGACATCCAAGGAGGAATTTTTCAGGATGGACACAATGTGTGAGTTGTACATTATTCATCAAAGAGGTTGAAAACATGAGTAGCTTGTTCTCTGTACACAAGTGCAGAGATGTGAATTGATGTTGTATGGTGCATCAAAGTGCTGGAAAAAATTTTACACTAAAATGACGAGCTTATGGTATGAAGGGCATGCGAGTAATCACAGTGACAAAGACGACACAAAAGAGTGGAATCTAGAGAGTTGAAAATGTAAGGGAAAGGTTTGTGAATAACCTTAATGGGAGCATAAGGTATGATAATCCATAAAATTATTTTTGAATGTTGAAAATTGAATGGTCTATTTATTTTCACCATAAAATAAATCTTGGAAAACTTGGATTGCATTTCGATTAAAGGCCTCAGCATCATGTGAAATGATAATGGGAAATTGATGATATTTCATAAGAATGGAGTATGAGAGAGAATGAATATGTTACATCCTAAAAAAATTTAATAGGGGTGTATGTTCGTTGGAGGATTGTATAACTTGAATTAAGTCAAAATATCCACTATCATAATTATTGGGTCGAGCCTTGAAGTCAAAATAGGTTAGGGTTAAATTAAAGTTTGGATAGTTTGAGTTAAGATTGAGTATTTTTCATCCAAGATGAAGAGTTGGTGTAAATTCTAAAGTCAAAGAGTCGTAAGCTAAATCAAAGGTCTGAATTTAATTGGGTGCATGACCGTCAAAGCTCGACACCCAAAGAATTGGTCATTGTAACACATGAGTTACTAAAGTGTTATTTGCAGCAAATTGAAGCATGATAATTTCCCAGAGATGATTCCAAAGATAGAGAACTGAAAGTGATCAAGCGCAAGAAGAGAGCTTGCATTGTGGAATGGAAAGTATGGAGGCTTGCTGAAAAGGGGATTAAATGAAATCCACACATGAATAGATGAAGTTTAAAAAGGAGGAGAAGATGACTGTTGATAGTCATTTCAGAGGTTCTGAGAAAGACCTCAACCAAAGAAGAAAGAAGGAAAATGCCAAGGTAAGTGGCATATGTGAGCAATTGATTGATGAAGATTATGAGCGGGAGAAGGTTGAGATAACAGTTCACCTTGAATTGTTAATGAAATTGTTGCAAAGAAATGTGAAAGACTAGACACATGGTTGGACCATGAGGAAGAAAGTGAAGTGGCAGAGACTACACGCAAAGAGGGAAAAGTAGGTAAACATACAGCTGTTGGAAGAGCTGAGAAAGCTCGAGCAGATGTTGAGGTGTGAAGAACTCAGAGAGGCTGAGTTAAAAATGGATGTTTCCATTTGTGGCCCAGAACAGGGTGAAATTCTGGGTGAAGAGATCAATGAGGAAGATCTCGTGAACTATTGGGATAGTTCAAAAGAATCTGAAGATGTGTTGACGAGAGAAGCAGATGAGGCTATGAAGCCTTGCATTTTTAAATCTCACAGTTTATGTATGTTTGCAGGATGTGCGAAAGATGGTGGACAGTCTGGTGAAATTATCACAGAGATGAAAGAAACTCTTGAGGGGAAGTGTGATGGAGAATGCCTTTCAGAGGAGGAAGGTACTGATTTGTTGCAGCAGGAAGAAATCATAAAAGAATTCTTGTTTGGGGTAAGACAGCAAGTTGAAGTTGTTATGGAGCAAAAGCATAATGGAAATGCCGAAGAGATATTCCAATGAGGTAAACAAATGTATTTGTTTAATGAAATTGCTGACGAAATTTTGCAGTGTGATGAAACAGAAAACAAGATAACTCAGGAATATTGCCAGAAGAAGATGACGCTGGGAATGAAGGTTGTGATGAAGTGCTAGAAATATTTCACATGGAAATCGAGTTCTTGGAACAATGGCTTAAGGAACCTGAGGGAGAAATGAAGCTTGCAAAACTTGATACAGAAGAGATTGCAGTTACTATGTGTGATAGGGATGAAATGTTTTTAACATTTATAGATTTGAATGAATGTTATAACTTTTCAGATAATAACATGACTGTAGGTACAAAAAATGACATTAACAGATATGATGTCGAAATCAGAGGAATTGAACAGAAATTATTTGGAGTTGAGATGAAATATCAGGGGCAGCAAGAAAGTTATGTCTGTAGGGACATAAAGGAAACAGAAATAGTGAACCAAGGGGATAAAGATGAAAGCAACCAGCAGTTCAAAACAAGATCTACTGAAATCCAGAAAGTTGATGATGGGAGATTGATGCTTGAAGCATCAAAAGAGACCAAAAGGTCTTATCTTTTTAAAACTAACAGTTTGTTGATGAATGCAGGTACAACACCAGATGAGGAATTTGTTGCTATAAAAGAAATCAAAGACTATAGTTGTAATCAAGAAGGAGTTCTTGATTATTTTTCATTGCAGAAAGTTGAGTGTTCAACTCAGTTGGAGACGAAAGAATTCGAAAAAGAGGAATTACTCCGAGGAATTGGCGAAATAAAGTGTTGGAGAAGTCGATGGAATCCGATTGACCAAGTAAGTGGTGAGTTACCAAATCGAGTTAATACTTTGAAGGACCGGCGGCATAACAGAGTTTGGAATCCTAGAGGGAGCAAGTCATCGGGACTTGTGGTTGTCACATTATTACAGAAAAGCAACAAGCCTCATAAACAGGAGTCTATGGAAACTTCTCTACATGGGGAGTTTGATGCAGGAGCATCAAGCTAAATTTTCACTATTCATTTGTGTAATTTAGGGGGTGAGGTGTTTTAATTATTTTATTAATTATTTTTCTCATTTTTAATAAATTAAGAGAAAAATTGTAAGTGAGGATTATTGTAAATATTATTTTAATAAATTAAAGGATATGTGTGGAGTTGAATTAGGTAGATAATCTAGGGATTAGGAATTCCATAAACGGGACTTAGTTGGGTCCAAAAAAAGATAAATATAATTTAGATTTTAGTTGATATTTGTGTGGAGGAAAGTATGGAGTGGAATAAATTCATATTTACGTATAAATAGGAGGATTGTGTGAGGATGAAAAACAAGTGAGGAAGTGAGAAATACAAAGAGAGTGAGGAATGGGTTGAGAGCTTTTTGGGCCAAGAGCTGAAAGGCCATCCACTGTAATATTTGGCCAAGGAATTTCTTGTGTATTTATTTATCAGTATATTTTTGTTTGTATAAGCTCTGTTTTATTTATGTACGTTTTAAGTAGTTGCAAATGTTCGTGTAATGAAGAGTTTTTTTGAGAATTTTAAATGTGAAGAAAGCACACAAGTTTTTAATATGCTACGATCTGATTTAACCCAGTATCCTGGCATCATATCGTATCCGATTCATGATATTATGTTTTTATTTAATACTAATTTTGGGATTAAGTCCAGATAGAAACGTTCATTGGAATTTATCTTTAGTCCATGAAAACTTACCTTAGAAGGGGTTGATTGGTGCTAGAACAACTCTTCAAGATTTACAGATCATCCGTCAGTCTTTTATGTTGCTCCACAAACTGTAAAATTAAGAAATGTGAGATAAGAGCAATCAAAAGTTACTCACTAATGTATATTTTCCTGCAAATACCCAGAATATGACATTATAATTTTTAATTGTGTTGATGCAATTTAGTTTTACTTTCTCATCAAAATTATCTGACTAAATCCTCTGTAGTGAGTTAGCAATATATTTTGGGATAAATTTCATTACCTGTATTGAACCACATCCTAACATGGAATATTTCCTATGTATGGTTTGCATTTATGTTTTTTACATACAAATTTACATGATTTATGGTTCTATGGGAAAAGCTAGATAGTTATTTCTAATTCTTGATCACTATGTGGATCCAATACATTGAACTTGGATCATTGCTCACAAATGAAGAGGATTTTAAAAGAAAAGTTGTGCCTTCATCTGATCTACAAACTGTGAGGGAAATTTTACTTCTATCTAGCTCAGGCTACCTCTCCATAAAACACTACCTTTTGTTAACAAAGTGGGAAAAAGCAAACCTCTAGAGCTGGAAGTGAATGAAGAGGAGCAGGGAAAACTTTCTAGAGCTGGGAGGGAATGAAGGGGAGCAGTGGCAGGCTTAAACAGGTGGACTAAAAGTGAGTCATGTTTGACTCAAGGAGACAAAGTATGAGTTGGAATGGTGATTCTCTTCCCCCAGACTCGGTTTCAATGCAATGCAATGTTTGTTAACAGATCTGCCTGATGGAATCTAATGGCAGTGGAAACCACTTTGGAAAATCAAGTCCCAACTAAAAGCATGAAACAAGTATCTTCATGTGATCGGCCATAAAGAACAAGGCCCTGATCTGTGTAAGTACTACATGGTATAAAAGAGGATTGGGCATGGGCCAAGTCGATGTACTTTATACAATCTGGATGAGGAATTTATAGGAGATCATATTGCTCATATTATTCCCCAGTGTGGGCTGGAATGGATAGCCTGATATAGCTAGGAGGTGATAGGAAAGGAAAAAATAAAGAAATATGTTTTACATAGTGGAAGTAGAAGCTATATTTAATAATAGTTCAAATATTTACTCTTGATTGTCTCATTGGGAATTTGGTTTGCAAGGAATGTTGACGCTTTTGAAGGGAGATTCATCCCAAATTTACAGTGTGCTTCCCAACTCATATTTATATTTGTTATTTATATAACTCATCCCAAAGCAATGCCAGAGAGGCATCCTTTTTAAAATTTTGACGGAGCAAACCAAGGATCTCCTCCCAAATGTAAAGCGGGTGGCATTATATTTTTTTTAAATGAAACCCACTTTTTCAAGGTCAAGGCCAGATTGGGAGAGGAATTTTACAGTTCTGCTGAGCTCCTTGCTTTGAAATTTCTTATTAATATACTTCATAAAATGGGGTTCTAGCTTCAGATTTTTGGTGGCAACAAATTGGATGAAGGTTGAATTTAAAATGGGGATCTAGTCTTAATTATGATTTTTAATGAGTTAAAAGGTCGATTTCTGACTACATTTATTTTTTTATCATACCTACAGAGAAATCAACTCTAAAATTGATCTCTGGAGACTTAATTTGGATGAAGGATGAATTTAGAATGGGGATCTATTCTTAATTTGATCTTTGGTGATTTAGTTGATGGTAATAATTTGGATGAAGGGTGAATTTAGAATGGGGATCTGGTATTAATCCTGATATTTGATAAGTTAAAAGGTTGATTTCTGTTTTTAACTCCATTTCTTTTTTAACAATTCATGTTTACATAAAACTCAACTTTGAAATTGATCTCTTTCTAAGCAGAACTCCGGATTTTCGAAGTTGTTCTATTTTGGAAGTTAAGGATGCATACTATTTCAGAATGCATCCTTTCAGTCTTTGACTCACTATAGATTTAAATCTCTTCCAATTTTCTCCTTATGCCTCTCTTACATATACTCATGATTAAAATCTATGCATGTCATTTAATGGCACATGTTTTTCCCATGACATCCTTTGTATTCAATTGCATCCCAGTTGCTTTGGCAGTGATCAAGTTTCACCTTTATATGTTATTGTTTATGATGCATTGATCATTAACCATCTTTCTAGGTTCCATATTGTGGCTGCCTTGCTGTGGTTTTTCATGGTCATGGTTGTTTAGGGTTAGCTGGAAATCTCATATATGTTTATGCCTTCAACATGTTTTTCGATGCACACTTGTGTGGAAGTTCATGACCGATGGAACTATTCCTAACTAAGCATGTGTTGTTCCCTCACGAGTCATGGATATTTTATTTTTCCTAAACAAGTATGTGTTGCTCCCTTGCATGATGCCTGAGTACTTATGAAGGCATGATTTCCTTCCAGGTTTATACTAGGCTCTCACTGCTCTTGCATGAGCGTCTGTGGTCTTGGAAAGGGTATTTTTTTGTTTCCATATGTGTAACCCTATCCAAACCATATTTTTGCTTTTCAGGTTCTTGGATCTCTTGTTTTAATTCTTGGACTTTATGTTTTCTGCCCTTTGTCACTTTCTACAAATACAACCTTTCTAATGTCCATATTTTTGTGTAACATGCTCTATGCACTCTAAGTTTTGTATCAATTGAATTTTGAAGCATATTTTAAATAAAAAAGCAATCCAAATTGAGATTACAACTTTTATTTTTCCAAAGACCGCCTTCATCTCCAATATCACCAACCAAAATCTCATTCAACTCAGCAATCAATACTCGCACCTATTTTGTACATACTTGTAGTCACAATTTTTCTATTTATAGCTCACATCTTCCATATATTTTATTACATTTTTTAGTGTTTGTTTCTTGTGAATAGTAAGGAGTAGGTGGGGAAATTACATAACATCTGCAATCAAATACTTTCCCTGTAGCATTCCAAACAAATTCATCAACACCATCCACATAAAGGCAAGAACCCAAAAGTGCAAGTAATGAAAAGTAAGAATGCAAGTCATTTCCTGTGATACCAAATCACTAACAACAAACCCCAAATTATGAAAAAAAAAATATCTATACTTGCCCCCACTTCCTAAACATTGAAAAAAAAAAATCTTGCGCTATGTGCCACGGGCATAAGAGCTCATCCCTTAGCCCAATATCAATTCTGCTCCTTGTCTGTGTGGCTATTAGCATGCATAGCTCTCTATGTAGGGAAAACCATAATAGGGTTTGGGCCAGGGAAAATTAGTCAGAAATCTCTCAAGAATATCTTTGTATTTTTTTATGATTCTTATTTTCTGCTTACAAATATGACAAAAATGATAAAATAATGACAACATTAAAACTTTGTGCAATGGACCATGATGCAATATAATTGACTTTTTGAATTATTTATGAGGTATGTTTGTCAATTAAAGCAATTTCTAGAAACAAAGGGGTGAAATTAGACAAAAACAGACACCTGGGCATCTATTGTAGCCCCAAAGATATAGGTAGTCATGGCATGGTTGGCATCTAGCACCATGGATGATATTTTGGAGTAGGTTGAGGAAACCAAACATCTCCACCATAACTTGCATTGTAGAAAGACCCAAAAGTTAGCAATGTGCCTGTTTCCATCACTACAGTTGGAAAACTAACTTGTTCTAACAAAAAAAGACATAGTTTAGATTCTATTGTGCAATTTAAATCCAGGTCTTTTTGTTAGGATGCAACTACTGTGAAGGAAATATTGTTGCATGTCATCAATTTAGGTAGGTTCTGAGTTAAACGATGTAGTCTTGGAATAAATATCTTATAATGCAGGGGGAACAATTTCATTTTTGCATTTACTGTTCATTAGTTAGCAGTACAAATACTCAACAACATTTCCATGACAAGTTCTTTATACCTATCCCAGCGTCTATTGGTAATTTGAAACTTCTATCATAATATATTGTGTAAATACTCCAGAGATAAATATGTGCCAGTCAAACTAAATGCCAAGGTGGAGGTTAACACAATGGTGGTGATTGTTATAGAGAGGCTTCAGTGCTCTCATTGGAGGAAATCCCATGCATTTAATATGTCTATGCAGGAAACACCCCACAAACTGATGCTTTTCACCTCTCTGGCAATAATGTTTATGATTACAAAAATATGGATCTTCCACTTTTGTAAGATACTTCAGGCTCAAGAAAAGTTGAAAATGGTAATTTGGAGGTCATTTTGTTGAGTGTTGACAATGATGTAATGACAACACCTATCTCATCATTTAAGCATGTAGAGAGTGGAAATTTATGTGAAACTCAAGTAAATATTGTTGATGGTCATAGTTCTTGTAAAAAATCTAGAGAGAGAATCAAACCTATACGCTAGGTGGTGGATATCCAGAGCAGGTTCATTAGGCAGAAAGATCAATTCAATGGTACACAAATAAACTTAAATATATAAAGTGACTTATGTATATATTGTGTCAACTATTTGAAACAGGTCCATGATAGGTTACACAAACTGCTTTGACTAGTGGGTACCTTGTCAACCATTTAAGGTTCAAATTTAAGGATGAAACTTGTACAACAGATATAATGCTTGTTTATTACCTATGCTTCAAAAAATGGCATGGACACACTATAGTTTTATCTTTCAAGATGTTATGTCGGCATATTATATGTAGCATATTGCATATGACATGAGTTTGTTCAGTTCTAAAATGACTCAATAAAGGATTATCAAGAATCGTTAACTTATCAACCTTCTAATCATCAAATGATATAGGCCATATGTAGCCTCTCTCTACAAATTCATGTGGCTGATATTTCTGATTGTAAGTTGCAATAGAGTAGATCAAGTTGTGGCATCTTTCATGCTGGTATGTATATACTATATTGTACAATTTGAAGCCAAGTATTTTTGTTAGGATGCAGCTCTTGTGAAGGAAATACACTAAACTCATTACGTGTAATGAAAGGCTAAATATTCAATTTCTTTTCGTGGTGGCTGAGAAATCCACTGGTAGGGATGGAGTTGAAAAAACATAGGTTGATGCAATTAGGATATCATTGAATATTCATTCTTTGGATATAATTTCACATGTTAGTTAAAGAAATGGTGAAGTTTTCATTTCTTTTTTTTAGCACAGTTTGAGATTTTCACATAAGAAAATGGGGAACAAGTTGCTAAGTAGCAACTCAAAAGTTTCTCCTACTGGTAAAGATAATTATGACAAACTAAAGCTTCAAATGGGATCTGATAACATAGCAGATTCATCTTTTTTTTCACAATAAATTCCAAGAACCAACATTACTCCTCGTATTATTCCTTTTGTAGTAGAATTAGCAAATGAAAGTGGTATAGAAAATGCTTGCATTCACATAAGAGTCTTCAGTAATGGGGACTATTTCCAGTGATATTGCAACATTAGATTCAACCAGTCAAACTAAATACCAAGGTGGAATTTAAGACGATGGTTGCAATTATTATAAGGAGGCTTTAGTGTTTTCAATGGAGGCAATCTCAGGCACTTAAGATGTCTCTGCAACATCGTTCACTCAGAGAGAGATTGGAAAGGAAATAGTCATTTTCCTGACACTTCTCGTGAAGTAACAATTCAGGGTCACCGTGAGAATGGTGTCGACTCATTTTGGTGACAATTTGGTGAACATTAATGATAATAATACTCCATAGAGAAATATGCAACATCCTTGACTCAAAGAGAGATTGGAAAGGAAATATGAAACAATATCACTGGCAGTCTCTTACCATCTTTTCCAAATTTGGGAAATCCTTTATTGTTTGTGGATTTGATAAATAATGAATTGACTATAGGAAATCTATCTTCACTAGTGTTTTTTTTTGTTCGTAATAATAGTCTTCAAGGTGCACTAGTCTTCACTAGTGAAAAATGCAACTTCTTTGATGATGATGTACGTTCTTAATGCCTTTTCAAGTTTAATATTTTTGGTTCATGAAAACAAAGAGTTTTACTCACAAAATTATTAAAAAAAAATGGTTTGGATGTATATGCTTTTGGTTCTAATTGTACTTGCCACTTTGGTTTTCTAGGAATGAAAACCGCAATACCACTGTGACAGATGTGGAAATTGCAGGTATGATTTTCTATTTATGCATCTAATGTATCTTTCTCTCTAGTAAAGTAATATTTTATACTATTGTGAAATGTATTTAGATGTATTTCTTGCAGTTGACTTTAGCTAGTTGTGTTGGTTTTAAGAACTGGAGGCAAGGATAATTTCTTCCACTGTTATAAATGTGGTATGTTCTTTATGACTTCTGAAATTATCATTGCTACTTCTGAAATTATCAACGCTTCTTCCCTTGTTTCATTGTAGTGTGAGAAAGCTTTATTTTCTCATGTACCTTTTTCTCATATGTTTCTACTCTATCCTCTTGAAGGATTTCCACCCTTCTGTGGAAAAATTAATATACCAAATCTGCCTTGTGTGTTTTGAGGTAGGTCATACTTATATGCATAGTATAGTAATTGTAGTTTTCTTTTTAAAGCATAATTTAGACTGAAGTTATTTGGATATCTGAACCCTCATTTGTTAACTCCTTTGTGGTATTTATTTGATTCTACAAAGGTTATCAACGTATTACCTTGTGGTCATACTACTCACATGCATTTCTTAAAAGAGATGCATGAGCATCTTCAGTAAGTTTCATATGTGGCATGTTTTGTGGTCTAGCTCACAAATTCTTGAGATTTTACAGTTGTCTATAATTTCAGATTATACTTGTTTCTATTCCATGCATTTATAGTATCAAACAATTCTAGATATACTTTCACTGATATACCCATTGACGGTACCTTCTCCAACCATCTGTGGTCATAGCTTGGTGTAACTTTAATTTTATTTTAAGTGTATTTCCATTCTAAAAAAATTTCTTATCTTTAGCAGATTTTCTTGTCTTGTGTGCTCCAAATTTGTCTGTGATATTTCTAAATTATGGGAGAAACTTGACCAAGAGGTAGGCTGGAAACTACAAGATAAACTTGGGATACAAATCAAAATGTCATTCCCTGACTTCCTAGAACCTTGAAACTTGTATCTCATTTGGAAGCTCCAAGAATCGCTTATGACCAGAATCTTCCTATGGCTAATTCTAATAACAAAAAATATTACATGGGAAAACATATAAAAGAGGTACTGCCAAGGCTTAGGCATTTTTAGCATGTGCAAGGAAAACTCTGAAAGTGTGTCTGACATATTTTCTTAAGTGTCATTTCACCAAGAAGTATGAATTTCCTCGAAATCTCTAACTATGGGGAAAGAAGGTTGGGAAGGATAAATCATAAAAGAAGCCCTGGAATATTGGCAGTAAAATAATAAGGTATAGAAGGATCACTAATCCTTGCCAAAATTTATTCTCTGGGATCTTTGGCTCCTAATGTTTTGTGCCTTGATTCAAGATACACAAGTCTCATCTCTTGGAATCTTCCTTAAATAGATGGAACCTAACTCATCTAATCAAAAATCCCCGAGAAAAAAGGCAAAGTCCAACAAAACCATAAATCTCCACAAGGTCACCATATGGTTTCCTTGTCAGTGCATTAAAAGAGATGCCACTCAAACTGACTAGGGAAATCCTGATCATCATAAATTCTAACCATATTTCTTTTGAATGTGGATTAGATGCAGTGCAGAAATAAAGGTTGCCACTATTTTTGACGAGTTTGGTAGGAGAAGGGTTGAGAAATTTATATATTTATGGGGATTCAAAATTGGTTATTAAGTGGATGTAGGGATCCAAAAATCAAAGAATCATTCAATTACAAAGAAATATCCAGTAACCAGACCTCTATCTCATTCCATCACATCTACTGAGAGTGCAACCAAGAGGAAGACACCAAATCCAGGCAGCAACCAACAACTTCACGAAAGTAAAGGCTGCCACTATTTCTATGAATTTGAAAAGATAAGAAGGAATTGGAATTTTATATATTCCAAATTGGTCATCAATTTGATGCAAGGATCCAAAAATCAGAGGAGGATTTGATTACAAGAAAGTAGTTTAAAATGAAATATAACATAAAATAGTAACACAACAACAACAATAAACACAAAAAAACGTTATGAAAAACACAAAAACTCTAAGGATAGATTACATGCTTGAGATGTGACATGAGGTTACAAGCTTGAGCTTTGGACTCAATCAATGGCCATGAGATTCAAAGAACATCAATTTTTTTTAGGTTTAATGAATTTAAACCTTAAGGTTGAAGTTTGGCGAACCTTGTGACACATATCACATCTATAGTGAGTACAACCAAGAGGTGGACACCATATCATGCAGGCATGTAGAAGAGAACTTGGTTCTCTGCAACTCAAAGTTTCAACAGATAGTAGGGAGGAAACACTTTCACCAAGGCTGATCAACTTCTGATATGAAATCTCTTCCGACATTGAATGCAAATGTAGAAGAACATTTTTTGCTGTTATCAGTTTGTGGATTCTCCTACCTTGAAAACAAAGCATCCCTCAAGATGCTCATGTGCTCTTCTTTTTTACAGTTGAAACACCTTTGTAAATGTTGATTGATTCCTTTTCATGTGGAAACACACTTCGAGATAGGAAACCTACCTATTATCTAGATAGAGCCTAAATGGCCTAGATCTTGCATGTAATCCTTATGTAGCAACAGAGCCCTATTCTCCAAGGCTCCGATAATGAAGGGTGTGTAGAATATATCCACAAAAGGTATGTGGAAAAATTGATGAGGAAAAACACTTCTTCCCACATAGTACAAAATATTGGATAAAAAAAACAGGAAGACAGTAAGAGGAGGCTCAATGGTGGAAACCCTTATTTTAGGACTACTCTCTCATAAAACAACCATTAACTTTGTTGATTAGGAAGGAGTAGAAGGTTAGAGCTGGTACTAACTCATGGATAGGGGGACATGCTCCAAATCTATCAAGATTTATTATAGACATGCTATGCTCAAAACACATCTTCTAACTTCCAAGTAATGGTTATGACTCCCCATCCAACAATCGGGGCATTCAATAATCATGATGGAAGAAGGCAATAGATATCAGTCTTCAATATGCACATGGAAATGAAATGGAATATTTCATAGGAGCACTCAAAACTACCTCTATTAGGTCAAATGGGGACCTTGACCATATAATATGGGCAACAAATAATGAGGCTGGAAACTACAAGATAAACTTGGGTTACAAATAAAAATGTCATTCCCTGACTTCCTAGAACCTTGAAACTTGTATCTCATTTGGAAGCTCCAATATCCTCTTAGAACAAAAATCTTCCTATGGCTAGTTCTAATAATAAAAAATATTACATGGGAAAACATATAAAGAGGTCCTGGAAAGGCCCAATAATTTGTAGCATGTGCAAAGAAAACTCTGAAAGTGTGTCTGACATATTTTCTTAAATGTCATTTCACCAAGAAGTATGAATTGCCTCGAAATCTCTGACTGTGGAGAAAGAATGTTTGGAAGGAGAAATCATCAAATAAGCTCTGGAATATTGGCAGAAAAATAATAAGGTATAGAAGGATCACTACTCCTTGCCAACATCTATTATCTGGGATATTTGGCTCACAACTCTTTGTGCCTTCATTCAAGATACATTAGTCTCATCTCTTGGAATCTTCCTTAAATAGATCGAACCTACCTCAACTAGTCAAAAATCCCCAAGAAAAAAGACAAAGTCCAACAAAACCAGAAATCTCCACGAGCTCGCCACATGGTTTCCTTGACAGTGCATTAAAATAGGTACCAATCAAACTGACCAGGGAAATCCTGATCATCATAAATTCTAACCATATTTCTTTTAAATGTGGATTAGGTGCAGTGCAGAAATAAAGGCTGCCACTATTTTTGATGAGTTTGGTAGGAGAAGGGTTGAGAAATTTATATATTTATGGGGATTCCAAATGGGTCATTAAGTGGATGCAAAGATCCAAAAATCAAAGAAGCATTCAATTACAAAGAATTATATAGTAACTAGACCTATGTCTGATTCCATCACATCTACTGAGAGTACAACCAAGAGGGAGACACCAAATCCAGGCAACAACCAACAACTTCGAAGAAGTAAAGGCTACCACTATTTTGATGACTTTGGCAAGATAATAAGGATTTAGAAGTTTATATATTCCAAATTGGGCATCCAGTTGATGTAGGGATCCAAAAATAAGAGGAGCATTCAAATACAAGAAAGTAGTTTAAAATTAAATATAACATAAAATAGTAATATATTAACATTAATAAACAAAAAAAAAAATTATGACGGACACAAAAACTCTAAGGAAAGATTGCATGCTTGAGATGTGACATGAGGTTACAAGATTTAGTTATGGATGCAATCAATGGCCATGAGATTCAAAGAACCTCAATTTTTTTTAGGTTCAATGAATTTAAACCTCAAGGTTGAAGTTTGGCGACTTTGTGACAAAGATCACATCTATAGTGAGTACAACCAAGAGATGGAAACCATATCAAGCAAGCATGTAGAAGAGAACTTGGTTCCTCTGCAACTCAAAGTTTCAACAAATATTAGGGAGGAAACACTTCCACCAAGGAAGATCAATGAAATCTCTTCCAACATTGAATGAAAATGTAGAATAACATTTTTTGCTGATATAAATTTATAGATTCTCCTACCTTGAAAATAGAGTAGACCTCAAGATGCCCATGTGATCTTCTTTTTTACAGTTGAAACACCTTTATAAATGTTGATTGATTCCTTTGCATGTGGAAAGGAACTTCCAAATAGGAAACCCGCTTGTTATCTGCATAAAGCCTAAATGGCCTAGATCTTGCATGTAATAATTATGTAGAAATTGGCCAATTTTTTTTGGAGTGAATTAGAAAGAATGACGACCAAAATATTTACCTTATTGAATGGCAGTAAAAAACAAGGTTCAATGTCATTATGCCAATATGCATGTTATGAGCTCAACACATCACTTCTGGAAATTGAAACTGGGTGGCAAGGATAACGATAATTTCTCACAACCACTAGAGATAAATCCAATTGAAAACTTTCTTTGTGGATCTTATAATTAACATCATGATGACCACAATTTTTTGGTAGCAAATTCATTCTAATCTTTGAATAGTTTAAGGCACATTATTTTAACAAGGCTAGGAGATAGATATTAACCATGAAAGGAAGGTTTGGGATTATATGGGCTATTTCGATTCTCATCTTTCTATTTCACTTATTTAGAGAAAATTATATATTCAAATACAAAATCAATTCAAATCAAACTAAAATAGAGAAGACTAATTATGAAGATGTTTCTCTCTCCACTACTTTGCAATGTCGTTATTTTTTTTGAATTATACTTGAATTTCACTTATAATAACCTAGATTTATATATTTATTTTAACACCAAATTGACATCATGGTAAATATATGAATATCCAATTAATTATGACCTAAACATGGTTCAAAGAATCTCAGCTTTATCCCATGCACGTGGCAGAGTAATTTCTGAGGTGTGAAGTTTTATTACAGGCACTATTTTTTTGTTTGTTTTGGTTAGAAAAAATATTTTTCTCTTGGTTTTATGTGACTTTCAATTTATCATTTGTAGCATGTTGAGCAATGGAAAAGAATAATGAGTAACATTTATCTTTCAGAAATTGATGTTGAGTGAAAGGATATAGATTTTAACCAAGCTACAGTCTACTTTAGTAAATGTAGAATAACATCTTAAAAAGATGCCTACGAATACACGATATACAGAGTTTGAACACAAGCAATATATGGATTTTTCTTTTGAAGATATGATATTTTTTCTACCCAAGATATCACAGCAAGAAAAAAAAAATTATATTGTAGGAATTGTTTGAGGACATCATTAAAGTTGATTTTTCTGATGTCCTACTTGATTGATACCTTCTAGTGATAGGAATACTTTAAATATAAATTAATATGTTCCTGAAACAAATCATATTCAATGTTTAGATATATATATATATATATATATATATATATATCTCAATTTCTTCGTTTTATTGTTACTTGAATCTGGTGTGGACAAGTTACAGGAAATGGGATTGGAAAAAGGATGGCAAGACAATGCAAAGCATGTCTTGGATATGATTCATCTGTTGATGAAGATCCTTCAGGCACCTGAGCCATCTACTTTGGAAACGTTTCTAATAGGGATTCCTATGGTTTTTAATGTTGTGATTCTTTCACCTCATGGTTATTTTGGGCTAGAAAATGTTTTAGGAATGCTAGACAAGACATTGGTGGATAGGTAAACAAATTTCTTATAGTTGCAATGTTCATTTCATGATATACTCTCTCTATTTTTTTATTGTATTTTGAATGTTTCTTTTGATTTTGTTTTGTCTTTTAACTATGAAATTTAAAATACTTGGTAATGTGTCTATTTAAAGAACATCCAAAGCTTGAAGATGAGTTTAGTATTACATGATATTAATTGAAATCCTTTTAGTTGTTTTGTGTTAAATATTTTCATGACTATTAAAAAAATTTACTTTCATGTTGTTATTTGAGCACATGTAGTCTATATACTTGACTAAGTTCACGCGTTAGAGAATGAAATTTTTTTGCGAATAAAACGATAAGGGTTAAACATCGCACCTCATATTATTTTTTTTAACAAGTTATTTACAACTTGAGTTTTTTAACATGTAACTTAGTTGGCAAGATTATGCCTAAGATTTCTTTGAAAGTTGAATATAACTAAGTTATTAAGGTATACTTTTCTATGGTGATGTTTTATTTGCTTTGTTTATACAGGTCATATGGCGACATAATGACCAGTATCCCCAACTGAAGAAAACGTGTTTGAGTTTCTTTCTTGCATGGGGGAAAATGACATTGACATTGCTGATGTAGAGGTATCTGCCGTATAAATATTTTATAGTATGCTTTAGTTTATATTCAAGTATTCATCGTCTTTCATGTCTTATACTCTGCATTGTATCTTCTTTCATTTTTCAGGAGAGGAACTCAATATTGATGGTAAAAAGCAGGAATTGAAAAAGAGGAGAATAATAACAGTGAAGCGACAAATGCAAAATGAGAGAGAGAAGAGAACCGGCCTAGTGAATACCCTTAAAGCCAAGATCTTGCATAAGTCACACACATATAGACTAATGGTCAAGTCTTCAGAGTCGGTGAATTCACTTGTAATGCCTTCACAACACAACGATAATTTTTTGAAATGATGAAACAATATTTCATGTGTAAATTGTAGTCCAACCAATATTAAGTTGGAAACTCGTATTATAATACCTGACATTTTATATAATAAAATTTGTGGTTAAAATTATTTTTATTTGCACTTTATATTATTTAGTCTTATAATTAACATATGTAAATTTTTATTATTGTATTAAATGAACATGTACATTGTATGATATTTTTTTTAATTTAGTCAAAAAATCATACTAATTAGTTTATGTTGAATAAAAATGAACACCTAAAATCAATCTAAAACTACTAAATTAGTAGTTTATATTGATTAATGATGAACAAAAATAAAATGAATATATGACTAAATTAGTCATTTATAATGATTATTAATGAAATTAAACGAAATGAATAGAAATTACTAAATCAGTCATTTATATAGTGAATATGAAACTACCAAAAAAAGATAAATGACTAATGCAAATGATAATTTTTTTATTACAATTTATGGATAAATTTTGTATATATACGACTATTAGTAACTAATTTACAGTGTCTTATAACACAACTAAATTTTATTCATATTTCTTTGGTCATTAATTGGTTTCAAAGGATGACTAAAACTTACATATATATGACTATTAGTAGCTAATTTACAGTTTCTTATAACACGACCAACATTTTGGTCATATTTATTTGGTCATTAATTGGTTTTCTTGGGTAATCATATAGTAATATATTTGGTCATTAATTACGACAATTAATGGCTAAATTAATGACCAAATTTATGACTAAATATACTACTAGATGATAAAATTGAGATAGCCAATTAATGACTAAGCTAAAAACCACTAAAAGTTGGCCGCTTTATAAGATATTGTAAATTAACTACTTTTGGTCACCGACTGAAAAATGGTCGTTTATATGCAAATTTTAGTCATATTTTAGTAACTAATTAGCCATTTTGTATTAGTGATTCCTTTTATTGGAACTCTTGTTTAAAATATTTGCAAGAATTTTTATATTGGGACTTCAGATATCGGAAGTGAAAATCAATTAAAACTATGAAAAGTAATTCTGTTGAAAACGTTTAAATAATAAATTATTTATTTATCGAAATTTTATCTATCGGAGAATTGTTCCCTTTTCCGAAATATTGTTTATCGGAGCCCTTACCTTTCGCTTTGATTCCCTTGGAAAACCTCAGAACTTCAAAATATCGGGTTAAGTATCCTCGTAGGTATCTTATCAATTTATTATGTCTTTCACTATCCTCACATGTAGTCATGTTTGAATAAATTTGTATATATATGCTTACTTTCATGTTATCATGGTGTTAAAGAGCTCGGAATGACTTTGTGACTTTGGAGATATACATTTTTCATGGTGTGTACAAGTGAACATTTTTGTTTACTCTTCTCAACAATCTTCTTGTCTAATGAAAAATTTCGTCACCTGTAGTTTGTTTACATTTTTGCCTGTCTCACTGTTGGATGCCCATTTCATTATTTCAATCATCATGTAGTGTGCATCTTCATTTGTTTTTCAAGGCACTCTTGAGAAACCACTATGATAATGCAGCAATTGGTAACGAATTTGGAACAGGTAAAGGTAATGGATCATGGTTAAATCATGTTTGATTTCTCTTATATTTTGAGTTTTGTTATATCACTCTATATTAAGCTTACAAAAATTTCAAGACCTCTCCATCTACATTACATTGTTTGGACTTGGTCTTGATTCTTGACAATTTATAAGAATCATGGAGTGAATATGAAATTTGAAATATTAAGAGAACAATCCTCATTGCAATTCACAAAGAAGCACATCATCATTCTCATTTATGATGCATTTTATTTAATTCAGATTCCTTGGACATAAAACATTGTTTTCTTCTAGTTTACTGCTTGCCTCAGTTCAGATTTAATAAATGATGATTTTGGGTCAATAAGATTTCAAAAAAATCAACTTCGTTATGATTTTAATTCTAATTAAAATAAGAGGTTACTTTTATTGGAGAAAATTATATCTCTCAGGTAAGATCAAACGAAAATTTCCAAAGATAACTTTCATATGCCCACTTCATTCATTTATGTTTCTTTAATTTTTCTTTCAAGTTTTCTTTACTTTCTGTTGATATAAAAATTTGTTTTGTGGGACTCCATGAGTTATGTTCACATCCCTACCAGCTCAAATTGGGAACTCATTCTCTTTATCATTTTCCTTCGGGTTTTGGACCAACAATAATGATTGTTCATCAAATCAGCTAAACTGGAGAGTTTTTGAATGTTTGGTCTGTTTCATAAACATTGTTGTTATTAATAAAATGGTTAAGATGTTTTTATGAAGGATTTGTTTTGAAACAAGAAAATTTGCACCAGACATAGACTTTTAATTTATCTTAATTTCACCTCATGACTGTTATTTCCCTTATGTTTTGAGAGCCTAATTGCTTATAACTCTACAAGATAAAATTCATTAAAATATCAACATAAGATAAATGCACACATGATTTTATTATTGCACTCTTTCCTTGAGAAATTTTATGGTTAGTCTTGTTGGGTTTATTCTTTAAAATTGAGATTTTCTTTCAGCTTTTATTTTCCAATTTGACATTTTGGAACTTGTTGATTTCTTTCACTTCAGTTTGGATTTGTTATTATTTTTCTATTGGTTTTGGTTTGATTTTGGTGACATCGCCAAGATTTTTGTGAAAGGTCTTTTACTCACACAACTTTGGTTGACAGACATGGAAAATATTTACTCTGTCTATCTCAATGAGTTTCATTTATCATTAAAGGTATATCTTTATGGAACCATAAAGCCCTCTTGATTTTAAAAAAAAAAAAATCATTGAGGACACGCATCCTTTATAAGTGATATAACTCACATTTTCAAGGAAATAACTGACATGAGTTTAACTCAGTGGATCTGTCCCATCCCCCCACTTTATAAAAGCCTATAATTGATAGTGGTGGGAAAATTATTTGGAGTCAACATTATGAAAGTTTTATATCCATTAACATAAATATCTAGTACCATCCCACATCTTTCACTCGGTTATATCATAAATTAAAGCTCACAAATGTGTTTATCTAAAGGGTGATCAAAAGAGGAAGCACGAGAAATACAAGTAAACCCGTCGAGGCTATGGACGCTCGCTAGCAGAGGGGCCATGATTTTATGGCATAAAAGACAACTTCATCAGAGTATTGTTTAGGCTCGTTGGCAGCGAAGTGATGACAAAGACCATTCATAACAATGGATATATGCTTTATCACAAACTCCTTTGTGTACCTTCTTCTATTTCTCATACGAGGTAATTTTAAAATAAATTATTCCCAAATTTTGGATTCATGATTTTCACTCAGTCTACTTTGAATACTTATCTTTTGAAACTTATATTTCTTAATCTATTTATGTGGGATTCATGTAAAATGTTTCACTATTAGGTGATTTCGTGGAATCCATTATTTTTAACTTTTGGTTAAATTGAAGTTCATTATCTTTAGCTAACTGGTTCTTCCCTGTGTGTCGCCAAGTGTTGTAGTGAAAACTCAACACCCCAATTATTTATTTATTTATTTCAAATAATGGGGACACTTTCCATAAATTTTTGGCTAAATCACCTTTTAATATTTTTCGTTTAGTCAAGTATCCTACAATTTTTCCATTTTTTTGTTTTCAATGGATTTATATTTTGATTGATTCATTGAGTTCAATGTTTCACTATCTTTCCATCGGTACTTATTTTATCTCATTTGGTTACTTGTTTCATCTCATTTGGTTACACAGTTTGCAAATGGTGTTCATCCAAATATTGATAATTTTTATTGTCTCGGTTAAAAAATGTACAAAATGTATATTGTTTTCATTTTTGTAAATAAATTGGTAGTTGATTGTAAATATTAATTCCTAGTTAGTTTTTTACTAATTATTTCATTTTTCACTAACGGTCCTACAAAATCTCCGCGGCCAAATTGTAGAAAAATTAAAATTATGTGTTTTTAGAATCTCGACAATTTATTCCAATTCCCAAATTTAAAAGAAATTACAAGGCCTAAAACCTCAAAATTGCAAAGTGGGTATAATTCATTTTGTTAGATTTTTAATTACCAAGTGGTTGTAGTTTATAATGGATGAATCTCACTCCAAGTGTGCCTGACTTCACCTCACTTCCGCCCTTACTCTTTTACAAAAACCCTGATAAAAATAATCTCAATGGAAAAATCTCGATAAAAATCCTGATAAGATACATCTGATATACAAACCTCAGTATAAAATACCTCCAATATTAAAATCTCGATATACAAAAAAATTTCTCGATATTTAAAGTTCCAGATATCAGAGATAGGAAATTTTATTTGATTCATATTTAAAAACTTTCGATATCAAATGACCTCTGATATGTGATATCATGCGATGGTTATTTTTCTTTACCGAAGGTCTCCTCCACCTCATCATAAAAGCCTCCTCTCCACTTCATTAAAGCCTCTCCTCATCTTTATATGGCTCATATGTGAGCCCAAAATCCACTATGACCCATCCTTATGGGACAAACAACCACTAGAATGATGGCAAGTGTCTCTAGTTTGTTTTTTTAATATAATTTTAATTCATTTAATTTTAATTATCGTAATTATAATATGTTTTTAATATGTTTTTAATTAATATAGTTTAGTTTTTAATTGTAATTAAATTCTATTTAATTAATAAAATAATTAATTATATTTTTTTTAATATTTGGGATTAGAATTTTTAATTAATTTTTTTTAATTTTGGTCGAGACAATAATCTTTTTAGAATTCTGCCAATTTTGACTCTTCAACTTTAGAAGTTTATAAGTTGAGTTTTACTTTGCCAAATGAGACTTACGACGGCTCGTTAGATAGATAAAATCATGGAGAATATTTCTGAAGTGGTTACATAACCATATTCAGTCATTAAATGAGTCTAAAATTTAGAATAATATTAAGCTCTGAATTTATGACCAAAATTAATGTTCTAATTTTAATTTTTTGCGTTTTCATTTACTCATAGCCTCTGTTGAGTGCAGATCCATTCGACTAAATTTTATTTGACCAATAATATCTTTATAAGCATCAATAAAAAGCACAAATTTCCTTTTATTTATTTATTTGAGTTTTGATTGGAGATGTTTTGCTTTCCAAATTTGGTATTTTTTATTTTCATTCACACTTTAATTTAATTTTGATTGGATTTTGGTAGGAGAACAATTGAGGAGATGAGGAAGAGAATATTGGAACCAATGCAATTGCTCCAGCAAGAGAAGAAAAATAATTTTGACCAGTGAAAATTGTTGGAGCATATTTATTCTTCAAACAACTCTCCTATTTGGATTTCATTTTTGTAATTATAAATAGTGGTTTGTAGAATAGAACAAGGGTCCCTATACTCTCCAACTAAAGACTCTTAGAGAACAATTGTAATAGGAGATTATAGTTTTAGGTAGGAGGAAAACTTCAGATTTGAGGTCAAGGGAAAACTCTGTAATTTAGGCTTGTTATACATTTGCACTATTGTTGTGTATTATGAGGTAAATTGTGGAGAAAAATACTATTTTCATTTCCTAAAGGGAAACTTTGTCTCGCACTATTGTTGAAAATTTCTCCAAGGAGATGAAGTTGTTGAAAGAATGCAGAATTTTAATGAGATTTTGGTATGATTTAATAAACTTTCATTTCATATGCACTACTGTTTGAGATGAAAGCTAATTTTCATTTGGTAGAATTTCTTTAATTGATTTTAATTTTTTGTTCTAAATAGTGTATGTCTTCTGATATTGAACACTATTGTCATGTCATTAGTTTATTCTATTAAAGTCCCATAGGAGCTATATCTGAGAGACAAAATAGAGTTTAGAATTAATCTAAATTAATTAAGATAGGAGTGTGTTAGGAAGTCACTACTTATTGGTTGATTACATTCCTATTTTTATTTATCTTCATTAATTCAACAAACAACTTCTTTAGTTAATGAAAATTATATAATGGATTAAATTGGATAAACGGTCTCTTTCCCTTATTTAATTCGTTCATCTGCTCCTGAATTAAGAGAGGGCTATCATTTTCCCAATTCGAGATAGGGTTAGTTTACTTGCATCTTAGAATAAACTTGCATTTAGTTTGAATTTCTACATTCTTAATGACCCCTCATACAGGGGCAGAACTTTATTTGTGGATTTCTTGAGCCCTAGATTAGCTTAAGGATCACTCTCTTGCCCAAATTCAACAAGAGGGATGATATGATGTCTCTTCTCTATTGGTAATAAAAGGGTACATTTTAAGCTAGTAAATATAGAGAGAAGGTAACTGGACCTAGTTTAACCAATTGTAACCACCATTCCATATGGAAAAGGAGTTTCTTTAAATTCCTGACCGAGTCAATTTCCCCCAATGTCGAGGCAAACATTTCAAGCCCACGACAACACTAAAGCACAAATTAGCATTGGTCAATCTAGTAACATTCCGCAGTTTTTGTTAAAATGCCGAAATAAGGGCAAGGGCCATCTTGGAAATTTTTTCTATGAACCTTTGATAGTAACCTACATATCCTAGAAAATTGCAGACATTTTTTTATGCAATTGGAGCTGGGAGGTTATAGGGAAACTTTGTTTTTTCTCGATCTACCTTTATCCCTTCATGAGATACATGATGCCAAAACACAATACCATCGGTAAGGTGCATTTGGCATTTTTTGCTACAGAGAGAGAGATATAGGTTTCCCTTCACCTGATTAAAACTTTTCAATCTTTTTCTAAGGTTTTATCGAAATTTTCCCCATATACTATGAAAATTCCCATGTAAATCTCCACATAATAATTGGTTAAGTTAGTGAATATGCCACGGATAACCATTTTGAATGTATCAGGAGCGTCACATAATCCAAATGGGAGGACTCGATAATAATAAGTACCCCATGGGAATGTAAAAGTTGTCTTCTCTTGGTCTTCAGGGGAATCCTGTATCTGGTTATAGCCATGAAACTCGTCGAGAAATGAAAAATAATTCTTTCCTATTGGATATAAAGGACTTGATTAATGAATGGTATGGGAAAATAATCCTTCAAGGTGGCCTTATTTAATTCCATATATTAAACACACACATGCCACTTATCATTTTTCTTTAGCACAATAAAAAAATGTGAAACCCACTTATTATCAGAGATTAGATAGGTATAACTTGTGTTAAGTAGCTTCTGGAGTTATTCTTTGAATACATCCTTTAAAGTGGGATTGATCCTACATTGGGTCCATCAAATAGGTCGTTAATATTCCTTAATATAGATGTGACAAGTACACAAATTAGGATGGATTCCATTCATACGATATAATCTCAAACAAAAGTGTTACTAATTTTTTTGTAGCATATTGATAAGTTGCTTCTATTGAGAAGGTTCTAGCCCAAAATTAATGTCTAGAGTAATTTTTCTGGGGTAGATTTCAACAAGAAGGGCATGGCTCTTAGAAACAATATTCAAATGAGCCATGTCATCCCTTTAATGATTAAACTCAACATGTGAAAAAATTTCCTGTGAGTGATTTTCAAGAATTTTTTCAAAAGATAAGTGGCCAAGTGTGAGAGGCTAATCTATGAAGGAGAAAATAAAATCATCCTTGAAATCCTTAAGAAATGAGCCTTGGTCAAGAATAAGGATAGACTGGATTTATTCTTCGTCATTGTCTTCAACCCAAAGTGGGTTTTCATGGTTGGAGATAATTTTGTCAGGGGGATAAAGATTAAGTGTATTGGTAGAATTTCCATGAGAAATGGTGACATCCCCAAACCTATAGCTAATGTATGCATAAATAACATCCAACCATGGTCTTCCTAAAATCAAAGGATATCCCCCAATGTTAACTTTAGGTTTCAAGACCATAAAATCAATTGAATACTCCCATGAATCTATAGAAACAACTATATCTTCTAGGATCCCTTTTGGATTTGCAATAGACCTATCGACTAATTGAAGCCCTGTTGGGATTGGTTGTAATGCCAATAATTAGATTTTTTCCATAATTTCCTTCATCATAAAATTTAAAGCTACCCCCAAGTTTATCAAAGTATTAGGTATGGGAGTGTTATTGATACTAACACTTACAACATGGTTTCCAGGGTCCACATGCATGGTTATGAAAAAATCCTAGCATTTGGTCACCCAATTTACCTATCACTTGAACAGTCTTGGGGTCCTTCTTTTTCCTTCATGGCTTCTTACGACAGAGTTCTCTAACAGACTTAGCATAAATTAACATCCTTTATGGTGCAAAATAACTGAATTTTAACACATACATTCTTGATTTCCCCCAAAAAATTAAAACTTGGTTGTGGACAAGGTTTTTCTAAGCATAACCTTTATGGAATGGTGGAACTGACTATTTTTCTGGCATAAGTTCATGAAGAGAGAACTTATTTATTCGATTATCTAATCTCATAAGATATTCTTTGTCATCTTTTTCTTGAATTATAGGGATAACTGGATCACGAATCACTTTCTCTAATTGTAAGTGAACATCTTGACAATCGATTGGATAAATCACATTGTAGGAAAGAGAGGTAGTTCAAAATTGTAGGTGGGTTGTAATACTATTTTGTTTTTTTTAAACACTATTTTGGTAGGTAATTATGGCTTTTGAGGTGGTTTTTTAAATGGTAACTAAATTTATTGTGGATGTGGTTGAGGAGGAGAATATTGTGGGACTTGTGGTAGCATATTTGTTGCAATTGAAATTGCGAGTTGTTGCCTTATGATCTAGTGTCTGTTAGATCACCAGACAGACACAAGCATGACTAATAAGATATACAAGACCCCCAATCCCAGATTATTCACAAGCAGCGTGCAATTGGATCTATGTTATGAGGAATAGAAAAGTACATTGCCTCATCGCAGATTGGGGACGAACCTTGAGTTCGAAGTAGATGTATTGCGCTCCACATGAGAAATATTCTTGATCCGCTTCTGATCTCAATACCTACACACAATCACAAACATACAAGGATGACAAGTGATCTTCCTTGAAATATCATTATATAAACAACGATATAATGATAAACCAATCACATAAACTGAAACATGATCATATGATGGAGAGAACATAGATCTTCATTAATCTCAAAAATATGATATAACATTTCTATACCTCTAATCCATCACTCCTCTCCACGATTCGACAGATTTTCCCCACTAGATGTGGTGGATGAGTATGAAAATCACTCACATAGAAACTAAGACCTCACAAGCTCTCAAGGTAATAGCAAGATAGAAACAAAGGACGAAGATCTCAGCGCGACAGTAGTATGGCTCCCTAGACTAGCCTGACCCTCTCAAACGATCCAGTATAAATAGGTAGATGATACGTCCCAGGAGGATGAATGTGGATGCTCAGGAAAATGAGAAGTTCGAGAAACTTCTAATGGATGACTCATGGCCAACTCAAGTTAGTGAGTAATCGAGGTGATCTCCTAGGGACTTAGTCATTTAGGAAAGTTCCCTTGACCGCAGGCTGAAAAAAAAGGGATGAGGGCCTTAGCCGTGGGCACAAGAGGCCCAAGTCGCAGCTGAAGGCCCTTAACTGCAAGCACAATCCTGCTAGGCTGCAGTTAAGGGTCAAACTGGAAAAACACTCACCTCAACTCAAGAAAAAAGAAACTGATCATGAGGGCTAAGGGTCAGTGATGTAGGGGTAGAAAATTAGGCTAATAATATATTCCCCCTAATGTATGAGGTTAGAATGAACAACTGATGGCTTAAATACATTATAAAAAAATCATAGGTCAAAGCGGCAGTGGGGAAATAGAGCCAAGAACATGGATCGAAAAACACTGAAGTTTAAGTCTCAATTGTGCTAATAACATCCCTAAGGTGGGCATACCCATGCTCAGTCAGAAGAAGATACTAAACATGCCCTCCAAACATACACTGCGGATCCATGAGATAAAGGAATAAAACATGGCCACGACAGACATACACAGTGGATCCATGTGACTCAATGAATAAATCATAGCCACTACGGAATACAATCGTGTATCTATGTCACAGTGTACATCAGTAAGACTATGGACACATAAAAAATAGAAGAGTGTCCCAAATAGCCCTCAAAATACATAAATGATACATAACTTCAAAGCAACTTGGGAAGGATGTCATATAAGAGTGAGATGTCCCTAACCATGTGTTACATAGCAATTTGTCATCGTCCCTGCAATTCCCCATCCCGCACATTGGAGGGCTCTTTTCGTGACCTATGAACAATGACATAACCTAACAACACTTTCATGGCATTCCCCTAGACATGGACTTTCATTTCCCTGAAGACAACTCCTTGTGGAAAACCTTAAAAATAGCATTTTCATCCTTGGCGCGACTAGCCTGTGTTATACCCGCGCCAATGGGGGGAATTCTTCAAAGAGGGCACGCCAATTGGCGCTCTGTCTCAGAGTCGCACTCGCGCCAGGCTTAATAAAGGGTGTTTTTTAAAAATAAATGGTGGAATATTGACTTTAACCAACTCCTGAACTGGTCTCTAAATTGAGTTGGGACGTTTGGCTCCGGATTTCCATGTAGAGGAAGTAGTTTTCCACCTCCCATGGAAGCTTCCTTGAGGATAGGGCCAATCCCATGATTTTAGGGATCCCAACTCCCCTTCCACCATCTATATAAGCTTGCCATTTCCCTTTGCAAGCTAATCTCCAAGAGCCTTCATAGCCTAAAGAATGTTGCAAGAGCTTTGATAGTCCTCATAGTGCCAAATCCATAGCAAGGAGATTGACGATCGAAGAGAGAGGCTTGTCCCTATTCCCGACAAGCTTTACCGAGACGTATTCCGCTGACGACCCGCCGAAGGAGGATTTCAGCGTCAGAGCCAGGTTGTATCATCCTTTGTTTCATTAATATAAGCGACTACGATTATAGTTCCACTCGTATTGTTCATGCTTGTTTATGAGTTGTGTCCTCTCTGACTGACACATAATTGCAATTATATGGTTTTATGCTCGTATGTTCGTCGTGTTTCTTGTACGTGCAGGTGTTCGATCGTGTCAAGTGGTGGAATTGTGACCTGTCGGAACAAGGGATTGAGAGCACTATCCTCTCCGCAACGACAACCGTGTTGGACCTAAGGTAGGCCTTCTATCGCGCTTTGATTTTTGCAATTAGGAGCTTGCGTTGTAGCATGTTTGATTGTTGCTAGACCTGATCTGGGCTAGTAGGGATCGCCTCTGTCCGCAGAGGGGATTTACCTCCACAACAAATTGGTGACTTCGCTGGGGAGTTAGCTTGTTGTTTGCTTTATGAACTACAGACGGAGCCTGAAGTTAGCCAGATAGCCTTTGAAACGCTCCTGCTCTGCATTAGCAAAGTAGATCAATGCTACTTCAGTCAATCTCTGGTTTAGTTTATGAACTGAACACTTGGGGTATTGTCTTGTCTTTCGGTCGATTCTTGACTTTGCTTACTTGATCAGCTCTTTTGGCTGGCTCTTGTTGTGTGTTTGGCTTTTTGTTTAGCTTTACCATCACTGGTCTGCTTCTTGGATTGCTCTTTTTTCATTTTTCCTTAGTAAAATCGGCTGGCGTGCTTTTCAGTGTGACAGTCGCGCCCACTGGTGCATGTTGTCAGTGTATTACTCGTGCCAATTCCATTCTAGCGCTAGTTTCAGCCTTACAGTCGCGCCAATCCTGTAAGGTAGTAGGGTTTACTGTGTTTTGAGCCTTATGAGACTGATCTGGGTGTTTGGTCTTATTTTTACGATTGCTTGAGTGTTTTGGAGCCTTGTTTGACTGACTGTAACCTTCTTCCTTTGGTTGTTTGCCCATTTCTATCGATTTTACATTTTAGCCCTAGGGCATCTAGGTGCTATTGTGTGTCGAGCCTCCCTTGGGAGTTTTTGGTTCCTGTCTGTTCGGTCAACTTTGTGATTGCTTCTCTACACTTGTTTGGTGGTTGTTAATCGTTTTATTGCGTTATTTGAGTGATTGGTTTCTTCTTCATTCGAATTCTGCTTTGTCTCGTTTTGGGCTTAGATTACATGGTTCAATTGAGTCTTTGGGTGTCTTTTGATTTGAGGGACTTTTTATCGATTTGAGATCTGATTGTAGGCTTGCATTGAGTGAAATTTGATCGTTTTTCTCTTTTGATTTTTCTTCTCAATTGCTTGTCTCTTTAGTTTTCATCTTGTTTAGTGCTCTTTCTCTTAAACATTGAAAATAAAAAAATCTCTTTTGCGTTGAATTAGTTGGTGTGAATTAGATCTTTTCGGTGTTATTAGTGATTAGTAACTTTGAACGAAAAGCTTTTAGTTTCCATTAGCTGCATTAGAGATATCATTGGTTGTTGTCTGATCATTTTGTTGTTGTGTGAAAAGCTCTTAACTCTCATGTAACTAGCTTTCATCGAATGAAGTGATATACTATGGCATGTAGTGTGCATTTAGGAGTTTTTGAGACATTACATTCGCTAGGGCTTGAAAACTGAAACATAATTGAAGATAAACATTAAAATTCATTCAATTTATACTAAGGAAGCATTGAAACATTAACGAAATATTTAGAGGTCTAGGCTAGAGACGTGTTTTGGCGTCTTTAAACCTAGTAGTTGTCGTTCACCTCTTGGCTTTAGACAGTGCTAGTACGGACTTGTGCTCCCCATACCGTCGCTATATAAAGGGAGACCCCACTAGGTTTCTATCCTTTATCCATAGGAAGCTGAGTCTGCCGCCCTATACCCGTGATACACCAGACACAACATTCGGGGAGATTTCTTGTACGTACGTCAAGTCCTTGGTTGATTTATCTTTCATTTTGAAACCAAGGTGTATATTGCAGTTCACGGTTATTTGGTACACCCTTTGCCTAGTATTCCTGAGCAGTCATTTTGATCTTATCTGACTCTTTAAATTTGAAAATATCACCAAGCGCTTGTCCTTTCACGCTTGCGTCAAAACTGAAAGAGATAGAGTCATCTTTCATCCGTTTCTCGACTCTTAAAACATGAAACGGTGAAGTTTCTAAGTTTCAATGTCGTAAAATAAATCACCCGCGATCACACTCCTTGTTAGATTTTTTTTGTTGGTCGTTTGATTGTGTGCCTTGGTTCTTTTTCAGCTCGTGTGTGTGTTTGATCTTTCTCTCTTGTCATTACTACCACAGTGGCGGAACCCTCAGTTTCGTCTACTGGTAGTCCATATACGGACGATTCATCAGAGGTTTCTCAATCCTCTGCTGAACCTCAGCAGCCCATCATTTCCGAGTTTCCCGACGGGGGACCGGTTCTGTCTGAGCTTCCCTTTGGAGGACCAGATGAGTTCAATTGGCCCTTTTTCGACCCATGGTCTAGATTTGGATTAGGGGAACATTTCCCTCCTCTTACATCGGGTTCGCCTTTTTTGGCTGTTGTTATTCCTCCTAGCCCTCGCCGTCTGTTACGAGATCTAGCGGCAAGTTCAAATATGAGTGAATCCAGTCATTCTACTAGCGAGGAAATCCCCACGTCTGGTGAATATTACCAGCTATTCCCAGAAGTGACTCGGAAGTTATTCCCGGAAGACAACCCCGAATCATCTGTTATGTCTTCACCTGGTCCCTCACTACCAGCAGGGTGTAGATCCTTAGGTCAGATTATTGCCGCCGCTGCCTCTATGGGGGTATCATCTCCTTCTACGAGGCCAGTTGTTCCTTCATTGGCGATGTCTCCACAGACACATGTCACGTCATTCCCTCAGGTCACTTCTGTACCCGTCAGGCCCACTTTTTGTGTGGCTGCATCTACACCTGTTGTTACCACTCAGTCCGTAAGGACCACATCGCTTCCCGAAGATGTCTACATAGCTTCTGCTATGCCAGAGAACATCTCTCCTAAGGAGTATCGATTTTCCTTACAACAATCGAACCCTGAGGTCGGACAACTCTCTCAAGATCCCAACCGCTAGTATTTTTCGCATTATGCACAGGATGGTACACCCGTGTACGTTTTTCCATATCAGTACGATGAGCACGGGAATCTCTACGTTTACCCGCTCCTGAGGCTCAAATTCATGCTCAGGGTTTACCGTATAACCAGGCTGGGCAGCCTTATAACCCGCAAGGACAACCTTTTCAAGGCCAACCTTCGGGCCAGCCTCGCTATCCTTATGACCCGCAAGGTTACCCTGCGGGCCAGCAAGGGCCGCTATATGGTCCGCAAGGACAGTATTACCACCCTTCAGGTCAACTCGTGCAGCCTCTTCCTGGAGTCCAACCAGGGCAACCTCAAGGACTCACAGGTCAACCGAGGTACCAACCCGAGTCGGTATACGGTCCTGGGGGGCAAGTCCAACCGTCGCAACCCATGCAACCTCAGTATCCTGTTGCTCCAAATGTTGCACATCAGCCAGGACCATCTTATGGTCCTGCTGCAAGTCAAACTGGTTACCAGCCACCACCTGGATCCATTCCTCCACCAGGCCAACTGGTTCATCCGGCACAACCTGGTGCTCCACCACCAGGCCAACCGGCCCATCCGGTACAACCTGGTGCTCCTCAACAGCCAGGTCAACCTGTACAACCGGCACAACCTGTTTATCCGAGTCAACCTGTTCAACCAGGGTAACCCATTCAGCCAGGTCAGCCTGTCCAACCAGGCTAGCCTGCACACTCTATCAACCCTGCCCAACAGCCAATTTATTCGATGCCACAACCGAATCAACCGGTGCACCCTAATTATCAAGCTTAGCAGGGTCCCACCTATCAGCAGCCCGCTCAACCTCAAGGCGGTTATTACCATCACGGTCAATATCGACCGACTTATAACCCGCCCCAAGGTTCCCATCATTACACTCAACAACCCGGCTACGCCTATACTCAGCAGCCAAATCCACAGGCTGCCCAAATGGGGCTGACGTACAATTAGGCTCCATACTCTAGTTATCAAGCCCCGTACACTGGTTACCAGCAACCGAATCAGACTGGTTATACACCCTATACCCCCTACGGTCAGAATCCTGCCAGACAGAACCCATGGGGGCAAGGATATTCTCAACCAGCATGGAGTACAGGTACCGGTCCTTATTGAGGACCTGGCATGCCGTTCAATCCGCAATTGTCGTTCTTGGCTACCTTGGAATTACCGGACGTTTCTAAATTAACCAATGATCCGATTCTTCATACTCCGTATTGGCCTCCGGTTCTGACCAAGGTACCCGGCGACTGCCCAAAGTTTGAAGGTAAAGCTGGTGAAGACCCCCAAGCTCATGTAATGACTTACCATTTGTGGTGTTCTTCTAATTCTTGGGTTGATGATTCAATTCGTCTACGTCTCTTCCAGCGCACTCTTACCAGTGCTGCCGCTAAGTGGTATATTGAACTACCCTGTGGCATCTTTCAAGATTTCAATACTTTAGCAATGGCTTTTCTGACTCACTTTCAGTTAATAGTTCGCTATGAAGCCAGGACACATCTCCTGACTTCGTTGAAGCAGGATAAAGCCACCCACATATCCGATCATATTCATGAGTGGCGACGTCGTCGTAGGCTGATCAATTTTGATATACCTGATCAAATACTAACTCATTGGTTCACCACATCCTTCGTTAACAAAATCGCGCAAGATATTGCTATGGGGGCATGTGTGACTGAAGAACAGGCTATTGCGCGTGCCCAGTATCTCGATCTGGTATACTCTCAATCCGACACGCTTTATGATATTTTGACTGATGCTCCACGCCCAGGAACCTCTAAAGCCCCACCTACCCCAACAGTGGATGGCGTTATTGGTTCCATGTCTCAAAATTCTCGAAAATCTTCGAATGGGAATCAAAAGTCCAATTTGTCCAATAATTCTGCTCTTCCTGCCCCTCCAGATTTTGGAAAAACTATGGAGGTTAATGCCGTTCAGGCTAATCCTACGGAAAAAGCCTCCAAAGGAAAAAATAAGGGCAAAGGAAAATCCAAACCCGATGCCCCAAAGTCAGAGTCTTCTAAACCTCGCACTAAGGACGGTTCTCAATGTAAACCGAAGTACCCCTGCCTTATTTGTGAAGGAGATCATTATACCAAGCATTGTCCACGACGATCTGAAATCAGTCAACGTCTCAAAGGCTCCAAAGGGACTTCGGCAGTTCTTAAAGAACCGTTCCCGTCTCAACAGACCCAGATGGTTGAGCAGCCTTCACCATCTGCACCATTTGGGTCCCAGGTCTTTATGATGAATGGTACTGCACCTGTCTCCGTCGCTACGCGTTCGAAGGATTATACTGGATCGCGTCAGGCAGCTGGAAAGGAAGTTGTGGATGGCCCACCTCCTCCACCTATCTCTGATTCTTTGGAGATTGAGAAGCCTACTGTTGAACCTGTTGTGAGGCCACCTTCTAAAGGTGTTCTTTGAAGGTCTTCCTACTATCCAAATGCCCGTGCCGCTCAGCATTATATTATTGTTGAGGATTTGGCACAGGCGCCTTCTGCTATGTCCGCATTGGAAGTCCTTCAAAGTTTCCCTTTGCAATAGAAAGCTTTGTTGTCTGCAATCGGTGGGATTGATCCCACTGATTCTAATCTTCTCACCTTCGACTTAGAAAATTTTACCCCCTGGCTTCCACATCAAATCGCTCTTGTTATTCAAGTCGGGATCAACGGTCTTAATATCCATCGGGCCGTTGTGGATGAAGGTGCTTCTACCTGTGTCATGTCGTCTGCCTGCTGGAAGGCCATTGGCTCTTCGGCCTTGTCATCATCTCCTAATGCCTTAGAGGCATTTGATGGTCAGGAATCCAAACCCCTGGGTGTTCTCGAGAGTTTGTCGATTACGTTACAAGGGAAGACAGTCAACATAGAAGTGGAAGTGGTTGACGCCAAGCTTAACTACAACCTACTTCTCGGCCGTAGTTGGACTCACGCTATGCTATGCGTGACATCCACCCTCTTTCAACTTCTTAAGTTCCCTCATGAGGGCAAAATTGTAACTGTGGATCAGTTGTCTTTCTTCACCTCCACCTTTGAGAACAACGTTCCTTACGTGGATAAGATCCCCAATCCCCCTGACAGTGTAGGACTCGGTCTCTTCAAGGACCCTGTCCTCATGGGTATTTTTCCCGTGCCACCACCACACACCGTTCAAGTTAACATGATCTCTAGGTATAACGACCCATGGATCATCCCTTCACCTGAACAGGTGACTAATTTTGGAGAATCGATGCCCTTAAGTCCAGTAGAGATTAATTACTGCGAAATCGTTGCCTCATCCAATCCTCCCCCTCCTCAAGCATGGCTTTAGATATCTATTCTCAATCCCCCTGGCTCAATGAGGCTAACTCGCCTGATCCTCTTAAAGAGACTTTTCCTTCTGACGAAGCCATTGTTGAAACAATGTCTCTCGAGGAGCTGCCTTGGAGCAATACGCATCATCGTTCCTCTTTTATGCCTAGCCTAGGGGCAATGTCAGATTGTCTAGAGTGTTTTTCATCTCAGGTTCCCACTCCACCTCTCCAGACGCCCATATTGACACATGAGGTCTTCTCAGAGGGAAACCTGAGTAACATTACTCAAACCACTCCGATCGACATCTCCGTTAAACCAGGGATAGTTGAAAACATACATGTGGGAGTAACTTGTTCTCCTGATGAGATACGAGTTTATATTGATCTTTTCCGAGAATTCAGAGATGTGTTCACTTGGTCCTATGAGGAGATGCCTGGGATTGATCCCAGCATAGTAGTGCACGAGATTCCTACCTATCCCGGTGCGAAACCCGTGCGCCAACTCTTACGCCCAGTGCATCCTCGCAAAGCCGCTGCCATTAAAGCAGAAGTTGAAAAACTTCTGAACGCGGGCTTCATTTACCCGATTCCCCTCACAGAATGGGTCTCAAATATTGTCCCTGTAGATAAAAAACAGGGTACTATAAGGGTCTGCGTTGATTACCGTGATATTAATCGCGCCTGTCCTAAGGACAACTATCCTACTCCCTTCATAGATCAAATCATTGACGAATGTGCTGGGAGTGAGATTTATTCCCTGATGGACATCTTTTCCGGGTATAATCAGATAAATATTTTACCTGCCGATCAACACAAGACTAAATTCATCTGTCCGTGGGGTACCTTTGCTTATAAAAAGCTCCTGTTCGGCTTGAAGAACACTGGAGCTACTTTCCAGCGTGCTATGTCTTACGCATTCCACGACATACGCCATATTGTTCAGCCTTATTTGGACGATCTGCCAGCTCACTCAGCTCGGCGGGAGGACCACCCAGAACACCTCCACCAGATTTTCCTTCGTTGTCGACGCTATAATATCCAGCTTAACCCTCATAAATGCGTCTTTTGCATGGATTCTGGCCGTCTTTTGGGGTTCATAGTCTCCAAGGACGAAATTCGCCTTGACCCTCTAAAATTCGAGGCTATTTTCAATCCCCCATCACCCTCCTTGTTATACCAATTACAGAGTCTGCAAAGAAAATCTAATTTCCTTCGACGCTTCATCCCGAAATACACGGAAGTTGCCAAAGGTTTCACGCATCTTTTAAAAAAAAACATTCCCTTTTGTTGGGACGAGATTGCTCAACAATCTTTTGACAAGCTTAAGACGTTACTTGTTAATGCTCCGTTGCTTCGTCCTCCAAACTATCACCGTGATTTCACTTTATATTTGGTCGCCACGTTTAGCACCATAGCTATGGTCCTGGTGCAGGATGACGATGATGGCAATGAACATATTGTCTATTATCTATCACGGAACCTTCTTGACACAGAGACACGTTACACTCATGTCGATAAGTTGGCATTAGCCGCAGTGCAAGCTGTGCAGCGTTTTCGCCACTACATCCTGCTGCATACAACAACCGTGGTTTCGGATTGCAACCCCATGACATATATTCTATCTCGACAATTACTGGGGGGAAAATACTCCAAATGGATCGTTATCCTTCAGGAGTTCGACTTAGAGTTTACCACTGCTATGTCGACCAAATCACTGGTTTTTTCAGATCTCATTTGCTCCCTCCCAACAGGCTCCACCCCATCTCATTCCGAGGATCATATCCCGGACGAAACACTCTTCCTTATCAGCACTCGCGACCCATGGTACGGCGACATTATTGTCTATCTTCAAACATCAACGTTTCGGTCTGAGTTGACCAAAGATGCCCGACGTCGGATTCGGCATCAGTCTCAACCCTACCGCATTGTAGGAGATACGTTATACCGGGTTGGGGTAGATTCGGTGCTCCGCCGGTGCTTGACCCTGGAACAGGCTGAAAGAGTCTTGAATGACTGTCACAGTGGCACCTGTGGCAGTCACATGTCCGGATATGCCACTGCCCAGAAGATTCTGCATGCAGGTTACTTCTGGCCGTCGATATTCAAAGACTGTATTGTTGCAGTCTGAAAATTTCATGTGTGCCAGGTTTTTCAGCGCAAGATGCATGCGCCACCTCTCCCTCTGCATCCTGTCATTACTGTCGGTCCTTTTGCAAAATGGGGCATAGATTTTATGACGTGTAACCCTCATTCGACCGGGGGGCATGCATATATAATCGTCGCTGTCGACTACTTTACTAAGTGGGCCGAAGTTATGCCTACACTAGCCGCCGACGATAAGACAGTTGCCCAGTTTATTTTCAACCACATTATTGCACGTTTCGGGGTCCCTCAGGCCATTGTAACCGATCATGGCACTCACTTTCGAGATTACATGATGGCTGAGCTGACATCAAGATTTGGCTTATGACACGATATCTCAACACCATATTACCCCCAGGAAAATGGCCAGGTTGAGGCTGAGAAAAAAGTTCTCGTCACAATGCTTCAACGAACAGTTGGGATTCATAAGTCCAATTGGCACCTCCAATTTTTCTTAGCTCTATGGGCCTACCGGACGTCAGCAAATAATGCAACTGGATTCACACCATTCCAGTTGGTGTATGGTCTGGAAGCAACTCTTTCGGTTGAGTGCGAAATTCCTTCCTTAAAGTTGGCTGTGGAACTTTTGCCCGATACTTCTCCTGAAGAAGAGCGTCTCTTATATTTGGAACGGTTGGATGAAACCCGCCGCTTGGCTGCTTTAGTCATTGAGGCACAAAATAAGCGGGTCAAAGCTCACTTTGATCAATCAGTCTCTCCACATTCCTTTGTCGAAGGGGATCTTGTCCTCCTATACGACCAAGCGCACGACAAACTTGGAGCAGGAAAGTTCCAACCCATGTGGCATGGGCCCTACATAGTAAAACGAATATTGAAAAATGGGGCTCATGAGCTCATTGATTATGAAGGAGTTCCATTGGCGCAGCCTAGAAATGGGTTGTACCTTACAAAATACTACGCTTGAAGTTATTTTTGGTGTGGTGTGTGTACATAGGTGTGTATATTCATTTGTGTGCATGTGTGGTGTGGTGTGCGATGTAAGCATCTTTCTGCTAATTGGGTATTCCTAATTGTGTAGATGTTTATTACTCCGTTTGTGGGTTTCGCGGATGGTGCCTCCCGCAGTACCAGGAATCTGTCCTCGGCAACCTGGGTAATCTATGATCCTGCTGGTGAATTGGTTAACCTGCAAGGTGTGTGTCTGGGTCCTGCTACAAATAATATCGTGGAATATAGTGTCGTGTTGGAATTATTAACCGAGGCTGTGGACCTCAGCATTCGTGAATTACTTGTGTATCTAGACTCGCAACTTGTAGTATTATAGCTTAATGGTCACTATTCGGTTAGAAACCCATCCATTTTACGTCTGTATCTTCGTATTCATCTACTGGAGAGAAATTTTGACTATATCACATATCAACATATACCCAGGCACATGAATAAATTAACAGATGCAGTAGCTAATTTGGTTTTAGATAGACATTTGCGCAATTTATAAAACAAAAACATCATCACATGTAAAGAGATCCATCCAAAAATAGGTATATATATGTGTGTGTGTGTGTGTGTGTGTCGAAATGTTTACATAGTGTGCATCACATAAAATCAAAAAATATACATGTTCGTCTTAATACAGCCGGAGACGACATGTCTCTCAAAAATATGCATATGAAAATCCCTAATGTCTAATCTGCATGGTGCTCGTGGTAACAAGCCACCGCATGCACTAAGCGTCTCAGTAGTCGGTGGAGGCGACTGGGAACCCCCACAATGTGTTGCTAGTATGCACACAAACAGACCACTGTTGCTCTCCAAGTAAGGTAAAAAGTAAAAGTAAATTTTTTTTACCATTTGAAGCCTATTTATAACTTTTTAAGTCAAAAATTAGGTTTTAAATGTCATTTTTCCCAATATTTTAATATATTTTGTCGAAAATGGATTTTACACTTGCTTCTATGTGCAGCGACAGGTTTTTATGCAACTTGGACTGTGATACGAGTTGTATTTTATACTTTTTCGGACTCGGTAAAAACAGGAAAAGGTCATTTTGGAGTCATCTTTTAGCTCTTTTCTGACTCTCTAAACATGAAAATATTGCCGAGTCCCTTGTCGTTTTCGATCTCGTTAAAGTGGACATGAAATGATATCTACCTAGTATACATTTACCCCTTTTTCGGGCTGGGATAGATTACTTACAAAAAAGGAATACCCTAGCCTATTGCGGCTAGGAGGTTTTCTCAGATATTGTTTTCTACCTTTTCGGGTCTGAGGAACTATTTACGAAAAGGGACCATTGGATTTTACTTTTCCACTGCCTTTTCAAACTCTCTAAAGATGAAAAGACGTCGAGTTCTTCCTTTGTCAGACTCGTTAAACCCTGATCACATTGGATTTAGTCGAAATGACGATATCCGAGTTCCTCCTTCCTAGGGCTCGTAAAATGTACTAGGATGGACTTATATAGCAAGCATATGGTACCCTCTTCAAGCTTGTGTAAAAATAAAGAGGTAATCGCTAGAAATGGTGGGGAAAATGGAACTAGCATCATTGTCGTGTCGGCAGTATGTCGCTCTTGAACATGGAACTTGTCTACATTCGTGTCGGGTTGGGCACATCTCACCTCGTTTTTTCCACTTGCCTCCGTGGGTTTGGGTGATCCCTTTTGACCTCTCATCTGCTCTTTGTCCCATCGTCATGACCTCTGATCTGTTGATGTCAAATGCTGCCAAGCTCACTGTCGTGCCGCCATATGTTCAAGAGAAGTTGACCTCTGCAAATTTCAACCTTCCTCTGATTCTCATCTGATCTTGATTCACAAAGACATTATGTTCCTCTGCCTCGTGTCAATGATGTGGGAAACACTATGGCCCACCTTCGATCAAGGTCACTTCCTATCGACTTCAGCTCATTATCCAGGAAGTTGATCTAGAGACCCCTTCTGGTACCTTGGAGCCTGCATGCCTCAATGGCAGGTTCTTCGCATTCGGTGTGCGGTTTTCATCATTGGCCTCCGATCGAGTGATTCTACGGGTGTTCGACACCAGCTCATTTGCCGTAGATTGTACCTGTAGTACCTTGAGGGCCATTTTCATGATTGGTGGTACCTCTCGCATCTGTTAACAGCTTTCATCATTGGCTGGTAATCAGGCGATGTTCTCACATGTTCGACTTCAGCTTACATATTCGCATGCTTGAACTTGTACTTTGTTCAGGTCGAGATGGAGCGCAAGACCCTGGATTTTGTCTGTTGGAATCCAGGCTACGATTTTGTGGATTATTATGATTAGTTAAATGACTCATTCATTGGATGGCTGCGACCATGCCTGAGTCTATTTATCAATCCTCACTGGATGGCTACATCCATACCTTGGATCTGGATTATTGCATACTCTGTTATGGATGGCTGCGCCCATACCACATATGTATCATGTATCTGAGATATCAGTTGTACTTCTCTACGCAAGTTTTCCGACGGCGGCGTTTTCAGTTGGACATGTTCTCGTAAAGCATTTCACCCCTCTCTCTCTTTCGGGCCTCATGCTTTAGGGGGCATCTGTTACACAGCAATTTTTCACTGTCCCTGCAATTCCCCATCCCGCACATTGGAGGGTTATTTTCGTGACCTGTGAACAGTGACATAACCTGAAAACACTTTCATGGCATTCCCCTAGACATGGACTTTCATTTCCCTGAAGACAACTCCTTGTGGAAAACCCTAAAAATAGCCTTTTCATCCTTGGCGCGACTAGCCTGTGTTATACCCGCACCAATGGGGGAAATTCTTCAAAGAGGGCGCGCCAATTGGCACTCTGTCTCAGAGTCGCATTCGTGCCAGGCTTAATAAAGGGTGGTTTTTTAAAATAAATGGCAGAAGATTTACTTTAACCAACTCCTGAACTGGTCTCTAAATTGATTTGGGACGTTTGGCTCCGGATTTCCATGTAGAGGAAGTAGTTTGCCACCTCCCATGGAAACTTCCTTGAGGATAGGGCCAATCCCATGATTGTAGGGATCCCAACTCCTCTTCCACCATCTATATAAGCTTGCCATTTCCCTTTGCAAGCTAATCTCCAAGAGCCTTCATAGCCTAAATAATGCTACAAGAGCTTTGATAGTCCTCATAGTGCCAAATCCATATCAAGGATATTGACAATCGAAGAGAGAGGCTTGTCCCTATTCCCGACAAGCTTTACCGAGACGTATTCCGCTAACGACCCACCGAAGGAGGATTTCAGTGTCAAAGCCAGGTTGTATCATCCTTTGTTTCATTAATATAAGCGACTGTGAATATAGTTCCACTCCTATCGTTCATGCTTGTTTATGAGTTGTATCCTCTCTGACTGACACATAATTGCAAATATTTGGTTTTACGCTCGTATGTTCGTCGTGTTTCTTGTACGTGCAGGTGTTCGATCACGTCAAGTGGTGGAATTGTGACCTGTCGAAGCAAGGGATTGAGAGCACTATCCTCTCCGTAACGACAACAGTGTTGGACCTAAGGTAGGCCTTCTATCGCGCTTTGATTTTTGCAATTAGGAGCTTGCGTTGTAGCGTGTTTGATTGTTGCTAGACCCGATCTGGGCTAGTAGGGATCGCCTCTGTCCACAGAGGGTATTTACCTCCTCAACACCCTATGTCTTCAACATAACCCTGATGGTACGAATATACTCATGTGCATAGATGAGCTAAAGTCGAGCAATGGTAGAAACTACCTGATTACCAGCCAATGAGTTAAACCAATAATAGACACGAGGGAGTCCACCAATGAGTAAAATGGACCCTAAGGTACCTAGTATAGTCCACTAAGTGTGAATAAATGAGTTGATTTGAAACACCATTGAACTCGACCAATCAGGATCCAATGATGTAAACCCATTTTTGATCGCAAGGAAGCCTACCACTAAGGACTACAAGCTCCAAGGTACTACCGGTTCCTAGATCAAGCTCCTGGATAATGAGCTGAAGTAGACAGGAGAAGATCCATCAAAGGAGGGCCTTAATGTATCCCTCATTAGTTGACACGAAACAGACCAGGATGACATGGTGTATGGATGAATTCTTGAAGCGATGAAATATAAATAACATGGGGATGGCCGACTCAAAAATGTCAACAGGCTACTACAGATGGCCGACACAAGCTGAAACTTCCCTTGAACACATAACAGCACGACACAAGAGTGACTTGGAAGCATGACTAAATGAGCACCATGTGATATCATACAATGACACAAGAGGCATCGAGGCACACTCCATATGACTGGAAGAGTAACCATCCTATGGAGTAAATAGCCTCATATGGATGGTATGGCTCTTAGGCAAGCTAAAATCCAATTGTAAGATAATGAGACATACATGTGTCATGTTCAAGGGCGACGCAATTGACGCTGCCAATGGATGAAAAATGAAGATATATGTTCCCTCCCTTCTATTTTTATAATTTGATGTTTCGTAAAGTTGTCCCTCAAGCCAGAAAAAGAGATAAAAGTATACAAGGGAAAACTCCTATCCATAGTACACTAGGGTATTCCTTTTTCGTAACTAGTCTGTCCCAATTTGTAAAAGGTTTAAACTTATACTAGGTATATGACACTTCAGGTAATTTTATGAGAGTGAAGTATACAAGTTCACTTGGAAATCTTTTATAAGTTAAGGAGTCTGAAAAGAGCTTAAAGGAAACTCCTCTTGGAGGAACGAGTGGTACAAAGGGTAGCAACTGGTTTCAGTAGTGGTGGAATTTCTCATGAGATAAGGTGGGCATGAGGTTGTCTAATAGGACCATTCATCGCAGCAGTTCCTCTAAGAAATGGTAAAACACCAAGTGAGTGCATATGGTAGGCCAAGCAGGTGATGACAATGGATAAGTGAAACCAAGGCTCAAACTATAGAAGCAGGCTAATAAAAGTGGAAATAACAAGGGATAGAGTGTGGAATCCTCCTGGGGTATGGTCAGAAATTAGACGAAGAAGAGGACATGAGGCTCAAAATCGAAGTCGTGTCAGGTCAGAAGGATGAATTCTGAGAGTGATAAAAAATTATTGCATGGACAAAAATTTGGAAATATGGTGCTAACTAGGGTATCCATGGGTGGTTAAGCTCTACCGCCAAGCTACGACATGCATACAGGAAGTGGCGAAATTCACAACATGATAGGGTTGGTCCTAAGGCATAAATAATGTTAATGGTCAAAATGCAGAGTCAAAAAAACTGACCTACCCCTTTGATATTTTGGAGTCTAGATAGGAAATCAGCTATTGTGTTTTGTTTTCCAGGCCTATCTAGAATAGTAATGTTGAATTCTTGTAAGAGTAACAACCATCTTATAACTTTTCCATTAGTAATTAATTTGTTCATTATATATCTAATTGCAGAATTATCAGTGTGAATAAAAGTTTCATAGCCTGTTATATAGTGTCTAAATTTGTTTATGGCATGAGCAACGGCTAAAAACTCTTTTTCAGTTACAGTATAGTTTAACTCTGCAAGAGTCAAATTTTTACTGATATAATAGATGGCATAGGGAATTAAATCTTTTTGTCCCAATACTACTCCTAGAGCTGTATCGGAAGCATCTGTCGAGATATGAAAAGGTAACTTCCAGTTAGGTCCCCTTAATATAGGTGCTTCAGAAATTTTGGTTTTCAGGGTTTCAAAAGCTAACTGGCAATCAGAAGTCCACTTGAATTCACAATCTTTGGTCAGTAATTTGAAGAGTGGAGATACTATTTTGGTAAATTTTTCTATAAATCTCCGATAATACCCTGTAAATCCTAGAAAACTTCTAACATCTCTTTGACAACTTCAAATGGATAGGTTAGAAATGACTTCAACTTTTGCCTCATCAACTATAATCCCATCCCCTGAAATGTGGTGCCCTAAAACAATACCTTCGGTAAACATCATAAAACATTTTTCATGACTAAGTGAAAGGTTTGCTTCTTGACATCTTTTTAATACTTTTTCCAAGTTTTCTAAAGCCTCTTCAAATGTGTCCCCATAAACTGTGAAATCATCCATGTACACCTCTACACAGTCATGTATTAGATCCGAAAAAATTCCTAATACTGCCCTTTGGAATGTTGCAGGTGCATTGCATAATCCAAATGGTAATACTCGGTAAGCATAGGTACCCCAGGGATAGGTAAATGTGGTTTTGTCTTGGTCTTCAAGTGCTACTTGGATTTGATTGTAACCACTAAACCCATCTAGGAATGAGAAGTACTTTTTGCCAGCTAATGTATCTAATACTTGATCTATGAAAAGTAAGGGAAAATGGTCTTTAAGAGTAGCTTTATTTAGTTCTCGGTAGTCAACACACACCCTCCATTTTCCATTTTTCTTTGGCACAATTACCAAAGGAGAAACCCATTGACTATCTGAAATAGGATAGATGAAATTAACATTTAACAATTTTTGCAATTCCTCTTTAACAATTTCCCTAAGATTTGGATTCATCCGTCTTTGAGGTTGTCTGATTGGTTTGTAATTTGCCTCTATATAGATGTGATGAGTACAAGTCTTGGGGCTTATCCCTTTCATGTCAGTGTATTCCCATGCATATGCAGAAGAATGTCTCTGTAATACTCTGACTAACTCTTCTTGTTGAGATTTTTCTAGGTTCTTATTTATGTTCAAAGTTTTGCCTGGAAAAATTTCACTTGTAGAGCTGCCAAATTTGTCCATAGAATGAAGAGACATCTTCCTAGATGACAAAAATTCAATATTGGATCCCTCCTGAAATGATTCATGTTTGTGTTCTGGAGAGGATTCAAAGTTTTCTAGAGTATTCAGAATTTGATTATCTTCACTAATTTCTGAAATTGTGAAAAGTGGTTGTAAATATTCTTCATCCTCTATCCATTGAGTGTCATCTAGATCTGTAATTGTCCTAGCTGGAGGATATAAAGTGAATTTCTTTGTTGAACTACCATCAGAAATATACATATCACCGGACCTACAACTAATAAAAGCATCAGCTGTAGCCAGCCAAGGTCTTCCTAATATAACAGGATGGCCTCCTAGATTATTCTTAGGAGTTAGGATCATGAAATCCACAGGGTACTCCCAAGAATCTAGGGACACTGGAATGTCTTCTATTACCCCATCTGGTTTGATCACAGATCTATCTACTAATTGTAATAGTGTGGGTGTAAAGAGAAGATTAGGAAGTTTCAGTTTGTCCATGATTTGTCTACTCATGATATTTATTGTTGCTCCTAAGTCAATGAGTGTGTTTTGAATTTCAATTCCATTGATGTGAATTTTGACAACTGGATTTCCTGGGTCAAGATACTTTGGAATAGCAATCTTTCCCATCATAATGTCTACTATTTGTCCTACCAGTTGAATTTTCTTGGTTTCTCTTATTCTTTTTCTTGTTGTCTTCGTATTCAACTCCTTTATTGTTTTGGCTAAAATTGGGATTTCTTTGATGGCTTGCAATAATGGAATTTTAATGCAAACATTTCTCAATTCATCTAAGAAATCATAATTAGGCACCATGATTTGTTTTTCTACACCTCTATCAATTTGTAATCTTTCTGGAAAGGGAGGTATAGAAGTAGATGTGGATGGTTGCTCTAATATAGGAGTTGGATTTATTGGATCTTTTTGTTTTAGTTTTTTAATGTGTGGGTCTTGAAAGGATGTGTCTTCCTCAAGACTTTTATTCACCCGTAGGGAGTCTTCCTCAAAATTATCTTGTTCTTGTATGATCACAGAAGGTTTCCTCTTTTCAAGTATTCTTCCAGACCTTAGTTGAACATCACTAAGGTCTAAAGGAGTGATTAAATAAGTTGGAAATTGTTGGCCTTCTATCATGTATGTATTCTGAGGGTTCTTATTATTGGGGTTTGGTATGGGTTGAGCAGGCAATTGATTTGATTTTTGAGGGAATGGTAATGAAAGTGGTTGATTTTGATGTGGTTGATTTTGATGATGTTGTTGAGAATTTTGTTGAAAATTTTGTTGAAGATTTTGAGAAAAATTTTGTTGAGGATTTTGAGGATAAAAATGTGGGTATGGTGGATAGGATGGTGGATACTGATAGTATGGAGAGTATCTTCCATAGGGACTTTGTGTTCCTTGTGCCCAGGACTGAGATTTATTTTGAAATTGGGGCCAAGGTTGCTGCCAAGGATTCCAAGGTGGAGGTTGATTATACATTTGATCATGGAATCCTTGTGTTTGAGGTCCCTGCCAAGGTCTTCTAGATACAAAATTGAGAGACTCTATGGAATCTGTAGGAGTTTCCTCCTAAAAGATAGCTTTTAGACCCGGAAGAGAAGGACAATTCTTGGTCTCATGTTTTTCAGAACAAATGACACAGGTTTCTACAACTTTTACATCCAAAGGACACTCTCTCAAGGCATGTTTCTTTCTACATTTGGGACAAAAGATTGCCAAGGCATCGGATTCAGCCTTTTGCTTGTTTTGTATCTTGAGGGTGTCTATTTGTTCACTAAGACTCCCTAAGATGTCAGATTTAAAATCATCAAGCATGTGTCCTATTTCTGATCTACTTACTGTCCCAGAAGCAGATTTACTTGCTCTTGCAAGAGCAGGATCTCTTGGACCTTTGACAGTTTTGGATTTCCCTCTGGAAAGGTTGATACATAACTCGGATATTTCAGGTAATGTGAGTTGTGATATATCCCCTTTTCCCATCATGTTAAGGATATCCAACCATTCATCCCTAATTTTTTTCAACAAAAGAGCTTTTAAGGTGTCTTGATCTAGGTTTTCCATTTTTTCCCTTTTTATGTTGTAATTGAATCTCTCCAACAAATCTTCCAAATTTTCATCTTCTTTTTGTAACATCTTGAACACTTCTTCCTTATGATTAACCAGCATACAATAATCCAAATATCTCTCTAGAAATGCTTGTTTCATGTCTTCCCATGTTCTAATAGAACTACTGATTAGACTCATAAACCACTTCAATGCTGCTCCCTTCAAATTTGAAGGAAATAATTTCAATTTTTGAGCATCTTGTAAGTAGTCATAAGTTCTACAAAGCACTTCAAATTCGAATAAGAAGGTTTCAGGATCTTCAGTTTTAAGTCCATAGAAGTTTGGAAGGACAGAGGGTGAAATTTTTTTCATGGTTGTATTGGTTTCTTCATCAATTATAGGGAACCCAAAAGAGCTTCCTATTTCTCTCCTACCTCTTCCTCCATCTGCACCTCTACCTCCTTCTCCTCTACCTCTACCTCTACCTCCAAATAGTGTGTTTTCTCCATTAAAAACTCCTCCTCCTCCTTCTTCTGCCATGGTTGACTCTCTTGTGGAAGTGGAAAGGTTTGTGTCCCTAACAGGAGTTTTTAGATCTTCTTCTATGGAAGGTTCAGTGGATGAAGTGGAAGGTTTTTCTAATGGGATATCTGATTTTAGATCTTCTAGAAGTCTAGGATCAAGAGAGGATGGAATATGGGTCTGAGTTGAAGGTGTACTAGCTCTGGATCTAGATGAAACAAGTGGTGTTCTAGAAATCAAACTTCTGCCTCTGCTGCTTATAAATCTTCCCCTTGAATCTCTCTCCCTACGCATATAATTGTTTTTGGATGCTAAGAAACAAAGGTTACCTAGTTTCACTTCCCCGGCAACGGCGCCAAAATGTTTGGTCTCAATCTAGTCTCCTAAATTGAGCTCATTTAATTGTCAACCAGGGTTGGTAAACTGCTGAAGTGAAGTGTACTGTATGTACCTAGGTGCTTGTTTCTTAATGCGTTGTGTGTAGTGTTTTGTGATGTTTTTGGTCTTTTGTGATGATTTATGTTGTTTTTGATCTTTTGGTGGTTTTATGTTCACAAGGAAAATTACTAGAAAGCTAATGGAAGGAAGCTAATGATTAAAAACAGGGTGAAACCTAATTGGTTGGTGTCAAATGGTAAATGCAAATGCACTACTAAAAACAGAATCAAATCTAAACTATGAATAAGAAAAAGCAAAGCTTGATAATGAATTTTAAACAAATGATTCAAAACACAAACTAAACTTGTCAAATTCTTTCATCAAAGGCATTTGAGAGAGAGCTTGAAACATGGTCACTAAGTATGCAAATCTTCCTAACTAAACAGTTTAAACAACTAACTTATAATGATGCAACATTTTATCCTTGATTAGAAATTTGTTGAAGTATGTTTGGAGTAAAACATTGATACCATCATAAGATCTTCTACTCTAAATCTAATTCCTAACTCTATTCTGCAACTCAGTTTTATAGCACTACACTTCACTCAAAGGTTATAGATTTTTGAAATAGTCTATTGAGGAAAATGTTTGTTTGTAAGATGATAAGGAATTTGCAGAAGTACTTCAGGCCTTAAAATGATATGGTCTTCTGTTCATATGGTTATGAATCAATTATGGATTTTAGAACAAGAAGAGATTTGTGAATAATGAAGGTTGTTTTGTTAAATTTAACAACTGAAGTAATGCAGTGAATGACAACTGAATATGGAGTGCAAATGAAATGAGTTGAGCTACAACCAAACCTAAAATGTCACTAGCCTAAAACAATGCTGAACTACAAGTCATTATCAAACTTAAAGCAAAACAACTGAACATGAGTTAAGTGCAATTAAACTCCGGAGCATCCTAACTAAGCTATCATGCATTATTCTATGGAATTATACAGTCTGTTTGTCCATCATGATTGATATTTTGGAAGAGTTCCTTATTTTGGAAGAGTTTTTAGAACAATCCTGACTGTGTAATTGAGTGCAAATGTAAACATAAAGACTGAAAGCAATGAAAAACTAAGATATCATAGCCATATCCCACTCGTTATTATGATATTTTGGACAAGCGTTTAAGAGCAAGAGCAGCGATGGTACTTAGTGAAAACACACAACTAAAACGTTCAAGATCACAATCATGCTTAAGACAGTATAAAAATTTCTTGGAAGAGTTTCTTCTTGTGGAAGAGTATTGAGCATAAGTATAACTGTGATGGTGAATAAAAGAGATTACAATTAAATCCTACAATACTATAGCCATTTCCCATTCATCATTATAATCTTTTGGAAGAGATTCTTCTTGTGGAAGAGTTAGAATGAGTATAACTATAGTAGCTAATGAAAACAACTACAAATTCAACTTCAAAAACGTAAAGGCGGCTAGAATACTTATCTAAATTACGCAAATAAATCCGTGCAAGAGGCAGGGTCCCTCTACCACCTGACGGAATCTAACTCCAAATCAAATCAACGCTTTCAAAACAACACTGTCTGCTTCATTAAAAGTGAAATAACTTGAACAGAGCACTCTGCGTCTTCAGAAATGTAGCACAGAATCTAAGCAAAATCTAGGACAAAATCTAGCCTAGCTCTCGGTTTCCCAAGTGTTTATATAACAAATGTAAATAACAAGACTTGCAACAATTTCAGGAACATTGTCTTTCCTTTTCGGAATCACATTAGGACTCTTGAAGTGGCTGTGTAACAAGGAAATGGACATCTGGACTGAGACAGTCCTACTAGAAGTTTGCTTTCTTAAATGTGTTCCCACGTATCAAAACCATACCCAGAATTCGTTTCTTCCTTCATGGTGAGAAACGAACCATGTAGACATGACGTGGATTATGCCCATATGCGGTTTTTCTTGAGAGGCCACCTGGAACATACTCAAACATGAAGACAGCTGCAGAATCGCCGGTTAGCTACGGAATGTCTGCATTCTGTAGCTAGTTCCGGTCAAAATGCTTTACAATGGAAAAAATCACAAAACTTAGCAAGTCAGTCATGTAAATTATTCTAAAAGTAATTTTAACTAAATTCATTGATCAATTGGGTCTAGGATAGCAATGGACAAAGGAAAATGAGGTAAAGTGGAATGAAAGAAAGCACAATTTTGAGGCTCAACAAATGTTTTGTAATTTTTTGTGATTTTTGAAATATTTGATGTTTTGGGGTTTTTGAATAGGAGTACATAGTTACTAATGATATTTTTTTGAAATGCAGATGTGGCACCTGCACACCTGGTCGGATTTTCTCCATTGAGGAGACATGTACCACAAGCCTTGGCCCCAGCACTAGAAAATGAGATAGAAGATGAGGATGAGGAGCTACAGGAGTTCACTCAAAATGTCGAGTGATTGACTTTGGGGGTTCCTCCGAGGAGGTTGGATGAAACTCCTCGACACATGTAGAGGCACACCGTAGTATTGGCCTCATCTTATTACCGTGGTCTACTCTTGAATGTGGTTCTATGTTATCATGAGCACCACTAAGTGCGGGAAGTAGCGCATGGTTGTGAAATTTTGATGTACTATAATGTTTGTGGCATAGCATCTAAGGCCTTAGTTGCCTAATTTTGAACTTATGTACTCAGACTTTTCGAATAATAAAATATCAGTTTCTATATGTTTTTTCCTACTGTGTATGTACAATAGATTTTTTAATGTTCATGTGAATGGTTTCAAATATTAAACATGTGAAAAAATCCAATATAACACATATTTAGCTAATGAATCAGCCAATATTTTTTTATCTCGAGGAATATGGACATAAGTAATGTAATCAAATGATAGTTCCATGGGACGTACCATCAAAAAGTAACTAAGTAGAGTAGGATTCCTTACAGAGTAGATACATTTGATTTGGGACACTATAAGTTGAGATTCTAGTTGAACAACAAGATGGTGTATGCCAAGATGACTAGTCTCGGTCAAGAGCTCAATGACAGCATTATAATTAGCCATGTTGTTGGTGACAGGGCGAAGACAAAAACCTCCATAACTCACAAGCTCATCAGTGGGTGAAAAGATGACCCAAGCGGCGGAAGAAACGTTTTGAGTGTAACATCTTGCACCATCTGCAAAGCCTCTATAAGGGGGTGAGGGTGTTGACATATGTACAAAAAATACCAGACACACGAATTACACAAAGAAATCGGGTAAATGCTAATGACAAGAAAACATAAACTAAACACACTCACGTATATACAGTATATACAAGCATGACACATTCCAATAGGTCACGCTAAGTGGTGAGCCCTGTATTGCACCAAGAGTACTGCAACTCCCCAGGGACTGCCCTACTTTACTTTATCAACCCAGGGTTCGTACAAAATAGGAGGTGGAAATGCTATATACATAGCATATGCATTCTACTCATGTCATCCTCTTTCGCTCTATGAAAGGGTGGTACTTCTAGGGTTTCTCGGTGAATTTTGTCACACTTCAACGAAACTAAACTAAATTGCATAAAGGAAATGACAGAAGGAAACTAAATTAAACTACTGAAAAGAAATGGCAGAAAGGAAACTAATCTAAATTTTTGAAGAGAAACAAAAGAAAGGAAACTAATCTAAATTTTTGAAGAGAAACAGCAGAAAGGAAACTAATTTAAACCACACTTAACTTGGCCAATAGCTAAACAAAACCTAATTATCTTATGCTCTATCTACCATGCTTATATCCATGCAGCTAAGCTATTCATGACTTAATTCTAATTGAAAAAGTGTGTATTTACAGCTTGGAGAAGAAAGGGGTAAAGGTGCTAATGGAGGGATGAACACATGATAGAAGGCTTAGAAGTGAAAATATGGGTTTAAACCTTATTAAAAATTTATTGTAGCGCAAAAATGATTTGGAGCAAAATAATTTGAAAAGTGTGATGGCGGATGAAAGTGCGACATGTGATATGTGATATCGCAATCGCAATATCGCAAAGTTGGAGGGATAGCGAAAGTGTTGTTCAGGAGCGGGAGCGAAATTGGAAATGTGATGGGGATAAAAACTGCAAAGTTCGAAATGCAACAGGATGAAAGTTGTGAAATGTGAAATGCGATGGGGAAAAATTTGCAAAGTGCGAAATGCGATGGGTGACGTGGCGGTAGGACCAGTGGCAAAGTGCAATGACAATATCGCAATCAGCGTCGGGAGCAGTGAGTCTTAAAGGAAAAAAGGAAAAGGTTGTGAAATGCGATTTGTGATTTGCGATGTGGCAGAGTATGGAAATTTATCGAAATCGGAGTTTGGAAGCGGTAAGTGTTAACAGAAACTAAAGAAAAATGTGATTTGTGATTTGCGATGTGGCGAAGCATGGAGGATTATCGCAATTAACAGTTGGAGCGGTAAGTGTTAACAGAAACCAAAGAAAAATGTGATTTGTGATGAGCGAAGTACGGTAACGAGAGATTCGAGGAGCAACGGCGGAGGTCAAATTTTAATGGTTTTCAAGTGTTTTTCGTTAAAAAGGGTAAGGCAATCGTGACCAATAAAAACAAAGGAATAAGGCGGGTTGAATGGTTTAAGCGCTTTTAGGGTTAAAAGGTTGGTGCAACAGTTAGAATAAGAGGGAAAAAAGAGGAAATGGAGGGTGTAACAATAGTGTGCATATTGTGAAGACAGAGATGGAAAATGAAGTGGGGAAGCACCATGGAGCTGCTCTGGGGCTTTAAAATTAATTCTTGTAAACAACTCTGTTGATCTATCCATGAAAAACAGAAAAAATGCATGAAAATACAATACAAAAGGAAGGCTAAAAATGGTAATGCAACTCTACTTTCAATCTTAGAAATAGTGAACAGGAATCAGTCTTTCGGTCTGTGGGAAGGTTCGCCTTCCTCGAGCTCTATTGACAGAGATGAGAAGGGGGTATTGATCCAAAAAAATTTGTTCTTCCTCTATTCTATTACTCTCATAAGCAAATGAAAAACTACAGCAGTGCACTAAAAGCTAAAACTAAGCAGCAATGAAAATATCATAAGAAGAACTAATTGAATGACAAAAAAAAAAGTAGCTAAATGGAAGAAAGGAAATAATGGTAACAACAGAGAATTTGAGGCACATGGGTTGAGCCCTAACCCACGAGCCCATCTCTCTAGAACTAAATCAGTAAAATGGAGTCTGTCTGTTCATTTCAGGAAGAGAATAGCCTCGTTAAATTTATGAAAGTTTTTTCGCTCAGTACAATAATAAAAAGCTTAATAGATTGCAATCAAAGCTCTTAATGGAATCAAATAATCCTTCCTAGCTCTATCTCTACTCTATTTATTCTACAGGGTAGCTACAAACAACTCCCTTGAAAATAGTGATTGAGTCCACTTGACTCCAAGTAAACATAGATTGAGTGCACTCCTCTTTGAGTTGCTTGGCTGCCTCTGGAATTCGAATTGCTGGAGAGAATCCTTGGGGATCCTTTGGTTGCCTTTGAGAGTTAAGGAGGGTGGACAATCCCCTTGAATCTATCCAATATTTCTACATAATTTCCTGACATTATGCTAATTTATTCTTCAATCTTGATATTCCAGTGGCAGGGAGAAAGTCCCTATATTATCTCCTTCTCCACATTTTCATAATATGCCCAATATTCTCACAATATTCTACAAAAATAATCAATATTAGGCACAAATATGCAATTACCTTTAAAACTTCCTAAGAAAATATTAAAGCATAAGAAAACATTATTAAATGCAGAAGGAGAGATTTAATATATCTTTTTATGTGCATAAGAAAGGTAGATGGGCCTAAGAAAGGTTAGATGGGCCTTAATTTATGTCTAATTTAGAGGCCCATCACTAAGATGTGCCCACAGCCGGGCACATGCCAAGGGTTTCTATACGCGAACTTATGGGAAGAAGAGACCATATGGTGCACAAGTGTAAAACCATGCCAAATAAAGTCAAATTTCCCAACCCGGAAAGTTTGACCATGCCAGGGACAATCAAACATAATCATACTTTCAAGATTATCTTGAGTATATAAGGGAGGATAAAGATATAATGGAGGTACAAGGCACTCGCCGATATGTGATCAGGGAAATTTGTTGGCAATTTTAGTAGTATAAGCCCAAGACTTGATTCGATCCATGGGTGGCACTTCCAAGGAAGACCGAGGAGGTGCCCCCTGAGTCGATTGAAGATTTAATATGTCGAGATATACATGTTCCAGTTAGGGGATATTAGAGGTAGAAAGAGGCATAACCTCCCTATCACCAGTGGATATATCCATGACCTCCAATTTGACTAACCGAGGAGGCTTGTCAGCAAGGGAGTCACGTGGAACAAGCGCGGGGGTGGATCGTGTGGACAAAGGAGCCTGATCATATTCCATATGATTATAGAGTTTCTCACCAGCATAAGGAGGTACTGACGGTATTGTCAAAGGGGAAACCTCTTCCACAATAATTGTCGGAGGGTGATCACTAGGTTGATCATCTTCTATAACAGGCGACACCACCCACGGATCAGGAGGTATATGGGTTCAATAGGTGCCAGAAGATATCATATACATAGGAGTAGTGGTGGGAGATGAAGGAGTGTTGGGTGGAGGGAGTTGAGGAAAAACCCCCATAAGAGTGGAAATTTTGAAAATTCCTTCCCCAACACTCTAAAACTAACCAGGATGGTCCCCCATAAGCAGTATAGTAGTTCCAGTGGTAGTGGAAATTTGGGCCAATGTCACGCAATAGTCAAGCTCGTCAATAGTGACAACCTTTCCTTCATGAGAAAATCAAAGGATATGAAATATAAAAGAGACCATTGCGGTCATGGCATAAAACCAACTACCAGCTAGGAGCAGGTTATAATCTAAAGGAGCATCAATTAATTCAGCATCGACATGTACCATTTTACCCTCTAACTCGATGGTGAAATGTGGGAGGACCCCCTTAGGAATGAATTTATGACCGTCAAATTATTGGAGAGTGGTATTAGCCATTGTGAGAACCCGAGTGCCAATAGATTTCCAATAAGATATGGACATGCCACAGGTGGAAGACCCCTCATCTACTAGAGTGCAATGGATGTTCTTTTTGGAAACCCACACTATAATCTGGAAATAAATTTGATGGGAAAGACGAGGAGCAGCTTTCTCGACATCGAAATCGATGACACCAGAGTCAGACAGGTCAACTCCACCAATGGAAAACAACAAGGCTTTGTGTTGCTGAGGATAGCTTTGCAAGACTTCCAAAGCATACATGGAACAAGGCGCCTGGGTAAAATCTTCAACAATAATATAATTTTGAACATCCCTGGTAGAAGGATTGTGTTTCATCTTAGGAGAACACCCTTGGGGGATAGACCAGTTCCATAGGCTTATCTAGAGTGAAAGGCCCAATGGAATTAGGTGGAGTTGGTGAGTCCTTGGAGGGAGGATTTGACTCAGGTACATCATAGGACTTAGCTCATGTGGTCACGTTAACATATTCCTTACACGTAAAGACGCTTGAGTTGTGATGGGGATGGGAAGATGACCCCTCCTTTCCCCCTTGTGGAAGTCGAGAAGGAGAAATCATTCTTTGTTGTGGTTGTGTAGGTAATGGATGAGTTAAAATAGCAGGATGTTGAGAAGATGGTCGTGAAAGAATCCTATGAAATTCATCCATCTTAGGACACTCATGCGTGAGATGATCACCTTGACAAATTTTACAAGGGAACTTGAATTTGCAGCGACGCTCATTGGTTCCCCCTCCCTGACTCTAAGGATTGGGTTGAGACTCCCCGACAGTTTGATTTTGTTGATTATTTATATTGTTATTTTTGTTCTTTTTACCACCAGTTTGAGAGTTCTTCTTCGGCTAAGTGGACTTCACCGTAAGAACATTGGTGGACTACTCAGGAGGGGTGCTTTATTAGAGCCATACGCACTTGTTGGGGATTGAGATGTAAAAATCAATTTCCCAAGGTGGGAAGTAAGTTGGCTCATGTGATCGGAAATTGACCCAATCACGCCATCGACATGTGGGTCAAGAACATGTTTAGGTGGTTCAATGGAAGGCATAGGGGCATTAGGAAACACTTCGTACAACTACCCAACTGTGAATATATGATATCCAATTGTTGGGCAGATAAAATGGCTTTCTCCTTAATGGCGGCTTGAAACATAGACATGTCCTTGGAAATTTGAGATTTGAGAGATCGGATGAACCATTTACGTAAAATTTCATCAGGTAACTTGGTTCTCACTAACCTCTTGTGTTGACACCACTCGTTAATGTGATCAAAGATAAGTGTGGCATCATATTATTTAAAATAGGACAAAAGGTCAAATTTGATATCATACCAAGTAGGAAATTGGAAATGTGTCAAGAAAGTTTGAGCTAAAGAGGCAAAGTCACTGTAGGATGTAGTGTCTATCTCAATGTGACATTTGGCAGCATCCCAGGTTAATGTTCTTTGGAACAAGTGAATTTTGACAGAATCATCCACCAAAAAATATGATGAGCACCATAGATGGTAGGTGGTGATATGGGTGTAGAGATTCTCCCCAAGCTTTCCTTCAAACTTGGAAATATTAGATGGTAATTTAGCAGGCATTGGTGGCCACTAGGGATCATGACAGATGGGGTCACTAGTCAATTTAGCGAGATCCAGTAAATCAAGATAAGATATAAATGGATTATGAATATGACTAAATGGGTCATAGGCAAGAGAAGCCCCTGACCAGCCTTGCAGTCCCCACATAAATGGATTCGATGGATGCGTTTTTTGGTGGTGAAAAGGGTTCGCCCTGGAAAATGGTTGTTGCGGGCCAGCCTATCTAGTAGATGGATGTTTCCCCAGAGGGTAAAACCTCTAGAGAGAAATGGACCCCCAAAAACATGACTACTAATGGGATTGTACCCATGGTTAAAAGAAGGACCAAACTGCACAGTAGGACCGACATAAGGGGAATGACCCAAATAAGAGACGGTACTAGCAGAGGAATTACCCCCAGGTCAACTAACCCATCTAGTAAAAGTATTGGTAGGTGGTGTCCCTCCAAAGAGAAAACTATATCAAGATTGTATACTAGAAGTTACATTTCCCCTAGCTTGGCTAGGGACAACTAGTGATCCCCCCACGGATTCCCGAAAGTAACCGTTCTTGACTGAATAACAGGGATAGTTGGTTGGGAAAATGACAGTGTGTAAATTCCTGGACCTACTAGCTAACTAGGTTGGGGTACCGTAGTCGGTTAGAGGAGGGTGTCAGCACAGAAACATTCAGGAAACTAGTGGGAATCATAGATGAGACTGGTGGAATGCCCAAGGAAGAAGTGAGAGGTGGGGATGGAGGAGCGGGAATAGCCATGCTAAGAGGTGGTAGCACTATCATGGCAGTCGATACTACTGATGCGGACAGTAATGAATTCTTAGGCTTAGGCATGGGGTAAATGGTATATAAAGGCATGTAAGTGTAAGCCGACATAGAACTGTCAGGATTTAGCCAAAGTAAGGTATGCCCTAAAGGATCAGTCAAAGGTGGATTGGAAGGAGCATCAGATTCATCTTCCAAAGTCTCAATAGAAACCAGATCACTATCAGTTGGGCCAGACATAGATTCAAACACTATGTTATGGTCTAAGTAGTGATCGCCAATAGGCACTCTCCATCTCGGATAAATAAGTCCACTTCGTTCAGGAATTAAACCTTGAAGACAATGTCAACGTCGACGAACAAATTCAACAAGGGTGATAATAAATAAAATACAATTAAGTTATTGAAAACACCCTAAGGCCAAACTATGGACTCAAACCAAATATTACACTTTAGAAACGTCCTACATATAGCACATGCAAACATAATACAAAGAAGTTGGTGGTGGAACAGTTATACTAGTGACCTGCTTCTCAACCCTTTTAGTTGCGAACATGTCACAAGTGCCCCCACAAGATGTGGAACACCCCTTGAGAGGAATGAGAGAGTATGACTAATATATTTCCCAGGTACAGAGAAGACGACCTCGACTCTGAACCTATGTATGAGCCTTGTTATCACTCCGTAATTTCCCAAGGTTGTGATAGAAACCGAGAGGTAACCCAAAAACCACTTTGGAAGCTAGGTGTTACACAGTATTTTATCACCCTGTTCGCTTCCCTTCCCTGATCCGAAAATGCCCTATGATGAATATTTTGCAGTATATACACCTTGGAAAAATACATCAAGATATCCTTTAAAGACTAAAAGAAAGTTTCCTTGAAGAATTCCTAAAGAAGCTTAGCTCAAACCCTAAATTTCTGGGTCAGCGCTTTTCTCCAGTTATCTGCACGTGCTGATGGCAGGCTTCCCATTCTAGCCTAGTCCTGTCAGTGCCCTTCTGACTATAAAATCCACATTGAACCCTTTCTAGTATATTTTCGTCAAATGGAGGAAAAGCTTCGACCTCTAGAAGTTTCCAAGACGGCGAGCTGGATATTGTTCGATGGAGATAAGGTCAATCTCTCTGATTTGTAGCTCTTGATCTTATAAATAGGGGATTATCCCTTGAAAAGTGGACCTTCCTCCTCCTTTCGTGGGCTCCTAACTCCCTCTCCCTTCCTATAAATTGATCCCCATCCCTTCACTATTGTTTGGTCATTTTTGGGTTGGTCTGATCATTCATCCTTTGCACCCTATGTTGCATCAATGCCTTATCTACCATTCGAGAGAAGGATCACTTAAGAGCCTTGATTTGGACTCAGATTACACCAAAGTGAGGCCGCCCACAAAAATTCCATGGTTTTAAGCTTCCTCTTTTATATTATCAATAATTAATCTAGTGTTTTGCTTTCTATATTTGTTTGAATATACATACAAGTAGCCTAATTATCCTTGATTTGTTAGGTAACTGATGTTCAATGTAGTCTTTGTATTCGCTCATGTTTTTTGTTGTCTCTTGATCACCTACAGGTATTCAAACGCCACTAGGAATGAGGATCGAGCCCGAAGGATTGTGGATTAAGGCCTTCACCAAAGAGTTGAGCATAACATTAGGAAGAGGTAGGTCATTTTCCCTTTCTCATATTGTTTTGAATGTTAATTAAGAAAGTGTTCATTAGATATTCTCGTAAGTTGCTAGACCCACTCTAGGGATAGAGAGATCACCTTTGTCCACAGAGGGGATTGTCTTCACATCAAAATTGACAACTCTACTGGGGAGCTTTAGCCTCTTTTCCTTGCCTTTTCCAGTTTGGTTTTTGATCAATTTCACCAATCATTGAGATCTGAGCCTATTTAGGTATTTATAGGTATACATAGTGCTTCATTTTTTCTTTAGAGTATCAGGTATAATTTCTTGCTTCGGTTTGGATTACGTTTCCTAATAATTCCTTGACCAACGCATCTTTTTTCAGACATAGTCAACCTGCCAACATGGATATTTATAAGTACAGTCACGCTAAAAACCCTATATTCCACTATATCCTCGCACTAGTACAATTTCTTAGACAAGCACTATTTTTTCTATGCATAAGTAGCATTTCCAGAACGGGTTTGGGGGTCTAAAGTAGCACTGTAGACCCTGTCAACACGGTTTTTTCTATGTAAAGTAGTGTGTCCTGATCTCTAAGGTGATCCTCTTTCTCTGTGTGTATCAAACTTTGTTTGTTTGGTCTTAGTTTCTTTGTGATGTGAACAAGTCCATCCCATACTTGAAGTGGTAAAAGTGAAATTTTGGTTGAATCTTTTATTCTTTGAGTCCATCAAGTTGTTGTTTGTTGCTTGTGTGTTTGGAAAATTATTGTTTTGCTGATCATTAAGCATCATTTGCATTCCATGAAATAAATTGAGCTTTTGAATTAGATTAGTTTTTTATCTCAAAAATTTACTTTTAGTAAAAAGTGCATTAGGTTGCATTGCATTTGAAAAGTCATTTTTGTGATTATCATTATACATTGATTGCACTGTTTGGTAGTTTAAAAACTAAAAGGTGCATTGAGTACATTCATTTAAAAGTGCATTAAGTAGATTCTCATTCCATCAAAAAGTGCATTGAATGAATTCTCATTCATCAAAAAGAAAAAAATAAATTGTGCATAGATTACAATTGCATAGTTTTCAAAAAATAAATTTTGCATAGATTACATTGCATAATTTGCATCTTTGAATGTTTTGACTTGAATTGGGATAGTGAAAGTGATCTGGTTAGGAAGAGCTTCGTTTGTTGCATTTTTTTGTTTCCTCATTGTTTGAAACTTTTCCCTAAACTAGATAGCATTCATTGAATTGAAAGGATCATTTTCTCATGCTAGTTGCATTATAGGTATTCAGGTGACATCATTTTGAGCCTTGAAATTGAAACTTTAATCAAGATCAACCTTAAAATTTACTCAATTAACCTTAATGATCATTTGAAATTAACACAAAAATTTAGAGGTCTAGGCTAGAGACGTGTTCCAGCATCATTAAGCATACCAACCGTCGCTAATAGTCTGTGTTACATTTCGGGGATGATATCCCATCCCACGTATGGAAGTATATAGGACTATTCTCAACGTATGAAAAGTATAAAAGGATGCTCTCATCGTACGGATACACATTAGACAATGCTACTACAAACTAGACTCCCACATACCGTTGAGTATATATTGGGAGACCCCACTAGGTTGCAAACCTGCCATAGGTAACCAAGTCGGCCGCCTTGTAGAAGTGATACACCGAACACAACATTCGGGGAGATTTGTTGTCATACGTTAAGTGCTTGGTAAATTTATTTTATAAGGTGTATATTGCGGTTCACGGATACCTGGTAATCCTTTATTCCTAGTTCACCCTTTTTTATTTATTTTGTGTTTAATTTCTAAAATTTACTTCCCACAGAATAACATTTTACCCTACACAACTCCTTAGCAGATCTTAGGTTGAGACCAATGGAAATAGTTTCTGATTTTACCAATCAAGGAATCACCTCAGATGATAATCCTGGTCCTTTTCCTTCTTTTGGAAGTGTTGGTGCTCCCTCTATGGAAACGTTTTCCCTCCTAGGATTAACCATTGGTTTTCCTGCTTGGTTATTTTCATCCCCCATGGTTCCAAATGTCCAAGCTTATTCTCAACCAAGTTCGCCTCCACCTGAATAGTGTCAACCTCATGTTGATCCTAAGGTTGACCCCTCACCTTCTTCACCTATTTCTTCACCCTGTTCTTCCTCTTCACCTGATGAAAGTCTGAATTCTAGTAACTAGGAACCTAAGAAGAAGAAGAAGAAGCAAAATAAGAAAGGGGGAAACCAAGTGACCATCACTACCGATGAAACTGATGTTGAAAAACCTTCCATTCATCCCCGCGAAGTCAAATTCCCTTGAAAGTTATGTAAGGGTGACCACCTTCATAGGGATTGTCCTGGCATTCCCGAGATATTAGAAGTGTGGTCCACCGACTCAAATCAACCTCTGTCATCGACCTATGGAAATCATGCTGGTGATAAACCCTCAACTAGTGATAATAAGTTCCATGGGAAAAAGGTTAAAGTCACATTTCCTTGTAGGTTATGTGAAGGGAATCATCCTATTGACCTTTGTCCTTATATGGATAAAGCCACAAAAGTGTTGGAAAAACTTACAGCTTCTCAGCCCCGTATTCTTGCTGGCTACCGAAATATTTCCTCTGATCCTCCGCTAGTTGATCAAGTGATTGATCATAATTCATCTCTGGTCAATCCCACTCTCCTCGAAATTGAACCCCATGAGATTATTCCTTACCAACCATTGGTTGAGAAAACGATCAACCTTGTTCCACCTTCAGTTGATCAGGCCTTTCCTGTAGAGGGTGAACCTCGTACCACGCAGGTTCTTTTTGTTTCTTTATATTCCCATGCCCATGGTATAGGATGGAAATACTCCTCTTCCCATAACACAAGGAGGTAGTTCTCCCGTTCCCACGACCCCACCCCCCCCTCCCCCAAGTAGTATGGTTGCTTCCTTTGATTGGAGTCAACTGACAGGATATCATTTTCCTTCTTATATGCCCTTTGAGATCACGGTATAGGCCTATAATGTGGCCATACCTAGAACCATAATAGATTAAGGCACATGTGTTAGTAATTTTTCCTCAATTACTTGGCAAGCTTTCATTTCTCCACACCTTGTGCCTGTTACCCAGAATTTCTCAGCATTTAACAGAGGAACCATTCAACCATTATGGATCCTTCTGAAGTTTCCTATTACTTTGGGAGGAAATACTGTCTATATATATGTGATGGTTGTCCAAGGCCCCTTGGATTTTAAATAAATCCTTGGGTGTGACTATACTTATGTCATGGGAGCTCTTGTCTCTTATCTCTTTCATATGATGTGTTTCCCACATGAAGGAATAATTGTGACCATTAATCAGTTATTGTTCATTGGTCTTAATTTGGCTCCCAGTAAACCATCATCCCTACATGGTACTTACATGCAAGTCGTATATTCCCCACCATAGGTTGATTATGTGGGAATATTTCCCATGCCCACATCTACTGATGATCTATTCAGCGATATAGTGCATCTTGTACTGGGGGCATTGCACCCTAATTTCCAAAGTGTTGTTCTCCCATATGATGAGAACCTCTTGGAAGACATGACCTTTTATGGTCCATGATCAGGTCTTCAGAGTATAATTCCTTGTCTTGTGTCAAGCTCCATAAAAAATGAACCAAGATCTTCGGAGCAAATTTCCTTTTCTTGTGTCTATCTCCTTAAACGATGAAACAAGGTCTTCAGAGCACGGTTCCTTGTCTTGTGTCAAGCTCCTTAAAAATTAAAAAATGTATTCAGAGAAAATTTCCTTTTCTTGTGTCAAGCTCCATAAAAATGAAACAAGGTCTCTGGAGCATAACTCCTTGTCTTGTATCAAGCTCCTTAAAAAATGAAACAAGCTCTTCGGATCAAAGTTCCTTTTCTCGTGCCAATCTCCTTAAAAATGAAACAAGGTCTTAGGATCATAGTTCCTTTTTTTTGGTCAAACTCGTTAAAAAATGATACAAGGTGTCATGATCATATTTATTTTACTGTGCCAAGCTCATTAAAATCCCCTTTCAATTCGAGTAACTGATTAGATCTCATAAATTCCTAGTCAAGTCTTTCACTTGATCTCATAAATGAACCTTTATTCCATCCACTTGTTAGTAACCAGTAGTCTACTTAGGTGAATGAGATGAAGTTGGGGGGGAATGTACCTCAAATTGAGTCACCATGCTGGGAGGCATGCAAACTTATTTCAAAAAGAGTTTGTCTCTGTTTCAATCTTTTGAAAAAATGAAACCAATTTCAATCATAGTTTTCTCCATTTCAAGCTTGTGTAAAAATGAAACCATCTTCAAGGGTTCCCAAGCGTAGTTTCCCATGTTTCAAGCTTGTGTAAAAATGAAACCATACCCATCCTACCTCTCTTGATTTCGATCATCACCATCTACTTAGTCGATCATATGCTCTCACTTTATTGTTTTACCCTTGCCTAGGGAACTGTTGCGATGAGTGTTCTTATTAACTATCCTCTTGACCTTTACATGAGAAGTTCCATCATCACCGAAACCAACTGCTACCTTTTATGCCACTCACTCCTCCAAGAGGAGTCCTCTTTTAGCTCTTTTTAGACTCCCAAAATATGAAAATATTGTCGAGTACTTTTCATTTTAAACTCGTTAAAGTAAATGAATTGGCGTGGTCCCAATATAAGTTTACCCATTTTTCGGGTTGAGATAAACTATTTACGAAAAAGGAATACCTTGATCGAACATGGTCAAGAGGCTCTCTCAGATATTGTTTTCTACCTTTTCGGATTCGAGGGATGATTTACAAAAAGGGACATGATGGACTTTTCTTTTCCATTTCTTTTTCAAACTCCCTAAACACAAAAAAGACACTAATTTACCCTTTCGTCAAACTCGTTAAAAATTAAATGGTGATAGACTTGTCACCATGAAAATACCGAGTTCCTCCTTCCTATGGCTCATTAAAATTACTAAGATGGATTCATTTGAAGAATGAACTTAGATGCTCAGCATATGTTATCCTCTCCACGCTGGCTATAAAAAATAAATAAGTACTCGTTAGAAATAACAAGGGAAAATTGAAAGTGGAACGTATTATGTGTTTTAGGCAGCTTGTTGCTCTTGAACATGATAGTCATCTGCATTTCGTGTCGGGTTAGGGATCCACTTCATTCGTCACTTGCCTTCCTGGGTTCTGGAATTCCATTTTCCTCTCATTCGATCACCATTTCTTTCATCATGACCTATGATCCCATTTGAGTCAAATGTTTCCACACTCCGAAGTTGTGTCACCGATATGTTCAACATAAGTCCTTTCTGTCAAAGTCAAACATCCTTTGCTTATCTGATCTTCTCTGCAACAATCCTGAATCACTCCTTTTATCTTCAGAAATCCTTTTTTTCATGTCGATGATGTGGGAATCATCATGGCCCTCCTTCGATGAATCACTTCTCGTCGACTTCATCTCATTATCCGGAGAGATTATTTAGAAACTCCTTTTCAGTAACTTAGAGATTGCATGCCTCAATGACAAGTTCTTCGTGTTCGACAACAAGTTCACCTCATTGGCCTTTGCTCAGATAATTTTGCAAGTATTATACCTCAATAAATTTATTCATACTTGTAGCTTGTGATGTTGTACCTTGAGGTCCGTTGTCATTATTGATGGTTTCTCTTGTGCCTGTTAACAGTTTTCATCATTGACCAGTAATCAGGTGGTTTCTACCATGTTTGACATCAACACATCTATTCACATGGTTAGATTCGTATATTGGGTAGATCGACATTGCGACGAAGACCCTCGATCACATATGTTATTATCTGGATTTTGTGGAGTTATTGAGTATTCATGATTGTACACATGATTCTTTCTATATGGATAGCTTTGACCATACTATGGAACCATTTCCATGATCTCCTTTAGATGGATGGTTGTGACCATGTCGTGGGTTTATGTGTTATTTGATGCTTATTCAGAGATATTTTATTAAGCATATTCATACTAGAGATGTCATATATTATATTGTGTTTGATTTGGAAAGTTTCCTGGTGGTTTTCTAAGTCCTTGCCTTGGTTCATAAAGCATTTCACCCATCACTCCCAGTTCTGCCTTTATGCTTTAGGGGGCATATATTACACAGTAATTTGTCACCTTGTTCACTTCTCGTCCCCAATATTGAAGTGCCCTATGATGAATACTGTGTAGTATATACACCTTGGAAAAATACATCAATATATCCATTAAAGACTAAACAAAAGCTTCCTTGAATAATTCCTAAAGAAGCTTAGCTCAAACCCTAAATTTTTGGGTTAGCACTTTGCTCTAGTTATCTACCTATGCTGATGGTAGGCTGCCCATTATAGCCTAGTGCTGTCAGCACCCTTATGACTGAAAAACCCACACTAAACCCTTTCTGGTAGTGTTTCCTCAAATGGAGGAGAAGCTTCGACCTCTAGAAGTTTCCAGGACTGCGAGTTGGATATTGATCGGCGGAGATAGGGTCGAGCTCTCTGATTTGGAGCTCTTGATATTATCAATAGGCAATTATCCATTGAAAAGTGGACCTTCCTTCTTCTTTCATGGGCTCCTAACTCCCTCTCCCTTCCGATAAATTGATCCCCATCCCTCTACTACTGGTTGGTCATTGTTCGGTTGGTATGATCATTCATCCTTTGCACCTCTATGTTGCGTCAATGCCTTATCTGCCATTCGGGAGAAGGATCACTTAAGAGCCTCGGTTTGGACTTAGATTACATCAAAGTGAGGCCTCCGACATCAAGTCCATGGTTGTAAGCTTCCTCTTTTATATTATCAGTAGTATATTTGGTATTTCACTTTCTATATTTGTTTGAATATTCATACAAGTAGTCTAATACCACTTGATCTGATAGGTAATTGATTTTAAATGTATGCTTTGCATTGAATCATGTTTGTTGTTATCTCTTGATTGCCTATAGGTATTCAAACGCCAATAGGAGTGAGGATCGAGCTTGAAGGATTGTGGATTAATGCCTTCACCAAATAGTTGAGCATAGCATCAGGAAGAGGTAGGTAATTTTCCCTTTCTCATCATGTTTTGAATGTTAATTAAGAAAGTGTTCATTAGATAGTCTCGTAAGTTTCTAGACCTGCTCTAGGGCTAGATAGATCCCCTCTTTCCGCATAAGGGATTGTATTCACAACACTAGGATCTATCCCTTTCTGCTTCAGAGAGGGATCTTTCTTTATGATTTAGATTTGTTGATTAAAGGTATTAGGCTAGTTATTGAGCTCAGAGCTTTATTTTTGAAAGATTTTGAAAACTTCAAGAATAAGCCATTAGGAAATACAGTGATAAATTTTAAGTAAATAAAGTGCAGAAATAATAGATGAAGTGTAGTAGGGCAAGGTAGGCAGACTATTGGATCTTTTAAATCATTTATGGAGTGAATTGAAGGAAAATATTTAGATTAAATTAAACATATAGATCATTTAAAAATGAATTATATATTTAATTTAAATTTGAAAACGCAGATATTGTTTATAAGCCAGAGCAAAGTGTAATTAAACAAATTCAACCCTTAATTTTCTTTAAACAATACAAATAGGAATAACATATGGAAAAACAGAGAAATAGCAATTACATAAGAGGAAAAACATCACCAATTTTCCTGATACATGAAACCTAGAAAAAAATTTTGCATTACTGAAAATAATCACACTTAGCTCAGTGAACAGCTTTACATCAAAAACCTTCTTTCCTCATACAAGTTCCAACCCATAATACTTCGAATTATGAAGGATTTATACAATTCTTAAAAAAATATCCTGATTTAATATATCCAGATTTATTACAAAATATCTCAAAAAATGTTTATAAAAATAGTATAAAAATATAGGACAACAAATCTGCTAAAGTTGTTGGCACTATCTTTGAGGATTGTTGGTGATGATTAGGCCTGAAAAATTGTTGCTCTATTGCTGAAAATGTAAAATTGTTTTTTACTCCATAAATTGACACAACTTACCCATCTATTCTCATCTGGGCTAGATAATTTAGTTAACTTCCTATGGGTTTCATCCACCTCGTTATATTTCTAGAAAGTTGGTTTGATTAGGAACAAATGTTTTAATTCATGTTTAATAAGTAGGTCGAATTCCAAACCCTCCATGAACGCTTTTCCTGTGATGGTTCCTTTTATGGTGGAAAAAATTGAATTGTCCTTGGTTATAGTGTACAATTTCTGTTGATAATCCTCTAATTTAACTAACTTATCTCCAATTCCTTTTAGCCCTGGTAGCCCCTTTTGATGCAGCACATTGAATTTTCTATGAAAATTCTCAATGTTGGCCTCCAAGTTATGGCATTTATTTTCTAATTGAAACATTATATTTTTTTTGGTAAGGAATATTTTGACTTCAATGATGGTTTTTGTCCTGTCTGCAATCTCAAATTCCTCTAACTCATCCTTAGTTTTTGAATTTAGAACATTTATCAATGTATTGGCTTCTCCTGGAATCTGTCCCAAACTACCCTTTACCTTTTCAACAATCTCCTTTGATCTTTGTAATAGTTCCTCCTACTAAAAAATTATCTGAATAGAAGGCTATATTTAAGTGATGGCTTCATTTATTTCAACCCATATGTTCTCCTTATCTTGTGCAATTTTTTGAGCCATAGCAAACTCATTTTCTAGCTATTCAATTTTCTAGGTCAATTTGTGACTCGTTTGAACCTTTGCTATATATTTATTGTCAATTTTTAACTTTTGTTCTTGAATTTTTTTAAGTTGAGCTTTCATATTTTCAATTTATTTCCCTTTTATGGACATTTCTTCCATGGCCTTGATTAATTCTCCTGGTGCATATTTATAATGTATCCCTATTGTGATGGTTTCTGAAGTGGATGCCTATGTTTTCGATGTACCTGAAATGGGAATTGTACCTGCAATAGGAAATTTTGTGAGTGGAATGACTGCTAGTTCAGAGGAATGTACTTTTTCCTTGAACAATTTCTCCATTTCATTATCCATGTGTTTAATTTGAACATTTTGTTCAATGATGATCTTGATCATATCTTATTTATCTTTCTCTTAAGTGTCCAACTTATTCTTCATGAGTTTATTCAGTGGGTGGAAACTTGAGTTGCTTCCTTAATGCTGCAATGTATGCATTCTTTCTTTTAACAATTTATTTAGTAGCCTTTACATCTTTAGAATCATATCTTAGTTTTATCACTACATCTCCAATGATTTAATCTTTGTGTCTTTAGCCAAAGAGGATATCTTCTAAAGTTGTAACTAATATTGGATGTTGTTGACTAAAGATTGCAATTTGGGAGTTGTCATTGCCTTGTTTGTCAAACTTGAATACAACATCTCACATGTTTTTTTCTGCGTGTCCATTTGATCAATGGGATGAATCTGATCAATATTGAAGGAAAAGATAAACTTCTTGTAGTCATTTGCAGTTTTGGGAAAAAGAACTTCTGCTTGAAGCCTATTATGTGAGGTTGATGTCTATTTCCAAAATTGGGAATAAGTGGTAGCCTTGAGCATCTCATTTTTCTTCTTAATCTCTTTGTACTTGGAAAATATGTTTGGTTTAGCCTATTCATGAATCAATTATGATGTTTGAGATGTGTCTAGAGGCTCTTGGGAGACTGAGGTGGATGGATATTATTTTAAAATATCTTCATTTCTTGGAAAAATAGAATCACAAGAACCTATTAGAACTTGTGTATCATCTTCATGCAAAAGTCTGATATTAGATTGGTCTTCTGCTTCTTCTTATATATTAGGAAATATTTGTCTCCAATATTTGTGACTAAAGGGGAAACATCTTGCCTTGGCCTCTTGTCATGTCTCTATTTTGGTTCTGGAGTCTGTGAAATTGTTGTAGATATGACCTGCTCTTCTCCCTCATGGTAAATTATTCTCCTCCCATTGATTTTGATTCATAAAATTTTCTATCTCAGGCCTTGGAGTGTGGGTATGAGTATTATTTTTTTCTACTCTAAGTTTTGAAATGATGCCAAAGGGGTCATATGACCAGGTGAAGTTGAGTTTGAAATTCATTTGTATTAGGAGTAAATAAACTTCCTTTCCTGCTACCCTGGTGTTGTAAATAAAGGGTCCAACATGTGTTTTGATTTTAAATTGGGACTTCTTCTTTTCTACAAAAAATGTAGATCATTCATATTAATCCTATATTTGATATACTCTAATGAAAATATCCTCATAGGGACAAACTTAGGTAACTTGTATGGAGGAAATTCACATCCATACACTCTAATTTCAGTGTATTTTTGGTACAATTACCAGTCACCTGTCTTAATCTTATCACTGAGATACAAAATCCTCTTTACCTATGTTCCTATTCTTGGTTCAACATCACTATTCAATAGGCACGAAGCTACATATAAAAATTGGCCAACATAGTCACTGTAGGAAAAATCATTGCTATGCTCCCTAACCAAGGAATTCCAATTAATTACATATTAGGCATCTCCTTTATCATTCAATTTATGTAATGTAAACTGAAAACAGTTTGCGTGATGGAATAAAAATAAATACACTAAAACTAAAGCATACTTGAAACTCCCCTCTGTGGAAAACTTTAGGAATTTTTCATGAATGGCATTTTCTAAGAACTCACTGTAATTGAGGATAATTTAGGGTTATTCATCCTTTGAGAAAATTGACAAAAATCACATGATGGCTTCATCAACCCACTGATCGGATTGATAGCCTAGTAAACAAGAAATATGGAGATGATATTCTTGGTCATTTCAGGGAACATGGAGGATGGATAAGGAGGACTTTTCTTAGGTAATTGGGCATCCTCAGGTAACAAAATCTCAAAAAAAATAGCTCTATTAGGGAAGCTAAGGTTCTTGTAGAGATCCATGAGGGACTCTTCAAAGAATGGTTTCAAAGAATCAATATTTGGATTTTGTAACATTTGATTAATTGACTCAGGAATTTGAAAATTTTTTTTATTGACTGAGGAGCTATGGTGAAAATAATATCAGCATTCTGGGCTACAATGGCTCTCTGGCTAGAGACATATCTGCAATGGAACCATGCCACAAACTCAGGAAAATGATGGGTTTAGGGAAAGATGAATTGTGGTAGGAAGGAGTCCCCAAACCCAATCGTCACTCTAGTCAATGAAATTTTGTTTTAACCAGTTGTGAAGTTCATAAAGATACAACTAGTTTCGAGTATCTTATATTCCTCATATACCAGGGGCAGGTGGTCTAAGTCTATGACATGAGGTAGCATGGGGTTTTCATCTATTTTCTTAGATTTTACTTTAGGGGCCATGATGAAAAATAAAGGAATAGGACTGCTACAATTACCCAGGAATTAGATCGAATGGAGGTTAGTGGCTTGATAATTACATTTTTGATAGGTGAGCTTGATGACTAGAAATTGTACAGAATCTGGTTTTGTTGATCGAGGTCGTGGTGACAGGTTCAGCTACTGACTGGTTCGTCGTGGGAAATTTGTCTTTTAAATGGTTCAAAAAAATGCGTAGGAGGGACCACTAGAACGAGACAATGATGAATTTATAGAAAATTGGCCTACCTTTGGGGTTTTAGACGTTATGGAGCGGATTCATTGGTTAGCGTAATGGGTAGGCCATGTGGTAGGAGTAGGTTGGATGGGGAGTGGGGAAGATGTAACGGTAGAGGGAGTAGGCATGGAGTGGAATGGGTGGTGCCACTTGGTGGAAGAGTAGTGGATCGGAGGAATAGAGTTTAACAACTAACTCTTTTTGTGGGAGAGAAATGATGGTTTTCAAAGGGGGGTGTGGCAGTAACTGGTCTTAGGCGGGGGGATGCGAACAGGATGGGAGAGCACCACGTCGCAAAAAGCGAGAAAGGGCAACCCACCTTTCAGACCCCCCCCCCCCCCCATGATTAACCGTCAGAGGGGCTGGGGGGTTCCGAACCCAATGGCTTGTCGTTGCATTGGGCAGTTTAGATCACCACCGTTAGATTGTGCCCGAAATTTATTACATAACAAAAAAAAATCCTTTCAACAAAACTTTATTATAAATCACTTAATCGCACTTACACAATGTGGTTAAACTAATTAAACATACTTAATTAAAAAAACTAATGAAAACTCATTGTATTTACAACTTAAATAATCACGCTTAAATGGTGTGATTCGTTAATTAAACCTACTTAATTTATTTCTAATGTTGTATTTTGATTGGAAAGACTATTTTTTATTTTTTCTAAGTTTATAGATCTTTTTTTTTATTGAGTGGCATTTAGACTAGCTCACTTATTGGAGTTTTTCTCATTTATTTTTATTTTTTCACATTTTTATTCTTTTATTTCATTTTTTTCTTTCACAAATATATATTTTTATATCCCTTTTACTTTTTCTTTCTATTTTTTTTTTCTTTTCTTCTCTTTTCTTGGAAATAATTTGCAAGATGAAATATTGTTTACAACCTATTTCTACACAAATCAACATATAATTATCAATTTATCCTATAAAATATAGGACCCTAACAGTGGCTCCAATGGGAATGGTATCCTCCTTGTGAGGTTTCAAGAATGATGTAGATCAGTAGCCTTTATCCATTGGGCATATTGTCCTTATTCTACATCTGAATTGATTCATTTTTGTTATTATATATATGGCAACAACTCATCATAAGCTTAAGGCCTTCTCTTTGGGCTTAAATTTGGGATGTTAGTCACCCACACTTGCAGTAGAAACATAAAATGATATTCACAATGATCTGAATGAAAACCTATCTATTCTTGAGAAAAACAGTGTCTGATCAATCTGTCATTGACATGTCAACTTGGCAGTTCTTCTCTTGTCAAGCCTTTTAAAAAGAATGCATTATTTCCTCGGTAGGATTCAATTTGGTAGGGTCTTTTCCACAGACTAACAAATTTACCATGCTTACCTTTGTCTTGTTTCCTAGCATCCCGCTTCAAAACAAGATCATTCAATTTAAAATCATTTGATTTGGTCCTTCTATATGGTTTGATTTATCCTTATCTATAATTTAGTTTCCTCTACTTGTGATTCTTGTAACAATTTTAGAACGTCCATTCCCGGGGATGTAGGAAAAATTATATCCACTCCATATACCAGTTGGAAAGGAGACATTCCAATAGATTTCTTAGTGTTGATTATGTCAGCCCATAGTGCATTAATTAAATTCTTATTCAAGGGTTTGTTATTTTCCTGCAATAATTTCTTTATGATGTTGACTAAAATCTTATTAGAAGACTCAACTAATCCATTCCCTTGGGGGTAATAAGTAGTAGAATGTCCTAAACTTATGTTATATTTGTGACAAAATTCAATCATTCTCTTTGATTTGAAAGCAACAACATTGTTAGTAATGATCTTATTTGGACAGCCAAATCTAGAAAGAATATTACCTTCTAAAAACTGAATGATTACAGTGTATGTAGCTTGTCTAGTTGGAATAACCTTAATCCCCTTGGTGAAGTAGTCAGTGGTTGTTAAAATCCATTTATGTTGAGTTGAAGAGCTTGGATGGATTTCTCCAATAAAAACTAGACCCCATTGTTGGAAAGGAACCTCAAATGAAATTGGTTTCAATGGAAAGGGTAAATTTTTTCTCTTTCCTTCAAATATTTGGCACTGATGGCATGTGGTAACTATCTTATGAACATCTGCAAATAGGGTGGGCCAGTAAAAAATAGCCCTTAGGATTTTATTGGTTGTGGTTTACAAGTATAAATGTCCTCCAAGTCCCCTTGATGGCATTTCTACAAGAATTTGTCTGCTTCATCCTGCAATAAGCAGTTTAGCAAAATACCTCCAACATCTTTCCAATACACATTCTGATCTGAAATACAAAATTTCATAGCTTTTAACTTGAGAATTCTAGCTTTTGTCTTACTTAAACCAAGAGGAGCATGTAAATTTTGTAATACAATAATAATATCTGCATACCAAGGATAGGTAGAAATGGCTTCTGGTACCTGTGGAGTCTCCTCCTCCTCCTGTTCATCAAGTGCGGCTATAAATTTTATGTCTACTGCATGGAAATTAGACTCAAAAATTAGTTTTTCCAATCCTTGACTTTTGATGAGATTAGTTGGTTTTACCTCAATATAATATTCTAGAATAATTGCAATCCATTTTCCTATTTTCCCATCTGGATCAATTTGTGTAAGGATATCTTTTACCATGGTATTTGGAACAAATGCAATTATATAGGAATGTAGAATGTAAACTCTGAAATCTCTTATTTATTTTACTAACACAAAGGCTTGTTTATCCATGATATTGTATTTTAATGAGGCATCCCTCAAAGCCTTGCTGAAGAAAGAAATAGGTTGTTCATATCCTTCACTTTTTTTTTGCAACAAAACTGCTACAATGGTGTGTTCAGATTCAAAAGAAAAAATCCTGAAATCCTTTGTAAAGTTAGGGATAATTAAGAGAGGAGCTCGTGTCAATGCTTTTTTTACTTCATCAATTTTATTTTATTTTCTTCTAGGTTCCATTTTACTTTAGTTTCTCTTCTCATCATATTAGTTATAGCCCTTAGAAGCTCAGCAAAATTAGGTATAAATCTCCTTAGGAAATTTATGCTGCCAATGAAATATTGCACTTCTTTTTTGTTTCTTGGAGGATCAATTTTCATAATTGCTTCAATCCTACTAAGATCAATTTTAATACCATCTTTTGAAATTATATGGCCTAGAAATTTTCCTTCTTTTAAACCAAACATATATTTCTTTGGATTCAAATATATGCCATATTTCCTACATCTTTCAAAAACAATTTTTAAGTGATGTAAATGATCCTCATCAAATTTGGAGAAAATAGTTATGTTATCTAAATATATCGCAGTGAATCTCTCCCTTTCATCTACAAAAGTTATATCCATTGATCTTTAGAAAGTATCCCTTGCATTCATAAATACAAAAGGCATTTTGACATACATAAAAGTTCCCAAGGTGTTGTAAAAGATGTCTTATCTTGGTCATCAGGATGTACCAAAATCTGGTTGTAACCAGAAAAACCATCCAACAATGAAATCTTGCTTGATCCAACAACCCTTTTAAGTATATGATCCATCTTTGGTAAGGGGTATTTATCTTTGAGAGAGACCTTATTGAGGTTTCTAAAATCCACACACAACCTTATTTCACCAGAATTTTTCCTCATTGGTACCAGATTTGATATCCATTTAGAGAACCTGAGTGGTACTATAATGTTTTCATCAAACAGTTTTTTAGCCTCTTTATCTATAAAAGGAAGTAGAATAGGATTAACTCTCCTCAATTTTTGTTTAAAAGGATTTTGGTCCTCTTTGATGGGTATGGTATGTTGAATTATGGCTTTTTCATAAACCTTTAAATCTGGATATCCCAATGAAAATACATCTGTATATGGTTTAAACAAATATATGTGTTTTTGTTTTTCTTCAGGAGTTAATGATTTGGAGAGCTTAACAATTTTAGGATTTTCCTCAGTACATATATTTCAATGCTCTACTTCGGATCCAATTGGCTGAATTGAAGTCTTTTTAGCTACATCACTAAAATCAAACAATTCCTCAAGTGGTACGAGACCCCTTGGAATTGTATTATTCTTTAATTGCAATATTTCAGATTCCTCAAAGTTTTTATCAGTTTGATTGAATATGTTTCCCTCTTCATTTTCTTCAATGTCTTGTCCTATGTCAATGTTCAGATTTTCAAAGTCTTATTTTAGTTGCAGGAAATTGTCGATTTGTTTGTCATTGTCAAAAACTTGTCAGTATCTGATATTATCAGGAATATAAGGTCTATGTTTGACATCAATTTCTAGTTTTATGCTTGCTCTAAAAGGCATTTTGCAAGTACTTGCAGAAGTATCTAATGCATCAAAAAAAACATTTTGATCTCTAGGACTTAATGATAGCTAGTATTCTCGAAAGAATTGAAAAAAATCTAAAATGGAATTCCTATATGCTCTCATTCTAGGATGTTTAGCTGAATATTCGCCTTTTATTTGTTTTATGATTAATTCATAATCTCCATGAATTGAAATCTTCCTTCTCCCATTTTTTTTAATTTTTTCCATCCTAATATCAAAGCTTCATACTCAGCTACATTTTTTTTGCACTCAAAATTCAGTTTGTAAAAATATTTCTTTGTTGTACCTGATTGTGTATTAGATATCCGCACTCCAATAACAGCCCCTTCTTTACGCACTACCCCATCAAAATCCATGTTCCATAACCCATATTGTTTTACCTGTTCTTGAGTTTCCAATGGTTCTTCTTTAACATATTTCTCTTCTGATTTGATAGCTACAACCTTATATTCTTTTTCAAAACAAATATCATTGTGCAAGATAAAATAATCCATATTTGAATGCATGGAGTAGATAGGATAATTATTGGGTTTTTCCAGGCTACTCACCATATATTTCATTAAGGTTTACCTATACAATATTCTTTGTTGGCCAAAAATAGGAATTGTTTCATATGTCATATTCAGTTGTAATGTACCCTGTAGTTTTTCTCCCCATGATCTTGACAAGAGCATGCCATACTTAGGAGGAATATCAACCACAACAATATCCATCACTAAACTTTTGGTTGGGATTTGAGTGAGATCCAAAACAGTTTACTCTATTTGAATCAAAGGAGTAAAAGTATTTATAAGGTCTTGTTATATCTAAACCCAATTTTTCCATGATTTCTTTTGGCATAAGATTGTGTGAGGCACCTGAATCTAACATGGTATTATGTAGAATAAAATCATGGATGTTAAGACTAACATAAATGGAGGAACACAACCATCTTGTGGAATACCATATACTTTATGTCCGAATAGTAATTTGGGTTGATCATCAGTTACATTAACATTGTCAGTTACTTCCTCAATTTGTAGTGCCTTTACAACTTGACATCTATAGACATAATTTTTTACTAGTTCAAGATATGGGACTAGTATTTTTTATTTTTGAAAGCTCATTTTCAATATTCAAATAGGCTTGAGACTTTTCCACTTCCTTAATACTTACCTCTCTTTTTTTAGGAGTTTTTTTTTTAGGGGTTTCTTTCTGAGTGTTTTCTTTCTGAGGGGTTTCTTTCTGATTGACTTCCTTTCTTTGACTAGTAGAAGGTATATCAGTGGGTGTTATGAAACCGGCTCCAAAAATAGAAGAAAAGAGAGATCAACGCCTTAGAATTCAGCCACTTCTAGGGGGCAACCTCCTTTACATTACATAAATGACCAAATTTTGGATGATTCAAATGAAAAAAACTCCTTTCTATATATAGGAGTCCACGGGGTCACAATATAATCTTAGCCAACCTAACAATAATAATCTAAGGGCCAAAAATAGCAATAGTGGGGTTTAATGGGGCACAATAATGACAATATGGGGACTACAGGAGTACAACAATAATAATAAGGGGGCTACACTATTACTATAGGGACCTAACATGCCCCTCTCATTCAAAAAATTGTTTTCCTCAACGCTTGAGTAGCTCTGGATTGTATAAAATTCTCATCCTCCCATGTGGAATCTTCAGTGGGTAAGTTCTTCCACTTTATGAGATACTCTGAAATTGATCAATTTCGTAGTTGTCGAATTCTTGTTTATATGGCTACTTTAGGTTCGAATATAATTTTTCCTTCCTAATCAAGTTCTGGAAATATTGTTTGAACTGGAATTTTGTCACCTATAACCTTCTTTAAGCATGAAACATGGAAAACTAGGTGCACTCAAGAAGAAGTAGGAAGCTCCAATTTGTATGCAATAGTAGCAATCTTTTGCAACACCTTGTAAGGACCACAGTACTTTGGTGATAATTTATTATCCTTCTTAGCTCGCCAGAGTGAAATTTGTTTGTATGGTTGTAGCCATAAAAATACCCAGCCTCCTACATCAAAACTTCTCTCTCTGCGATGTTGATCTGCCTGATGTTTCATTCGATTTTGTGCCAAAATTAGGTTATCCTTTAAGAGTTGGAGAACTTGTTGTTGATGCTCGATGTGATATTCCACTGCTTGAACCTTAAATTTTTCTCTTAATGATGATGTGATGGACAGTGGATGATATCCATAAAGTGCCATAAATGGCATCATTTTTGCTGCAATATGGAACGAATTTTTATACCACCATTCAGCCAGAGGTAACCACTGGACCCATTGTGTTTTTTAATCAGATACAAAACAGTGAATATATCCTTCCAAACATTTTTTCACTATCTCAGTTTACACATCGGATTGAGGATGATAAGATGAGCTATGGGCTAGTTGAGTACTCAAACAAGAAAATGATTTCGTCCAAAAATTTCCAGTGAAAATGGGATCTATGTCGCTTACAATAGTCTTTGGGTTTCCATGTAGCTTTTAAATTGTTTCCATAAATGCAGTAGCAACTGTACTTTCTTTAAATGGATGAGATAATGCACAAAAGTGTGCATACTTGGTAAGTATATCAACTACCACCATGATGACACTCTTTCATTCAGACTTAGGTAAACCTGTGACAAAATCCATTGAAACCTCCTCCCAATGTTGAATTGGAATTGGTAAAGGTTGTAGCAGACCCAGGGTCTTAATTGTCTCAAATTTATTTTTCTAGAAAACCAAACATTCTGCCACAAAATTTTGAATATCATATTTAAGGCCATCCAAAAAAAAATCTTTCTTCACCTTGTGGTAAGTTTTTAAAAATCATGAGTGTCCTCCAATAGTAGAGGTGTGCAATTCCAAAAGAATCTTTTTTTTTTAGTTGGGAATTCTTACAAAGATATAAGCGATCTTTGTACCATAAGGAATAATTTTTCCAACTAAATGTATCAGATGTATTGGGATATTTCTGCAACTTTTGAATGAGTGTCCACACTTCTTCTTCATTCTTCCATTCCTACCTTGATTTTGTTTTCCAATCTGATTGGATAATAGAAATGGCACAAAGAAATGCTTCCACCTCCTCATCCTTTCTTGAGAGTGCATCTGCAACAACATTTAGCTTCCCTTTTTTGTAGATGATTTCAAAATTATAACCCAACATTTTTGTGACCCATTTTTGTTGCTCTTATGAAGATAGTCTTTGTTCCAAAAAGTTTTTAAGACTATCATGATTTGTTTTTACCTTGAAGTGTCTTACAATTAGGTAAGGTCATCATTTCTTTAGTGCATGTAGTATTGCCAACATTTCATTCTCATAAATATATTTATGTAAATAATTTCCTTTAATTGGATGACTTTCAAAAGAAATGGGTCTTCCTTCTTGCAATAAAACAACACCAATTCCATTTCCTGAGGCATCACATTCCACGATAAAGGTTTTTGTGAAGTCTGGCATAGCTAATACTGGTGCTAGGCACATTGCCTCTTTAAGATGTTCAAAGGCCTTAGTTGCTTCAGGAGTCCATGAAAATGCATCTTTCTTCAATAATTTTTTTAGAGGTGTTGCTATTCTCCCGTAATTCTTATCAAACTTGCGATAATACCCTGTTAATCCGAGAAATCCTCGCAACTGCTTTATGGTTGTGGGGATTTTCCATTCCTTAATGGCTTTAATTTTGTTAGGGTCTACCTTAACACCCTCCTGAGATATAATAGGACCCAGATATTCCACCTCTTGTACCCCAAAGAAACAATTGGATTTTTTTGCATATAGTTGTTTCTCCTCCAATAGTTTGAGCACCCTGTCAACATGTTGAACATGATCCTTCAGATTCCTTCCAAGACCTGTTGTAGATTAGTATATCATCAAAAAATACTAACACAAATTTTCTAAGGAAGGGTTTAAAAATAGAATTCATCAACCCTTGAAATGTAGAAGGTGCATTGGTAAGGCCAAAAGGCATGACCAAAAATTCATAATGACCCTCATGAGTTCGAAATGTAGTTTTCATAATCTCTTCAGTCTTCATTCTAATTTGATGATATCATGAACAAAGATCCAACTTGGTAAAATAAATTGCTCCATGTAATTAATCCAATAATTCATCAATCACAGGAATGGGAAATTTATCTTTAATAGTGAGCTTATTGAGCTCCCTATAATATGGACACATGTGCCATGATCCATCCTTCTTGTGCACCAATACTACTAGACCAGAGAAATAACTTTGACTAGGTTGAATTATACCAGCCTCTAACATTTATGTAATCATACGTTAAATTTCACTCTTTTGGACATAAGGATATCTGTAAGGCCTAATGTTTGGAGGAACACTTTCTGGAATCAAATGAATAGCATGATCATGATCACGAAGCCATAGCCTCCCCCCGTGGACCCCCCAAGCAATGTTTAATTACGGGCAGCGTTGCCGCCCCATTAAGGTACAAGGGCCCAACGATGTGATACAAAATAAACAAGATAATCAAGTTCCACACCCACAATCTCCCACTTGGATACTGATTGTAGCAACTCCACCGCTACTTCATTTGTTGGAAAATGACTCCACTTTGGACCTGGTTGTTTCTCATCTTCATCATCATACTTGAAGACCAATTGAAACTAAGCATATTATTAGTTTCTCCCTGGTTACAACTTTTGTTAGCATATCTTCAGGATTCTGGCTAGTGTGTATCTTTCCGGCTGTTATGTCTTCATCCGTATTGATGGCTTGATTTTGCTATGTGTTTAGTCCTAGAATGAAATGTTGAGTTCTTTGCAATATGAATGGCACTTTGGCTATCACTGTATAGCATGCCCATATCATGCTTCTTACCCAATTCATCCATAAACCTTTGTAACCAAATCATTTCTTTACTAGCCTCTGTAGCAGCAACATACTCTGCTTCTATTGTTGAAAGTGCAACAACACTTTGGATTTTTGAAACCCAACTGACAGTTCTTCCACCTACAGTAAATACATATCCTGTAATGCTCCTCCTGTTATCTCTATCACCTGCTATATCTGCATCAACATATCCCTGTAGAGAAATGTTTGAACCACCAAAGCATAATGCTTGATTTGTGGTACCTCTTAAATATCTGAGAATCCATTTCACTGCCATCCAGTTTTCTTTTCCTAGATTATTCATGTACTTGCTTACAACTCCCACTGCATGTGCAATATCAAGCCTTATGTAGACCATTACATACATTAAGCTTCCAACTGCTGATGCATATGGAACTTTAGACATATAGTCCATTTCTTCTTGGGTCTTGGGGCACATCTCCTTACTAAGTTTGAAATGGCTAGAAAAAGTTGTACTAACTGTTTTTGCATTTTGCATATTAAATATTTTCAACACCTTTTGTATGTATTCATTCTGAGACAGTGTTAATTTGCGATTTTTCCTGACTCTAGTTATTCTCATACCAAGGATTTTTTTTGCAGCTCCCAAATCCTTCATTGCAAATGAATTTTCCAATTTTATTTTGAGCACATTTATTTCCTGTATGTTAGACCCTGCAACAAGCATGTCATCTACATACAATAGCAATATAATATAGCTTCCATAATTTTGCTTCTTCAGATAAACACAATGATCAGAGTGACATCTAGTATAACCTTGTTTAGACAAACTTTTCAAATTTTAGATACCACTACCTTGGAGCCTTTTTTAAGCCATATAAGCTCTTATTTAGCCTGCACACTAATTTTTCTTTCCTTTGACCTCATATCCTTCTAGTTGCTGAATACAGATCTCTTCTTCCAAATCTCCATGCAGAAATGTTGTCTTTACATCTAAATGTTCAAGATGAAAATATTCCGCTGCTACAAGACTTAAAATAGTTCTGATTGAAGTCATCTTAACAAAAGGAGAAAATATTTCATCAAAATCAATACCTTTCTTCTGTGCAAACCCCTTCACCACAAGTCTTGCTTTGTACCTCTGTTTTCCTCCATATTCTTCCTTCAGCCTGTAAACCCATTTATTCTACGGTCTAGTTTTACCTACAGGTGACCTGACTAAGTCCCAAGTCTGGTTATGCATTAGGGATTCTATCTCTTCTTTCATGGCTAGCTCCCACTTCTTCCTAGTTTCAACCTGCATTGCTTCTTCATAACATTCGGGTTCACCAGAATCAGTCACAAATAAATAATATAATGAAGGAGAGTATCGTTCAAGGGGTCTACTTAGCCTGGTAGATCTTCTAACACCACTTTCAGGTGTTGAGGTGCTTGTCGTTGTTGTGGTGGTTGCTATTTTTGTGGTTGTTGATTATTATTATTTTCAAGCACCTTTACTTTTTCAGTGATCTCATCAAGAACTGTGTATTCTTTGTTTTCTTTTTCCTGTTTCTTTTCCTGCAACTGATTCTTATACAAGACCTTTTCATTGAATATTACATCTATGCTCCTAATGATTTTGTAATTTTCATAATCATATAAGTGATAACCAAAATCATTAACACCATATCCAATAAAGGTACATTTCTTTGATTTTGCCTCAAGCTTTGTTCTATTTTCTTTATTAATATGGAAAAAGGCCTCACAACCAAAAGGCTTTAAAAAAGAGTAGTTTACCTTTTTACCTGTCCATGCCTCCTCTATAATACCACCATCCAAGGAACTTGAAGGCCCTCTGTTTATTAGATAAACAGCAGTATCTACAGCATCTGCCCAAAATTGTAAAGGCAATCCTGCATGCAATCTCATACACCTTGCACGCTCCATGATTGTTTTGTTCATCCTTTCTGACACACCATTTTCTTGTGGTGTTCTTGTAACTATCTTCTCTCTGCGAATTCCATGCTCTGAACAATACCTATCAAACTCTTTGCTGCAATATTCACCTCCATTGTCTGATCTAATACACTTCAACTTCTTTCCTGTCTCAATCTCAACCAAAGCTTTCCATTTCTTGAAAGTATCAAATACATCAAATTTATTCTAAATACAATAAATCCAAGTTTTTCTAGTTGCATAATCAATAAAAGTAACATAATAACGAGAGCCACCAAGAGATGATACCTGAGCAGGTCCCCATACATCTGTATGCACAAGCCCTAATTTTTCGCTCTTCTTTTCTTTCCCAACTCTGATAAATCTGACTCTCTTCTGTTTTCCATAAATGCAATTCTCACAGAAATCCCATTCAATATTCTTCAAACCCAGCAACAAATTCCTTGAGTGAAGAATCTTCATCCCCTTCTCACTCATGTGTCTGAGCCTATGATGCCATAATGCTTCATCTGCTCCTTTGGAAGTTAAAGCATTAACAGAGTTAGAAATACCATTGCATAAATACAATGTACCAACCTTTTTGCCTTTTGCTATTACCAGGGCTCCTTTGGTGACCTTCCAAGTTTTATCTGTGAAAGTTGTCACACAACCTTCACCGCTTAACTGCACTGTTGAAATCAGATTTTTCTTCAGATCTGGAACATGCCTTACCTCCTTCAATAGCCATTGGTTTCCTTTCTGCCATTTTACAAGAACCTTACCCATTCCAACAATTTTAAAAGGTTTATCATCACCCAAACGGGCTTGTCCAAAATCTCCTTAAACATAGTCATGAAAATATTTCTTATCAAGTGTGACATGGAATGAGGCCCCTGAATCTACCACCCAAGAATCAATAACATTTTCGAAAGAAAGAATCAAAGCATCTTGTAACACATCACGTGTCACATTTTCTTCGTGATTGTTTTTTTGTTGTGCGTCTCCTTCTTTTCCCTTTCGAGATCTACAATATTTCTTTAAGTGTCATTTCTTTCCGCATTTCCAACACATTATCCCCGATCTAGACTTGGATCTACCTTTCCTTGATTTATTGCGATATCCTGAGCTCTTTCCTCTTTCCATTTTTCTTTCTCGGGACTCTTCACTCAAAGCAGTACCCGATGTCTCATCGGAGCTTTTCCGTCGCATTTCCTCTCTAAGGATAGCACCAACAACATCATCAAACTTTAAAGTACTAGATCCAAAGACAGAGTTACTAATGGCCATAACTAAATCATTCCAACTTTCTGGCAATGAGCACAGAAACAACAGAGCCCTAATTTCATCATCAAATTTTACCCCTACAAAACTTAACTGACTGGTAACTGTATTAAAATCATTTAAATGGTCTGCAACAGATCCACCTTTCGACATCTTCATATTAAATAAACGTTTCATAAGAAATACCTTGTTTGAGGCCAAGGGTTTTTCATATAGTTTCGCCAATGCCTTAATCAAACCCTCTGTTGTTGTTTCCTTCGAAATATTGAAGGATACCGACGCCGTGAGGCACAATCGTACTGTTCTGAGTGCCTTTCTACCGATAATCTCCCATTCTGCATCTGTCATAGTCATTGGCTTCTTTGTTTTTCCACTCAATGGTAGGTACAGATCTTTCTGATATAGATAATATTCCATCTGCATCTTCCACAACGGGAAGTTTTGGCCGTTAAATTTCTCGACCCTAAACTTACCATCTTCCACCATTACTCCCACTTGAACCAGGAACCCTTCTTTCCTATGAGTTTATCAGCGAAATAGACCTTCGGCTCTGATACCATTTGTTAGAAAAATTATATATTACAGAGAAATGCAACACATAAAATATGCCGAAAACACAAACACACAAAACACATAAAACCAGAGAGACATAGATATATGTGGTTCACCCAGTTTGGGCTATGTCCACCCTAAACAGCCAGTCCTTCCTTTCGATTATCCAGCAAAATGAAGAGACACAACCTACAGTAGATCCATTGTAATATCCTATGTTCTCTCTCATAGTCTCCCTACATGTTTCTTGCTCTGAGAATACACATACGATACACAGCTGCAATACAATACCCTCATACAAGCGACGGGTTGCCTTCTAGGGAAAAAAACCCTAAACTAAACATAACTTCTACCGTCAGATCATCCGCCTAATCAACAGCCCAGATTGACTAGAAATTACTATAATTTTACAAGGAAATTTTACATTTGTTTTTAGCTTCAGGGGCGCTGCCCCCGAAACCCCCCGCTAGGGGAAGGCTCCATAAAGTCGCAGCCGCCCCCCCCAAACCCCCCAGGCAGCATTTAATTACGAGCAGAGTTGCATCCCCATTAAGTTACAGGGGTCCAACGTTGTGATACAAAATAAACAAGATAATCAGGCTCCGCACCCAACAAAATAGGTGGGATTCCTTTCAGATTTTAAAACACCTTGGAATGATTGTCCAAGAATTTTTGGAGATCTGAAGAAATTGATGATTTTGATGTTGGAACTTCTAGTGAGCATAATTGTGCAATTACGCCTGATTGTTATTTATTCAGAATATTTTTCATGACATTAGAGCTTATTATCTTTCCCGGCTTCCCTGTGATACCCTGTAATTAAACTTCCTTTCCTTCCGAAAAAAAATTAAATAAAATTTCTTGAAAATAAAAAGCTACCGTCCCCAAAGATTCTAACCATTGTACTCCTAGTACAACATCAACACCTCCCATTGGAATGGAAAGCATTGGAATATTAAATACATATTCCCCCATGGTTAACTTGATATTATGGCATTTTCGAGAGCAAATTATAGTCCCTCCATTTGCAACCATCACTTGACACTCTGGTGATGGGTATAGGAATCAATTCAATTCCTTGGCTACCTTACAATGAATAAAATTATAGGTACTACCTGAATCAAGCAACATTATTACCTTTCTATTATTTATATGTCCTTCTGTCTTGAGATTTTAAGGAGTGGTAATTGTTACACAGCATTTTCTCACTGTCCCTGCAATCCCTCATCCGGTACATTGGAGGACTATTCCCGTGACCTGTGAACAGTAAAATGTCCTGAAAACACCTTAATGGTATCCTTTTGCATAAGGGCAAGAATTCTCCTAAAGAACAATTCCTCTAGAAAACCCTAAAAATCCATGTTTTGGCATTGGCGCGGGTAGCCAATTCATCCCTTGCGCCAATGGGGAAAAAGCACCATAGTGTGCGCACCAGCTGGCACTCTGTCCCTATGTCTCGCTCGCGCCAAGCCTATTAAGGAATGTTTTTTAAATATAAATGGCGGAAATTTGATTCTAACAAACTCAGAATGAATCATTAGAAATAATTTGGGTTGTTTTCCTCCGGATCTCCCTGATTAGGAAGTGGTTTTCCACATCTCATGGAACCTTCCTAAGAGATAGAGCTCTATCCCACGATTATAGGGATCCCAACCTCCCTTCCTCCCTCTATAAAAGCCTACCCTCTCCATTTACAAGCTAGTTGAACGCTTGGAAGCTGAACATTTGGGAAGGAAACTATAGCCGAGGAGAACCCCGTAAGAGAGAGAGCCTTGTCCAAATTCCCGACAAGCTTTGTGAGACACACTCCGTTGGAAGCCCTGCCAAAGGAAGAGCGTGACGTCGGAACTCGGTTGTAATATTTCTTTCACATTTTAATATATGATCGACTATGTTATCAGTTCCACTATTGTGTTATTTATCTATGTAATGCAATTTAGTTCAATCCTTTCCAACTAATTGATAGTTACATGTTCGAATTATTACGTTGTATGCTGTCATTTCTTCTATGCATGTGTAAAGGTGTCCGGATGCGGTGAGCGAAAGGATCGTGATCTGTCGAGCTAGGGACGAGAAGCAGCGCTTCTCCTTTGATGACAGCAGCGTAGGACTTGAGGTAGGCTATCTATCGTAACTTTGTCTTTTGTATCTAGGAATCGGTATCGTAGCGCGTTTCGATTGTTGCTAGACCCACTCTAGGGCTAGTGGGATCGCCTCTGTCCGCAGAGGGGATTTACCACCTCAACAATTTGGCGACTCCGCTGGGGAATAGTGGGAGTTATTCCTTTCTCCATTGGGTTTTTTTTGGCTTTTGATTGATTAGTCTGCTTTCTGGTTCACCTTCCTTGGTGTTAAACCCCTGTTCAGCCCCTAGAAGACCAGATCTAGCCTTTGTCTGTCCTTTTTTCTCATTTTTATAGGGTAAACTGGCTTGGCATGGTTATACTCTTGACAGTCGCACCAACTGGCGCTAGTTTCTCGTTAGGCCCCTGCGCCAACCCCTGATTGGTGCAGATTACAGCCAAACAGGCGCGCCAACCCTGCTTGGTATTAGGGTTTTCCTATTCTTGGACTTTCTGAGCTTGAATTTTGGTCCTGGTCCATTTTTTCTGATTGCTTGAGTGCTTTGAAGTCATTTTTTACTGTGTTCAGCCCCTGTCCTCCTGTTGTTTGCCTTTTCTATCAGTTTTTCATTCTAGCCCTAGGGCTTCTAGGTGCTTCAGTGTGCTGAGCCTCCCGTGGGAGTTTCGGGTCTTTGCTTTCCCGGTCAACTTCGTTTTTTCTTCTTTGCATTCATCTTGTTGAATTTCGTTGAATCATTGCATTAATTGAGTGATTTTCCTCTCTTTCGTTCAGTTTTGCTTTGAGTTTCTCCAAGCCTAGATTACACGGTTTGTTTGAGTCTCTTTCAAGGTTCTTCTTCGCTTTGAGGGATTTCGTCATTGGTTTGAGTCTTGATTGTGTTTGTTTGGATTGAGTGAATTTGTTTTGCTTCAGCCCTCTCTTTATCGTTCTCAAATTGGTGCTTTCATTAATTTTTCAATCATTTAATGCATTTCCTCTAATATATTGAAAAATACAAAAACAAAATCTTTTGCATTTTGGTTGGCATAGTGAAAATTGAAAGCTCTTTCACATTACTAGCATTATATAATTCTAGAGAAAAAGTTTTCTAGTTTCATTAGCTTGCATTGGAAGTACTAGTGGATGTTTTTGTGTGTTCATTTTGCTGTCATTTGAAAGCTCTCAACTCTCTCGTAGATAGCTCTTCATTGAACAAAATGATATTTTGTGGAATGTAGTTTGCATCTAGAGGTTTTATGAGATCCAACATTCGATAGGGCCTTGAAATCGAAACGTAAATTGAAGATCAAATTTAAAATTTACTGAATTAAACTAAGGCAGCATTGGAACTTAACGGAACATTTAGTAGTCTAAGGTAGAGACGTGTTCCGGTGTCTTTAAGCCTAGTAGTTGTCGCTTTCCATCTGGCTTTAGACAGCGTTAGTACGGACTTGTGCTCCCCATACCGTCGCGTATATAAAGGGAGACCCCATTAGGTTGCAAATCCTTTATCCATAGGAAGCCGAGTCTGCCGCCTTTTACCCGTGATACACCAGACACAGAATTCAAGGAGATTACCTGCACGTACGTTAAGTCCTTGGTTGATTTCTCTTTCATTTTTACCAAGATGTATATGGCAGTTCATGGATATCTGGTACACCCATTTACCTGGATTACCAGAGCAGTCATTTTGATCTTTACTGACTCCCTAAACTTGAAAAGATCATCAAGCGCTTGTCCTTTCACGCTTGTTTCCAAACTGAAAGTGATAGAGTCATATTTTACTCATTCCTAGACTCTTAAAACATGAAACATTAAAATTTCTAGTTTCAATGTGGTAAAATTAATCACCTACGATCACACACACATTTAGAGATTGATTTTTCGGCCTGTTTTTGTTTGCCTTGGTTTTTGCCCATGCGTCTTTGTTTTTGATCTCTTTCTTTTTTTGTTACAGTCACAGTGGCGGAACCATCAGTTTCGTCTACTGGTAGTCCTTATACAGATGATTCGTCAGAAGTCTCTCAGTCCTCTACTGAGCATCAACAGCCCATTGTATCTGAGTTTCCCGATGGGGGACCAGTTATATCTAAAATTCCCTTTGAAGGACCAGTTGAGTTCAATTGGCCCTTGTACAATGCTTGGTTTGGATTTGGAGTAGGGGAACACTTCCCTCCTCTTACATCGGGATCGCCCTTTTTGGCTTTTGTTATACCTCCTAGTCCCCGTCGTATTTTAGAAGATCTTACGGCAGGGTTAGATATGGACTCATCCAGTCCTTCTCCTAGTGAGGGAATTCCTACTTCTGGTGAAGATTACTAGCTTTTTCCCGAATACATCCCCGAACCTTATTTTATGTCTTCACCTGGTCCTATGCTCCCAGCAGGATATAGGTCTTTAAGTTAGGTCATGGTCGTTATTGCCTCTATCGGAGTATCGACTCCGTCCACGAGACCGGTCATTCCTTCATTAGGGATGTCGCCATCGACACCTCTCACGGAATCTCCTTTTGTTACATCGGCACCTGTTAGACCTACTGTCTGCGTGGCTGCTTCTACGCATGTTGTCACTACTCAGTCAACTAGGACCTCTTCAGTTCCTAAATATGTCTATATAGCTTCTACCATTCTAGAGAACATTTATCCTGAGGAGTATCGGATGTCTTTACAGCCACTGATCTTCGAGGTTGGTCAGTCCTCTCAGGATCTTAATCGTCCTTAATTTTACCATTATGGAGCGGATGGTGCCCCGATCTACATATTTCCATATTAATATGATGAGCAGGGCAACCCCCTTCGTTTTCCTGCTCCTGAGGCTTACCAGTATATTAATGGTTTTTTATCTACCCAGCCTAGGCAACCTTCTAATCAACAAGGGCAACCCTTACAGGGACAACCTTTGTTTCAGCAAGGATATGATTCTGGCCCACAAGGACAACACTTTCAGGGACAACCTTCGGCCCAGCCAAGGTATGCATACGACCCGCAAGGACAACCCTTACAGGGACAACCTTCGGTCCAACAGGGATTGTTTTACTGCCCGCAAGGGCAGTCTTACAATCCTTAAGGTCAACCTCTGCAGCCTCACCCTGTGGTCCAAGCAGGGAAACCTCAAGGACCGACAGGGCAACTGGGGTATCAACCTGGACCACCATACGGTCCTGGGGGGCAAGCCCATCCTTCTCAACCTTTGGTGCAACCTCGCAACCTCATTTTCCAATCGGTCAAAATGTTGCACAGCCAGGGCCATCTTATGGTCCTGTCACAGGTCAACCTGGTTATCAGGCCCACCCCCGCCATCATACCAACCTATTCAACCAAGGCAACCTGGTGTCCATCATCATCCAGGCCAACCTGTTCAACCAGGACAACCCTCACAACCAGGTCAACCTGTTCAACCAGGACAACCTGCACAGCCTGTTAACCCTGCTCAGTTGCCAATCTATTCTATGTCACAGCCGAGTCCACCTGTGCGCCTGACTTATCCGACTCAGCAGGGTCCCACTTACCAATAGCTCGTTCGACCCCAAGGTGGCTATTACCTTCAAGGTCAGTCTCGACCGGTTTACAACCCGCCTCAAGGTTCTGGTTATTACCTTCAACAGCCAGGCTATACTTATATTCCACATTAAAATCCATACATTGCTCAATCGGGTCCCACATATAATTAGAGTGAATACCCTGGTTATCAACCCCCGTAACCTCGTTTTCAGTCGCCATATCAACCCAATTATCCGAATTATACCCCCTATGGTCAGAATCCTCTGGGACAGAACTAATGGGGGCAGAGTTATGCTCAACCACGATGGAGTACAGGTACAGGCCCTTATCGGGGACCTGGCATGCCTTTTAACCCTCAGTTGCCTTTTCTCGCCACATTGGAATTACCAGACGTGTCCAAATTGACCAATGATCTGAATCTTCATAATCCATATTGGCCTCCGGTTCCGAAAAAGGTGCCTGGTGATTGTCCTAAGTTTGAGGGTAAATCTGGAGAAGACCCCCAAGCACATGTCGTGACATACCACTTATGGTGTTCTTCACATTCTTGGGTAGATGACTCGATTCGTCTGCGTCTTTTCCAGCGCACTCTCACTGGCGCTGCTGCTAAATGGTACATAGAACTACCCCGTGGTATTTTTCAAGATTTAATACTCTAGCTATGGCATTCCTGACGCATTTCCAATTACCAGTTCGTTACAAAGACGGGACGCATCTCCTGACATCTCTGAAACAAGATAAAGCCACTCACATTTCAGATCATATTCACGAATGGAGACGTCGTCGTTGTCTGATCAAGTTTGAAATTTCTAACTCACTGGTTCACTACCTCCTTTGTCAATAAGATTGCACAAGACATTGCTATGGGGGCATGTGTAATCAAGGAACAAGCCATTGCTCGTGCCCAGTACCTCGATTTAGTGTACTCCCAGTCCGACACGTTATGACATCTTGACTGATGCCCTGCGACCAGGGACCTCTAAAGCACCAGCTACCCCATCAGTAGACGATGTTATTGGTTTCGTTTCTCAGACTTCTCGTAAGTCTTCTAATGGGAAGCAGAAATCGAATTCTTCCAACAATTCTGCTCCTCCAGCTACTCCAGATTCTGGTAAAACCGCGGAGGTCAACGTCGTCCAGACTAATCCTGCGGACAAGACTTCCAAGGGGAAGAAGAAGGGCAAAGGCAAAGCCAAATCCGATGCCCCAAAACCAGAATCTTCCAAACCACGTGCTGATGATGGTTCATAGCGGAAACCAAAGTACCCTTTCCTGATCTGTGATGAAGACCATTACACCAAAGATTGTCCTAGACGATCCGAGGTTAGTCAACTTCTTAAGGGCTCTAAGGGAACTCCAGCAGTTCTTAAAGAACCTTTTCCATCTCAGCAGACCCAGATGGTCGAGCAGCCTTCGCCTTCTGCACCATTTGGGTCTCAGGTTTTCATGATGAATGGTACCGCACCTATTTCTATTTCCACTCGGTCAAAGGATTATGTCGGATCACGTTAGGCAGCCGGGAAGTAGGTCGTTGATGGTCCTCCTCCCCCACCTACCTCTGGCTCCCTAGAAATTTAAAGGCCTAGTGTTGAACCCATTGTACAGCCACCTTCCAAAGGTGTTCTCCGAAAGTCTTCCTATAATCCAAACGCCCGTGCTGCTTAGCATTACAGCATTGTTGAGGATTTAGCACAGGCACCTTCCACGATGTCCGCGTTGGAAGTACTTCAAAGTTGTCCGTCCCAACGAAAAGCTTTGTTATCTGCAATCAGTGGAATTGATCCTGATGACTCTAGCCTTCTCACCTTCGATCTATAGAATTTTGTCCCCCGACTTCCGCACCAGATCGCGCTTGTTATACAAGTCGGTATTAATGGCCTTAACATCCACAACGCCGTTGTGGATGAAGGTGCCTCTACCTGCGTTATTTCATCTACTTTCTGGAAGGCCATTAGCTCTCTGGCCCTCACTTCATCTCCTAATGCCCTTGAGGCATTCAATGGAATGGAATCAAAACCCTTGGGTGTTCTTGTGAGTCTATTGATTACATTGCAAGGTAAGATAGTCAATGTCGAGGTGGAAGTTGCTGATGCCAAACTAAACTACAATCTTCTGCTCAGTCGCAGCTGGACCCACGCCATGTTGTGCATTTTGTCCACCCTCTTTCTACTTTTGAAGTTTCCACATGAGGGCAAGATTATTACTGTCGATTAGTTGTCTTTCTTTACCTCATCCTCCGAGAACAATGTGTCGTACATGGATCAAATTCCTAATCCCCCTGACAGTATAGGACCTGGTCTTTTCAAGAACCCCATTCTCATGGGTATTTTTCCCATTCCACCACCAAACACCGTTCAAGTCAACATGATCTCTAGGTTGGATGACCTGTGGATCATCCCTTCTCCTGAACAGGTCGCCTCTTTTGGAGAATCAATGCCTCTGACCCTGGTTGAAATCAATTATTGTGAGATTGTTGCCACATCAGATCCTCCTCCTGTTGATAATTCTCCTTTGAACATGGCTCTTTATGTTTATTCTCAATCCCCGTGGATCGGCGATGTATATTCGCCTGATCCTTTGAGAGAATTTTTTCCGTCTGACGAAGCTATCGTGGAGACTATGTCTCTCGAAGATCTGTCGTGGAGCGATGGACATCATCTTTCCTCGTTCATGCCTGGCCTGGGGGAAATGTCTAATTTTCTTGAGCATTTTTCATCTCAGGTTCCCTCTCCACCTCTCCAAATGCCAATATTGACTCATGAAGTATTTTTGAAAGGAAATCTGAGTAATATCACCAAAATGATGCCTATAGACATCTCCATTAAACCGGGGGTCGTTAAGAACATCCATGTGGGAGTCACTTGTTCTCCCGATGAGATTCAAGTGTACACTAGCCTTTTCCATGAATTCCATGATGTTTTCGCGTGGTTTTATGAAGAGATGCCTGGGATCGATCCCAGTATTTTCGTGCATGAAATTCCCACCTATCTCGATGCGAAGCCTATGCGCCAGCGTCTGCGTCCAATGCATCCTCGGAAAGTCGCTGCTATAAAAGCTGAAGTTGAGAAACTTCTTAAAGTGGGCTTCATATATCCGATCCCTCTGACAGAGTGGGTTTCCAATATTATCCCTGTGGATAAGAAGCAGGGCACAATTCGAGTCTGTGTTGACTATCGAGATATCAATCGGGCTTGCCTTAAGGACAACTATCCCACCCCCTTTATAGATCTGATCATTGACGATTGTGCGGGGAGTGAGATCTTTTCCCTTATGGATAGCTTTTCAGGTTATAATCAAATTAATATCCTTCCATATGATCAACATAAGACAGCTTTCATCTGTCCGTGGAGAACATTCGCCCATAAGAAGCTCTCTTTCGGCTTAAAAAACGTTGGGGCTACCTTCCAAAATGCCATGTCTTACACCTTTCATGACATACGTAATGTTTTTCAGCCGTATCTGGATGACCTCCCAGCTCATTTAGCTCTGCGCCAAGACCATCCGGAACATCTCCGCCAGATTTTTCTCCGTTGTAGACGTTACAACATCAGGCTTAATCCTCACAAGTGTGTCTTCTGCGTTGACTCTGGTCGACTTTTAGGATTCATTGTCTCTAAGGACGGAATTTGCCTTGAACCTCTCAAGGTTGAGGCTATTGTTAATCTCCCATCCCCATCCTCGTTGCATCAGCTTCAGAGTCTTCAAGGGAAAGTGAATTTCTTACGTCACTTTATCCCGAACTATCCTAAGGTAGCCAAAGGGTTTACGTGCCTTCTAAAGCAGGACGTCCCTTTCTGTTAGGATGAGATTGCACAGCAATATTTTGATAACCTTAAGACGTTGCTTGTCAACACTCCATTAATACGTCCTCCAAATTATCATCGTGACTTTACCCTCTATTCGGCTACTGCATTCAATACAATTGCCATGGTTCTGGTACAGCATGACAATGACGGTAATGAACACATGGTTTATTATCTGTATCGAAATCTCCTTGACACTGAAACGTGTTATGGCCACGTCAAGAAGTTGGCGCTGGCTGCGATCCAGGCCGTTTAGTGATTTTGCCATTACACCCTGTTACGCACGGTCACCATGATTTCTGACTGCAACCCCATGACTTACATTTTGTCTCTACAATTGCTTGGGGGCAAGTACTCAAAGTGGATTGTGATCCTCCAAGAGTTTGATTTGGAGTTCACTACTGCAAAATCGAAGAAGTCACTAGTTTTTGTTGATTTCATTTGCTCTCTCCCTACTGACTCTGTTCCGTCTCAATCCGAGGATCATATCCAGGACGGAACTCTCTTCTTAATCATCACTCTCGATCCCTGGTACGGTGATATCATCGTATACCTCCAAACATTGACCTTCCGGTCCAAGTTAACGAAGGATGCTCGACGCCGCATTCGACATCAGTCACAACCATATCGCATTGTCGGAGATATCCTATATTGCATTGGAGTCGATTCCGTACTCCACCGGTGTTTGACCTTAGAAGAGGCTGAGAAAGTTTTGAATGACTGTCACAGTGGCACCTGTGGCAGTCACATGTTTGGACATGCTATTGCACAGAAGATCCTTCGTGCAAGCTATTTCTGGCCCTCTATATTTAAAGACTGTATTGTTGTAGTACGAAAGTGTCATGTATGCCAGATATTCCAACGCAAGATGCGTGCGACCCCTCTCCCATTACATCCTGTCATTACCGTGGGCCCTTTTGCCAAATGGGGCATTGATTTTATGACGTGTAACCCTCACTTGGCCGAGGGGCATGCTTACATCATCGTTGCCGTATATTATTTCACCAAGTGGGCTGAAGCGATGCCTACACTGGCTGCAGACGGTAAGACAGTTGCACAATTCATTTTCAACCATGTGATCACTCATTTCAGCGTTCCTCAAGCCATCTTCACTGATCATGGCTCTCATTTTCAGGACTATATGATGGCAGAGCTGACATCTAAGTTGGGCTTGCATCACGACAGCTCAACGCCATACTACCCTCAGGAAAATGGCGAGGTTGAAGCCGTGAACAAGGTACTTGTCACGATGCTTCAACGAACAATTGGTATACACAAATCAAGTTGGCATCTCTAGTTGTTTTTAGCTCTCTAGGCCTACCGAACGTCAGTGAAGAGTGTGACTGAATTCACACCTTTCCAGTTGGTGTATCGTCTGGAAGCTACTCTTCCTGTTGAATGTGAGATCCCTTCACTAAAATTGGTTGTGGAATTACTGCCCGATACTTCCCTGGAGGAAGAACGTCTCCTATATCTCGAAAGATTCGACGAAACTCGTCGCTTGGCTGCTTTGGTTATCGAGGCACAGAAAAAGCGGGTAAAAGCTTATTTCGATCAAACAGTTTCTCCGCACTCTTTTATCAAAGGGGACCTCTTCCTCTTGTATGATCAAGCCCATGATAAGCTCGGGGCAGGAAAATTCAAACCTATGTGGCATGGGCCCTATATCGTTAAACGCGTATTGAAAAATGGGGCTTATGAGCTGATCGATTATGAAGTTCTTCCTTTGGAACAACCCAGAAATGGGTTGTACCTGACGAAATATTATGCTTGAATCATTCTTGTGTAGTATATGTACATAGGTGATTTTTTCATTTTTGTGCATGTGTGGTGTGGTGTGCTTTGTAAGCATTTTTCTGCTTATTGGGTCTTCCTAATTGTGCAGATGTCTATTACTCCTTATGTCAGTTTCGCGGATGGTGCCTCCCGCAGTACCAGGAACCTGTCTTCGGCAGCGTGGGTAATTTACAACCCTGCTGGTGAATTGGTTAATTTACAAGGTGTTTCTCTAGTGCCTGCTACAAATAATGTCGCGGAATATAGTGTCATTCTGGAATTATTAAATGAGGTTTTCAACCTCGGTATTCATGCATTTCTTATATATCTGGACTCATAGCTTGTGGTTTCACAGCTCAATGGTCATTATTCAGTTAGAAACCCATGTGTTTTAAGACTGTAGCTATGTATTCGTTTACTGGAAAGAAATTTTGATTACATTACATATCAGCATATACCAAGACAAATGAATACACTAACAGATGCAGTAGCCAACATGGTATTAGATAGACATTTACGCAATTTGTAAAAAAATCATAATATGTGAGAAAGATCCATGTATATATATATATATATATTCGAATGTTTGCAACGTGTGCATCATATAAAAACCCAAAAAATATACATGTTTGTGTTAGTTACATCTGGAGACAACATGTCTCTCAAAAAATATGCATATAAAGAGCCTAGGTGACTAATCGGCATGGTGCTCATGGTAACACGTCACTGCCCACATCAACCGCCTCAGTAAGTGGTGTAATCGACTTGACACCCCTACGATGTGCCTCTGATAAGCTAAAGGGACATCAGCTAGGCGAGCATAATCCGGAACCCCACAAGCAATCCCCTCTAGGTTCTATACGAGCGCATCCCCCTCGCCCCCCTCCCCTTGAGGGTCATAAGCGAGAGGGGTCCTCCTCGCCACTGGTGACATCCCGGCGAGCCTCTCTGGGCCAACATCTGCATACATATAGGATTATCTATTAGAACATGCATGTATACCAAAAAATCATAAAAATCATAAAAATTAAAAAGAGTCATACCCAGCTCCTCATCCCATTCCTCTCCTTTCGGGAGCGGAAGGTCTGGGTCTCCAGTGAAATCAGTGCCCACATAGGACCAGTCCTCTATGACGATCAGCTGTCGTCAGAGCCATCCAAAGAACTCGGGCCGCCATGACATCTCCTGGCCACCCCCTGCCCTGGGCATCAATGCTGCCCATCGAGCCATCAGTGGCTCTCTCAATGGTGGATCCAGGACTATAGCCCCCTGGCCCTGAAAGATAGGTAGTCATTCCAGGAAGAACGATACCAAGATTGACCCGTATCCAAACTGCTTCAGTTTGGTATTTTTGCATTTGGTCAATTGCCGTTTGATGTTCATAGTCACGGCTGTGGCCCAGTCAAACACTATTGGGTTCATGCATTCTGATGCAAGAAGGAGTTGTGTCTTAGTAGCCTCATGCGGTGCCTGCGACCCTGCAGCCCGCGTAATAGTATGTAGCACTACTCTGAGTGCTAGATTAGGAATGGTCTGAATGTCTACCTTTTCGCTACCTGACCCTTTGCGTGCCCTTGCACACACTCTGTCCATGACCATTGTCATGTTTTCACCAGAAGGCCCAGTGCCAGTCAAGATAGGAACTGACCTCTGCGTGACAGTCTAGTGATGAAGTACACGTCCAACACTTCAAGCTAAAGTACTTGATCTCAAAGTTAAAATTTCTCCACTTCCTCATCCCAGATACTTATCAGATATTGCAGTAATTTGGGCTGAGCCCAGAGACATGGCGTTAGGAATAATTTCTTCAAACCGCAATTTTGGAGAGCATTCATACACTGCTCATTCTCCATTTCTATTTCATCTTCCTCACTGTGCTCTCTTTCCTTCCATTCTATTACCATTTTCACTAGGTACCTGCATCAAATCAAGCATAGGAGTGTTAGGAACCTCCTCAAGTACTCAAAATTGATTTTCGTTGGTTCATTTTTGAAAAAATTTGGCCGGAATTTACGTTGCACCATTTGCTTGGTTGTCTGGCTAACAGTCGCACCAACTGGCGCGGCCTCTGTGTAAAATAGAGCGGATTGGCGCGGGTCCGTGCTTGGTACCCGCGCCAACCGCGAAGCCCTAAATTTTGAAATTTCCCCCCTAAAAGGCCTCAAAGCATGATTAAAAGTAATGAAATGCAGCTTAAAAGATGGCTAATGGAAGTGGCTCTTACGTGGAGAAGACGGGATCCAGATTCGTCCACTGGATTGCTCTCAATCGTCACCGCAAGATTGCAAAGAAAATGGCTCACTATCGCTCTGCAAAAAGGTAAAAAGGTGAAAAGTAAATAATTTTTCACTATTGGTAATATTTATAACTTTTCAAAATCTAAATTAGGTTTTGAGACTTGATTTTCCGATATTTTATTATATTCTTGTCGAAAAATGGGTTTTACACTTGCTTTTTGTGCAGCGACAGGTTTTCACGCAATTAGGACGACGACACGAGTTGTATTTTATACTTTTTCGAACTCGATAAAAACACGAAAAAGTCACTACTAGAGTCATCTTTCAGCTCTTTTCTGACTCTCTAAAACTAAAAATATTTCCGAGTCACTTGTCGTTTTGAGCTCGTTAAATTGGCTGCGAAACGACATCTACTCAGTATACGTTTACCCCTTTTTCGGGCTGGGATAGATTATTTACGAAAAAGGAATACCCTAGCCTATCGCGACTAGGAGGTTCTCTCAGAGATAGTTTTCTACCTTTTTGGATCTGTGGGACTATCTACGAAAAGGGATTGTTGGAGTTTTCTTTTCTGTTGTCTTTTCAAACTCGCTAAAGATGAAAATACGCCAAGTTCTTCTTTTGTTAGACTCGTTAAAAATTGATGACATCGGACTCTGTCGTAATGACGTTACTCGAGTTCCTCCTTCCTAAGGCTCGTTAAATGTACTAGGTTGGATTTTTCCGAAGGAAGAAATTATATCGCAAGCACATGCTATCCCCTTTAAGCTTGTTTTCAAAAATAATTGGGGTACTCGCCATAAATGGTGGGGGAAAATGGAACCAGTATTATAGTCGTGTCGGTAGTGTGTCGCTCTTGAACATGGCACTTGTCTGCATTCATGTCAGGTTGGGACCATCTCATCTCGTTATCTGCTTGCCTTCATGGGTTTGGGTAATCTCTTTTGACCACTCATCTTCTCTTTTCCGCGTCACCATGACCTCAGATCCCTTGATGTTAAATACTGCCAAATCCAATGCCATGCCGCCAATATGTTCAAGAGAAGTTGGCCTCTGTAGTTTTCAACCTCCCTCTGATTCTTTTTTGGTCTTGATTCACAAAAACATTATGTCCCTCTGTCTCGTGTCGATGATGTGGGAAACATTATGGCCCACCTTCGATCAAGGTCACTTCCTGTCAACTTCAACTCATTATCCGGGAAGTTGATCTAGAGACTCTCTTCAGGTGCCTTGGAGCCTGCATGCCTCAATGGCAGGTTCTTCACATTCGACACAAGGTTTTCATTATTGGCCTTCGATCAGATGATTTTGCAGGTGTTCGACGCTAGATCACTATTCACATTTCGTAGATTGTACCTCTTGTACCTTGAGAGCCATCGTCATTATTGGTGGTTTCTCTTGTGTCTGTTAATGGCTTTCATTATTGGCTGGTAATCAAACGATGTTCTTGCATTTTCGACTTCAGCTCACATATTCGCATGCTCGAACTTGTACTCTGTTCGGGTCAAGATGGAGTGAAAGACCCTAGATTTTGTCTGATGAACATCCAGGCTGCGGGTTCTTTGTGGATTATTATGATTTATTACATGACTCATTCGATTGGATGGTTGCGACCATACCTGAGTCTACTTGTCAATCCTTATTTACTAGATGGCTACATCCATACCTTGGATCTTGGTTTTTGTACACTCTATTATGGATGGCTACGCCCATACCATAGATCATGTATCAGAGATATCAGTTTTATTCGTATTCACAGGTTTTCCGACAGCAGTGTTTTCAGTTGGGAGCGTTCTCATAAATAATTTCACCCATCCCTCTCTCACGGCCCTCATGCTTTAGGGGGCATCTGTTACACGGCATTTTGTCACCGTCCCTGCAATCCCTCATCCCGTACATTGGAGGACTATTCCCGTGATCTGTGAACAGTAAAATGTCTTGAAAACACCTTAATGGTATCCTTCTGCATAAGGGCAAGAATTCTCCTAAAGAAAAATTCCTCTGGAAAACCCTAAAAATCCATGTTTTGGCATTGGCGTGTGTATCCAGTTCATGCCTCGCGCCAATGGGGAAAAGCCACCATAGTGGGCGCGCCAGCTGACGCTCTATCCCTGTGTCTCTCTCGCACCAAGCCTATTAAGGAATGTTTTGTAAAAATAAATGGCGGAAGTTTGATTCTAACAAACTCGGAATGAATCATCAGAAATAATTTGGGTTGTTTGCCTCCAGATCTCCCTGATTAGGAAGTAGTTTTCCACCTCTCATGGAACCTTCCTAAGAGATAGGGCTCTATCCCATGATTATAGGGATCCCAACCTCCCTTCCTCCCTCTATAAAAGTCTGCCCTCTCCATTTACAAGCTAGCTGAACGCTTGGAAGCTGAACATTTGGGAAGGAAACTATAGCCGAGGAGAACCTCGTAAGAGAGAGAGCCTTGTCCAAATTCCCTACAAGCTTTGTGAGACACACTCCGTTGGAAGCCCTGTCGAAGGAAGAGTGCGACGTCGAAACTCGATTGTAATCTTTCTTTCACATTTTAATATATGCTCGACTATGTTATCGGTTCCACTATTGTGTTATTTATCTATGTAATGCAATTTAGTTCAATCCTTTCCGACTGATTGATAGTTGCATGTTTGAATTATTACGTTGTATGCCGTCGTTTCTTATCTGCATGTGTACAGGTGTCCGGATGCAGTGAGCGAAAGGATCATGATTTGTCGAGCTAGGGACGAGAAGCAATGCTTCTCCTTCAACGACAGTAGCATAGGACTTGAGGTAGGATATCTATCGTAACTTTGTCTTTTGTAACTAGGAATCGGTATCGTAGCATGTTTCGATTGTTGCTAGACCCACTCTAGGGCTAGTGGGATTGCACTTGTCCGCAGAGGGGATTTACCGCCTCAACAGTAATTCCTGCCAATGCATTAAAGTATATGGTCGGACTCATTTCTTCTTTCTCTAGGGTTGGTTCCTGGTGTATATCCTCTTCTTTTGAAGTTTCTTGTTCATTTTCTTCCTCCTCTTCAAAATCTATGTAAAACAATTTCTTCTCAGCACACATATGACCTTGAGTGTATTTTCACTAACAACTGTATCAAAGCCCTTTTTCTCTTTTTTCTTCCAATTTTTGTGGTGTCAACCTTGTAGGTTGTGGAAGTCTAGGAGTAGCAACACTTCCATCTTTATATATGTTAGTTGTAGGCTTCCTTATTGCCATAAATTTGCTTTCAATTTTTCTTGCCAACCTGAATGCCTTCTCCAATGAATCAGGTTCCCAAAGGCGAACCTCATGTTGGATTTTATCCTTTAAAATCCCTATGAAGACATCAATCATGTGTTCCTCTGGAATATCAGTTACCCTTATATTCAATTTTTGGAAGTTCTCAATGTGCTCCACCGTTGAACCCTTTTGTTTGAGATTTATCAATTGGCTAAATAAGGTGTTTCTCTTTTTATCCTGATAACGTGCTATCATTTCCTCTGTAAAAATTGACCAAGTGAGAATTTTTTTACGAGAGCAAATCCACTGATAGCATACAAATTTATTTTGTTCTAAATGTAAAGTTGCAATGTGTACCTTTTGTGTGTTTTGCACATTATGGAGATCAAAATATTACTCCATCTGTAGTATCCATGCTACAGTATCCTTGCCATCAAACTTCCTCATATCCATATTTAGAATATGGTGGGTCTTCAATCCAAAATTATAGTTTATGAAATCACGATTAAAAAAAAAAATTGTTATCATCATGAGTTTCCTGTACTACTTTTTTTCCATTAGCAATCATTTCTTGTATCAACTTTGTCAAACCTTCCTTCAAACCTTCCATGTCTAATTTTATATCATTTATTCATGTCTTCCATGTTAGCTTCCATGCCATCCATCTTAGCTTCCATGCAATCCATCTTAGCTTCCACGCCTCTATGCAAACCATCCATATTAGCTTCCACGCCTTTCTTAAAGCCATCCATCTAGGCTTCCACGCCTTTCTTCAAAACTTCCATTTCATTTTTTGTTGCTCTTTGCGAGAGGGAAATTTGGTGCACTTGCTCTTGTAATTTTGATATATCATGTTGCACTTCTTCCTCTTCATGAGTCATGTAGAGCCTTCCGAGGGCTTAATGGGTGTTGAATTCTTTTTAGGGGGGCATTATAGAACCCAATACTGATATCTATGCTTCAAAATGCCCTTGGAATCTTTTCAAACTGATTTTTCAAACAAGACTTATGCGATTTGAAAGAAAAAAATACACATGTTTTTCTTTCTTTTGAGGAGCTTGATATTGAAACTGATGTAACTCTGTAATTTCAGATCCCCGAGATTTAAGATTCAGTCCTGTAATATCCCTCTGAGTCTTCTTTCCAATGCCATGGGTCTAACCTAATTTGGAATCTTCAAGGCAAAGTTATTCCCAATCTCCCACAATGACCTAATTATGGATTAATTCAGCAGATGGAACTTGTACGATGTCCCATGTGTCATTGTTTCCTCCTTCGGATCTAAAAGTGATATACATAAAACTACAATTCGTGTAATTTCGGCCACTTTTTACATAATTCCAATCTGATGCTTAGAGAGAGAGTTATGACGACTTTCCCAACGTCACCTCTTTGAGATGAAATTTGGGAGCCTGCAAAAACCCTAACTTCCACAGATCATATCTCTGAAAATATTTCGAACCAAGATCTGAAATTTTTACCCGAACTTCCTTGAGATTTCTTCACAAATGGGTTTTTTTTATCATCTGAACCTTCGTAGAAAAAAATTTATAGTGAAAATTCCACCATGACCTGTTTAAAGAAGCGAAACCCTAGACTCCAAAGCTCTGATACCAAATGTTATGAAACTAGCTCCAAAAATAGAAGAAAAGAGAGATCAATGCCTTAGAAATTAGCCACTTTAAGGGGGAAACCTCCTTTACATTACATAAATGAAAAAAATTTGGATGATTTAAATGAAAAAACCTCCTTTCTATACATGGGAGTCCATGGGGTCACAATATAATCCTAGCCGACCTAACAATAATAATCTAAGGGCCAACAATAGCAATAGTGGGGTTCTATGGGGCACAATAATAACAATATAGGGACTATAGGGATACAAAAATAACAATAAGGGGTCTACACTACAACAATATGGGACTACACTAGTAATATAGGGACCTAACATTGGGTGACTTTTTGGGATGGTTTGATGTTCTCTTTTTTCTTCTTAGGTTGTATTTCTAATGTACCTCCATAATAGAATTTTGATATCCTTGTTGATAATCTAGTGATATTTTAGGCATATCCTCTGGTATTGAAGATTGAAATAGGCCTTTCTCTTCCTTTGTTAGAAAAACAAGGTATGTTTCACCTTCTCCAAAAATATTTATTTGATCTTCTTCTAGTTCTTTCATATTAGTTTCTAATTCTTCTTTAGCAAAATTTTCTTGAAAAGGGGGTCTGATATGTTGCTAATCAACTTGACCTTTTTTTTCTCTTTGTTTAATTTGAGGTTGTGGTATTTTAAAATTTGGATTTCCAATTTGAGGTCCCCCTTGAGGTTCCCTAGGAGGTGTTTTATCTCCCATAGTCATTCTCTCCATCATTTTTTCCATAGTTTTAACTAGACTATCTAGTTTTAAGTTTGTTGAAGAAGAAGGTTCTTCTTTGATAGTAACCCTTATTTCAGTTCATATCTTAGCTCTTTTGGCTAATAAATTAGCCTTTACAATAACAACGTTACTTTTCATCTCTCTAAGTGTGGTTGGGTTTCTTTCTCTCATATGATAAGCCATATCGGCATCAAATCCTTCTGGAAAATGGATTAGGGCCAATCAGGGTGGGGGTTTTATTACAGTTGGGATAGATTTGTAAACATTGTTAAATCTAGTGCATTAATCCTGGACAGTTTCATTTGGTTCCCTCTTTAAACCTTCATATTCTGCAAGAATTTGGAGGGGTTTCTTTTTAACTTCCCATCTAGTAAGAAAAATTTGATGGAACTGTTGCAGATCTACAATACATCCAGCTGGTAATCCTCTATACCATTTCTTTACTTCTCCCATTAAAATTTGTGAAAAAATCCAAATTTTGACATCATCAAAATCTACTTCTTCTAGATCAAAGAAGTCGTTTATTCTATCAATGTGTTGTTGTGTTGTTATAGGACCTTTACCATCAAATTTTGGTATTCTGTGTGCATAGTTTTGTGGCATGTCATGTAATGGTGCTTGCAATGTCAATTGAGCATATTGTCCTGCCATGACTGGAATATGAGTTATGGATGATGTTATAGTAGGGTTTGATGAAGGAGGTGGAGGGGTTGTAGAAGAATATGGGAATGTTGTAGTATGTACAATTGGTATGTTAGGGTTGAGATTTGAAACTAAAAAAAGGGTGGATGAAAATGGGATGGTAGATGAAGGTGGAATAAATGTATAAATTGGTAATGAAGAAGAGGTAATAACAGAAGAGTGTTTATCAACACCTTCAATGGTCCTATTTAATATTCTAACCAGATATTCAAGTTTTCCAAACTGTTCTACAATATCTTTATCAGATTGTGAAACATGTGACTTTTGGACTTTACGAAAAGGTTTCAATTGAGCTTCATCCAAAATAGTTTCAGGTGTAAAACTTTCTGATTTAGATCAAAAAATATTATTCTCAAACTGCAAGTCAAACTCAATATCTTCAATTGTTACAAGACTTTCTTAATAAGGAGCTACTACTAGCTTGAATTTTTGTGGGATTTGTTTTTCTTAACATCTTTTCAAGATCTTCAACAGTTTTTGGACTAGGATCTGGATTATATCTGGTATATATCCTTTTGGGAGCCAGATCTATAATAGTATATTTACAAATGTAAAATATGCACAATTTTTAAATGGAAAACAACCTGAATAAGATATATTTCTCATCCACACACTTTGAAATAGCTTTAAGCATAAAAATAAATGTTACCATGGAAAATTTGATTTTAAATCTAATGTGTTCGAGTTCCCAAGTATGGTCGCCACTATGTTATCACTCTGTAATTTCCCAAGGATGTGAGAGAAACCTAGAGGTAACCACAAAAACCACTTTGGATGTTGGGATCTAGCACTTCCATCTTCATAGAGGGATCTCTCTTTATGATTTAGATTTGTTGATTAAAGGTATTAGGCTAGTTAATGAGTTCAGAGGTTGATTTCTAAAATATTTGGTTGAAAACTTCAAGAATAAGCCATTGGGAAATGGAGTCATAAATTTTAAGTAAATCAAGTGCAGAAATAACAAATGAAGTGTAGCAGGGCAAGGTAGGCATACTATTGCATCTTTTAAAGCACTTGTGGATTGAATTGGAGGAAAAAAACTAGATTCAATTAAACATGGAGCATTTAAAAATGAATTATATATTTAATTTCAATTTGAAAACACAAATATTGTTTACAATCCAAACGAGAGTGTAATTAAACAAATTCAACACTTAATTTTCTTTAAACAATATAGATAAGAATAACATATGGAAAAACAAAGAAATAACAATTACATAAGAGGAAAAATATCACCAATTCGTCTCACACATGAATCCTGAAACAACTTTCTGTATTACTAAAAATGATAGATCAGTGAACACCTTTACATCAAAAACCTTCTTTCTTCATATAAGTTACAACCCATAATACTTCAAATTATTAAGTATTTATACAATTCTTAACAAGATATCTTGATTGAAAATATCAAGATTTATTACAAAATATCTTAAAAACTGCTGATAAAAATAGTACAAAAATATAAGACAACAAAAACTGATGAAGTTGTTGGCACTATCTTCGAGGATTGTTGGTGATGACTAGGCCTGAAAAAACTACTGCTCTGTTGCTAAAAATGTAAAAGTGTTTTTTACTACAGAATTTGACACAAGGTAACAAGGATTTGATGCATCTACTATGCTCTAGAATGCAAGGTAACAAGGATGTAGGTTACTAAAAGGGGTAGTTGAAAATTCCCTTTGATCACTTCTAGCCCTGATATATTTCTTTTCAACCAAAATAATGAAACCTAGTTCTACTGAGTGCCTCCCGAGAAATGGTGCCAAAATTGACAATGTGATGATATACTTCATGTTTCAAGGGAATTTTCTAAGATACAATGATAATTTATATTGTTAACCTAGGGTTTATGGGACTTGCGAGGCACTTTGTGTATTATTGACAACGAAAAGGTTCCTTACTTTTTCTTAAATGACCTATGTTGTTGAAAGGGAAAACATATTGTGACACAAAGTGTGAATGGAAGATAGTCCTAGTGTATTAGTATGAGGCTTAGCTAAATGATACCCTACAAATCTATGTTTCCTTCTCATATGTGCAACACTATTTCATTGGTTAGACTAGAGTCAAGAAATTCTACAACATGAATATTCTATAACAGTTGTTATCACAATATGATAGCAGCTCAACTCTGTAGCGAAAACTACATATATCATCAGCTTCAGGAAAGCTCTTTTTTTTGTCAAGTTGTATGTGATCCTCCAAGCTTGACATGTGGCTTGAGAAACCATGACCCAGGGGCATCTAATCCATGAAAGTCACTTGGGGATCGTATCCATCCTGGGCCACACCATCCCTAATTTGACTAGATTTTTTAGCATGTCTCCTCCCCATAGCACAGGCACAATAGCCTCTATGAGGTTTGATCCTAGATAGCCTTTCTAACAAGGCCCATCCTCACCCGGTTGTGCTAGTGGGACTTGACAGCTTAAGGAAAGCTCTTGAAAACAAAACATGGCATAAATAAAATTACAAGCACCTATAAATTTAAATGTCATATGCTATGATAAATCACACTTACAAATTAAATGTAATTCCCAAATAAAATTCATCATAAAATGAAATACAATAAATTGATATGAATTTCTACTATCGTAACCCAAATAAAAAAATAGTAAGAACATAGCCTTAGCTTGAGTTAAGGTCACAAAAGGATAGGTTTTATATGTTTAGAAACGAAAAAGGAATACAAATTGGAAGCAAAAACAACAACAATATTTCAATTCCATGGCTCATTAATGACTAGATACAAAATTCTTGGATATGGAATATAATACAGGTGATGATGATGGTGCACAAAAATAAGTCAAAAAGTGCATTATGAAATGCCTAAAGTCATATGGGTGTGTTGGAATGTCAACCTCTCACAAGCAACATTTGAGGAACAAATCCTTAGTTATCTGAACTGAAGCCTATATTAAAAGGTAGATAGAGTTTCATTGTTTCACCGAATCATTTTCACTACTCTTGTCTTACGCACCACACTCTGATATTAGTGTAAGATGAATTGAATCAATAAATACATAAAAAGTGACCAATAAATCCCACCCACTAACCAATTATTTTGAATAACTTCATAATATAAACAAAACTAAAATTTTCAAAGATCTAATTGTAGTTTAACATATGAAAATATGTCATGGTAATCACATAAAAAATAGAAATGAAATCTTGAAGATGTGTGTTTGAAACTACACAAATTATAAAAATAACTTGCCTATTAAAATATGCAAAACATCTTTAAAATCTCAAAATATGATGATTCATAACACCTAAAATGACCACTATATATTGTCAACATACAGAAGAGAAATCCTTAATCAGAAAATCTAAGATATCACAAGCAAATTTCTATGGTCTTCTTTTAGTGTGATAAATAAAAAAAATTGGACTCTACAAAAATAAAAATGTATATGTACAATATGCGTCAAATGAGATAGTCTAATACAATTAACACTAAAAACTATTAAATTGGCTTAAATGAAGAGTCTTACCCATCCACATGTATGGGTAACCCTAGTAAAATAATTATCTTATGTTATAGCTTTCTAGCCAACAATCCCTCATATGATACACAGATAGTTGGCTTTAGATGCCTCTCACCCATTTTATGGTCAATACATGCATTGGTCTAGCCTACTCATCTGATACAAGTGGGTCATCTATTTTGATTTACATTAATCACTTTTGCAATTGCAAGAAAATAAAAATCATGATCCAAATGTTAAATGCATAATAATGGCAAGGGATATAAATATATTAAAATCCACATGAGATTTACCCCCTCTTATATAGCCACTTCTCCCTGATAGTATTTGTGCATATTATATGGCCTATCAAAGTAAAATGAACTCTCAAATAACATCTTGACCTTGATGAAGTGATAAACTTTCCATCATTAAAGGGGGGTTATATCATCATTATTACTTGACAAAGTAATGAAGCTTATTCAACAATACATATCAAATGAATAAAAATACCAAATTGGGGGCTTGGAAAAGAAAAGGTGAGGGAAGGTAACACATGCAGCTAAACACTCTCTCCAAAAAGGCAGTCATGGACAATGGTTTTTACATAACCTAGTATAAAACTATGACACCTATCATAAAGTAAACCCCAATCCATAACACCAATCACTTGCACCTATTATTTGAAATGGTCAACCTAGGAATACACAATTGGTCACAACACCACCGTTTGGGACACAAATTATCAAAAACAAAAACATCACTCAAAAAACAAGATGAAAATGAGTAACAATCTCAAAATATGAATGTAAAGTGTAAATCATATCCAAACAAATGTTGAATACAGCCAATCAAAACTGATAATCAAAGCAATATATCAAACTCAAAACCAATACAAGGCCTTCAATAAAAAAACTAAAGAAGAAACTCAAGAAATGATAAACAAATAAGACTTTAAACAAATTGATCCAGGAAGATCGGATCAGGATCATAAGACAGATGATCAACTACAGCAAACGATGGATCCAAGTATGTTTTTAGTAGATCAGCAAGCAACTGCAAGCTTGATGCTAATGAAATAGATCAGGCGATCTTAAGAGACGCTTAACCAACCCAAAGAAAATTTATAAACTGAACAAATCTGGACCAAATCTAGCAAGTAAACAATAAGCCCAAACTACTCAGATATAGAAACAGATATCTCAGACTGAAATTTCAGGGTTTTATAAGGCTAAAATCCTCAGCCGCAGGCACAAAATGGCTTCGAAGTGGCTAGACGCGAGCATAGGCTAGACAGCCCATAGTTCAGGGGCCCTTGGCCACGGGAAGATCCTTTCAAGGTCGCAGCTAGAGTTCCAAAGATGGAATTCCCTATTTCCTCGTGGAATGACCAATAGAGAATCAAATTATAGAGGTAATAACCTTGAAAAAATAGTTGAAAACAGTCGCAAAAATACACAAAATCTTAGCATATCATAAATAACGGGATCAAATCAGTATCTAGATCAAAACGGACACAAAAGTGAGTGTGCTCTCATTGAAAGCACCAGTTTTGTTGCAATCGAAATTGCAAGGACTTGTTGCTTCATGATCTAGTGTATGTTAGATCACCAGACAAACACAAGCATGGCTAAGAGTATATACAAGATCCTCAATCCCAGATGATTCACAAGTAACATGAAATTGGATCTATGTTGTGAGGAAGAGAAAAGTACCTTTCCTCCTCGCAGATTTGGGATGGATCTTGAGTTCAAAGAAGAATTCTTATGCTCAACACAAGTGATATACCTGATCCACTTCTGATCTGAATACCTACACACACTCCCAAACATACAAGGAAGACAAGTGATATTCCTTGGAATATCGTTATATAAACAATTATATAATGATAAACCAATTACATAAGATGAAACACGATCATATGAGGGAGAGAACATAGATCTTCATTAATCTCAAAAATATGATACAACGCTTCTATACCTCCAATCCAGTGTCTCCTCTCTACGATCCGACAGAGTTTCCCCACTAGATGTGATGGATGAGTATGAAGAGAACTCACATAGAAACTAGGATCTCACAAGCTCTCAAGGTAATAGCAAGATAGAAACAAAGGATCAAGATCTCAGCGCTACAACAGTATGGCTCTCCAGAATAGCCTGACCCTCTCAAACGATCTAGTATAAATAGGTTGATGATAGGTCCCAAGAGGATCAACATGGATGCTCAGGACGACGAGAAGTTAGAGAAACTTCTAATGGATGAGTCCTCACCAACTCAAATCAGTGAGTAATTGAGGTGATCTCCTAGGGACTGAGTCATTTAGGAAATTTCCCTTGACCGCAGGCTTAAAACAGAGGGATTATGGCCTTAGCAGCGGGCACAAGAGGCCCAGGTCACAGCTGAAGACCCTTAACCGTAGGCACAGGCCTGCTAGGCTGCGATTAAGGTTCAAACTGGAAAAATACTCACCTTAATTCAAGAAAAAATAAACTGATCATGAGGGCTAAGGGTTAGTGATGTAGGGGTAGCAAAATAGGTTGATAAAAATATTCCCAAAATGAGGAGGTCCCATCCAGCCTTGTGGCCATGTTTTATTTTGTGCTTGGGAAGGCCATTTTCTCCATAACACTGGGGGGTACTAGCCTGGTAATAGATTTTTATGTGAACCAAAGTAATGAGAAGAATATTGTGTTAAACCAAATGGTCTAGATGGCCAAGGTTTCTTTTGATCTACAAAAAATATTTTCTTGGTCTCCTCATTAACTTCTTGAAAACTTACCCTAAGCCCCGATAAAGAAGGACAAACTTTAGTAGAATCTTTCTATTAAAAAATGCTACATATTTCCACACCATTTAGAGGGAATTCTCGGAGGGGGTGTTTCTTTTGGCATTTGGGACAAAATATGGCTAGATCCAACTCAACTACCTTCCTCTTCTTCTTTTCTTGCAAGGTGTCTAATTGGGAACTAAGTGTGCTAAGGATATTGGTTTTAAAGTTGTTTAATATGTTTCCCAGATCATATTTGGTTACCCTTGTCTGAGATGATCTTTTGTTTCTTAATATTGCATCCTAAGAATTATTTCCGCATTTAGAAGTTCCTTGTGAATAATTTTTACATCAGTCACTGATCTCCTCGTATGTTAATCAGGAAACATCCCATGTTCCCATAAGATTTAATGTATCAATACAATATATTTGTATTACTTTAAGGAACAAAATACACATATTTTCTTCATCTAAATTTATTTTTTTTCATTTGTGGATTGTGTTGAAATATCTCTATGTAATCTTTAAGGCTTTTTTCATCTTCTTGTGACATTTTGAAGATTTCTTCTTTAATATGTTGAACCCTACAATAGGATTAATATTTATTTAAGAACTTATTATTCATCTCATCCGAATTTTGAATGGAGTTTCCTTCAAGTCCCATGAACTAATGAAGAGTTGCATCATTTAAGGTAGCGAGAAATAATTTTAGTTTTTGTGCATCTGTGGAGTAATAATAACTACGAAAAAGGACATCAAACTCAAACAAGAAGGTATTTGCGTCTTAATTTTTGATACCATGAAAGTCCGGAAGGGAAGAAATAGGGATACTTATCATTCAAACCAATCCATTGTGGTCTTGGATAGGGAATTCAAATGCGATAGATTCATTGGTTCTAATCACTTCTTTATCCCTGATTCCTATAAATGATCTTCTCCAATATTTGAATTAAATTGAATGTTCAAGCTCTCGAACATTGTTGGAACCTTCAGAAATTTTAGGTTCCTTGATTAGTATAACTTATTCTTCTGTTAATGGTGGTTCTTCCTTAGGATATTGATCTATGGTACTGTGGAGTTTCTTTAGCTGGCCTCCAGTAGCTCCTAGAGGGTTGCTTTTCCTTTGTCTACCTACCAAGATGTTAATATGGGTGGCTCATATTGCATCACAAATTGTTCTTAGGAATTTCTATTTTTAGATTTGATGCATCTACTATGCTCTAGAATGCAAGGTAACAAGGATGTAGGTTACTAAAAGGGGTAGTTGAAAATTCCCTTTGATCACTTCTAGCCCTGATATATTTCTTTTCAACCAAAATAATGAAACCTAGTTCTATTGAGTGCCTCCCGAGAAATGGTGCCAAAATTGACAATGTGATGATATACTTCATGTTTCAAGGGAATTTCTAAGATACAATGATAATTTATATTGTTAACCTAGGGTTTATGGGACTTGCGAGGCAGTTTGTGTATTATCAACAACGAAAAGGTTCCTTACTTTTTCTTAAATGACCTATGTTGTTGAAAGGGAAAACATATTGTGACACAAAGTGTGAATGGAAGATAGTCCTAGTGTATTAGTATGAGTCTCAGCTAAATGATACCCTACAAATCTATGTTTCCTTCTCATATGTGCAACACTATTTCATTGGTTAGACTAGAGTCAAGAAATTCTACAACATGAATATTCTATAACAGTTGTTATCACAATATGATAGCAGCTCAACTCTGTAGCGAAAACTACATATATCATCAGCTTCAGGAAAGCTCTTCTTTTTGTCAAGTTGTATGTGATCCTCCAATCTTGACATGTGGCTTTGTTGGCCGGATAAATCGTTCTTGCGGACAAGACCGATCTCCCTAGTGTCAGAAGACAATCTAGCAACAAACGAACAACTAAGTTTGTCTTTCTCTAAGTATATTCGTTTACAAATAAATGTTATAAAGGTGTCGATCCTACCTTAGATCCAAATGCTTATTTGCGGTCGCAGTGCTTCCGTTGCATCAATAATCCTTCATCGCAACAAGGGCCCTTTTGTTACAAGAAAGTATCATCTTTCGTTGATCTGCAATCACAAACAAGAAAATATCAATAGCACCTGTATAAAAAATAATCATAAAACATACCTATCATAGTGATCAAGGAATCTATGAAATAAATGATCAAACGACAACTTATTGAAATAAACAATCGAACGACAATTTATTGAGAAAAACAGAACTTGATTGTATTAATCTTAAAAATATACAGAAGAACCTTACAACCTTTGCCTTGATGTTCGAAAGGCCTTCCCGGGGTCCGAAGCAGGAATCTCCTCTACTTTGATAAGTCTTACACTCTTCCTCCAGGAGCACAAAGAGGTATGTGATCTTTCCTCTCAAAAGCTCAGCAGAAAGAAGTCTAAATCTCAACAGCACTTCAACTCAAACACACCTGAAGCTTGAACTCTAATCCTCAATCTCCAAATCTCCAAAAAACTTAACTTCACTTAACCCCTTGAGGCTACCCAATGCCTCCTTTTATAGAGCAGATGAGGAGGTTAGGATTCCACCTTTAAAGGGATAGAACCCTCCTTCAAAGGGATAGGCTCCTCACATCAAGGGATTAGTTCCTTAAGGTGTGGGATAGATGCACCTTATCAAAGCGTACTCATCCCCAAAAAATCTCATCCAGAACCTTCTAGAATTGACCAAAAATCAACTTTTTCAGTTTAATTCCGCGCTTTTTTAACTTTACAGGGGTACCGCAGGCATTACACTGGAAAAGTGCGTTCTAGACCGCAGTTTCTCTTCATATTACCTGCGTACCCTAGCTAAAAACGCAGGTAGGCTTCATATTAACTGCGTACCCAAGGTTTTTTGAGCTTTTTAGGGTTTTTCCTCCATTTTCAGGGCATGGAATGAGGAACAAAGGTTGTAAGACTTGCAGAGGAGGTAAGTATGAGTGTCAATGAGCTCATACAGTCATCAGAATGTCAAGGTGACATTTTTCAGTGTAACAGATTGCCCCCTAAAGTGCGAAGTCTGAAATAGATGAAGATAAAGTCTGTCATATATGAAGAGTGAAGTACTTTATCATTTCAAGGATCATCCTGTGGACACCCCAGTCGGAACCTGTAAAAACATTCAATGCAAAATATATATATATGTAATCATATCATCGCTGAGGTAGGCATTCCCATACTCAGATCAAAACTAACTATAAACTAACTCTAAATTGTTCTGATACAGAAATGATTTTGAATACATCACAGTATAGACATGTGTAGACACAGTATGGACGCAGCCATCTGTCTATGAATAGTCCACTGTATAAATGATAACAAAATTCCTCGCAGCCTGGATGGTGGAAACTAGATCCAGGGTCTTGATTTTCGCATCTCGAACTAGTACGATTCTATCCATGTGAATAAATGTGTTGAAGTCGAACATGGTAGAAACCACTTGATTACCAGTCAATGATGAAAACTGTTAACAAGTGTGAGAGAAACCACCAGTAATGTCAATGGCTCTCAAAGTACTCAGTACAATCCATGAAATGTGAATGAATGAGCTGAAGTCGAACATCTCATGGAATCATTCAATCGAAGGTCAATGATGTAACCTGTCGTCGAAAGCGAGAAACCTGCCATTAAGGCATGCAGATTTCAAGGTATTGACGATTTCTGGATCAAATTCCTAGATAATGAGTTGTCGTCGATAGAAAGTGATCCGTCGTAGGCAAGCCCACAACACGAAATCATAGATCAAGTTTTGAAAATATATTGGCAAGGACTGACTCAGGGATGGTCAAAATGGATGACAGATATTTCGCAAATGAATGGTTTACTTGAACTGTCCTCTTGAACACATAACGACACTGCAGATGGCTTGGTGACAATTGACCCAAAGCTAATACCCAGAAACCGGCTGAAGACTTTCAATATGGTTTGATTAATTGTTAGGAAAATGATTTTCCCAATCCAAGTGAACAAAAGTGTCGTCTTCAAGAGTGGTTAACAGCTTTTCAAATAATCAAAATAGAGCAAACAGGTTCATTTTTCTCTCTTTTCCCCCACCATTTCTCGCAAGTACCTCTTTATTTTTGACAAGCTTGAGGAGGATAACATTTGCCTGTTTATAAGCTCATCCTTTGGATGAGTCCAACTTAGTTTAAGATTCGAACCCTAAGAAGGAGTGGTTCGTTCCTGCTTGAAATTGAACAGGTCCTTTACTGTTAAATTTTAATGAGTCCAGTATAGGAGAAACTCTGTGTTTTTTCATTTTTAGGGAGTCAGAAGAAAAAACTTAAGAAAACTCCATGGGTGTACTTTTTCGTAAATTTAGTCTCTCGAGCCCGAAAAAGGATAAAATAATGCTGGAGAGAACTCTATTGACCGTAATTAGTCAACGTATACCTTTTTCGTAAATAGTCCATTTCAGTCCGTAAAAGGGGTAAACTTATACTGAAGGGACGACTATTCATTTACTTTAACGAGTTCGAATAGTCAAGTACTCGGCAATCTTTTCATATTTAGAGAGTCTGAAAAGGGCTTAAAAGAGGACTCCAAGGTTTCGCTTTTTCGGTAATTTTTAACGAGTTCGAAAAAGGGATAAAAATGTACTCATGGTTTTCACTTTTTCGTAAGTTTTAACGAGTTCGAAAAAGGGATAAAAATGTACTCATGGTTTTCACTTTTTCGTAAGTTTTAACAAGTTCGAAAAAGGGATAAAAATGTACTCCTGTGGCCGACTTTCAATTTAATTTACAAGCAGGAAAAGACGGAAAGAAATCGGCATTTTTATATGTTTTACGAGAATGAAAAATAGCAAAATGATCTCGGGATTTTCATGAGTTTAACGAGTCTCAAAAATAACCGAAATTGACTCAAGATAGGTTTCATTTTTACAAAATCTTGAAACATAGTAAACTGTGCTTCAGAGTGGTTTCATTTTTACACAAGCTTGAAACAGAGAGAAAACTATGCTTGATGCCCCCTAAGCGTAACTGCTAGAGTGCATGCCCCCTCAGCTTCATTTCATTCAACTAAGTACACTAGTAATAAATAGCTGGATGGAATGAAGGTTCATTTACGAGATCATATGAAAGACCCGACCTAAAAACTAACCTAAATCTATTACTTAACATTTACGAGGTCTATTCAAAGACTCGACTCAATTAAGGGAGGATTTGTTTCATTTTTTAATGAGCTTGACACAGGAAAAGAACTATGCTCATGGAAACGTGTTTCATTTTTTAACGAGGTTGACACAGTAAAAGGAACTATCCTCAGCTAACTACTTATTTCTAATCTACCTACATGACCTACTGATTCATTTTTTAATGAGGTTGACACAGGAAAAGAACTGTCCTCATACCTAATTCATTTTTTAACGAGGTTGACTCAGTAACAGGAACTATCCTCTGAACAACTGATTCATTTTTTAACGAGGTTGACACAGGAAAAGAACTGTCCTCATACCTGATTCATTTTTTAATGAGGTTGATTCAGTAACAGGAACTATCCTTAGACCAACTGATTCATTTTTTAACGAGGTTGACACAGGAAAAGAACTGTCCTCAGAAACTATTTATTCTAATCTATCAACCTACTCTCTACAATCTACCTAGTGTTTCATTTTTTAATGAGGTTGACACAGGAAAAGAACTGTCCTCATGGAAGCTTGTTTCATTTTTTAAACGAGCTTGACACAAGAAAAGGAACTATGCTCTCGACTAACTGATTCATTTTTTAATGAGGTTGACACAGGAAAAGAACCATCCTCAGACACACTGATTCATTTTTTAACGAGGTTGACACAGTAAAAGGAACTATCCTCAGCTTCACTGATTCATTTTTTAACGAGGTTGACACAGTACAAGGAACTCTCCTCACTCACTGATTCATTTTTTAACGAGGTTGACACAGTACAAGGAACTCTCCTCGGCCTCACTGATTCATTTTTTAACGAGGTTGACACAGTAAAAGGAACTCTCCTCAGACTCACTAATTCATTTTTTAACGAGGTTGACACAGTAACAGGAACTATCCTCACTTACATGTTTCATTTTTTAATGAGGTTGACACAGTAACAGGAACTATCCTCAGACTCACTGATTCATTTTTTAACGAGGTTGACACAGTACAAGGAACTATCCTCACCACTGATTCATTTTTTAAGGAGGTTGACACAGTACAAGGAACTATCCTCACAAGCCACTGATTCATTTTTTAACGAGGTTGACACAGTAAAAGGAACTTTCCTCACTCCACTGATTCATTTTTTAATGAGGTTGACACAGTACAAGGAACTATCCTCGGAACTCACTGATTCATTTTTTAACGAGGTTGACACAGTAAAAGGAACTTTCCTCATCGACTTGATCATGGCTTCCAAGAGGTCTTCATCAGATGGAAGAACAATTCCTTGGAAGGAACACATGTCAAGGGACTCAAAAGGGATAAGAACATCGCGTTCAAATAATCCCATAGAGTTTTCCATGTCAATTACCGGATCTAAGTCAAAGGAAGACGAGCAAACAGTGAGAGGCTCGCTTACATCGGTAACTGAAAACATGGGACTAGTTGCCACATAATTAACCCGTGGCGGGGTAGATACCACTTGCGTATGAGGAACATTCAGGGATTTCGGATCATTGGTAGTCGAATCAAGACTAGTGAACGAAAGCTGGTCTACAGTCACAATATTGCCATTGTGAGGGAAAGACATCACGCGAAAGAGTGTCGATACGACAGCTTTCATTGCATAGACATAGTCTCGCCCAAGGAGTAAATTGAAATCCAAGGGGCCTCGAACTACCATAAGATCAATACAGATATTTTTACCTTCCAAAGTAATAGAAAACTTAGGAAGGATCCCTAAAGGTTCACTAATGGTTCTGTTAAAAGCTTTCAGATTCTGCGTAATAGGCACAAGCTGAGGGGAACCCAAATATTTCCAAGCAGTTGAGGATAAAATACTAACAGAAGCACCTTCATCTACCTGTGTGCGATGTATGTCCCTACCACCAAACTTCACAATGATTTGGAAAGGGATAGAGGAAGGAAGACGAGGTTCTGTCAGTCTATTCCAATCAAAGGAAAAGACCTCGGTACTTGGAGGGGGTTCTGTAGAAACAGGTGAAATGCCCCCCGGCATAGAAGAATCTGATGTAACAAGAAGAACCTGAGCGGTATGAAGTTCACTCTCTACAAGGAGAATGGGATCGACCGAATGTGAAATCGAATCGACCACTTGATCAACTAATGGATCATCAACCTGAGTGATATGAGTTTCACTCTCCAATGGAAGAGTGGGATCGATTGTACTTGAAATTAGATCAATCACTCCGTCAGTTGACGGTAGGTTGGGAGAAAGTTTACGGTAACCAGTTGGAAATTCTTGCTGTGGAACAGTAAGGTTTTCCAACAATTTTGAGGCTTCATCCATGTGAGGGAAAATGTGAGTTTGATGACTCCCTTTGCATAACTTACAAGGAAACTTAACTTTACCCTTTTTCCCAGGAACCTGACTATCACTGGTTGATGGATCAACAGAAAGTTGATGAGATTTTTCTGACCATACTTCCAAGACCTTAGGAATACCAGGACAATTGATAAGGAAGTGGTCACCCTTACAAAGCTTGCAAGGGTATTTGGGTTTACGATGCATGTTGGAGGTTTCCTCAACACAACTAACACTTATAGCCATGGTTGGTTGGTTGACTTCTTTCTTATCTTGCTTCTTCTTCTTCTTCTTCTTCTTCCCTTTCTTCTTCTTCTTAGCCACCTGGTTACTAGCGTCAAGGATTTTACCAAGCGAAGAGGAAGAAATGGAGGAAGAAATATTAGGCGAAGAAGGTGAAGGGTCAACAAAAGGTTGGTGATGTTGAGATGGTGAACTCTGTTGAGGTGAAGCATCCGGTTGAGGTGAAACAATTGGAGTATTCGGGGCCAACGAAGTTGAAAATAACCATATCGGTAAACCTATTGTAAATCCAGGTAATGACAAAGTAGCCATATAAGGAGGACCAATATTTCCAAAGCAAGGAAAAGTACTAGGATTCTCGTTAAGAGGGGTTCCTTGGTTGGTAAATTCCGGAACATTTGCCATTATATTCAACTTCAGTGAATTTTATTAACAATTAAAAAACTAAAATTAAAAATTAAAAATTCACACCTAACAATTAAAATTCACAATTCACACCTATGGTCTCTAAAAGTAAAAACAAACAAATTAACACGCGCTATCAAATCTAGGAGTCAAACCACACACAAACAGTAACTTTCTGTACTAAAAACACTAGTTGGTGATGAAATCCAACATCGTAGAATTTAGTACAGAAAGGGCGGTTGGAACAGTTACCCCGACAACCTGCTTAATGAAACAGACTAGCACAAGTTTCTTCACAAAACCATCTCGAGTGAAGAGAACCCCCCAGAGAGTCCAAGTGAGTCTAGTCGACGTCTGCTCCAGGTACAGTGGGATCTTCCCTCCACCGTCACCTTAGGAAAGAATCCTATAGATTATGGCCACTAAGGTTACCAACTGAAACAAATACACCTGGGGGAACAGTCTACGATCCGACACACACGCAAGGGCAGAGTAACAAAGCTCAATCCCCTTGAAGGCTCCTTGAAAAAATCCAAGGTTTACCGACAAGTGACCCCAGGCTCCTCGACAATGGTCTATCCGAGGTTTACCTTTGTTAATACGTGTATATCTTCTATCGTTCCCAATGAGGAAGGATTGATTACTTCACTGGTTCAGATATGATCTCGTGCTTGACTCCTTTAGGAGGAGCTTCCCAGAGCATACATGCAACAATTGGAATTTTTCCTACCGCAAGATCGACTACTTGTTTGTTTTACTGTCTTGGAGAGTTAACTAAAATCTATTCCAAGACACTAGCCTAAGCTAGATTGGTGGAAAGAGCCCTAAAAATGTAAAAATTACTAGATGAATTTTAACTAAGCGCTGTGTTATTTTGGCTGTTATTACTCAAAAGGGTAAATGGATATGAAACCAATGGTGTTATGACCCGACCCAAAACTGAATGCAATCGAATATGATAATGTAATCTTTTCAATTCGATGAATCCTAACTAAAGTAAGAAGAGAGTTTCCATCACTTCCAACAATTCAAAGATTGATTACTAAGAGAAAATATGACAAATTCTCTAATGCACTAATTTTATCAAGAAAAGCTAATGCAAATTAATGCCAAAACAATTTTTTATTTTTGTGTTTTTTTTAAACAAACATAAAAACATCTATATTCAAATCAAAGAAAACTAATCTAAATCTACAATTGATTTTTCAGAATGTAAACTATGCAATTGTAATCTATGCACAATTCACTTGAAAAGTATGCAAATGTAATCTATGCACATTTTTCATTCATATTCTGAACATGAGAACTCTAATTATGCAAATGTGATCTATGCAAGAGAATTCTCAAACACAAGATGATTCTAATGTAATCTAAGAACCAATCAAGTGGAAGTCAAGAAAATCGGGTGAGAGTTCCAAAGATCAAAAAACACTCAAAGGCGATTAACACTCATACACAATTTAGCCCCCCCCCCGCGGCGAATGAGGGGGAAATTTTTTTGCAAAAACAAAAGCAAAAAGATGCAAAATTGTGAAAAGACTGAGACAAACCTTCAATTAATGACCAAAGGAAATCAAATTAAGAATTTCTCAAAAAAGAGACTCAAAACACCCAATTAACTTAATGGAGATTGATGAGATGAAGAATTTGCTGAAAGAAACTTAGAAACAAAATATTTTTGACAGAAAAATACAGATCTGGGTAGATGCTAAGAATCCTAAATTAAATCTAAACTAAACTGAAAGAAGAAATCTAAGTTTTTCAAGACTTTTAACAAGGTCCGCAGGTCCCAGAAGTAACAGGTGCGGTCCCGCACAGGTTACTTAAGGAAAGTGCGAAGATGCCCGCACTGTGTGTGAAGACAAAGTGCGGTCCCCTGAAAACTTCAAGAAAAACATAAAAGATTTCAAAATTTAAAAAAGAAGAAGAAAAACTAAGCTACCCAGGCAGATATCAATCAATCAAAAACCACGAAAAACTTTTCCTCAAATCAAAATAAAAGAGAACCAAAAACAACAAGTTTCGTTCCCCAGCGGAGTCGCCAATTTGTTGGCCGGATAAATCGTTCTTGCGGACAAGACCGATCTCCCTAGTGTCAGAAGACAATCTAGCAACAAACGAACAACTAAGTTTGTCTTTCTCTAAGTATATTCGTTTTACAAATAAATGTTATAAAGGTGTCGATCCTACCTTAGATCCAAATGCTTATTTGCGGTCGCAGTGCTTCCGTTGCATCAATAATCCTTCATCGCAACAAGGGCCCTTTTGTTACAAGAAAGTATCATCTTTCGTTGATCTGCAATCACAAACAAGAAAATATCAATAGCACATGTATAACAAATAATCATAAAACATACCTATCATAGTGATCAAGGAATCTATGAAATAAATGATCAAACGACAACTTATTGAAATAAACAATCGAACGACAATTTATTGAGAAAAACATAACTTGATTGTATTAATCTTAAAATATACAGAAGAACCTTACAACCTTAGCCTTGATGTTCGAAAGGCCTTCCCGGGGTCCGAAGCAGGAATCTCCTCTACTTTGATAAGTCTTGCACTCTTCCTCCAGAAGCATAAAGAGGTATGTGATCTTTCCTCTCAAAAGCTCAGCAGAAAGAAGTCTAAATTTCAACAGCACTTCAGCTCAATCACACATAAAGCTTGAACTCTAATCCTCAATCTCCAAAATCTCCATCAAAACTTAACCAATCTTCTTGAACTTAACCCCTTGAGGCTACCCAATGCCTCCTTTTATAGAGCAGATGAGGAGGTTAGGATTCCACCTTAAAAGGGATAGAACCCTCCTTCAAAGGGATAGGCTCCTCACATCAAGGGATTAGTTCCTTAAGGTGTGGGATACATGCACCTTACTAAAGCGTACTCATCCCCAAAAAATCTCATCCAGAACCTTCCAGAATTGACCAAAATTCAACTTTTTCAGTTTAATTCCGCGCTTTTTTAACTTTACAGGGGTACCGCAGGCATTACACTGGAAAAGTGCGTTCTAGAACACAGTTTCTCTTCACATTACCTGCGTACCCTAGCTAAAAACGCAGGTAGGCTTCATATTAACTGCGTACCCAAGGTTTTTTGAGCTTTTTAGGGTTTTTTCTCCAGTTTCAGGGCATGGAATGAGGAGTAAAGGTTGTAAGACTTGCAGAGGAGGTAAGTATGAGTGTAAATGAGCTCATACAGTCAGTAGAATGTCAAGGTGACATTTTTCAGTGTAACAGGCTTGAGAAACCACGACCCAGGGGCATCTAATCCATGAAAGTCACTTGGGGATCATATCCATCCTGGGCCACACCGTCCCTAATTTGACTAGATTTTTTAGCATGTCTCCTCCCCATAGCACAGGCACAATAGCCTCTATGAGGTTTGATCCTAGATAGCCTTTCTAACAAGGCCCATCCTCACCCGGTTGTGCTAGTGGGACTTGACAGCTTAAGGAAAGCTCTTGAAAACAAAACATGGCATAAATAAAATTACAAGCACCTATAAATTTAAATGTCATATGCTATGATAAATCACACTTACAAATTAAATGTAATTCCCTAACAAATAAAATTCATCATAAAATGAAATACAATAAATTGATATGAATTTCTACTATCGTAACCCAAATAAAAAAATAGTAAGAACATAGCCTTAGCTTGAGTTAAGGTCACAAAAGGATAGGTTTTATATGTTTAGAAACGAAAAAGGAATACAAATTGGAAGCAAAAACAACAACAATATTTCAATTCCATGGCTCATTAATGACTAAATACAAAATTCTTGGATATGGAATATAATACAGGTGATGATGATGGTGCACAAAAATAAGTCAAAAAGTGCATTATGAAATGCCTAAAGTCATATGGGTGTGTTGGAATGTCAACCTCTCACAAGCAACATTTGAGGAACAAATCCTTAGTTATCTGAACTGAAGCCTATATTAAAAGGTAGATAGAGTTTCATTGTTTCACTGAATCATTTTCACTACTCTTGTCTTACGCACCACACTCTGATATTAGTGTAAGATGAATTGAATCAATAAATACATAAAAAGTGACCAATAAATCCCACCCACTAACCAATTATTTTGAATAACTTCATAATATAAACAAAACTAAAATTTCCAAAGATCTAATTGTAGTTTAACATATGAAAATATGTCATAGTAATCACATAAAAAATAGAAATGAAATCTTGAATATGTGTGCTTGAAACTACACAGATTATAAAAATAACTTGCCTATTAAAATATGCAAAACATCTTTAAAATCTCCAAATATGATGATTCATAACACCTAAAATGACCACTATATATTGTCAACATACAGAAGAGAAATCCTTAATCAGAAAATCTAAGATATCACAAGCAAATTTCTATGGTCTTCTTTTAGTGTGATAAATAAAAAAATTTGGACTCTACGAAAATAAAAATGTATATGTACGATATGTGTCAAATGAGATAGTCTAATACAATTAACACTAAAAACTATTAAATTGGCTTAAATGAAGAGTCTTACCCATCCACATGTATGGGTAACCCTAGTAAAATAATTATATTATGTTATAGCTTTCTAGCCAAAAATCCCTCCTATGATCCACAGATAGCTGGCTTTAGATGCCTCTCACCCATTTTATGGTCAATACATGCATTGGTCTAGCCTACTCATCTGATGCAAGTGGGTCATCTATTTTGATTTACATTAATCACTTTTGCAATTGCAAGAAAATAAAAATCATGATCCAAATGTTAAATGCATAATAATGGCAAGGGATATAAATATATTAAAATCCACATGAGATTTACCCCCTCCTATATAGCCACTTCTCCCTGATAGTATTTGTGCATATTATATGGCCTATCAAAGTAAAATGAACTCTCAAATAACATCTTGACCTTGATGAAGTGATAAACTTTCCATCATTAAAGGGGGGTTATATCATCATTATTACTTGACAAATTAATGAAGCTTATTCAACAATACATATCAAATGAATAAAAATACCAAATTGGGGGCTTGGAAAAGAAAAGGTGAGGGAAGGTAACACATGCAGCTAAACACTCTCTCCAAAAAGGCAGTCATGGACAATGGTTTTTACATAACCTAGTATAAAACTATGACACCTATCATAAAGTAAACCCCAATCCATAACACCAATCACTTGCACCTATTATTTGAAAGGGTCAACCTAGGAATTTTTCCTCCCCTTAAGGTTGAAACACCTAATAGGATCATTTAATAACCCTCCCATACGTAAGTATGGTAACTTGTATACAATCATAAGCTAGTAATAGATTTGAATATGATACTTATGTGAATTAATTTGATGTCTTTAACATTTAATATGGTCCACTTTGATGCTCTTATGGTTCTTATACCCATGATGTTGATTTCAATTGCTTCCTTGAGTATGTGTTCACTAGCACATATGGCATTCCTCCCAACAATGTTAAAATTTTCTTTCAACAACAAACTGTCACACTTATAACACGCAAGAAAGGGAATATTTGTCGCATTATTTTTTTCGTAATAGTGATAACTAAATATTTACATCATACATTCGATGAGACTAAAAATAGAATTTTCATCTCATTTATGACCCAATTATTATCCCTAGATCAACGATATTATCATTAACTCTTTGTTGCGTGTGTAATGAAACAACTGTCCTAATTTAATTAGAGAGAGATTCCATGCTAATAAAATAGACATCCCAATTTCATTGGATTGTGGTCACACATCTAACAAAAATCGAATGTCCCAAGTTCATCGGGTTGTGGACGCAAGTCATGCATAACATACATCTAATTTTTGTGAACATAGGGACCACAAGGTATGTCATAAGTCTAAAAAACTAGGTGACCACAAGGTACATCACAAGTTTGACGAATATAACATAATTGTTAAAAAAATAACCACATATATGACCATTGAGGTATTCAGGGCATGTATCTTTTTGGATTCTATAAGAGAGGGCATCAAAACCCATGAAGAAATAATAAGAAGTGGGTTTGAATTTGATGTGCCTATGGTGAATGTGTTGATATATATGAGTAGAAATTATGGTACCTGTGTGTGTTATAACAACTATAATATGTGTTACAATATCTATAACAAGAGTTATAATAGTGGGTGGTTCAACAATAGTTATTTAAGCAACATGTGTCATATCAACATGTGTTACAACAATTGCAACATAGGTGTTACAATGATTGTAACTTGTGTAACAATAGTGCAACTAATGGGTGTTGCAATTTTGTAACACCGAGGTGTGTTACAACAATTGTTTCACTCACCCATTACCTCCTCTAGTACCTCACCTAAGCTAAACGTGTCAACTATGGTTACTCTGATGGTATAGATGCAGATGGAATTGGTGATTTTGATGAGAGGGTTTTCATGTCACTTTAAGACAAGAGTAAATATAAGTGAGAGGATCCTATAGATACTAAAAATGTTGTACACGAAACAAATTGTAATGATTCACAATACACAAAAAGGGGTAAAAGTTACATTGATAATTGTCAAGTGTTGCAAGATCGGAAATTTGTGGAAGTTACCCAAGTGAGCTTACACAAACAAGGAAACAATAAAATCAATGTAGTAGCTTTGGATAGATAAAAAATGGAATTTGTGTAATGCTTTGGATATGCTAATATTTGCATGTGTAAAATATAATCCAAAGGAATTTTATGAAAAATATTAGCAACTCCAAGGATATTTTAGGAATTTTTGGGGACAAAATTCTCAGGTCGGGATGTATGGCAAATCCCAAATCAATTATTTTAAATTAAGAAGAATATCAATATATACACATGGGAGGGAGACCCTTTGGATTCACATTCCAAGGTATCTTCATGTTCTTATTTTGTATATACATATTTACAACATATTCACCCAATCTTGGAGGATTAGTTATCAACATCCCCCCCCACCCTTAATCTGAAGGGGTGTTTGTAAGTCCAAGCATCATTCTGAAGCTTTCAAACTTTTCTCTTCAAATCAATTTTGTGAAGATTTTTGCAATCTACTCATTTGTCAAACAATGGCATAGGTGAATAGTATTGGCCTCAACATGGTGTCAAATCAAATGATACTTTGTATTGATATTATTGATTCGATCATGAAATTTTAGATTCTTGGACAATTTTATTACAAGAGTATTTTCAATTAAAATAGGAGTAGAGTACACTTGTTTCTCCTGAAAATATTCAAGAATTTTTTTAAGTCGTGCAATATCCTTGGTATCTTCTATATTTGCCACATATTCTTCCTCTATTGTGGAATCTATTGGAACTGATCGTTTGTGTGACCTCTAGGAGACAGCTCTTGATCCAAGACTCGTAACATAACCTGAAGTAGATACTCCTTTTTCCTTAGTCTGAATTAGAGTATCCAATCAAGTTGAAGTCATCCACCTATGTATATTTGATTCCAAAGTCTTGAGTTCCCTCCAAGTTCTTTAGAACTCTTTTTGTAGCAGACCAATGACCCTCACAAGGATTTTTTATAAACTTGGAAAGGATTCCAACAACAAATTAAATGTATCGTCTGGTAGTAGTGAGGTAGTTAAGACTTCGTACGAGTTGTTTGTACTTTGTTGCAAACTCAAATTCATTTAATTATTTGTTCCGCAAATATTCAATGTACTTCTTTTGAGAGAGGAATATATGTTTCTAATTTTGGGTTACTTCAATACCCAAATAGTAGTGAACATATCCCAAATATGTTAGCTCAAATCCTTTCCTCAATTATTTCTTTATGGATGCAATATAATTTTCATTTTTCCTTATCATAAATATATCATCTACATATACCACGATATAGACAACAATTTTTCCAACTTTCTTGACAAATAAAGTTGCATCATTAAGATCAAAGTGTTTGAAATTTAGTTTCAAAAGAAGTTTAGTCAATTTTTCATACTAGGCTCTCGATGCTTGTTTGAGACCATACAAGGATTTGATGATCCGTATTTATGCAGGAACACAACAGAATAAACACATAACCATAAATACAGAGATGCAGTGGAAATAACACTTCATTTCATTAATATCAAAGAACTGAAATTTGCTTACAGACAGAATGGAAATAAAACTAGCTAGGGCACTAGTAGCTATCTCTGAGAAGAGATGTGGCGGCTACAGGCCTTTGAACTGAGTTACAATGAGGCTCGAGGGCCTATTTATTATTGAGAAACAATGGAGAACCCTAAACATCCCAAAAACCTAACCCTAGGAGATGAAGCGCTAAAACTATGGGCCCCGTTTGGGTAAATTGGTGTTTCAACTTCCCAGGGACGTAACTTTGGCATACTATCTCCGTTTGACGCACATGATACATCATTAGAAATCTCTATCCGATGAATACAGCTTTCGGGACGAATTTGATGAACAACTTTGCTGGTGCTTTGATACCCAAAAAAACGTCGTTTAGGGCCTCAAAACGGCTCCGGAAGTTCAGGACCCGAAAAACTGCTAAAAATAGTAAGTTATGCCGAAACTGAAAAACTGAAAGAGACAATGGTGGGGGGCCAAGTGGAATAGGTGGGTGGCCACCAATATCCACCTGGAACATTCCTCCCCCCTTAGGAAGCAATGGTCCCCATTGCGTTAAGTTCCTCCATGAGATGAGGAAATTTCTGCTGAACTTGGTCCCTGGTGAACCACTTTCCTTGGTGCAGGAGTTGGCTAGCTTTGACAACCCGATACAGTTGGATCCTCTATTGGCGAGTGTTCTTAATTTGCATGTCCATGATACAATCTGTGGTGGCCTGTTCCATGCAGTCTGGGTTTAACTCTGTTGGTGTGAGTTGTTCTGCAATGTCTGAAGTGTCCAGTAGAGGTGGGAAGTAAGGACGAAGGCGATCCACATTGAAGACTGGGTGCAGACCAAGGAATGGTGGAATACTAAGCTCCAAAGCATTGTTCCCTACAGCCTTGGTGATGGTGTACGGCCCGTATCGGAGTGGGCGAAACTTGAGGTGAGGTCCAGTGAGGCGCTCCTTCTGCAAATGCAGCCATACTTTGTCGCCCACCTGGAAGTTGTGTGGCACCCGGTGTTGATCATGGCGCTACTTGTACTTCGCATTGGCTCTGTCCAATATATCATGAACCTGTTGGCGGATGTGTTGAATGCGCTCGATGAAGCTACTTGCTTTGTCAACTTCAGACTGGACATGAGCTGAATCGGCCTGAGCAGCTGCAAATGGCATGGCTACGTCAATGGGACATAGTGGCTGGAATCCCAAGCCCACCTGAAAGGGGCTATGGCCAATTGAACTGTGGAGGGCCTGGTTATAACTATGTTGTACATAAGGGAGGCTCACGTCCCATGTGTGTGGATGCTTTGAATTGTACATGCGCAGAATGTGTACAATCATTCTCTTGACGACCTCTGTCTGGCCATCTGTTTGGGGATGGAAAGCTGTGGACTTGGTGAGCTTTGTGTCCATCATTGACCAGAGGCTGGACCAAAATGTGCTGAGGAACCTGCTATCTCGATCTGATATGATAGACTGTGGAATCCCAAAGTGAACCCATACTCGTTCAAAGAAGAGTTTAGCAGTAGCTTCTGCTGTGATATTCTTCTTACAGGCCGCCATAATGGCCATCTTCGAGAATCTATCAACGACCACGAAAACACAGTCATTGCCATTCTTAGTAGAGGGCAGGCCCGACATGTAATCCATGGAGATGGATTCCCACGGTCGACTAGGGGTAGGTAGTGGAGTATATAGGCCTTGCTTCTTGATGGTCGGTTTGGCAATGGCACAAGCAGTGCGGGATTTGATGTGCTTCTCGACATCCTTTCGAAGGTTTAGCCAATAAAAATACTTCTGTAGTATTGCTACTGTTTTCTCGACCTCGAAATGCCCAGCGACTCGACTGTAGTGTGCTTCCCATATCATCTTGGCACGCTCGCTTGAAGGAACACAAAGGTGTCCCAGGTGACATAAAAGTGCATCTTGGAGGTGAAAATTTGGAACTTGCGTACCCCCCAAGAGTGCCTTGTAAGTGTGGCCGAATTCTCGGTCACTCTCATAGAGAAGCGGCCAATCAGAAGTCTCGTGCCCACAAGAGTTGAGCACGGTGGTGAGCGCCACGATCGGTGGTCGGCTGAGGCAGTCTGCAACATTATTGGTGCTACCCTTCTTGTACTCGATGTTCAAATGAAACTGTTGCAGATATGTGGACCACTTCTGATGGCGATCATTCTGCAACTTCCCTTGTGTCTGTATGAACTGCAGGGGCCGGTGGTCTGTGTGGATGATTGTTTCCTTCCCCAAAATGTAATGCTTCCATTGTCGACGGGCTTGCACAATGGAATACATTTCTTTGTCATAGGTGGGATACTTGCGAACTGTCTCAGACAATGTCTCACTGTGATATGCCACTGGATGTCCCTGTTGAGTAAGAACTGCCCCAATAGCATAGTCAGAGGCATCTGTCTCGATCTCAAATGGCTGCTGCAAGTCTGGTAAGGTGAGCACTGGGGCAGAACAGAGGTGATTTTTCAATTCTTTGAACACCTTCTGTTGAGGTTCCGACCAAAATCATTTTGCTCTCGCTCCTCCTTTGGTGACTTGACTCAAGGGCCAAGTGATATGAGATAATCCCAACACGAATCTACGGTAGAAATTAGCAAGACCCAGAAAGCTGCGAAGCTCTGTTATAGTAGTCGGGGCTGGCCAATCCCGAATGACTTGGATATTGGCTGGATCCACATGCACCCCCTTTTCATCAATAATGTATCCCGGATATTGAACCTGGGTCATGCCAAACGTGCACTTCTCCAAATTGGCACACAACTTGTGTTGCCGCAGTGTTTGGAGGACTTGTCGGATGTGATGAAGGTGCTCTTCCCAAGTCTTGCCGAAGATCAGAATGTCATCCAAGTACACCACTACGAATGAGTTGGTGAATGGCCGCAAGATGTCGTCCATCATCCTCATGAAGGTTGCGGGAGCATTCGTCAACCCGAAAGGCATGACCAGCCATTCAAAAAGGCCTTCCTTAGCTTTGAAGGCGGTCTTCCACACATCAGAGGGTTCAATTGGTACCTGGTGATACCCAGACTTCAGGTCGATCTTACTGAAATATTTTGCACCTTGGAGTTGGTCCAGAAGGTCATCAATCCGTGGGATTGGGTACCTATTCCGGACAGTGATCTTGTTCAGCGCCCGATAGTCAATACAGAGTCTCTACGTCCCATCCTTCTTCTGTACCAACACGATCGGGCTCCCACAGGGCGATGAACTTGGTCTGATGTGACCTTTCTGCAACAGCTCTTGAATCTGCCTCTTGATTTCATCATTCTCCAGAACACAGCGTCGATAGATCGGTCCATTGGGTAGTGGCGCACCTGGGGTCAGATCAATCGGGTGCTTGACCTGGCAGTGCAGAGGAACCCCTGTGGGTGAGGTGAAGATGTCCCCGTACTCCTCCACGACCTTATCCATTTGTTGTTGTCGTGGAGAGGGGCCCTGTCTGGAGGTCGTGGCCACAGTCTTCTTCTTGCCCTGGGGGCGGATCATCAGAAAAACGAATTTCCTGGTTTGGGAAAATGAGCTTACCGCATTGTTTTGGCAAGAACTAAAATGTATAGTCATGTGAGGTGGCACTTCCGGTATCCCCGTACAACTTATTTCCCAAAGTAATAATAACAAGACGAGGTCAAGACTCCGCGTCACGCATGACGCTTCCACAAGTATGGTTGTCCTAATAATACACGACAACATCAATAGGAGCAACGCGACATAATACCTCATCCGTGAAGGGCTTCGTGCCAGGTGAAGGCGTACGTCGGCTGACGCGGAGATCTCGTCCTTGGTGAAGCCACCCGATGGTGTATGGATGTGGGTGAGCTGTGGTCAGCAAGCCCAACTGCTTCACGGCGTCTGCTGAAATGAGGTTCTTTTGGCTCCCATTGTCGACAATGAATTGTATAGGGGAGCCCTTTACCCACATCTGGGAGTGGAAGAGACGTTCCTCCTCCTCTGGATCTTCTGGTTCCTCCTTCTGGACCTTTGTAGTGGCAACAATGGCGTTGGGCTCCGCATCAATAATCTGTTTCCCTTTTTCATTCCCCTTTTCAGGTTCTGATTCGGAGTCGGAGCATGCATCTGACTCAGAAGCCCTCATCTCGGCCACTAGCGACTGCTTGGCCCGACACTCACTTGTGTTGTGAGTGGAGCTCTTATGGAACTCACACCACTTTCCCATGTCCTTCTTTGGCTTTACGGTGTTGTTCTTTTCTTGTGGCTTTGACGGGTTGTCTTTAGCCGCCACGCTCTGTCCTTTGTTCTGCGGTTTGGAAGCACCTTTTCCTTGCTTTTGATTCGCAGATCCAAAGTCTCGCTTCTTCTGTTTGAATTTCTGCTCAATCTTGGCAGCATACCGGTATGCCGTACCAAGCGAGGAGATGTCGAGGAACTCCATTTTCTCCTGAATGTATCTGTGCAGACAGCTGCGATACTTTAGCACCAAATGTTTCTCTGAATCTTTGATACCCAACTTTGTGCGCAGGGTATGGAACAGATTCGTCAGCTCATGCACATCTTGATCCCTTTGTTGTCGCAGCGTGGTCCATTGTATGTACTTGTCCTCATAGCTCCCCACAGGATAGTACTATTCCTTGACGGCGTCTCGGAAAGAATTCCAAGTTGGTACGACCGAGAACAGAGAGGGTTCTGTCTGGTCCTTGTTCTCACAGTAGGTTTCCCACCAGTCCTTAACATGGGGGGTAGCTTTGAGGAGTGCAAAAATAATCTTCTCCCGGTCCGAAAAGTCATGAACAGAGAAATATCCTTCTAATAGATTCAACCATCTATCTACGGCATCTGCGTCTATTTGACCCTCAAATATGGGAATGTCAAAATTTACTTGTACCCTAAAGGGAGTCGCAACTCCAGAGTGGCTACTGGATGCAGATGCGCCGCCGGTGGGCAGCCGTTGAAGGATCTGAGCAAAGCTATCCATCATCGCGTTCCTTTGTTTTTCGAGGGCCTCCTCGAGCAATATTTTGATAGGATCTCCTGCTCCCTCATTTTTCTTTTCGTCCCCCATGGGCGTCCGTCGAGGTTTGCGAGGCTGATCTTGCAAAGGTTCCACCAGATCAAGCCCTAGCTCCTTATACCCCGACCTCGTTGGGGACATGCAAAGAAGGATCGAGAAAAAGCAGACCGCTATGATACCACTGATCCGGATTTATGCAGGAACGCAACAGAATAAACACATAACCATAAATACAGAGATGCAGCGGAAATAACACTTCATTTCATTAATATCAAAGAACTGAAATTTGCTTACAGACAGAATGGAAACAAAACTAGCTAGGGCACTGGTAGCTATCTCTGAGAAGAGATGTGGCGGCTACAGGCCTCTGAACTGAGTTACAATGAGGCTCGAGGGCCTATTTATTATTGAGAAACAATGGAGAACCCTCATCATCCCAAAAACCTAACCCTAGGAGATGAAGCGCCAAAACTATGGGCCCCGTTTGGGTAAATTGGTGTTTCAACTTCCCAGGGACGTAACTTTGGCATACTATCTCCGTTTGATGCACATGATACATCATTACAAAGCTCTATCCGAGGACTACGGTACCAAGTAAGACGAATTTAATTTTGATCAAATTTTCTGGTGCTTTGATACCCAAAAAACGTCGTTTAGGGCCTCAAAATGGCTCCGGAAGTTCAGGACCCGAAAAACTGCTAAAAATAGTAAGTTATGCCGAAACTGAAAAACTAAAAGAGACAATGGTGGGGGGCCAAGTGGAATAGGTGGGTGGCCACCAATATCCACTTGGATCATTCCTCCCTCCTTAGGAAGCAATGGTCCCCATTACGTTAAGTTCCTCCATGAGATGAGGAAATTTCTGCTGAACTTGGTCCCTGGTGAACCACTTTCCTTGGTGCAGAAGTTGGCCAGCTTTGACAACCTGATATAGTTGGATCCTCTGTTGGCGAGTGTTCTTAATTTGCATTTCCATGATACAATCTGTGGTGGCCTGTTCCATGCAGTCTGGGTTTAACTCTGTTGGTGTGAGTTGTTCTGCAATGTCCGAAGTGTCCGGTAGAGGTGGGAAGTAAGGACGAAGGTGATCCACATTGAAGATCGGGTGCAGACTCAAGGAATGGTGGAATACGAAGTCTAAAGCATTGTTCCCCACAAATTTCTGGTGATGGTGTACGGCCCGTATCGGAGCTGCAAAGCTTGCGGTGAGGTCCAAGGAGGCGCTCCTTCGCAAATGTAGCCACTTTGTCGCCCATCGTTTGGTCAATTTAGTGTGTCCTAAATTGCCGCATTTAATTTGTCAATCCGGGATTCGTAAGTTGATGAAGTGCGGCGCACTATATGTGCAAGATAACCTATTTCTTAACTTTTTGTCGTTTTTGGTTTTCTAAGATGAAATGGAAATTCTAAAATGAAAACAAGTATGGTTATGTTTGTTCAAGGAAATTATATCCTCTATAATGATTTACCAACTTGAAACTTGAAAAGGAATTTGAAAATTACAATGACAAAACTTGAAAGGAAATGAAAATGCGCTGCTGAAATGAAAAGGTGCTGCTAATCTAATGAATCAAAACAGTGAACTAGTGAGCATGAAACCAAACTATTCTTGCTGATGTCTAAACACAAAATAAATTATGCTGAAAGAAATCCAAAATTGCATCAAAGTAAATCTAAATCAGATTACATCAACTTGTCTTCTGATCCCTCATCATTAGTCCAGCTATGATTTTCGGAAGTAACCATAAACAACTTAAGTAACTGACATCTAACTTGCAAAAAGTAAACTAATATCAAACCATACATTCATAATTCAATCCCTCACCATCAGTCCAGCTGTGGCTTTCGGAGGTAACTGAAGATGTCATGCACAATTTAATATATCTAAATTTGTAGAAAGGAAACTAATACTAAACTACACATTTCATAATACAATCCCTCACCATCAGTCCAGCTGTGGCTTTCGGAGGCAACTGAAGATGTTATGAGCAGCTTAATATATCTAAATTTGCAGGAAAGAAACTAATACTAAACTACACATTTCATAATACAATCCCTCACCATCAGTCCAGCTGTGGCTTTCGGAGGCAACTGAAGATGTTATGAGCAGTTTAATATATCTAAATTTAACTACCGAAGCAAATGAGCAAAACTGAATTAAACAAAGCAGTACTGAAATTAAACATAAACTAAGAAAAACAAATTAGCAGCAGAACAATGTTAATCCCATGTCATTAGTCAAAAATCTATGAAAATGCCCGGGCTGCCTATCTATAACCTGAAACAAGAACACTGATCAGTGATTAATAACATAAAACATGAAAGACAGAAGTGAAATGGAAAACATGAAAGTTTATAAATAGAAATGAAGCATATGTATCATGAAAAATGCAATGTATAAACATGTGAATGGATTATGGCACAATGAACTTTAAAGAAATAAAACAAGAACTATACACTAATGCACAAAACCTCAGCTGAGCAGGGGCCCTCTACACTAGCCTTGGCAACAATCTTCAAGTACGAATTACGTTGGAAAATAAATTCTTCTTATATTAAAATGTAGTCATAACAGTAAGGTAGTATTACGGCTCAAAGGCAGCGTAATTACATTACAGAGCAGACTAATAAAAGATAACAGAGACTAATCGAGACTAACTCTATATGCGTATGCAAACACATTATATATAACAAAAGAAATATAACTGTCTCCTAAATTTTATGCTGGTGGAGAACACGTAGACCATTACGTCCACGGATCTAGGATCATGGCCGTGTTGGAAAATAAATCTATGAGAAGTGGATGCTTGAATTCGACTATGGAGCCATGTACAGATGTCGACTTGTCCTCCGCAACTCAGAAACGGCCATATGAACCTTTACGTGACACGGAACAGAGTCCTGTCGCCGTAAGACTCTATGGTTGACTTCCATGTGGACGCCTTTGACCGCGGCTTCTTTAGATGAGTTTGCTCGAACCAATAGGACACGACCATGTCCACATCATTCTTGACTTGCCCATGTGGCCCGTTTTCCCTGTAGACACCTGTAACATAGAGTTTCACAAAATAGCTGCTGAAAGTTGCAGCAGCTGCGGAAAGTGGCAGGATTCTGCAGCTAGATGAACAAAATCTAAATCAAATAGCAAACACAAAAATATAATTAAAAACCATGTTAGATGCTCTTTTGCAATTGATATACAATGATATTTGACAACTTGGGAGGTTCAGGTGAGTGAAAAAGGTATAGAAAAGTGTATGGAAAAGATGCAGAATTGAGACTCAACACCCACTGAAGTTGTGTGGCACCCGGTGTTGATCATGGCGTTGCTTGTACTTAGCATTGGCTCTGTCCAATATATCATGAACCTGTTGGCGGATGTGTTGAATGCGCTCGATGAAGCCACTTGCTTTGTCAACTTCAGACTGGACATGAGCTGAATCGGCCTGAGCAGCTGCAAACGGCATGGCTATGTCAATGGGACATAGTGGCTGGAATCCCAAGCCCACCTGAAAGGGGCTATGGCCAATTGAACTGTGGAGAGCCCGGTTATAACTGTGTTGTACATAGGGAAGGCTCTCGTCCCATGTGCGTGGATGCTTTGAGTTGTACATGCGCAGAATGTGTACAATCATTCTGTTGACGACCTCTGTCTGGCCATCTGTTTGGGGATGGAAAGCTGTGGACTTGGTGAGCTTTGTGTCCAACATTGACCAGAGGCTGGACCAAAATGTGCTGAGGAACCTGCTATCTCGATCTGATATGATAGACTGCGGGATCCCAAAGTGCACCCACACTCGTTCAAAGAAGAGTTTAGCAGTGGCTTCTGCTGTGATATTCTTCTTACAGGCCGCCATGATGGCCATCTTCGAGAATCTGTCAACGACCACGAAAACATAGTCATTTCCATTCTTAGTAGAAGGCAGGCCCGACATGTAATCCATGGAGATGGATTCCCAAGGCCGACTAGGGGTAGGTAGTGGAGTATATAGGCCTTGCTTCTTGATGGTCGGTTTGGCAATGGCACAAGCAGTGCAGGATCTGATGTGCTTCTCGACATCCTTTCGAAGGTTCGGCCAATAGAAATAATTTTGTAGTATTGCTACTGTTTTCTCGACCCCGAAATGCCCAGCGACTCGACTGTAGTGTGCTTCCCATATCATCTTGGCACGCTCGCTTGAAGGAACACAAAGGTGTCCCAGGTGACATAAAAGTGCATCTTGGAGGTGAAAATTTGGAACTTGCGTGCCCCCCCAAGAGTGCCTTGTAAGTGTGGCCGAATTCTGGGTCACTCTCATAGAGAAGCGGCCAATCAGAAGTCTCGTGCCCACAAGAGTTGAGCACGGTGGTGAGCGCCACGATCGGTGGTCGGCTGAGGCAGTCCGCAACATTATTGGTGCTACCCTTCTTGTACTTGATGTTCAAATGAAACTGTTGCAGATATGTGGACCACTTCTGATGGCGATCATTCTGCAACTTCCCTTGTGTCTGTATGAACTGCAGGGGCCGGTGGTCCGTGTGGATGATTGTTTCCTTCCCCAAAATGTAATGCTTCCATTGTCGACAGGCTTGCACAATGGAATACATTTCTTTGTCATAGGTGGGATACTTGCGAACTGTCTCAGACAATGTCTCACTGTGATATGCCACTGGATGTCCCTGTTGAGTAAGAATTGCCCCAATAGCATAGTCAGAGGCATCTGTCTCGATCTCAAATGGCTGCTGCAAGTTTGGTAAGGTGAGCACTGGGGCAGAACAGAGGCGATTTTTCAATTCTTTGAACGCCTTCTGTTGAGGTTCCAACCAAAAGAATTTTGCTCTCGCTCCTCCTTTGGTGACTTGACTCAAGGGCCAAGTGATATGAGAGAATCCCAACACAAATCTACGGTAGAAATTAGCAAGACCCAGAAAGCTGCGAAGCTCTGTTATAGTAGTCGGGGCTAGCCAATCCCGAATGACTTGGATCTTGGCTGGATCCACATGCACCCCCCTTTCATCAATAATGTATCCCAGATATTGAACCTGGGTCATGCCAAACGTGCACTTCTCCAAATTGGCACACAACTTGTGTTGCCGCAGTGCTTGGAGGACTTGTCGGATGTGATGAAGGTGCTCTTCCCAAGTCTTGCTGAAGATCAGAATGTCATCCAAGTACACCACTACGAATGAGTTGGTGAATGGCCGCAAGATTTCATCCATCATCCTCATGAAGGTTGCGGGAGCATTCGTCAACCCGAAAGGCATGACCAATCATTCAAAAAGGCCTTCCTTAGCTTTGAAGGCAGTCTTCCACACATCAGAGGGTTTAATTGTTACCTGGTGATACCCAGACTTCAGGTCGATCTTACTGAAATATTTTTCACCTTGGAGTTGGTCCAGAAGGTCATCAATCCGTGGGATTGGGTACCTATTCCGGACAGTGATCTTGTTCATCGCCCGATAGTCAATACAGAGTCTCTACGTCCCATCCTTCTTCTCGTACCAACACGATCAAAGTTCTGGCTGTAGGCGATGAACTTGTCTGATGTGACCTTCTCAACGCTCCTGAATCGCCTCTTGATTTCATCATTTTCCGTAATCGCAGCGTCAAGGATCGGTCCATTGGGTAGCGGCGCACTCCGGGGGTCGCATCATCGGGTGCTTGACCCGGAAGTGCAGAGGAACCCCGTGGGTGAGGTGAAGATGTCCTCGTACCTCTCCATACCTTATCCATTTGTTGTTGTCGTGGAGAGGTATGAGACAACCGTTATACTTTAGCACCAGATGTTTTTCTGAATCTTTGATACCCAACTTTGTGCGCAGGGTATGGAACAGATTCGTCAGCTCGTGCACATCTTGATCCCTTTGTTGTCGCAGCGTGGTCCATTGTATGTACTTGTCCTCATAGCTCCCCACAGGATAGTACTGTTCCTTGACGGCGTCTCGGAAAGAATTCCAAGTTGGTACGGCCGAGAACAGAGAGGGTTCTGTCTGGTCCTTGTTCTCACAGTAGGTTTCCCACCAGTCCTTAACATGGGGGGTAGCTTTGAGGAGTGCAAAAATAATCTTCTCCCAGTCTGAAAAGTCATGAACAGAGAAATATCTTTCTAATAGATTCAACCATCTATCTATGGCATCTGCATCTATTTGACCCTCAAATATGGGAATGTAAAAATTTACTTGTACCTTAAAAGGAGTCGTAACTCCGCAGTGGCTACCGGATGCGTTATCATCATCGTGTTCCTTTGTTTTTCGAGGGCCTCCTCAAGCAATATTTTGATAAGATCTCCTACTCCCTCATCTTTCTTTTCGTAACTCGTGGGTGTCCGTTGGGGTTTGCGAGGCTAATCTTGCAAAGGTTCCACCAGATCAAGCCCTAACTCCTTATACCCCGACCTCGTTGGGGACATGCAAAGAAGGATCGAGAAAAAGCAGACCCCTCTGATACCACTGATCCGGATTTATGCAGGAACGCAACAGAATAAACACATAACCATAAATACAGAGATGCAGCGGAAATAACACTTCATTTCATTAATATCAAAGAACCGAAATTTGCTTACAGACAATGGAAATAAAACTAGCTAGGGTACTGGTTGCTATCTCTGAGAAGAGATGTGGTGGCTACAGACCTCTGAACTGCTTTACAATGAGGCGCGAGGGCCTATTTATTATTGAGAAACAATGGAGAACCCTAAACATCCCAAAACCTAACCCTAGGAGATGAAGCGCCAAAACTATGGGCCCCGTTTGGGTAAATTGGTGTTTCAACTTCCCAGGGACGTAACTTTGGCATACTATCTCCGTTTGACACACATGATACATCATTAGAAAGCTCTATCCGAGGACTACAGCTATCAAGATTTGATACCCAAAAAACTTCGTTTAGGGCCTTAAAATGGCTCCGGAAGTTCAGGACCTGAAAAACTGCTAAAAATAGTAAGTTATGCCGAAACTGAAAAACTGAAAGAGACAATGGTGGGGGGCCAAGTGGAATAGGTGGGTGGCCACCAATATCCACCTGGATCATTTTATAAGCTTACATACCTCATGATTTTTCCCCTTCACAACAAAACCTTTTGGTTGAGACATAAAAACTTTTAATTCCAAATGTCCATTCAAGAAACTAGTTTTTACTTCCATTTGATGGACTTTCCATCCATTTTGAGTTGTCAAGGAAAAGAGGGTCTAAATGGTAGCCCATTTTGCTTCTTCTTTTTTGGTTGGGGGGGGGGGGGGGGAGGGGGGAGAGGATTTTCCTCATAGTAGACCCCTTTTTTCTATGTAAATCATTTTTCCATGAGCCTTGCTTTGTGCTTGTGTTGTTGCTGCTACAAAACCCTCTAAATTTTGCTAGAGCCTACCTTTTATCATATGAAGTTTCTCTTTTGCATGTAAAGTGTTGTTTCATGTTTCTACACATGTTCTAAGTGTCCATGTTCCTTTCTAAGTGTATTATGGTCATCAAGAGTAAAAATAGTGCACTTTAGGGTCATAATACATTTTTTGGTCATAAAATGACACTTTTGGTCGCAAATGCACTGACTTTGTCTATTATACTTGGAGAATGTTTGGGAACTGGAATTTTGATGTATAATTCTAAGTCTTGGGTCCTGCCTAAGTTTTAATGACGAGTTGAGATGTGTCGCACTTGATTTTTCTCCTAACTCGGTGTGTTTTCCAAGGTTTCACCCTCCCAGACTTAGACAATTTTATAACTTTGCAAATCTTCCCTCTAGGTTAGGAGAGTGGATTGTGCACTATTAAGGCCTTGTGGATACCCTCCTTCTTAATTAAATTTGTGCCACACACAAATCCTAAAATTTTACTCCCTCTTTATCACAAAACACACTCCCAGTCATCAAGACCCCTTCCTTGTTGCTTATGTATGCGCCTTGTGCCAATCAAGCCTCCCATTTCCAAACTGAGTGACCTGCGCACTCCCAATGGGTAGTGAAGCCTCCCTTGTGCCATGTCTCTGCACCCTGTGCCTTCATTGTGGCCCTCGCTCTCCCTTCCAAGTGCACACTACATCCTCAGTGAATAATCATGTTGGTTGTCCCTTGTTTTTGTGTCATGCGGCGTTCATCAGGCCTCCTCCTCCTCCACAGCAGTGAAAAATGCACTCTCAGTGATTAGTGAAACCCCTCCTTGCCTCTTGCAAGTGCGCCTTATGCCCTGAAAGATTCTCTCTTTCCCCTTGGCATATTTATAATCCACAGACATAAAATTTGCATGAAGCATGATAGAATATGATATTTTTGGGCTAATGTTTTCTTGCCATGAGTGATCTACATATGCATGCATTCAATGAAGCATGGAAAATATTTTTGAGGAGTTATAACAAGAATTTTTGCGCAAGGAATCATCCTGAAGACTAAATCCCCATGTTGTGACAGTTGAAATAACAATGGATCTCGAAGACCAAAGTAACTCATGAAGACTCTAATATCTCTCAAGACCCTTTATAGGGTAGATGAAAACAATAATGAAATATATATGATGAGTATTGAAGACATAACGATAGTGTCATCACTTATCAAAGAAATTAAAATACAAGTCACCATGAGTCCAAGTCATCAGTGTTTCAGACTTGTCATGTTGTCATCACATGATGAGGTGGAATTTATGGTGTAACTTTGGAAGATATTGTAAATTTAAATATGTGGAACTCCAAGAGTCATATGTGGACAAAAGAGCCACATGAAGAAGTCCAAAAGTCACATCAAATTTCAAAATTCATATAGAAGTCCAAATGTCATATTAGAAGTCTAAGAGTGATGAGGAAGTTCAAAATTCATGGGGATATGAAATGTCATTCCTTTCGTCATAAAAGAGGCCTCATTGCTCAAATAGAGGAATTTTAACATTGGATTCTCCACCCAAGCATTAGAGAGGAAGAAAGTTCTTTTGGAAAGTGAGAAGTGGCTTAATGCTCCACTATTGGAGTTAGTGGTGCTCATTGTTAATTTATCTTGGAAATTTAGACTAATATTCAAAGCTCATTGAGCCAATACTTTTTCATGCATATATCATGGATGTTTTAACACTATTTTTTGGATGTTTACGGTATAAGCCGACATTCATATGTACTAAAGAAATTGAACTATTTCGGCGGCTTTAATATTCATCTCATTGAATATGTTTTCTATTTTTTTCATGATCGTTGCATCTATGTGAACTATTTCGCTTGATGAATGATGATTCTTTCATACATATTTATGTGTGTTTGTCTTTATTATATTAGTACTAATACTTTCCTCCTAAAGGCTCACTTTACTTTCCCTCGAGTGAAAGAACCTTGATACAAATTACAATTAAACATTTCATAAGGCATACTTACTTTCTCATTCAAAAGTGCACATGCATTGCTCTCGTATGCTAACAGTTGCGGCCAAGGAAAACCTTTAAGTACATGGTATTAGGGATATATTTTTCGATGGCGATCCTATACAAAATGGTTTGAGTTCTAATTGGTACTTCATATCAGGGAGATAGAATGTATTTTGGCAGGATCCAACACTGTCAACATTCTGGCGCTAGAAGGAGGGTCACCTTTATATGGATGACAATTCACCTCATCCTAAGAACCAATGATTCGTGCAAGGCAGCAACATTTTGAGTTCAACTCCAACTCACATTCCTGAGATAGGGGAGTCCTCTCATCAATTTCCATATCAATATTTTTAAGCTACTTACGATCAACTCTGGAAAATCTAGCCTATTACTCGTTAGTTTACAAGAGATCTTGGTTTACTCCCTATCATTTTTATTCTACCTCATAATCCAATAAAGAAAGAAACAAATCACAGTGGTGTATTGGTTTATTCATTGGAAGATTTGGTTATTGCAACCCTTGAAAAGTTTATTTGATTCTTCTTAAAGAACAAATCAAGAAGGGGAACCTCCACCTATTGAGGAAGATTTAGATGGGGAAGGGGAATACTTTCAATTTTTTGAAAAATAACAATCGAGACAAGAAGAAAAAACAGATTATAATGAATATTTCAATGGTGAGGGAGAATACTCTTAATATTCAGAAGGAGAAGAGGAGGATAAATAAGACATGAAGGATGAATAGTTGGATTGGATGGCCTAAGGGCCACTGTATCTTCTAGGAAATATTCGTTGTATGCCTAAAAAATAAGAAAAGTTGCTTTCAAAATTTGATCATGATAAGAAGACGAAATTTGAAGAAAATATTGATGACTTCTACATTCATTTGTGAATGCTTTAGCTACACTTTGGTGATGTTGCTTGTGGACTTTTTTCATTCACTCTTGAAGGTAGAGAATCGGTTTGGTATCATCTTCTTCCACCCAATTCAATCCACAGTTGGAGGGAGTTCAAGAAGTCATTCTTGGATAAATTTTTAGATGATAAAACTCCCGCTATGTTTCTAAAATAACTGGGGAACCTTAAGATGGGGTAAAAAGAAAAACTAAAGGATTTTAATCAAAGGTTTACTCGTTTATTGAACAAGTTCCCCACAGATGTTCAACCACGTGATTCAATAACCAAATATTATTATACATTTGCCTTCCTACAAATATTTTTGTGTTCATTAAAAGAGCTGCAAACAATACATTGTCTTTGAACTTTGCAGAAGAAATTGGTTTTGAAAACGACTTGTGTTCTATTGGAGCCATTGAAGATCATGAAGATTCTAAAGACTCCAAAGGCACTGGTAAGAAAACTCAAGCCTCTTATACTAAAGCTAAAGAAAATGACTCATTTGATATGGAAATCTTGGCCAAGTCTTTCAAGTCACTCACTACTGAAGTATTTGAATTAAAGAGAATTTAAAATGAGGCATCTGCCATTAATAGGTCAGTTAAGTCGCTTTTATTTCAAAAGAAAAACAATAACCAACTGTCTAAATCTGCTCAAAGCTAAAACTTGGTGTTTAATGTTCAAATTCAGGGTATGGATAGCTATTGTACTTTCTACCAAGAGAAGAATTTAGAGAAGACATGTCCCCAATGTAACCATAACATGAAATCTCTGATGACTAATTTCGTAGATACTTTATTAGGAGATGAGCAGTCTAAGCAGAGTGAAGAAAATGAACCTACCATGGCCGAGGAAATTTTAGGTGATTGACATTCATTTGATGCATTCAATGTCATATATAATGCTAATAAGAAAAGTGTTGATGAACCACCAGCGAGTGAAGCTCCTCCTCAGCAGAGAAAAAAAAAAAAAAACTGATATAATATAAGGAGGAAAGGACCTATTTCTGAGCAAGAGAACTGATATAATATGAGGAGCAAAGGACCTATTTCTGAGCAAGAGTTTAAAAATAAATTACTGAGAAGGATTTTTCCACCTCCTAACCCTGCTCAGAGTTTGTAGAATAATTTTAGAAGTGCTCCACCTTCAAAGAGCTCATATGAAAGGAGCTCATGCTAAAATTTCAATATTTGAGCTCACTAAGATAGCAGAACAATTTCAATTGTTAATCCAAGCACTTTCATCACACCTCCATCGGGTGGTGCATTGTTTGTTGCTATGTCTTGTAAGTCTCGTGATATTCTTGAATTTGTAGTTAATATTTTTAATTTTAATTTTAATACTCTATTCTCCTCATTAATTTTAACGTTTGAAATATTTAACTATAATTTCCATAATTGTCTCGTTGATTCTAGTGCATCTGCAAATGTTATGCCACTATCTATTGCTAATAAAATTAATGCTAAATGGGAAAAGTCTGATTCCCGTATCATACAGATGGAAAGATCATTGATCTAAGCAATTGGTAAACTTAATAATGTTATTATCCATTTGGCATCACAGCATAGGGTTCTACAATGCATTAATATTGTATTTGTGGACATTTTCGAAGCCTACGGTTTTCTTTTGTGTAGATATTGGCCCAACAAGTTACAAGGGTATTTCTCAACAAACTGGACACATTTATGGCTTCCTTACAAGGGAAGAAACAATCAAATTTGAGTAGAAAGTGAGACTTACATGAAGTACAGTGTGACACCACTTGAGGGACATAATGATCTAGTTGGATTTGTAGATATCATTTTCGAAAATTGTTTCTTAGAAGATGATCACGGATGTTAGCAAGTGCATCCATCACCCACACCATCAGATACATAGTCGGAGATCCTTCCTCGCAGTCCAGCTAGTGCAAATGAACTTTATAATATAGATGTACATATTAATAGTGTAGTAATAATCCCAAAAAATACTAATATGTGGACCTTATACTTTGATGGTGCGAAGACTCAAGACGGTTTTGAAGTTGGTTGTATTCTTATTAACCTTCACTATAAAAGGTACATTGTTTAATATCTCTTGGAGTCCAAGTGCACGAACAATACTACTGAATATAAAACACTCATTTTTGGGTTAAGGAAAGCCATAGAGCTCAAGGTAGAAGTACTTAAGGTAATTGGTGATTTAGAGATTGTCACTCAATAGGTACGAAATACAATTCATTGTGTTTCACCTACCCTGAAAACTACCAACAAGAGGTATGGTGACTCATTTCATTTTTCAAAGCAATTAATATTATTTTTGTTCCTAGGATTTGTAACATTGCTGCAGATTTATTAGTCAATGCGGTTTCTCGAATGTCACCATTAAAAGACGGCTTTTCTATTGAAATTATTTATAAGCCATTTGTGCCCCACAACATAACTGATTTTCGTGTGTTTAATGATGACCAACAAATACTACACTTCATGGCCAATGCAGATGTGTTCAAAGATGTGTATATTGAATAAGATGAGCACGATAAGGCTTTGCAAGAAGCAAGTCAAGCATCAAAGGGGAATATTATGCCGAAAGGAGTGGTATATCTTGAGAAATTTTATGACCTACAAAACCGATTCAAAGGACCAGTGAACACAAAGGCTTTGAGCTCAACATTGTCACACGAACAAGTCAATCTAGGAACCAAAGAATATTTGAAATATGTCAACCTTGGTACATGGTGTTCTCATAAAAAAATGACAACATTTTATTCGTCTCTTCAAACAATATCAAGACGTACTTGCATGGGTGTATGATGATTTAAAGACATGTGATACATGTATCATTCAGCATGTCATTCCTATCAAAGAAGGGGTAAATCCATTCCTACAAAACTTAAGAAAATTTCATTTGACACTTGAGCCCATGAATCAAAAGGAATTAAGGAAATTATTGGATGCTTGGATCATTTTTAATGTTTGAAATTCTACATGGGTTTCCAACATGGTTCATGTCAGAAAGAAGGTTGATAAGATACACCTATGTGTCGATTTTCGCAACATCATCTAGGCTTCATGTAAGGATACTTACCCCATTCCATTGATGGAGAAGATACTCCAGATAGTACCTGTGTCAGAAATGTTCTCGCTGCTAGATGGTTTTTCTAAATATAATTAGGTGCTAGTAGCAAAACTAGATCACTTGAAAACCACATTCAGGACAAAGTGGGGAAATTTTACATTTAATTGCATGTCTTTCAGACTTATTAATGTTGGCACTAATTTTCACAGGGTCATGGACATCGCATTTTGTGGACTTATTGGACAGAGTGTAGTCACCTATTTGGATGATGTAATGATGTTTTTAAGAAAATATCATATCATATTCATCATCTTAAGCATATTTGCGAGCTATGACACATGTATGGGATTTCATTGAATCTGAAAAAGAACATATTTGATGTGCCAGAAGTTAATCTCTTAGGACACATCATTGCTACGAGTGGAATCAAAGTTGACCCAGAAAGGGTCAAATCTATTGCTCAGATCCATTTTCCTGTGAATAAGAAGACAATGCAATTTTTATTGGGGAAGATCAATTTCATACGTAAGTTCATCTTTGACTATGATCAGATTGTCAAATCATTATATGATATGATAAATAAATATGATACATATAAGTGGGATAAAAGGGAGAAAGATGTTTTTTTCTCAAATCAATAAAGCCATTGTTGATGCTCAACCTTATATAGTCCTAATTTTGGAAAAAAATTCATGTTGTAAACTTTTGTTTGTGACTCATCTCTTGCGGCAGTATTATCATAGAAATCCAATCAAGTGAATGAACAACCTATATATTTCATAAGTGTTGGATTACAGGGGTTAGAACTAAACTATCCTACCATTGATAAGTAAGCATACATGATCTATAAGGTGGTTAATCATTTTAGGCCTTACCTCCTGAAAGCTCATACGATTATCTATGTGCCTCATCCAGTTGTTAGAACATTGTTTATACAAAAAGAACTGGGTGAAAGGATATTGAACTGTATGATCTTGATTCAAAATAGTTCACATCATAAAATGCCACGGTCTTTTTCGACTAGTAGCTAACGCGAAAAATTCGCCCAAAGAAGATACTTCAGGATGGGAACAAGAAATATAGATTTATAATGTTCAACAAGTTCCTCCCATAAGTATGACCGTGTCTTGTTATTTAGATGTACCTGGAACTCGACACATTTCCTTCTCATTTATCGAACAAACAGAAGAGGGAAATCCGTCTTAAATTTTTATCGTACCAACTTGTACATGGTGTGATTTTTCAAAATCACCATAAAGGTGTCTTGCTTAGATGCTTAGCGCTGCAAGACTCAGAAAGGGTGTTAAAATATATGCATGATAGACCAGCAGGTGGACACTTCACAGGTGATACCACAACTCATAAGGTTGTGAGGGTCAAATAATATTGACCCACATTATTCAAGGATGCTCATGCCTGTGCCTGAAAGTGCCCTATATGTCAAAGGTGTTTTGTTCGTGATCAAAATTCAGTTGCCCCATTGCTACCCATAGAAATTGAAGAACCATTCCAACAATGGGGATTAGATGTTATTGATGAAATATTTTCTGATTTTTCAAAGCAACATTGATACATTTTAAATCCAACCTATTATTTCACTTGGTTGATAGAAGTGGTGTCATTGAGGCATGTCAAAGATCAGGAAGTCATCTAATTTCTCAATCAAAACATCATAACTAGGTTCAGCATTCCTACATCACTTGTCTTTGATAATTCAACTTATTTTTATTCTTTAAATATTTATGATTTTTCATTATAATATGGTATTTTTTTGAATCATGCATCTATCTATTTCCCACAAGGAAATGGTTTGGATGAATCCGCAAACAAGAACCTAATTCATATTATCAAGAAAATTGCTTTCTCTAAGAAATATAATTGGCACAATGATTTGATGAATGTATTATGAGTTGATTGTGTCACTCCTAATCCCTCTTTGGAAACCTCTCCATCCTTCCTTGTATATGGAAAATAGGTTATCCTTCTGTCGAACATTTATCTTCCCGCCTTGCAGGTTTTGCAAGAATCTCAAGGAAAACCATGTCTTCTTGTTTGGAGACGGATATATGCTCTTCTTAATCTTGAGGAAGAAACGCTCAAAGTGAAAGAGAAATTTTCCATTCACCTTAATCGAATCAAGTGTTGGCTTGATAAGAAGTCTGCAGGGAATAAAAATTTCAGTGTGGGTAACTTAGTATTGAAGTGGGGAAAATCCCATGAAGAGAGGGAAGCACACCAAGTTTCAACCTCTGTATATTGGACCATATACCATTTTTGAAGAACTTGGCCACCATTCTCACAAGTTAAAATATTTATATGGGAGGACAAACCTCTTCCCGTTAATGGCTGAGACCTTAAACACTACTTCTAGTAGTAGCCCTAGGTTGCATTCTTTCTTTGTACAATTTTCTTTCCTTGTCTTTGTTTTTTGTTTTGGTCATGTCTTGTCCCTTTTCTGTTGGTTGGTTAGTGTAATAAATATTATATATGTATGTGAATATGTGTGTGGCTCAAAATAACTTTGTGGCGAAACAAATAGGGATTGTGGAAACCATAACACATGGTTATCTACTAGTTATTCTTTTTTTGGGGGGGATATGCCTCAAGTCAACTAATGTCCAGATGGATAACATGATACATTCAAGAGGAAATATTAGATTGGAACCATGAAACTCACATCTATTTTAGCACTATTATTCCTTAACTTGGTATTAAAATTACTTGGTGTTCTTCATGCTAATCTAATCAAGTAGAGAAGGGAAATGGGAAAATCAATAGCGAGCGAACCTATATCTAAGGTATATATACCCTTATATGAAGGAATAACCTCTTTTTCTTTCAATAAGTTGGGAACCATTTCGAGCCCCAATGAAATAATAAGTTCCCAAGCATAGTTCTATAATTAAAATAAATAAAGTGTGATGAAGAGAAAGGCTTCCTTTACAGAGAGGTGAAGCAAGTAACTTTGTCGGGGTACTTAGCAGGCTCACTGGCAGCGAAGCAATGCTTTTTTTATTGAAATAACTCCATCATGGTACTGAAAATGCCTACTAGTAGTGGAGAAACATCATAGGTTAAACTAAGACTATGAATATATTTTACTCACAATTACATATTACCCTTCTCCTGGATCGAAACAGTTGTGAAAATGGAAAAATTTGTTGTGTGCTAAACCAAGAAAGGGAACAGTGGGTACTACATCCATAACTAGGTTAAGTGGGGAATCCAAGGAAAACCCCTTGATGAATAAATACATCCTGAAGGGTTGATTCTTTGCTAAAAAATATTCCTAGACAGAGAAGATGAAGGTCATCTAATGTGTGGCCAAGTGTTGTCATTGCTACAACACCCTCCAAAATTTTGTTATAATCAAATTTTGGAGCCTACCTTTTATCATGTGAAGTGTCACTTTTTGTCGTGAAGTATCATTTCATGTTTCTACACATGTTCTAAGTGTGCATGTTCATTTATAAGTGTCATAAAATCATCAAGGGTAACAATAGTACACTTTAGAGTCGTAGTACACTTTCTGGTCACAAAACGACACTTATGGTCGCAACTACACATACTTTGTCTATTATATTTGCAAAATGTTTAGGAACCAGGGTTTTGATGTATAATTATTATTCTTGGGTCCTATATATATTTTATTAATGATTTTATATGTGTCACGCTAGATTTTTCTCCTAATTCATCATGTTTTCCAAGGTTTCACCCTTCCAGACAGACAATTTTATGACTTTGCAAGCCTACGCTCTAGGCTAGGAGAGTGCACTGCACACTGTTAAGGCCTTGTGGAGACCCTCATTTTCAATTGAAGTTGTGCCCTGCGCCAAGCCTAAACTCTTCCTCCCTCCCCAGTGCACAGTGCACTCCTAGTCATCAATATCCCTTCTTTATTTCTTTTTTCTGCGTCGTACGCTAGTCAAGCCTCCAACCTCCCATTTAAGTGCACTGCACACTCTTAGTAAGTAGTGAGGCCTCCCTTGTGCTTGTATTTGCACCCTGCACCCTCCTTGTGGCCCTAGCTCTCCCTTCCAAGTGCATAACGCATCCTCAGTGAACAATCATGTTTTTTGTCCCTTATTTATGCACCTTGCACCCTCTATCAGGCTTCCTCCTCCTCCAAAGAAAGGAATAGCATACTATCAGTAATCAGTGAAGCCCCTCCTTGCCTCTTGCAAGTGCACCCTTCAACTATAAAGCTTCTCTCTTTCCCCTTGGCACATTATTGATTTACAAACAAAAAAATTGCATGAAGAAAGATAAAATAGGATATTTTTGGGCTAATGTTTGCTTGTCATGAGTGATCTACATTTTCAAATGTTAAATGAAGCATGGTAAATATTTGTGAGGATTTCTGACAAGAATTGTTTCCCAAGGAAGCATCCTGAAGATGCAGGCCCCATGTTGTGGTAGTTGAAAGAACAATGGATCCTAAAGACCATTGTAACTCATGAAGACTCCAAGATATCTCAAGACCCTTTGGAGGGTAGATGGCAACAACAATGCAAGATATGTACGAGTATTGAAGACATAGTGGCGGTGTCATCACTTATCAAAGAACTTTATGTACAAGTCACCATGAGTCCAAGTCATCAATGTTATTGACTTGTCATGTTGTCATCACATGATGAGGTGGAATTTTTTATGTAGTTTTGAAAAATATTGTAAATGTAAATATGTGGAAGTCCAAGAGTCATATGTGGACAAAAGAGCCACATGAAGAAGTCCAAAAGTCACATAGAAATTCAAAAGTCATATAGAAGTCCAATGGTCACATTAGAAGTTTAAGAGTCATGAGGAAGTTCAAAAGTCATGGGGATATGAAAGGTCATTCCTTTTGTTATAAAATATACCTCATTACTCAAAGAGAGGACTTTTAACTTTGGCTTCTCCATCCAATCATTATAGAGGAAGATAGTTCTTTTGGAGAGTGAAAAGTGGCTTAACGATTCACTATTGGAGCTAGTGGTGTTCATTGTGTTAAGTATCTTGGAACTTTCGCCTAATATTCGAAGCTCATTGAGCCAACACATTTTCATGTGTATGTCGTGAATGTTTTTAGACTATTCTTTAGATTTTTGTGATATATGTTGGCTTTCCTATGTACTAAATAAATTGAACTATTTCAGTGGCTTTCATGCTCATCTCATGGAATATGTGTTGTATTCATTTCATGATTATTGCATCTATGTGAACTATTTTTCTTGATGATTAATGATTCTTTCATACATATGTGCATGTGTCTTTATTAGATTAGGACTAATATGTTTCTCCTAAAGGCTCACTTTCATTTCCCTTGAGTGAAATAACCTTGACACATATTAAAATTGAACATTTCACAAGGCATACTTACTTTCTCATTCAAAATTACATGTGTGTTTCTCTCTTATGCTAATAGCTGCGACCAATGCAAATATTTAAGTACATGGCAACCAGGCTATATTTTCGGATGGGGCTCCTATACCAAACAATGTGAGGTCTAACTGGTGTTGATTTTTGTACCATCATATGTGCTCTAGCCTTGAGATTTTTTAGAGAGGCTAAGACACATGTATTCTCCAAGACCCAGAAATAATTTGGGGAAATTCCACCTAGAGAAGGCTTAATTAAAATAATTAATCAGTTTTTAATATTTCCTAAGTCTAAACTTAGGAAATATGATTAATTAAAAGGTATTAATTAAGTTAGGTGTGAATCTTCTATAAAAAAGCGTGGATCAAGTCTCAGTTAATCTTATCCATCGATTAAGTTTTAATTGTGGTCTTTGAAGTCTCAACAAGAGATTATAAGAGGAAATCGATGGCCACTTGGAGAACACACTTGAGCAGATCGAATTCATTGACAGATCAATTTCCTGAGTAGCAGCGCTAAGTTGCTAGAGAGAGAGTCAATGAGCTTGTTGAAGTGAGAGAGGGGCAGGGATAGCAAGGTCGGAGGAAGCTTTTCTAGATCCGGTGAGTGCAAAGCAGAGAGGCAGCAAGTGCCATAGAGAGGTAGCGCAGAGCTTCAAGAGGAGATTCCATTTTTACTGGGAGACAGAGATGATTCAGTGCTAGAGGCCAGAGTGAGTGCTCAGAGGCTAGAAGGGTCAAGTTTCTAGACATTGGTTGATTAGGTAGCGAAGGTGATGCAGTACCTAGTTGTGTGACACAATATTGCGTTGGTTGACGTAGTGACTACAGAGAGGCAGTGCAGAGCAACTCATCCGAAGCCTGAATCAGTTTCGGATCACCAGTTCAAAAGTGAGATTCTTCTCACTAAATTATTATCATATTTACTCTATATGGTTTGCTAGGTTTAGAGCAACCATAGACTTGTACTCAGAATTTACTGCATAATATACAAACCCTTAGTTGTTGCACCGGTTTTCCTAAGTTGGGTTTTTCCGGGGACTTAGTCCAAAAATAACTGAGTTATTTGTGTTTGTGTGTTTCTATATTTCCCACGTTGTATTTATTCCATTGTATTTTGTGAAGGCTGCAACATATTGATTTCGATATTTACCGTAGCAAATTGTAAATAATGTGTTCAGTTAATTAACAAATAGAAGAAATCTAATCAATTGTTGCAGTAGGATTCCTAGTTGTGAAATTTTCACATTGTATCAGAGCGCAGATAAGAAGCAGAGGAGCTCATTTGCAGAAGGAAAGAGGGAGCTTTAAGGCACTGCGTAAGCAGTTTCTTAAAACCCCAAAAGTTTGCGCAGTCCATTAGCCAGTAGGGCAGATTTTGAGGAAATTTTTTTTCTCTAAGTGAGTCGACAGAGAAAAAAATTTCCATATCGAATATTTTCAGAGGCATAGGGAACAACAAAAATTTTCTTGCAGAGCATATCTTCATCTAGGACGCATTCATTTTTCAGCAATTACTGGCATAATAGCGTCAGAAGGGAAGAAGAGCACACACTGAGGGAATTCTTTCCTCAGGGAACTTCTAGCCAAGAAGTTCAAATTCTCCACACAAAGTAGCAGTAGCTGTGAGCATATTTTCCCACTCCAGTAGGGAGTGTGTAGAGCCATTTATCAGTTGCGCAGAGGAGAAGAGGTAGAGTTTGACATTTCAGGTGAGATGGCATCAATGAGGTTGAGAGATTAGGACTGATTGGACGGTTCAGCAAACTATGTGATCTGGAAGGCCAGGATTTCATGTCTTTTAGACGAATATGATCTCAAGACTTATATCAGTTCAGTGGTAGTTGTACCCATAGACCCAGATAAATATAATACCTACAAAAAGGAGATGGTGACGAAAAAAAGAAGTTGATCCTCGATGGAGTTCGAGATCGCGTAGTATCTCATATAGTTGGCAAAGATACCACCAAGAAAATGTGGGATTCCCTTGCTACGTTATACCAGGGATCTTCCGAGCAGTGGAAGATGTATTTGGAGGAGAAGCTGAGGTGTACCAGGATGAAAAAAGGGGAGTGTATAGACCCCTTCCTTACTAAAATTTAGAATATCTGGGATCAACTAGCTGCAGTTGGGTCAACGCCCCAACCTACAGAGTTTGTACAATTTTCTATGAATAACATTTCAGAGGAGTGGAAAGTATTCATCCAGAGTATCCTAGGTAGAGAGAACTTTCCACACTGGGACATAATGTGGACAGATCTGCAACAAGAGGAGATGAGGTGAGACTTGGTGAAGAGCACCATAAGAGGCAACAATAGCAGTGGGATGGAGGAAGTAGAGGAGGAGAACACATCCCTTGCATCAAAGGGGAAACGGGAGCAACACAAAATAAAGAAGGACATTTAAAAGGGTAAATGCTTCAGATGTGGCGAACTTGGTCATTACAGCACCTAGTGTCCGCTCAGAAAGAGGGACAAATAGGAGAAGCAGGATCAGCAGGCTACATCCATTGAGATAGAAATTTTGTCCTCCAGGATGGAGGAATATTTTTCCATGATCACCGATATACCACCCGGGGTGAGGTTGGGTGATTTTGTTTTGTATCCCCAGAGAGCTACAGTTGGGTAGGATCCTTGAGGAGTCCACCTCTTGGATTAATTTAGCAGGATGGACTAGTGGAAGTTGGTGCAGTCAAGTGCCAGAGTGACAGATGCAGTAGCTAGTAGCTGTCAGGATTGAGAAACACAGAGCAGAGTTGGTAGCAGTGCAGAGACAGCAGCAGTTCAAAGGCTTCGGTGATAGCGCAAAGAATAGCAACAGTCGGGACTCAAGTGATAGATGCATCAAATTAAACACAATTGATTCAAAATGATGGACATCTCTTAGTTTCAGAAGTAGCAAATGAGAGACAGTTGTAGATGTTGCAGTGGCAGCAACAACAGAGTTGCAGTGCAGATGCGAAAGTTGGCAACAGTATGCAGGGTCAGCAGTAGCATGGATGCAACGCATAATTAGAGTTGTGCAACAATTTGTGGGCAGCAATATCCAGACATAAGCATCGCAGTAGGAGATGGTGCAAAATCAGAGTATTTCTATAAGGAGGGCAACAGTACTAGAGCACATTCCTTGCTAAGAGGGAGTGTTGGTTTTTGTAGCATTGAATGTGATATAGCCTTGAGTTTCTATAGAGAAAGGCTAAAACACATGTATTCTCCAAGACCCAGAAATAATTTGGGGAAATTCCACCTAGAGAAGGCTTAATTAGAATAATTAATCAGTTTTTAATATTTCCTAAGTCTAAACTTAGGAAATATGATTAATTATAAGGTATTAATTAAGTCAGGTGTGAATCTTCTAGACAAAGGCATGAATCGAGTCTTAGTTAATCTTAGCCATTGAATAAGTTTTCATCGTGGCCGTTGAAGTCTCAACGAGAGATTATAAGAGGAACTCAATGGGCACTTGGAGAACACACTTGAGAAGATTGAATTCACTGGCAGATCGATTTCCTGAGTAGCAACACTGATTTTTTGGAGAAAGAGTCAGTGAGCTCGTTATAGTGAGAGAGGAGTAGGGATATTAAGGCCAGAGGAAGATTTTCCAGATCCGGTGAGTGAAAAGCAGAGAGGCGGCAAGTGCCATAGAGAGACAGCGCAGAGCTTTAGGAGGAGATTATGTTTTTACTGGGAGACAGAGTTGTTTCAGTGCTAGAGGCCGAAGTGAGAGCCCTGAGGCCAGGAGGGTCAAGTTTCTAGACAGGAGTAGATCAGATAGCGAAGCTGACACAGTTCCTATTTGTGTTATGCAGTACTACATAGGTTGACACAGTGACTGCACAGAGGCAGTGTAGATAATCTCATCCGGAGCCCAAATCAGTGTCGGATCTCCAGTGGCAGAGTGAGATTTTTCTTACTAACTTCTTTTCAGATTTACTTTGTATGGTTTGCTAAATTTAGAGCAACCATATAATTGTACTTATAATTTACTACTACATAACTGGGTTTTTCTTGGGACTTAGTACAAAAATAATTGAGTTATTTGTGTGTGTGTTTCTATCTTTCCTGTGTTGTATTTATTTTTTGAAGGTTGCAGCATGTTGGTTTCGATATTTACAATAGCAAGGAGTAAATAATTTGTTCAGGTAATTAACAAATAGAAGAAAGTTAATCAATTGTTGCAGTAGGATTCCTAATTGTGGAATTTTCACAATTGGGACTTCATATCAGGGAGACCACCTATATGTTGGCGAGATCCAGCTTCGTCAACAGCTTATCAAGTGAGCCATCTGATTTATAATTTTTCTTGAATACCCTTCTTGTAGAAAATTGGTTTGGCTCCAAATGGAGGGTCCATCAGCTTCCATGTCCCATTATTTATGAGAGCATCATACTCTGAAGTTTTCTTCTTCATCATGAGAAGAAAATTCTTTAAAGGAAGTTGGTTCAAAATTGGTAGATATAATATTTAATTCACAATCATAAGAAACATCCAGATCAACAGTTGAATCATAATCATCTACATCACCTCCATTTTGTTTGGTGGAACTTCTCGTTCCTGTCTTTCCAACCTCATCGGGATGAACATTTTCAAGTGTCTTAGTGAGCCATTTTACAAGACTTGTCTGAGATGGTCCAGGTTTTGCTATTGACTGAGTTGGGGCTGAATCAATATTTAGCCCTCCAATCCTCTCAATCACATTACTTAAAGTGTCATATTGATCTGAAGATGTGGTTGGAACTGCATGAGGGGGAGAGTGCTACAGAAGGAGATTCCATGGATTGATCCAGGATAAGGACCCCCTTCAAGATGTGGAATCTCATTATCAAATTCCTAAAAAGTTTTTGCATGACTGAATATGTCCCAATGATCAAGTTGTCGCTCAACATCATTGTCAATCTTGAAGATTCGCAAAAAATGATGTCTTTAGATAGTATAAACTTTTTATTTACTTCTTCGTACAAATGATATGCTTTGTAGGTATCTGATTACCCCAATAAGATACACTTTTGAATCCTTGCACCAAGTTTATTTCTATGTTCCTTAAGAATCAAGGTATCGTAGGTCAAACCAAAAAACCTAAGATGCCTTACTGAAGGAATGTGGACATACCACATTTCATAAGGAGTCATGTTTCTAAGAGCATGAGATGGACATCTGTTTTTTAAATGTATTGCACATAGAATTACAACATCCCAAAACATAAAATTTACATTTTTTAAAAACATAATTGAACAAACCATATTTAAGATTGTCTTGTTCATTCCTTCAGCTACACCATTATGTTGAGGATTATAAGGCGCAAATGTTTGATGTTGAATCCCATGTTGGAGAAGAAATTTTTCAAACTCATTGAAGTATATTATTTTCCATTATCAGTACGAATAAATCCAATATGATATTGTGCATCATTTTCAATCCATGCATGAAATTTTTTTAAAGTTTCAAAAGCTTTAGATTTATTCTTCAATAAATATACCCAACACATTATGGTGTAGTAATCAATAAAAGTCATCATATATGTATTTCCATTTGTAGAAGGAACATGCATAGGGCCAAACAAGTCAAAATGAATCAGTTCAAGCGTTATACGTGCTCTAGAAACATAATCATGAAATGGTTGTTTGTTATGTTTTCCTAACATACAGCATCACATTTCTTCAGTTTCCTAAAAATTGTTAGCAAACCAGTAACACCATTTCTCTTCAATAAACGAAGACTGTCATAATTTAGATGTCCAAATCTTGCATTTCATAAGAGACTAGATGGCTATGTACCTTAATTATACTGAGAATTGTATTCATAGTTCTGTGCACGAGCAGATGTTCCTTGCAGCTTCAATATATTTCTTCTTCTATTCATGTCATGACAAGTGTGTTGTCTGATGATTTTATCACTTCAACATTTCCATCAAACATGTGAATGGAGTGTCATTACTGGTGAATGTGAACTAGGGATAACAATTTTATCCATAGCTCATAGAGAACATTATGCAAAAGAAAGTCAGTAGTCCAGGCAGTTTGAGCCTGATGGTGCCAAGTCTAGATGGCTTGAGTCTTGTCTTTTCTGCAAAGTATACATCTCCATCTACATTATCACTAAACTCTTCAAACAAATATTTTCGTAATGTCATGTGGTAGGTTGCACCTATATCAAGCAACCATGCATCTTTCCACGAAGCAAATGAAGTATTAAACAAGCATTCAGTTACTCCAATATTGCAATGTGCCACAATATAATGAACAGATTTAGGTGCTTTACCTTTCCATGGATATAGTGTTTGAACTTTCTCTTCATTTCTTTCTTGTTGTATTTTGTCCCAAGAGAGTTTTCATGTGGATGCATCATTTCCATTTATATTGCAACAAATACGATGGATATCAAGTCTTCCTCCTTGATAACGTTTAACCCCCTGCTTTAATTATTCTTTTTTCTGCCACCTCTTCCTCTAGAATATTCTTGTGTTTGATTGTTCTCTTTCTATGAAAGGCACACAAATACATCAGGAGACTGAGTTGCTATATTCCTCTTCCCAAAGCTTTTATCCCTTTCTATAAATTTCTCCACAAGAGTGTAAAATCTAATATTCTTAAGTTGAGCACTAGCCTATAAGGATTCAAGATAATGAGAATATGTGGGATAGAGAGCCTTGATGAAAGTTGTGAGAAGAAATTCCATTTTAAATCTAGTGGCTTATACATCATGCATGACAGCTCAAATTTCATAAGATAGGGTAAGGGGATCATCATCCTTCAACTCTAGGTTAAAGAGTTTGATCATTAGTTGAACTACCTTAAGCTTTGTGTGTGTCATATTAATCTTTCAACTTCTTTAAAGCATTAAAAGCATTTGTAATCGGAGTTATGCACTGACTCACCTATTCATTTATAGATGTAGCAATCAGGGCATAGGCCTTGTTGTTCGTATTCTCCCATATGCCGAGTTCTTTGTTTGATGTGGGCTTTGCATGTGGATTTTCATCTTCTTCTTCACATATGCCTTTCCACATGCCATTGAAAATGAGGATGTGCTTTATCTTTCTATACCAATCATGGTACTTCTTTTTTTCCAGTGAGCACCACACCGATAATGGAGATGAGTGAATGCATCTTCAACAAATATTTTCACTCAAGAAATTAGGAAAAATGCCAAATTAAACCACAATTTTTTTCAAGCCTAGAAGAGAATAATAATGTAGATACTCATGCTCTAGATGTTTTGAATATAGTAATCTAGATATGCACTCTCATTTCGACCCACTTATAACTATGATATTGGCACATATAATTACAACACAAGAAAAAGGGGCACTCTCTATATATATATGACTGCATCCAAACTATATTTGATGGTAAATTATTATATTAGAACCTCATCACTCCGTAGCACTAAAACATGGCACTTCACACAATTACAAAGTTTGTTCATCTGTCGAATCGATTATGTCATATGTAGTATTAAAGTAGAGCTCTTGGGCCTGAAATTTTTAAAACAAGCACCTTAGGAATTATACAGAGGTCCGCACCTCAAACCTACTACCATGTTACTCGAACCAATGGTACTCATTTTCACTCGTTTCATGAATATTTTATATGTGACCAACTTAACCATTCCATCTCTCATGGTAAAACTCCACTTCACATAGTATTTTCATGTGGTATTTTTATGTAGTCAAATGTAATTTGTAGTCTTAGAAGGATAAAAAAATGAACAAAGTGGAAGTTGCGCACAAGATTTTTCTCCTCGCACTAAAACCGGAACGTCAATAGTCCTTCATGCCCCCAACTCATTCTTATTTGCGAGACAACAAAGGCTATGACTTCGACTCTCGTGGATGTTAAAGATGACCCTATATCTTACGTCTTTATAGTCAACATGTCTAGTCTTAAATCCAAAGAAATCAAGGTTCAAGTGGTTCCAACGCCAGTGGCAAGTAGAAGAGGAACGAGAGGGAAGAAAAATGGCTCATTATTGTTTCTAATAGCGAACAACTCCATTAGAATTTTGCACAAAGACGATGGGTGTGCAGGCTTGATTGTATTGTTAAGGAGTTAAGGGTATGAGCATTGTGCAGATATCAGGATAGTGCTTCTTTAAGTACCATTGGTCTACAATGTTTTGAAAATGTTAGATTGGATAGGGTGTTAAGGAACATTCTTGAGGGTCATAATAGTGGTAGAACTGAGGCAAAGAAGTTATTGAATGGGACAGAAATGGGGGATCTATGCTCTAATACCATGCCAGGCCAGGATATATGGTAACTCCTTATTCAATTATTTTCTATTAAGAGGAACATCAATATATGCACATAGGAGAGAGACCATTGGGATTCACATTCCAATGTATCCTCGTATTCGTATTTTATATTTACATATTTACAACATATTTCCTAATCCAGAAGGATTAGGTGTCAAAAAAAACCAATAAGGGAAGATGATTGACTAAAGATCACAGTGAAACCATGGAGGATATTTTCAAATAGATTCAATCACTCCATCCAAATTATCAAAATATGGTGGTTTCCAAGGATAACTCTTGGCAAGTTAAATGCATAATAAGTATTCAAGACAATTGAAATTTTATACTTGAGTAAACCATGATTTAATAATGACTTGAATTAGATATATGAACAATGTAAAGGGAACCTTTTTATTGGTAGAGCCCTTGAAAACGCATAAATGCAAGCATACAAACCTATAATTTGAGAGGAAAGGAATCAACTTTTCAGTGGAATATAACAATTTTAACCATAATGCCCATGTCACAACTGTTGTTTGAAATAAAATTGGGATATCCAAATACATTAACATTTCCTTAATTGAGACATTTCATGTTCCCTCAAATTCCCACCTTTTCTTCATACAAAAGATGATGTTGAAAGTGTGTCAAGCCAAATCATAAATGTCTTTCCCACAAAAACGTAATTCTTTGTCACATAAACATAAATGTCTTTGTATGTCATCGTAGGTGTAAGACTGAACATACTTCTTTAGAGAATCTTATTTTATTGGATCAATTATCACGATTTAATGTTTATCGTGTCTTAATACAAAATAACCAAGTGGTTAATTCCCTAGTGAATGAAGGAACTAGGTGGAACATGGATATCTTTGAGTTAATGAAAGGGGGTATTATTCCCATACTCCATAATTTATGTGTCAATGGGATCCCAACAGGACACACACAAGTGGTAGGTACACGTGGCCTCTTGCATGAGGGTTGGAGGGATAGTGGCATGAATATAAAATGAAGTGATGGGATGTTAATTCCATAGTCGCCTAAACTATTGATGCAAGGAGAGGGGAATTTCATTATGTTTTTTTATATTGATTTTTCCATGTAGATGTGGCTCATGTGATGATCCTTCATGTTCACTTTCTTAGGGGTGTATTCTCAGTCACAGAGAGGACATGCTAAAGTAATATTATAATGGGATGATGTGAGTGTGTTAAAGGAAATGATAGAGGGAAATGGAGTTATGTGGCAGAATTCACCATGGGGGATGATGTTTTTTCATCCTCCTTGCACCGTTATTGATTTTTTACATGAATTTTGAGAGCTAGGAAAATTGTTGGCCTGCAATTTTGGTATGTGGGAAGTTTTTTGCCTCACAAGAATGTATTTTACATGGTATTATAGGTAATTAATGTTAGTGGTGGATTTTTGTTGTTGAAGGAGTAATATTATTGGTTGTGACTTTTGTATGTGTCTAGGCATGGGAGACTTATGCATATTTCTTCTAGGTGTGCTTGATATTTTCTAATAATCTTGCATGTAGGTTTTCTTTGGGGTAATTCCATCTATGTAATTTCAAGGGGCTATTTAGACACCTTTGGTGTTAAACTAAAGACTTTAATTCTCTTCCAGTAAATTTCAGTATTCATATGGAATCTGGGGTATCTTTGGGTTAAATCTTTCTATGTGACTTCAAGTGGTTATTTTGACTTCTCTAGTGTCAGGAAAGAACCTTTAGTTAGTCCCCTCTTGCTGTGAGGGAAGCAGTATGTAGTATATTAATGGTGAATACAACATGGAGGACCTTCAAGAAATCAAGGATGATATTTTACACTTGAAACTTTGGTTCAACCACCTAGTCTCCTCATTAATATCCATAATGGAAATGTCCTTTAGCCATTAAGCACGTGTTTAAAGGATCGATATGAGCTATAAAGTGTTTGGAATTAAGTGGAGACCCTGTGTCAGGATTTCGTGTAGTAGCATGGCTCAGTCTCATTGGGACATTTGGTGAGTAATGCAATATAATCGATCCCTAATCTTAATATGTTTGTGGATAAATTACCTAGGATTGCACCCAAAGAACCTAGACTAAATTACATAGGCTTTGGGTGCAATCTTAGATAATAGAGTAAGAAATTTTTGTATTATAAATGTTGAACACTAAATTAGTGGACTGATGAATGTATTAATTTCATCGTCTTGTGCAGATTTATAATACAAAATATTAATTGTTATGGTTAAAACAAATTGTATAGGCATAAAGAAGTTTGTTAATGTTCATCATTAAATTTGATAATGTAGAATTCACATAGTGGTTGTGTCCAAAGGTGTTTAACATTTAAATCTCACAAGAATCCTAAGCAAAAACATTGAGCCTTTTCCAAAAGTCACCATGGAAGTTGTAGGACAAAGTGGGTAATAATTATGCACTCATATAGTAACAAATATATGTCATATAAAAAAATAAAAAATAAAAATGTAAATTATCATGCCTATTCCTGTGTGCTTGAGTTTGAAGTTCTCATCAACAAATTTAGTTCCATAGATTGAATCTCCAACTCTACCATCTCCAAGAGTGAAATCACCACCTTGAATCATGAAGCTAGGAATGATTCTATGGATAATACTTCCCTTGCAATGGAGTGCATTTCCACTTTTTCTATTGTATATATCACCTACACAATTTAAATGTAAATCCATCATTCCTTTCTATTTGCATTGACCAAGGTCTCTTCATCCCTCAACTTTCGTAGACTATAAAGCGGTAGTGGCTCACTATAATGAGAAAACCAATCAAGCTGATGATGATATTATGAATATAACACATAAGAATCTAAATAAATAAATAAATAAAATGATGAATGAACAATACATAGCTACTCAACATTGACAATTGTCAACTTTTGTGGAATCATCAATGATACAAAACATCAGGGGAACTCACTATGGATGGGATGGTATAATTCACCTTTCCTCATAAAATAAAAATCTATGTCTCATTACGATGTTCTTTACTTGATAGGCTAGTTGAGATCATTTTTTTAGCTCTAACATGTCCCTCTTCTCATCGTGCATCCTCATATAACACCTAATAAAGCATCCTCATTGTTATCACTCCGCCAGATTCCCAAGGCTGAGGAAGGAATCCCAACGGAGGTAACCACAAACCAAGCTTTTTACTTGGTATCTAGCCCTACCAAGTCGGAGAGGGATCTCTCCACAAAAATTTCAGCCAAGAGGGCTGGATGAAAAAGGTTTTAGGCTAGCTAAGAAATTCAGAAGGGTTTGATTTTTTTTTATTGGGTAAATCAGCAGATAATGAAATTAGGTCAAGGAAAACTAGGTCAGGGCTATAGAGTGAGGGTTGCAGGGATGAATGGGGCAAGGTAGGTACAACATCAATCACTTGAGGCAAATGGTTATGGGATGGTTCAGAAAATGTAAGAAGGTTGAGGGAAGCATAGAAGATGAATTTCTCTCATTCTGAAGACGTGAAACAAATTATGACCAGTTATCCAAAACAGAGCATGACTAGCATGAATTCTGAATCTCACACTTATAAAAGATCATATCATAGAAATGGAGAGGAAATGAACAATGCATTCACACATATGTAACTAAAGAGGAAACTATGAAGGAAATTTAATACCATAGGTATCCCATAAATATAGTTGCAACTCCTCTTGTATTAATGGCCAAAACTGAATACAAAGTCTTCAAGATCCACAAATCAAAATGAAATTGATTCCAACCTTTGACTTCTGTGAAGATCTAAGCTAAATAGACCTCAAAACCACCTCCACTCATCCAAAGGGGTCGAATCCATGAGGTGAGGGAGATATTACACAAAAAATCCGAACTGATAGATAGAGTATAGGATGAGAAAAGTGACTCATTCCTATCTCTAATGAATTGATTCATTACAACTCAACTGATTGACTTACCTAATGTACTTACCCTAGATAAAAGTAAAAACATGATATTTACATTCATCTTAACCATTTACATAATTAAATTCCTCATTTCCCAAGGTAAAAGTAAAACTGGAGTGAAACTCAAAAAATTGCTAAAGACTATAAAAAACACAATTTGCTTGTAAAACACGCAGCATCCAGGCAGAAACATTAACGTCTGTTCAAGGCTGATTTTGAGTGACTTCCCGGTGTCCAAATCAGCTCCCTAATAGGTCATTGTAAATCTCTTTGAGTCTATTTTCTAAAAATACCTCCATTTTTTAAAATGGTGCTCATTTTCCCTGTCAAAAACCTGCTCTCCCAAGACTGGTAAACGCGCAACGACCAGGCAAATTTATAGGAAGAAACATGAAATTTTGATGGTTTTTTGAGCTTTTGATGGACCAGTTCTCCTTTAAAAACTCTAAAAATTTCTAGGGTTGATGTCCTCTTCAATACAAAACTTCTGGAAGTGGCCATTTGTAATTTGGAGGTCCCAAAAAATAGCACGACGTCCAGGTCTCTACACGTTTAGGAAACTTTCTGTGTGCAAAAATACTCAAAAACACAAAAGCAACACCTTTTTGAAGACCACATTTGGAGGCCTTCCTAGTGTCCAAATTGGGCCCAAGATAGCTCGTTGGAAATACCTTAAAGTTAATTTCAAAATATACCTTTGCTTTTCTGATTGGAGTTTATTTTCCTTGTCAAAAATTAATTTTTCCAAAACTGGTCAAAAAATGTTGAATGAGGGTGAAGAAATGAAGAGTGTTGTTGCAGGAAACTTTTAGAGGCCTTACTCAACTCCAAATTGAGCTCATGATAGCTCATTGGAAATATATCTTTGTCTAGTTATCATTTGAAGTATCAAGCAAGTGATTTCGATAATCTAGCTATGAGAAAACTTGATTTTCCCAAGGTCACTCCAGAGAGTGCAACAACTCTCCTTTGGCACCTGTATTTTTGACATTTCTCTAATACCATGACACATGTGTAAAATATGAAAGATCATTTTCTTCCTTGACCTATGATGGACAAAAACCTCTCTCACTTTTGTCAACATAATCTTTGTTTGGTCATAAACACAGTTTGAAGAAAAATCGACCCTATGAGTGGAAAATGACTTGACTCTTGGAATGACTTCTCAAAAAATGATGGAGACATGATTTTTATGAGCTGAAATTACCTCATACTTAATGATATGACCTACCTTACCCCTCCTCTGCTCAAATTTCTCATTTATGTGGCAAACCCTAGCTCAGTGGGAGAGGAAATTAGGGTTTAGTGCTTGTGAACAATGATGACTTGGGTACCCTTGGGAAAAATGGTTAAAAAATGAAGCAAGGTCAATGATAACAATGGAGATGAGGTGAAAGAAAAGTAAAATAAGGCGGGATGAGTGGGATGTAAATACCAGTGCTAACATCGGCTCCAGCTGGGGATGGTAACTCCTTGGAGGTGCCAAGAACCGCAAATATCTGAATTTTTAGATCAGTGCCTTATCCATTCGGAAATGGAGTCCAATCTATAAACTAAAACTAAAATTAAAATTGAAAACACACTGCAAACTTCAACCCACACTAACATATCATCAAAGCCTTAAGGACTTCACCTCGGGCTTCAAACCTTGATGAATTCTGTCAACACTTCCTTAAAATAAAATAAAATCAAACTGAAATGATACCAACCTACTCTAATCTGTTGCACAATTGTTGATTAGGTGAAATGATCCTTCCAGTGTAACCAATCCAGGATATGGCTACTTACTGAAGTTCTGCTCTCACTTTCCTCGAGTAGGCATAATTATGTACATGTGGGCAACTCACAATAAAAACTAAAAGCAAGACTTATGCTGACAAACAAAACAACATTCAACTTCTCCAATGATTGCAAAAGAGTACCGAAGTGATCTTGAAAATCCTAAAGCGTTACCTTGTCTTGAGATTCAGCAGAAAAAATACAAGTACTCCCTTCGTTCTAATCTGAAAGAACACTTGGTTGTTGATCGATAGGAAGGCATAAAGAAGTATAACCTTCTGCTATCTGAGTGTTTGTTGTAAATTCCTCAAGCATGAGAAATTCTGACTCAATCTCTGGCATTTTGTCTCTCTCTAGTTCATACTCCTCAAATTCATAGTCTAAGTCATCCTTAAACAAGAAACATTCTTCAAGATAATCAAACATGACAACCCTATCGTCTTCATGAAAAACAACAGTATCTGCTAGCTGATCTCCTTGCAGGAAATCATCATCACAAATCGGTTTACTCACAACAACTTCCTGTATGGCTTCATCAGTCTCATGACTATCATCATTCAAACCCAGACTTTCATTTCCAATAATGGAATATGCTTCAATCACACATTCTTGACTGTGTAAACACTGTAAGAGCTGCAAATCTACATTCCTTGGGTTGTAATATGACTGTCCAAGAGCTGATCTATCTCATCTTCAGATAAAGGAGAAAACTGAGTTTTAAAGCAATTTACATTGATTTGGTGATTTTCATTTTTAGGACCAGGAATCGGCACTTCTCTTTCTTGGTCCCAGTTTGTCTCATCTAAGGAGGTAGCTACTGATTATTTTTCGTGATGAAAAGGGTTCTCATGCAAAGGCTCAAGGATCTCTTCATCCAAGGAGGAAACTGTTATTTCTTGTTGGGAGGAATAATCATTAAGGGATTCTATGAGCTCATCATCTAGAAACTCTTCATTCCCATACAAATTTTCAATGAAATTATTAGAGGTCTCACAACAACTATCAATCATTGACATGGAAGAATTAAAGCTTTGATAATTTTGAAAGAAAACTAAATGAAAGTCCTTTAGAGAATATAAATTATCAGATGGTAGACTCTCATAACATGATATCGCTTTTTCCTCCAAGGTAGCCATAAACATCTTCATCAGACAATCTTCAGGAAACTCAATATTTAGTCTATGGATACGCAAATGAAATTTGACCAAATGCAAACTAGCATCTTCACCGTCCTAACCCTTAAACTTTGACATTCCTAATTGCCAATCTATACGAGGAATATGGTTCAGAAAACCAGGAATATGAGCTCGATTCATAGGAGCCTACCTTTGAGTAATCAAATCCATTTTTAGAATAGTGAGTCACCAAGAAGTTCTTTAGACTACCGGTTCTTAAAGAGTGGAGTCGCCATGAGAATTCTGAACCATGGGATTCCTCGACACTGGAGTCGCCAGGTGAATGATGCACAGCCTTCTTATGCCTGATCGTTGTTCACCATCAACAATCAGATCTAATCTTTGTCGTACACCTAGGGAAAAGTTTGTCTCTTCGTTCCCTAGCAACGACGCCAGTATTTTATCACTCCGCCATATTCCCAAGGCTGAGGAAGGAATCCCAACATAGGTAACCACAAACCAAGCTTTTGACTTGGTATCTAGCCCTACCAAGTCAGAGAGGGTTCTCTCAACAAAAATCTCAACCAAGAGGGCTTGATGAAAAAGGTTTTAGGCTAGCTAAGAAATGCATAAGGGTTTGATTTGTTTTGATTGGGTAAATTAGGTAAAGGAAAACTAGGTCTGGGCTATAAAGTGAGGGTTGCAGGGATGAATGGGGCAAGGTAGGTACAATGTCAATCACTTGAGGCAAATGGTTATGGGATGGTTCAGAAAATGTAAGAAGGTTGAGGGAAGCATAGAAGATGAATTTCTCTTAGACTGAAGATATCAAACAAATTATGACCAGTTATCCAAAAACAGAGCATGACTAGAATGAATTCTGAATATCACACTTATAAAATAACATATCGTAGAAATGGAAGGGAAATTAACAATATATTCACACATATGTAACTAAAGAGGAAACAATGAATGACATTTAATACCATAAATATAGCTGCAACTCCTCTTGTTTTAATGGCCAAAACTGAATACAAAGTCTTCTTGATCCACAAAGAAAAATGAAACTGATTCCAACCTTTTACTCCTATGAAGATCTAAGCTAAATAGACCTCAAAACCACCTCCACTCATCCATAGGGGTCGAATCCATGAGGTGAGAGAGATATTACACGAAAAATATGAACTCATAGCTAGAGTATAGGATGAGAAAATTGACTCATTCCTATCTCTAATGAACAGATTCATTACAACTCAACTGATTGACTTGCCTAATGTACATACCCTAGATAAAAGTAAAAACATGATATTTACATTCATCTTGACCATTTACATCATTAAATTCCTCATTTCCCAAGGTAAAAGTCAAACTAGAGTGAAACTCAAAAAATTGCTGAAGACTGTAAAAACACAATTTTCTTGTAAAACACGAAGCATCCAGGCAGAAAAATTGACCTCTGTTCAAGGTTGATTTTAAGTGCCTTCCTAGTGTCCAAATCAGCTCCATCATAGATCATTTGAAAGCCCCTTGAGTATATTTTCCAAAATTACATTCATTTTTCAAAATGGTTCTCTTTTTCCCTTAAAAAAAACCTGTTCTCCCAAGATTGGTAAACGCGCAGCGACCAGGTATATTTAAAGGAAGAAACATGAAATTTTGATGGTTTTTTGAGCTTTTGATGGACCAGTTCTCCTCCAAAAACTCTGAAAATTTATAGGGTTGATGTCCACTTCAATAAAAAACTTTTGGTAGTGGCCATTTTTCATTTGGAGGTCCCAAAAAAGAGCGTAGCGTCCAGGTCACTACGTGTTTAGGAACATTTCTATGTGAAAAAATACTCAAAAACACATAAGCAACACCTTTTTGAAGACCACATTTGGAGGCCTTCCTGGTGTCCAAATTGGGCCCAGGATAGATCTTTGGAAATATATTAAAGTTTAATTTCAAAATATACCTTTCGTTTTCTGATTGGAGTTTATTTGCCTTCTCAAAAATTAATTTTCCCAAAACTGGTCAAAAAGTGCTGAATGAGGATGCAAAAATGAAGAGTGCTATTGCAGGAAAATTTTGGAGGCCTTCCTCAACACCAAATTGAGCTCACGATAGCTCATTGAAAATATCTCTTTGTCTAGTTATCATTTGAATTATCAAGCAAGTGATTTGGACACTCCAGCTATGAGAAAACTTGATTTTCCCAAGGTCACTCCAGAAGTGTAGCAACTCTCCTATGCAACCTGAATTTTTGACATTTCTCTAAAACCATGACACCTGTGTAAAATCTCCTTGACCTATGATGGAAAAAAAATTCTCTCACTTTGTCAAATTCATCTTTTTTTGGTCACAAACAGAGTTTGAATAAAAACCGACCCTATGAGTGGAAAATGAATTGACTCTTGGAATGACTTCTCAAAAAATGATGGATACATGATGTTTATGAGCTGAAATGACCTCATACTTAATGATATGACCTACCTTACGCCTCCTCTTCTCAAATGTCTCATTTCCATGGAAAACCCTAGCTCAGTGGGAGAGGAAATTAGGGTTTAGTGCTTGTGAACAATGATGACTTGGGCACCAATGCTAACATCGGCTCCAGCTAGGGATGGTAGCTCCTTGGAGGTGCCAAGATCCACAGATCTTTGAATTTGTATATCAGTGCCTTATCCATTGGGCAATGGATTCCAATCTGTAAACTGAAACTAAAATTGAAACTGAAAACACATTGAAAACTTGAACGCACACTAACAGATCATCAAATCCTTAGGGACTTCACCTCGGGCTTCCAACCTTGATGAATTCTGTTAAAACTTGCTGAAAAAACAAAAAAAACAAACAAACAAAAAAACAAACTTAAATGATACCAACCTACTCTAATATGTTGCATAATTGCTTATTAGGTGAAATGATCCTTCTATTGTATCCAATCCAAGAGATGGCTACTTACTAAAGTTTTTCTCTCACTTTCCTTGAGCAGGCATAATGATGTACATGTAGGAAACTCACAATAAAAACTGAAAGCAATACTTATGCTGACAAACAAAACAACATTCAACTTCTCCAATGATTGCAAAAAACTACCGAAGGGATCTTGAAAACACTGAAGCATTACCTTATCTTGAGATTTAGCAGCCAAAATACAAGTACTCCCTTCATTCTGATCTGAAAGAACACTTGGTTATTGATCGATAGGAAGGCATAAGGAAGTATAACCTTCTGCTATATGAGTGTTGGTTGTAAATTCCTCAAGCATGAGAAATTATGACTCAATCTCTAGCATTTTGTCTCTCTCTCGTTCATACTCCTCAAATTCATGGCCTAAGTCATCCTTAAACAAGAAACATTCTTCAAGATAATCAAACATGACAACCCTATCATCTTCATGAAAAACAACAGTATCTACTAGCTTATCTCCTTGCAGGAAATCATCATCACAAATCGGTTTAATCACAACAACTTCCTGTATGGCTTCATCATTCTCATGACTATCATCATTCAAACCCAGACTTTCATTTTCAATAATGGAAGATTATTCAATCACACACTCTTGACTGTGTGAACAATGTAAGAGATGCAAATCTACATTCGCTTAGGTTGTAATACGACTGTTCAGGAACTCATCTATCTCATCTTCAGATAAAGGAGAAAACTGAGTTTTAAAGAAATTTACATTGATTTGGTGATTTTCGTTTTTAGGATCAGGAATTGGCACTTCTCTTTCTTGGTCCTAGTTTGTCTCATCTAAGGAGGGAGATACTGATTCTTTTTGGTGATGAAAAGGGCTCTCATGCAAAGGCTCAAGGATCTCTTCATCAATGAGGAAATTGTAATTTCTTGTTGGGAGGAAAAATCATTAAGGGATTCTATGAGCTCATCATCTAGACACTCTTCGTTCCCATACAAATTTTCAAGGAACTCAATGAAATTATCAGAGATCTCACAACAACTATCAATCATTGACATGGAAGAATTAAAGCTTTGATAATTTTGAAAGAAAACTAAATGAAAGTCCTTTAGAGAATATAAACTAGCAGATGGTAGACTCTCATACCATGATCTCGCTTTTTCCTCCAAGGTAGCCATAAATATCTTCATCATACAATCTTCAGGAAACTCAATCTTTAGTCTATGAATATGAAAATGAAATTTGACCAAATGAAAACTAGCATCTTTACCGTACTAACCCTTAAACTTTGAAAGTCATGATTTCCAATCTATACGAGCAATACGGTTCAGAAAACCAGGAATATGAGCTCGATTCATAGGAGCATACTGTTTGGTGTGGAGACTGATTATCTTGTTTATTTTGTATCATAGCGTTGGACCCCTATACCTTAATAGGGCAGCAACACCGCCCGTAATTAAAAGTTGCTTGGGGGGTCCAGGGGGGGCGACTGCGACTTTAAGGAGCCCCCTAGTAGGGGGTTTCGGGGGCAGCACCCCTGAAGCTAAAAACAGATGTAAAATTGCCTTGTAAAAGTATAGTAATTTCTAGTCAATTTGGGTCGTTCATTAGGCGGATGATCTGACGGTAGAAGTTATGTTTAGTTTAGGGTTTTTTGCCCTAGAAGGCAACCCCTCGCTTGTATAAGGGTATTGTATTATGGCTGTGATTGTATGTGTATTCTCAAGAGCGAGAAACAGATAGGGAGACTGAGAGAGAGAATGGAGGATATTATAGCAGGTCTGCTATAGGTGTTGTCTCTTCATTTTTTTGGATAATAGAAAGGAAGGACTGGCTATTCGGGGTGGACGTAGCCCAAACTGGGTGAACCACGTATATTTGTGTCTCTCTGGTTGTATGTGTTTTGTGTGCTTGTGTTTTCGCATATTTTATGTGTTGTATTGCTCTGTAATATATAATTTTCTAACACATACCTTCAAGCAATCAAATCCATTTCGACAATAGTGAGTCATAAAGAATTTCTTTAGACAACTGGTTCTTGAAGAGTGGTGTCGCCATGAGAATTTTGAACCATGGGATTCTTCGACATTGGAGTCACCAAGTGAATGATAAACAACCTTCTTGTGCCTGATCATTTTTCACCATCAACAATCAGATCTGATCTTGGTTGTACACCTAGGGAAAAGTTTGTCTCTTCGTTCCCCGGAAACGGCGCCAGTATGTTATCACTCCACCAGATTCCTGAGGCTAAGGAAGGAATCCCAACAGAGGTAACCACAAACCAAGCTTTTGACTTGGTATCTAGCCCTACCAAGTCGGAGAGGGCTCTATCCACAAAAATCTCAAACAAGAGGGCTAGATGAAAAAGGTTTTAGGCTAGCTAAGAAATGCATAAGGGTTTTATTTGTTTTGATTGGGTAAATTAGCAGATAATGAAATTAGGTCAAGGAAAACTAGGTTAGGGCCATATAGTGAGGGTTGCAAGGATGAATGGGTCAAGGTAGGTACAATGTCAATCACTTGAGGCAAATGGTTATGGGATGGTTTAGAAAATGTAAGAAGGTTGAGGGGAGCATAGAAGATGAATTTCTCTTAGACTGAAGACATGAAAAAAATTATGACCAGTTATCCAAAACAGAGCATGACTAGCATGAATTCTGAATCTCACACTTATAAAAGATCATATCATAGAAATGGAAAGGAAATGAAAAATACATTCACACATATGTAACTAAAGAGGAAACAATGAAGGACATTTAATACCACAGGTGTCCCACAAATATAACTACAACTCCTCTTGTATTAATGGCCAAAATTGAATACAAAGTATTCTTGATCCACAAAGAAAAATGAAACGGATTCCAACCTTTGACTTCAATGAAGATCTGAGCTAAATAGACCTCAAAACCACCTCCACTCATCCATAGGGGTCGAATCCATGAGGTGAGGGAGATATTACACAAAAAATCTGAACTGATAGCTAGAGTATAGGATGAGAAAAGTGACTCATTCCTATCTTTAATGAACTGATTCATTACAACTCAACTGATTAACTTACCTAATGTAATTAACCTAGAAAAAAGTAAAAACATGATATTTACATTCATCTTGACTATTTACATAAGTAAATTCCTCATTTCCCAAGGTACAATTCAAACTGGAGTGAAACTTAAAAAATTTCTGAACACTGTAAAAAACACAATTTGCTTGTAAAACGCGCATCGTCGAGGCAAAAAAATTGACCTCTGCTCAAGGTTGATTTTGAGTGCCTTCCCGGTGTCCAAATAAGCTCCATGATAGCCCATGGGAAATCCCTTTGAGTCTATTTTCCAAAAATACCTCGATTTTAAAAATTGGTGCTGATTTTCCATGTCAAAACTGGTTCTCCCAATACTGGTAAACTCGCAGTGACCAGGCAGATTTAGAGGCAGAAACATGAAATTTTGATGGTTTTTTGAGATTTTGATGGACTAGTTCTCCTCCAGAAACTCTAAAACTTTCTAGGGTTGATGTGCTCATCAAAAAAAACCTGCTGGTAGTGGCCATTTTTCATTTGGAGGTCCCAAAAAAGAGTGTAGCATTTAGGTCGCTACGCATTTAGGAAAATTTCTATGTGCAAAAATACTCAAAAACACAGAATAAACACCTTTTTGAAGACAACATTTGGAGGCCTTCATGGGGTCTAAATTGGGCCCAGGATAGCTTGTTGGAAATACCTTCAAGTATACTTTCCAAATATACATTTTTTTTTCTGATTGGAGTTGAGTTTCCTTGTCAAAACTTAATTTTCCCAAAACTGGTCAAAAAGTGTTGAATGAGGGTGAAAAAATGCAGAGTGTTGTTGCAGGAAACTTTTGGAGGCCTTAATCAACTCCAAATTGAGGTCATGATAGCTCATTGGAAATATATATTTGTCTATTTATCATTTGAATTATCAATCAAATGATTTGGACAATCCAGCTATGAGAAACCTTGATTTTCCCAAGGTCACTCCAGAAGTGCAGTAACTCTCCTATGGCATCTATATTTTTTACATTTCTATAACACCATAACACCTGTGTAAAATATGAAGGAGGTTTTTCTTCCTTGAACTATTATGGAAAAAAACCTCTCTCACTTTTGTCAAATTCATCTTTGTTTGGTCAGAAACACAATTTGAAGAAAAACAGACCCTATGAGTGGCAAATGACTTGACTCTTGGAATGACTTCTCAAAAAATGATGGAGACATGATTTTTATGAGCTGAAATGTCCTCATATGTAATTATATGACCTACCTTATGCCTCCTCTTCTCAAATTTCTCATTTCCATGGCAAACCCTAGCTCAATGGGAGAGGAAATTAGGGTTTAGTGCTTGTGAACAATGATGACTTGGGCACCCTTGGGAAAAATGGTTAAAAAACGAAGCGAGTTCAATGATAATGATGGAGATGAGGTGAAATAAAATTAAAATAAGGTGGGATTTGTGGGATGCAAATACTAGTGCTAACATTGGCTCCAGTTGGGGATGGTAGCTACTTGGAGGTGTCAATATCCGCAAATCTCTGAATTTGTAGATCAGTGCCTTATCCATTGGGAAATGGATTCCAATCTGTAAACTGAAACTAAAATTGAAACTAAAAACACACTGCAAACTTCAACGCACACTAACAGATCATAAAATCCTTAGGGACTTCACCTTGGGCTTCAAACCTTGATGAATTCTGTTAACATTTGTTGAAAATAAAATAAAATCAAACTTAAATGATACCAACCTACTCTAATATATTGCACAATTGTTGATTAGGTGAAATGATCCTTCCAGTGTAACCAATCCAGGAGATGGCTACTTACTGAAGTTTTGCTCTCACTTTCCTCGAGTAGACATAATGATGTACATGTAGGCAACTCACAATAAAACTGAAAGGAAGACTTATGCTGACAAACAAAACAACATTCAACTTCTCCAATGATTAGAAAAGACTACTGAAGGGATCTTGAAAATCCCTTGTGCATTACCATGTCTTAAGATTCAGCAGCAAAAATACAAGTACTCCCTTCATTCTAATATGAAAGAACACCTGGTTGTTGATCGATAGGAAGGCATAAGGAAGTATAACCTTCTGTTATCTGAGTGTTGGCTATAAATTCCTCAAGCATGAGAAATTCTTACTCAATCTCTGGCATTTTGTCTCTCTCTCGTTCATACTCCTCAAATTCATAGTCTAAGTCATCCTTAAACAAGAAACATTCTTCAAGATAATCAAACATGACAACCCTGTCATCTTCATGAAAAACAACAGTATCTGCTAGTTGATCTCCTTGCAGGAAATCATCATCACAAATCGTTTTACTCACAACAACTTCCTATATGGATTCATCAATCTCATGACTATCATCATTCAAACCCAGACTTTCATTTTCAATAATGGAAGATGCTTCAATCACACATTCTTGACTGTGTGAACAATGTAAGAGTTGCAAATCTACATTCGCTTGGGTTGTAATATGATTGTTTAGGAGCTCATCTATCTCATCTTCAGATAAAGGAGAAAACTGAGTTTTAAAGCAATTTACATTGATTTGGTGATTTTCATTTTTAGGATCGGGAATTGGCACTTCTCTTTCTTGGTCCCAATTTGTCTCATCTAAGAAGGGAGCTACTGATTCTTTTTGGTGATGAAAAGGGTTCTCATGCAAAGGCTCAAGGATCTCTTCATCCAAAGAGGAAACCGTTATTCTTGTTGGGAGGAAAAATCATTAAGGGATTCTATGAGCTCATCATCTAGACACTATTCATTCCCATACAAATTTTCAAGAAACTCAATGAAATTATCAGATATCTCACAACAACTATCAATCATTGACATGGAAGAATTAAAGCTTTGATAATTTTGAAAGAAAACTAAATGAAAGTCTTTTAGAGAATATAAACTAGCAGATGGTAGACTCTCATACCATGATCTCGCTTTTTCCTCCAAGGTAGCCATAAACATATTCATCAGACAATCTTCAGGAAAATCAATCTTTAGTCTATGAATATGCAAATGAAATTTGACCAAATGCAAACTAGCATCTTCACCATCCTAACTCTTAAACTTTGACAGTCATGATGGCAAATCTATACGAGGAATATGGTTCAGAAAACTAGGAATAAGAGCTTGATTCATAGGAGCATACCTTCGAGCAATCAAATCCATTTTGACAATAGTGAGTCACCCAGAAGTTCTTTATACTAATGGTTCTTGAAGAGTGGAATCGCCATGAGAATTATGAACCATGGGATTCTTCGAAACTATAGTCGCCAGGTGAATGATGCACGACCTTCTTGTGCCTGATCGTTGTTCACCATCAACAATCAGATCTGACCATTTTCGTACACCTAGGGAAAAGTTTGTCTCTTCGTTCCTTGGCAACAGCGCTAGTATGTTATCACTTCGCCAAATTCCCAAGGCTGAGGATCTCAACAGAGGTAACCACAAACCAAGCTTTTGACTTGGTATCTAGCCCTACCAAGTCGGAGAGGGATCTCTCCACAAAAATCTCAGCCAAGAGGGCTTGATGAAAAAGGTTTTAGGCTAGCTAAGAAATGCATAAGGGTTTGATTTGTTTCGATTGGGTAAATCAGCAAATAATGAAATTAGGTCAAGGAAAATTAGGTCAGGGCTATAGAGTGAGAGTTGCAGGGATGAATGGGTCAATTTAGGTACAATTTCAATCACTTGAGGCAAATGGATATGGGATGGTTCAGAAAATTTAAGAAGGTTGAGGGAAGCATAGAAGATGAATTTCTCTCAGACTAAAGACATGAAACAAATTATGACCAGTTATCCAAAATAGAGCATGACTAGCATGAATTCTGAATCTCACACTTATAAAAGATCATATCATAGAAATGGAAAGGAAATGAACAATAAATTCACACATATGTAACTAAAGAGGAAACATTGAAGGACATTTAATACCACAAGTATCCCATAAATATAGTTGCAACTCCTCTTGTATGAATGGTCAAAACTGAATACAAAGTCTTCTTGATCCACAAAGCAAGATGAAATTGATTCCAACCTTTGACTCCTATGAATATCTGAGCTAACTAGATCTCAAAACCACCTCCACTCATCCATAGGGTTTGAATCCATAATATGAGGGAGATATTACACAAAAAATCTAAACTAATAGCTAGAGTATAGGATGAGAAAAGTGACTCATTCCTATCTCTAATGAACTGATTCATTACAACTCAACTGATTGACTTACCTAATGTACTTACCCTAGATAAAAGTAAAGACATGATATTTACATTCATCTTAACCATTTACATAAGTAAATTCCTCATTTCCCAAGGTAAAATTCAAACTGGAGTGAAACTCAAAAAATTTCTCAAGACTGTAAAAACACAATTTGCTTGTAAAATGCGCAGCGTCGAGGCAGAAAAATTGACCTTTGTTCAAGGTTGATTTTGAATGCCTTCCCAATGTCCAAATCAGCTCCATGGTAGCTCATTGGAAATAAATTTCAGTCTATTTTCCAAAAATACCTCCAGTTTTCAAAATGGTTCTGAATTTCCCTATCAAAAACATGCTCTCCCAAGACTGGTAAACATGCAACGACCAGGCAGATTTAGAGGCAGAAACATGAAATTTTGATGGTTTTTTGAGCTTTTGATGGACTAGTTCTCCTCCAAAAACTCTGAAACTTTCCAGGGTTGATGTCCTCATCCATACAAACCTAATGGTAATGGCCATTTTTCATTTTTAGGTCCCAAAAAAGAGCATAGCGTCCAGGTCGCTACATGTTTAGGAAAATTTATGTGTGCAAAATACTCAAAAACATAGAAGCAACACCTTTTTGAAGACAACATTTGGAAACCTTCCTTGAGTCCAAAGTGGGCCCAGGATAGCTCGTTGGAAATACCTTCAAGCTTAATTTCCAAATCTACCTTTGGTTTTCTGATTGGAGTTTATTTTCCTTGTCAAAACTTAATTTTCCAAAAACTGGTCAAAAAGTGCTAAATGAGGGTGCAAAAATGCAGAGTGTTGTTGCAGGCAACTTTTGGAGGCCTTCGTTAACTCTAAATTGAGCTCATTATATCTCATTGGAAATATCACTTTGTCTAGTTATCATTTGAACTATCAATCAAGTGATTTGGACACCCCAGATATCAGAAAACTTGATTTTCCCAAGGTCACTCCACAAGTGCAACAACTCTCCTGTGGCACCTGTATTTTTGACATTTCTCAAAAACCATGACACCTGTATAAAATCAAAAGGAGGTTTTTCTTCCTTGACCTATGATGGACAAACACCTCTCTCACTTTTGTCAAATTCATATTTTTTTTGTCAGAAACACATTTTGAAGAAAAATTGACCCTATGAGTGGCAAATGACTTGACTCTTGGAATGACTTCTCAAAAAATGATGGAGACATGATGTTTATGAGCTGAAATGACCTCATAATTAATGATATGACCTACCTTACACCTCCTCTTCTCAAATGTCTCACTTCCATGGCAAACCTTAGCTCAATGGGAGAGGAAATTAGGGTTTAGTGCTTGTGAACGATGATGACATGGGAACCCTTGGGAAAGATGGTTAAAAACAAAGCCAAGTCAATGATAATGATGGAGATGAGGTGAAAGAAAATTAAAATAAGGTGGGATGGGTGGTATGCAAATACCAATGCTAACATCGGCTCCAGCTGGGGATGGTAGCTCCTTGGAGGTGCCAAGATCTGTAGATCTCTGAATTTGCAGATCAGTGCCTTATCCATTGGGCAATGGAGTCCAATCTGTAAACTGAAACTAAAAATGAAACTGAAAACACACTGAAAACTTCAACCCACACTAGTAGATCATCAAATCCTTAGGGACTTCACCTCGGGCTTCAAACCTTGATGAATTTTTTCAACACTTGCTGAAAATAAAATCAAATCAAACTTAAATGATACCAACCTACTCTAATCTGCTGCACAATTGCTGATTAGGTGAAATTATCCTTCTAGTGTAAACAATCCAGGAGTTGGCTACTTACTGAAGTTTTGCAATCACTTTCCTTGAGCAAGCGTAATGATGCACATGTAGGCAACTCACAATTAAAACTGAAATCAATACTTATGCTGACAAACAAAACAATATTCAACTTATCCAATGATTGCAAAATACTACCGAAGGGATCTTGAAAATCCTGAAGCATTACCTTGTCTTTAGATTCAGCGACCAAAATACAAGTACTCCCTTCATTCTGATCTGAAATAACACTTGGTTGTTGATCGATAGGAAGGCATGAGGAAGTATAGCCTTATGCTATCTGAGTGTTGGCTGTAAATTCCTCAAGCATGAGAAATTTTGACTCAATCTCTGGTATTATGTCTCTCTCTGGTTCATACTCCTCAAATTCATAGTATAAGTCATCCTTAAACAAGAAACATTCTTCATTTTAATCAAACATGACAACCCTATCATCTTCATGAAAAACAAAAGTATCTGCTAGTTGATTTCCTTGCAGGAAATCATCATCACAAATCGGTTTACTCACAACAACTTCATGTATGGCTTCATCAATCTCATGACTATCATCATTCAAACCAAGACTTTCATTTTCAATAATGTAATATGCTTCAATCACACATTCTTGATTGTGTGAACATTGTAAGAGCTACAAATCTACATTTTCTTGGGTCGTAATATGACTTTTTAGGAGCTCATCTATCTCATCTTCAGATAAAGGAGAAAACTGACTTTTAAAGAAATTTACATTGATTTAGTGATTTTCATTTTTAGGATCGGGAATTGGCACTTCTCTTCCTTGGTCCCAGACTATCTCATCTAAGGAGGGAGCTACTGATTCTTTTTGGTGATGAAAAGGGTTCTCATGCAAAGGCTCAAGGATCTCTTCATCCAAGGAGGAAACTGCTATTTCTTGTTGGGAGGAAAAATCATTAAGGGATTCTATGAGCTCATCATCTAGACATTCTTCATTCCCATAAAAAATTTCAAGAAACTCAATGAAATTATCAGAGATCTCACAACAACTATCAATCATTGACATGGAAGAATTAAAGCTTTGATAATTTTGAAATAAAACTGAATGAAATTCCTTTAGAGAATATAAACTAGCATATGGTAGACTCTCATACCATGATCTCGCTTTTTCCTCCAAGGTAGCCATAAACATCTTCACCAGACAATCTTCAGGAAACTCAATCTTTAGTCTATGGATATGCATATGAAATTTGACCAAATGCAAACTAGCATCTTCATTTTCCTAACCCTTAAACTTTGATAGTCATGATTGCCAATCTATACGAGGAATACGGTTCGGAAAACCAAGAATATGAGCTCGATTCATAGGAGCATACCTTCGAGCAATCAAATCCATTTTGACAATAGTCAGTCACCAAGAAGTTCTTTAAACTACCGGTTCTTGAAGAGTGGAGTCGCCATGAGAATTATGAACCATGGGATTCTTCGACACTGGAGTCGCCAGGTGAATGATGCATAGCCTTATTGTGCATGTTCGTTGTTCACCATCAACAATCAGATCTAATCTTTGTCATACACCGAGGGACAGGTTTGTCTCTTCGTTCCCTGGCAATGATGCTAGTATGTTATCACACCACCAGATTCCCAACGCTGAGGAAGGATTCCCAACAGAGGTAACCACAAACCAAGCTTTCGACTTGGTATCTAGCCCTACCAAGTCGGACAGGGCTCTTTCGACAAAAATCTCAGCCAATAGGGTTGGATGAAAAAAAAAATAGGCTAGCTAAGAAATGCATAAGGGTTTGATTTGTTTTTATTGGGTAAATCAATAGATAATGAAATTAGGTCAAGGAAAACTAGGTCAAGGCTATAGAGTGAGGGTTGCAGGGATGAATGGGTCAAGGTAGGTACAATGTCAATCACTCGAGGCAAATGGTCATGGGATGGTTCAGAAAATGTAAGAACGCTCAGGGAAGCATAGAAGATGAATTTCTCTCAGACTGAAGACATTAAACAAATTGTGACCAGTTATCCAAAAATAGAGCATGACTAGCATGAATTTTGAATCTCACACTTACAAAAGATCATATCATAGAAATGGAAAGGAAATGAACAATACATTCACACATATGTAACTAAAGAGGAAACAATGAAGGACATTTAATACCACAGGTATCCCATAAATATAGCTGCAACTCCTCTTGTATTAATGGCCAAAACTGAATATAAAGTCTTCTTGATCCACAAAGCAAAATGAAATTGATTCCAACCTTTGACTCCTGTGAATATCTGAGCTAAATAGATCTCAAAACCACCTCCACTCGTCCATAGGGTTCGAATCCATAAGGTGACGGAGATATTACACAAAAAAGATGAACTGATAGCTAGAGTATAGGATGAGAAAAGTGACTCATTCCTATCTCTAATGAACTGATTCATTACAACTCAATTGATTGACTTACCTAATGTACTTACCCTTGATAAAAGTAAAAACATGATATTTACATTCATCTTGACCATTTACATAAGTAAATTCCTTACTTCCCAAGGTAAAATTCAAACTGGAGTGAAACTCAAAAAATTGTTGAAGACTGTAAAAAACACAATTTGTTTGTAACATAGTTGAGATTGCAACAAGATGATGAGCTTAGTGGAAAGAAGTCGCCTTCACTAAGTGGTTCCGCAGGCTATTTTTGGCGCATAGTCTATTTTTAGACTATGTCTATTTTTAGACATGTGGATCATATTCTATGAGTTGCAGGATGTTATTTGTGGATGGTTGGTCAAGTTGGAAAAATAGATGGACTTCTATTTTTAGACATATTGGGCGAAATCTATTTTTAGATTTCCAGTCTAAAAATAGATATGTCGAATATTATTAGCTCTTAATAATATTTGGACTATAAACATTATCTTATTCTCTTGGAGCACTTCAGTTAAGTGCACAGATGTGGCACAGAAGTTGACAGAAGGAATTACGCTATTCCTGAGGGTTAAGTGGAGCTATTGCATGGATACTTCAGTTAGAACTCATGTGAGAGAGTTTGGTGGAGTTGATTGAGGAAGTTAATGGAGTTGTGTTCAGTTTAACTAATTTAAACATAGTTGAGCTAGTTGTATCTAGTCTAACTGATTGATACACTAGTTAGAGTGGTGTGAATTAATTATTAATTAATTCACTAATTATAAACTCATTAATCAACTAAAGAATACATCAGTTAACTTTAGTGCATGGACAGTTTCAGTGGAGACCAGTGAAGAGATAGGTGAAAGAGCAGTGTGACTATCAGTTCTGACTATACTATTGCAAGATTTGCAACAACCAGTGATTAGGGATGCCAATGAGGATTGCGCAGTACAAGCCAGGTGGTTCGAATTTATTTATGAGCCATTCTTCAACATTGATTGCGCAGTAGAGGCAGGCTATCAGGTGGAAAATATTGGAGCATGTGTTTTGCTAGATCTAGCTTGATTAGTGTGTAGCAATTGGAGATTGTACTGAGATCTTGTGAGGAGCTTTGTATGATGATTTTTACATGATCTCTATGAAATATAATATACATATAGTTGGGGGTTTTTAGCTTTAAGCTTTCCCATAAATACCATGTTCATATGTGTGATTGTTTATGGTTTTAATGTGCGCATGCGATTGTTTTTATTTCCGCAATTAATGATCAATGGTAGAAGAGATTTTGTATTGTGCATGAAGTTAAAATAGTGTGTGATCAAGATAATATCGGTGGATAACATATCAGCTATTCAAATTTCTACATGGTATCAGAGCGATATTGATCATTGGAGCAATTGCAAAACATTGAAGCGGTTGAGTTTTGAGCTGGTGGAATTCGAATTTGCAGTAGTGTTTTCTTGGTGTCGAAGTTGAGATGTCTTTCAACGGATTGTGATTGGAGTATGCCCTTGAGGGCAGCTCGAATTATATTGCATGGAAGGACATGATGGAGGTGGTGTTGGATGACAATGGGTTGAAGGAGTTCATAGATGCAGAAATTCCAAAACCTACTTCTAGTAATGTTGTTGTACTTGACGCATGGCAAAAGAAGACAACAAAGTGTCGAAGGATTCTGTTGGAAGGTGTGAAGGATCACATAGTGTCTAGCCTTCATGGTAAATCTTCTCCATTCTTGATGTGGAAAGCTTTGACAGATTTATTTCAAAGCAGAAGTGACCAGAGGAAGTTGGCGCTTAAAGACAAGCTCAGAAAAATAAAAATGGAGAAAGGCGACAGTATTCCAAAATACCTCACAAAGTTTGTCCACTGCAAGGATGAACTGGGAAGTGTGGGGGTTACTTTTGATGAAGAAGATTTGGTGAGCTTGTCTCTCCTTTGGCTTCCGAAGAGTTGGCATTCCTAATGTGACCTCCGTGAATAGACGAGAAATTGCCAGATGGGGAGCGACTTTGGTCGATCTTGTTGCAGGAAGAGATAAGGCTGGGTACCAAAATCTAATCTTCATCAAAGAACTCGTATGAAGAAAATTGTGTTTCGTTGCCAAAGCAAGGAAGGGAAGAGCAAGAAGAATGCTTCAATCCAAAGGCGAAAGGCAAGAAGCAAGACATGTCCAAGGTGAAGTGCTTTCACTGTCACCAACACGGACATTATGCCACTAATTGTCCACAGAAGAAGAAAATTAAGCAGGCTGTTGGATCTGCAGCTGGAGAGGCCTTAGCCTCGCAGTTTGAGCTGGATTTTTCACCGATCGCATGCTTGGTCTCAAGTGTGATGGGTTAAGTGTGGACATTGGTGCGTCTTTTCATATGACCGGAGACAAAGATTTGTTTACTGATCTGGATGAGAAAGATCTTGGAGTGCACATCGAGATGGGTGATGATGGTAGATACAGTGTGACCGCATCTGCATCTACTTCCTTTGAGAGGGATTCTGGTAAACCCTTCGTATTGAAGGAAATTTTGCATGTTCCAGGATTAATGAAGAATCTGATCTCTGTGGCGATGTTGGAAGACAAGGGGTATGATGTGGTCTTCAGCGAGGGAAAGGCTTTCCTGCGTAGTAAGACAACTGGAGAAACCTGGAAGATAGGGGTTCGAGTCAAGAACCTTTATCAGTTACAAGTATATGGCTGCACAGCAATGGCATGCAAGGTGGAAGGAGTGGTGAGCCGGGATGATGGCGAGCTGTGGCACCGGAGATTGGGCCACCTTCCCCATGGAGCTTTGAAGATACTGTAGCAGATTTATACTGGGCTTCCTAAGGGCACTCTTGTGCAGTCAGATCAGTGCAAGGGGTGTACCTTGGGAAAATTTCTGAAAGCCACCTTTCACGAGAAGGATAGTCACGACGATCCTTGAGAGAATTCACATCGACATGTGTGGACCTTTTCGCAGCTTCGGCGCTGTGCCACGTACTATGTGATATTTTTTGATGAATTTTCTCGGTGAGTGTTGGAACAGGCTTCATGTAGAAGAAGAGCGAGACATACTCAAAGTTCTCGTGAGTTCAGGGCGCTGGTTGAGAAAGAATTATGGGAAGGTGTGAAGGCTCTTAGGAGTGACAATGGTGGTGAATTCATCTTTGGCGAATTCAAGGGCTTTTGCAGCGCAGAAGGAATTCAAAGAGAGCTCATAGCGCCTCATAACCCACAGCAGAATGGGGTCGCTGAGCGGAAGAACAGAATGATTGTGGGTGCTGCACGGGTGATGTTGCATGATCAGGGCCTTCCCATACACTTGTGGGCCGAGGCATGCAATACTATGGTTTATGTGAAAAACCGTTGTCCTCACAGGATACTTGGCATGAGTACACCCAAGGAGGCGTTTTCTAGTAAGAAGCCTGATATTTCCCATTTTAGGATTTTTGGTTCACCTGTTTACATTCATGTGATGAAGGATGCCAAGAAGAAGCTGGAGCCGACTGCAGAGGTTGGGATATTTGTGGGGTACCCTGATACACCCCATAACTATCGTGTGTATTTTCTAGACAGTCGCAAGACTGTTGTGCGACAAGATATCAAATTTCATGAGGAGAAAGCCATGAAGTGTTCGCTTGAGAGGGAGACACACTTGCATGTAGATGAGGAGCTATTAGTTCCTAAGGATGAGTCTCTGGATGTGGATCAGCCACAAGAGGAGGTTCATGGAGTGGAAGAGACCACTCATGCAGCGCCAACCATCATAGGGTGGAAGCACACTACAGAAGCTGAGCGACTGTCTCAAGATGCAGAGAAGGTCGTAGGAGCACCTACATCACAGCGCAGACAGAGACAATCACCTAACCGGTATACTAGATACATGGCTCTTATGAGCAAGTGTATCGTGACGGAGCCATCCTCTTTCGAGGAAGTTGTGGAGGATCCCGCATGGGTAGATGCCATGGTGGAAGAGTATGATTCGATTTTCAGAAACAATGCATGGGAGATTGTCCTAAGGCTGGAAGGGAAATTAGTGGTGGGTTCGAGATGGATCTACAAAGTGAAGCAAGCAGATGATGGGAGTGTGGAGAAGTACAAGGCAAGATTTGTTGCCCGAGGCTTCTCACAGATTGAGGGGATTGATTATGAGGAAACCTTTGCACCTGTCAAAGGGTATTCTTCCATACGGACGATTCTTGCTCTCTCAGCGTAGATGGGGTGGCACATTCATCAGATGGATGTGAAGACTGCATTCCTCAACGGGGTGATTAAGGAGGAGGTGTACATAGAGCAGCCCGAAGGTTTCGAGATCTTCAGCAGCGAGTCACATGTGTGCAGGCTCAAAAGAGTGTTGTATGGGTTGAAACAAGCACCTCGTGCTTCGTACACACGGATAGACAATTATTTCACCAGACTTGGATTCTCCAAGAGTGAGGCAGATCCGAACATATACCAGATTTTGGTGGAGGGTGAGTTGTTGATCAATGTACTTTATGTAGATGATTTGATTTTGACGGGTGATGAACTGTTGATACACTCATGCAAGGCTGATCTTGCAAAGGAGTTTGAGATGAAGGACTTGGGCCTCCTTCATTATTTCCAGGGATTGGAAATTTGGCAGCGCAGTGATGGACTGTTTGTTTCTCAAGGCAAGTATGCCCGGGAGATACTGGAGAAGTTCAACATGCATGGTTGCAAGCCTGTTGATACTCCTCTTCCTAGTGGATGGAGGAAGGAGGATGCTACTTCGGCAGAGGTAGTGGATGCCATTGTTTATCGACAATTGGTGGGGTCGCTTATGTATCTGGTCAATACACGACCCGACATATGCTATCTTGTTAACCAGCTTTCACAAGCTATGGTTAAGCCTACCAAGCTCTTTTGGAAGGCAGGCAAGCATGTATTGAGATATATCAGAGGCACATCGGGATATGGATTATGGTACAGACAGTCGAATGAGGTGAAGCTCTGTGGCTTCACAGATGCAGATTGGGCAGGGAGCCCAACGGAGAGAAAGAGCACATCTGGAGGGATTTTCAGTATCGGGTCAACAGTATTTTCTTGGTACAACAGGAAGCAGATATCTGTGGCACTCAGTTCAACAAAGGCCGAGTATATGGCAGCGAGTTTGGCTACATGCGAGGCTATATGGATAAGGAAGATCCTCGTCGGGTTGTTCGGTTCACATTAGATCCCACTGTGATTTATTGTGATAATCAGAGTTGCATTAAACTCTCAGTTAATTCAGTATTTAATGATAGATCTAAATACATTGACATCTGGTATCATCATATCAAATATTGTGTGTAGTGGAAGATCATGTTACTTTCATACATTCCCATGGAGGATCAGGATGCTCATATCTTGACGAAGGCGCTCACTAGGAGCAAATTCGAATACCACAGAGGCAGGATCGGGGTGGCAGATAATCCCTATCTTGTTGAGAGGGAGTGTTGAGATTGCAATAAGATGATGAGCTTAGTGGAAAGAAGTCGCCTTCACTAAGTGGGCCCGCAAGCTATTTTTGGCGCAAAGTCTACTTTTAGACTATGTCTATTTTTAGACATGTGGATCATATTCTATGAGTTGCAGGATGCTATTTTTGAATGGTTGGTCAAGTTGGAAAAATATATGGACTTCTATTTTTAGACATATTGGGCGGAATCTATTTTTAGATTGCCAGTCTAAAAATAGATATGTCGAATATTATTAGCTCTTAATAATATTTGGACTATAAACATTATCTTATTCTCTTGGAGCACTTCAGTTAAGTGCATAGATGTGGCACAGGAGATGACAGAAGGAATTACGCTATTTCTAAGGGTTAAGTGGAGCTATTGCAAGGATACTTCAGTTAGAACTCATGTGAGAGAGTTTGGTGGAGTTAATTGAGGAAGTTAATGGAGTTGTGTTCAGTTTAACTAATCTAAACATAGTTGAGCTAGTTGTAACTAGTCTAACTGATTAATACACTAGTGAGAGTGGTGTGAATTAATTCACTAATTATAAACTCATTAATCAACTAAAGAATACATCAGTTAACTTCAGTGCATGGACAGTTTCAGTGGAGACCGGTGAAGAGATAGGTGAAAGAGCAGTGTGACTATCAGTTGTGACTATACTGTTGCATGATTTGCAACAAACAGTGATTGGAGATGCCAATGAGGATTGCACAGTACAAGCCAAGTGGTTGAAATTTATTTATGAGCCATTCTTCGGCATTGATTGTGCAGTAGAGGGAGGCTATCAGGTGGCAGAGATTGGAGCATGTGTTTTGCTAGATCTAGCTTGATTAGTGTGTAGCAATTGGAGATTGTACTGAGAGCTTGTGAGGAGATTTGTATGATGATTGTTACATGATCTCTATGACATATAATATACAGATAGTTGGGGTTTTCAGATTTAATCTTTCCCATAAAATACTATGTTCATATGTGTGATTGTTTATGGTTTTAATGTGCGCATGCGATTGTTTTTATTTCTGCAATTAATGATCAATGGTAGAAGAGATTATGTATTGTGCATGAAGTTAAAATAGTGTGTGATCAAGAGAATATCGGTGGATAGCATATCATTTATTCAAATTTCTACATGGTATCGGAGCGATATTGATCATTGGAGCAATTGCAAAACATTTAAGCGGATGAGTTTTTAGCTGGTGGAATTCGAATTTGCAGTGGTGTTTTCTTGGTGTCGAAGTTGAGATGTCTTTCAACGGATTGCGAATGGAGTATGCCCTTGAGGGAAGCTTGAATTATATTGCATGGAAGGACTGGATGGAGGCGGTGCTGGATGGCAATGAGTTCAAGGAGTTCATAGATGCAGAAATTCCAAAACCTACTTCTAGTGATGCTGCCGTACTTGACGCATGGAAAAAGAAGACAGCAAAGTGTCGAAGGATTCTGTTGGAAGGTGTGAAGGATCACATAGTGTCTAGCCTTCATGGTAAATCTTCTCCATTCTTGATGTGGAAAGATTTGACAGATTTATTTCAAAGCAAGAGCGACCAAAGGAAGTTGGCGCTCAAGGATAAACTCAGGAACATAAAAATGGAGAAAGGCGACAGTATGCCCAAGTACCTCACGAAGTTCATCCAATGCAGGGATGAGCTGGGAAGTGTGGGGGTGACTGTAGATGACGAGGCCTTGGTGAGCTTGGCTCTCCTTGGGCTTCCGAAGAGTTGGCATTCCTATCAGGACTCTGTCAATGGTCGGGAGAAATTGCTAGGATGGGAGCGACTTTGGTCGGATCTTGTGCAAGAGGAGATAAGGCGAAGTACCAGGGACGGATCTTCATCAAAGAACTCAGATGAAGAAAATTGCGCTTTGGCTGCCAAAGCAAGGAAGGGGAAGAGCAAGAAGAATGCTTCTCAATCTGGTGTGAAAGGCAAGAAGCAGGACATGTCCAAGGTGAAGTGCTTTCACTGTCACCAACACGGACATTACGCCACTAATTGTCCACAGAAGAAGAAAAATAAGTAGGTTGTTGGATCTGCAGCTGGAGAGGCCTTAGCCTCGCAGTTTGAGCTGGATTTTTCACTGATCGCATGCTTGGTCTCAAGTGTGATGGGTTCAGTGTGGTTTCTTGACAGTGGTGCATCTTTTCATATGACCAGAGACAAATATTTGTTTACTGATCTGGATGAGAAAGATCTTGGAGTGCACATCGAGATGGGCGATGATGGTAGATACAGTGCGACCGGTATCGGTACCATTTCCTTTGAGAGGGAGTCTGGTAAACCCTTCGTATTGAAGGAAGTGATGTATGTTCCAGGATTGAAGAAGAATCTTATCTCTGTGGCGATGTTAGAAGACAAGGGATATGATGTTGTCTTTAGCGAGGGAAAGGCTTTCCTGCGCAGTAAGGCAACTGGTGAGACCCGGAGGATAGGGGTTCGAGTTAAGAACATTTATCAATTGCAGGTAGATGGTTGCGCAGCAATGGCAGGCAAGGCAGAAGGAGTGGTGAGCCGGGATGATGGTGAACTGTGGCACCAGAGATTGGGCCACCTTCACCATGGAGATTTGAAGATACTGCAGCAGATTTCTACTGGGCTTCCCAAAGGTACACTTGCGCAGTCAGATCAGTGCAAGGGATGTACTTTGGGAAAATTTGTGAAAGCAACCTTTCACGAGAAGAATAGTCGCGCCACGACGATCCTTGAGAGAATTCACACAAACGTGTGTGGACCTTTCTCAATAGCTTCGACAGCAAAGCACAGGTACTATGTGATATTTTTTGATGATTTTTCTCGTAAGTGTTGGATCTTCTTCATGCATAAGAAGAGCGAGACATACTCAAAGTTTTGTGAGTTCAAGGCACTGATTGAGAAAGTATCGGGGAAGCAAGTGAAGGCTCTTAAGAGCGACAATGGTGGTGAATTCATCTCTGGCGAGTTCAAGGACTTTTGCAGCGTAGAAGGAATTCGAAGAGAGCTCATAACACCTCATAACCCACAGCAGAATGGGGTTGCAGAGTGAAAGAACAGAACGATTGTGGGTGTTGCACGGGCGATGTTGCATGATCAGGGCCTTCCCATACACTTGTGGGATGAGGCATGCAATACTGCAGTTTATGTGCAAAATCGTTGTCCTCACAGAATACTTGGCATGAGTACACCCGAGGAGGCGTTTTCTATTAAGAAGCCTGATATTTCCCATTTGAGGATTTTTGGTTCACATGTTTACATTCATGTGACGAAGGATGCCAGGAAGAAGCTGGAGCCGACTACAGAGGTTGGGATATTTGTGGGGTACACTGAGATGCCCCACAACTATCGTGTGTATTTTCCAGATAGTCGCAAGACTGTTGTGCGATGGGATATCAAATTTCATGAGGAGAAAGCCATGAAGTGTTTTCTTGAGAGGGAGCCAAACTTGCATGCAGATGAGGAGCTATTAGTTCCTAAGGATGAGTCTCTGGATGTGGATTAGCCACAAGAGGAGGTTCATGGAGTGGAAGAGACCACTCATGTAGCGCCAACCATAAGAGGGCGGAAATGCACTACAGAAGCTGAGCGACTGGCTCAAGATGCAGAGAAGGTTGTAGGAGCACCTACATCATAGCGCAGACAGAGACAGTCACCTAACCAGTATACTAGATACATGGCTCTTATGATCAAGTGTATCGTGACGGAGCCATCCTCTTTCGAGGAAGCTGTGGAGGATCCCGCATGGTTAGATGCCATGGTGGAAGAGTATGATTCGATTGTCAGAAACAGTACATGGGAGATTGTCCCAAGGCCGGAAGGGAAATTAGTGGTGGGTTCGAGATGGATCTACAAAGTGAAGCAAGCAGCTGATGGGAGTGTGGAGAAGTACAAGGCAAGATTTGTTGCCCGAGGCTTCTCATAGATTGAGGGGATCGATTATAAGGAAACCTTTGCACCTGTTGCAAGGTATTCTTCCATACAGACGATTCTTGCTCTCTCAGTGCAAATGGGGTGGCACATTCATCAGATGGATGTGAAGACTACGTTCCTCAATGGGGTGATAGAGGAGGAGGTGTGCATAGAGTAGCCCGAAGGTTTGGAGATCTTCAGCAGCGAGCCACATGTGTGCAGGCTCAAAAGAGTGTTGTATGGGTTGAAACAAGCACCTCGTTCTTGGTACACACGGATAGACAGTTATTTCACCGGACTTGGATTCTCCAAGAGTGAGGCGGATCCGAACCTATACCAGATTGTGGTGGAGGGTAAGTTTATGATCATTTTACTTTATGTAGATGATTTTATTTTGACGGGTGATGAACTGTTGATACACTCATGCAAGGCTGATCTTGCAAAGGAGTTTGAGATGAAGGACTTGGGCCTCCTTCATTATTTCCTGGGAATGGAAATTTGGCAGCACAGTGATGGACTGTTTGTTTCTCAGGGTAAGTATGCCCGGGAGATACTGGAGAAGTTCAACATGCATGGCTGCAAGCCTGTTGATACTCCTCTTCCTGGTGGTTGGAGGAAGGAGGATGCTACTTCAACGGAGGTAGTGGATGCCACCGTTTATCGACAGTTGGTGGGGTCACTTATGTATCTGGTCAATACACGACCCGATATATGCTATGCAGTTAACCAGCTTTCGCAAGCTATGGTTAAGCCTACCAAGCTCTTTTGGAAGGCATGCAAGCATGTATTGCGCTATATTAGAGGCACATCGGGATATGGTCTATGGTACAGACAGGAGGATGGAGCGAAGCTTTCTGGCTTCACTGATGCAGATTGGGCAGGGAGTCCAACGGACCGGAAGAGCACTTCTGGAGGAGTTTTCAGCATTGGGTCGACAACAGTTTCCTGGTACAGCAGGAAGCGGAGATCCGTGGCACTCAGTTGAGCAGAGGCCGAGTACATGGCAGCAAGTTTGGCTGCATGCGAGGCTATTTGGATGAGGAAGATCCTCGCAGGGTTATTCTGGCTCATTAATTTCCATCCTACCTCTGATTTATTGTGAGCACCGAGTTGCATCAAACTCTCAGTTAATCCAGTATTTCATGATAGATCTAAACACATTGACATCTGGTATCATCATATCAGAGATTGTGTGCAGCGGAATATCATGTTACTTTCATACATTCCCACGGAGGATCAGGATGCTGATATCTTGACGAAGGCGCTCACCAGGAGAAAATTCGAATACCACAGGGGCAGGATAGGGGTTGCAGATAATCCTTATCTTGTTGAGAGGGAGTGTTGAGATTGAAACAAGATGATGAGCTTAGTGGAAAGGAGTCGCCTTCACTAAGTGGGCCCGCAGGCTATTTTTGGCGCAAAGTCTATTTTTAGACTATGTCTATTTTAGACATATGGATCATGTTCTATGAGTTGCAGGATGCTATTTGTGGATGGTTGGTCAAGTTGGAAAAAATAGATGGACTTCTATTTTTAGACATATTGGGCAGAATCTATTTTTAGATTGCCAGGGTAAAAATAGATATGTCGAATATTATTAGCTCTTAATAATATTTGGACTCTAAACATTATCTTATTCTCTTGGAGCACTTCAGTTAAGTGCACAGATGTGGCACAGGAGATGACAGAAGGAATTATGCTATTCCTGAGGGTTAAGTGGAGCTCTTTCATGGATACTTCAGTTAGAACTCATGTGAGAGAGTTTGGTGGAGTTGATTGAGTAAGTTAATGGAGTTGTGTTCAGTTTAACTAATCTAAACATAGTTGAGCTAGTTGTATCTAGTCTAACTGATGGATACACTAGTGAGAGTGGTGTGAATTAATTATTAATTAATTCACTAATTATAAACTCATTAATCAACTAAAGAATACATCAGTTAACTTCAGTGCATGGATAGTTTCAGTGGAGACCAGTGAAGAGATAGGTGAAAGAGCAGTGTGACTATCAATTGTGACTATACTATTGCATGATTTGCAACAACCAGTGATTGGATATGCCAATGAGGATTGCGCAGTACAAGCCAGGTGGTTCGAATTTATTTATGACCCATTCTTCAGCATTGATTGCGCAGTAGAGGCAGGCTATCAGGTGGCAGAGATTGGAGCATGTGTTTTGCTAGATCTAGCTTGATTAGTGTGTAGCAATTGGAGATTGTACTGAGAGCTTTTGAGGAACTTTGTATGATGATTGTTACATGATCTCTGTGACCTATAATATATAGATAGTTGGGGGTTTTCATCTTTAAGCTTTCCCATAAAATATTGTGTTCATATGTGTGATTGTTTATGGTTTTAATGTGCGCATGCAATTGTTTTTATTTCCACAATTAATGATCAATGGTAGAAGAGATTTTGTATTGTGCATGAAGTTAAAATAGTGTGTGATCACGAGAATCTCGGTGGATAACATATCAATTATTCAAATTTCTACATGGTATCGGAGCGATATTGATCATTGGAGCAATTGCAAAACATTAAAGCGGTTGAGTTTTGAGCTGGTGAAATTCGAATTTGCAGTAGTGTTTTCTTGGTGTCGAAGTTTAGATGTCTTTCAACGGATTTGTATTGGAGTATGCCCTTGAGGGCAGCTCGAATTATATTGCATCGAAGGACAGGATGGAGGCGGTGCTGGATGACAATGGGTTGAAGGAGTTCATAGATGCAGAAATTCCAAAACCTAATTCTAGTGATGTTGTCGTACTTGACGCATGGAAAAAGAAGACAAAAAAGTGTCGAAGGATTCTGTTGGAAGGTGTAAAGGATCACATAGTGTCTATCCTTCATGGTAAAGCTTCTCCATTCTTGATGTGGAAAGCTTTGACAGATTTATTTCAAAGCAAGAGCGACCAGAAGAAGTTGGCCCTCAAGGATAAACTCAGGAACATAAAAATGGAGAAATTTGAATAACTGATATGTTATCCACCGAGATTCTCCTGATCACACACTATTTTAACTTCATGCACAATACAGAATCTCTTCTACCATTGATCATTAATTGCGGAAATAAAAACAATAGCATGCGCACATTAAAACCATAAACAATCACACATATGAACACAGTATTTTATGGGAAAGCTTAAAGCTAAAAACCCCCAACTATATGTATATTATATGTCATAGAGATCATGTAACAATCATCATACAAAGATCCTCACAAGCTCTCAGTACAATCTCCAATTGCTACACACTAATCAAGCTAGATCTAGCAAAACACATGCTCCAATCTCTGCCACCTGATAGCCTACCTCTACTGCGCAATCAATGCTAAAGAATGGCTCATAAATAACTTCAAAGCACCAGGCTTGTACCGCACAATCCTCATTGGCATCTCCAATCACTGGTTGTTGCAAATCATGCAACAGTATAGTCACAACTGAAAGTCACACTGCTCTTTCACCTATCTCTTCACTGGTCTCCACTGAAACTGTCCATGCACTGAAGTTAACTGATGTATTCTTTAGTTGATTAATGAGTTTATAATTAGTGAATTAATTAATAATTAATTCACACCACTCCCACTAGTTTATCAATCAGTTAGACTAGATACAACTAGCTCAACTATGTTTATATTAGTTAAACTAAACACAACTCCATTAACTTCCTCAATTAACTCCACCAAACTCTCTCACATGAGTTCTAACTGAAGTATCCATGCAATAGCTCCACTTGACCCTTAGGAATAGCGTAATTCCTTCTGTCAGCTCCTGTGCCACATCTGTGCACTTAACTGAAGTGCTCCAAGAGAATAAGATAATGTTTATAGTCCAAATATTATTAAGAGCTAATAATATTCGACATATCTATTTTTAGATTGAGACTGGCAATCTAAAAATAGATTCCGCCTAATATGTCTAAAAATAGAATTCCATATATTTTTCCAACTTGACCAACCATCCACAAATAGCATCCTGCAACTCATAGAATATGATCCACATGTCTAAAAATAGACATAGTCTAAAAATAGACTTTGCGTCAAAAATAGCCTGCGGGCCCACTTAGTGAAGGCGAATTCTTTCCACTAAGCTCATCATCTTGTTGCAATCTCAACACTCCCTCTCAACAAGATAGGGATTATCTTCCACCCCAATCCTGCCTCTGTGGTATTCAAATTTGCTCCTGGTGAGCGCCTTCGTCAAGATATCAGCATCCTGATCCTCCGTGGGAATGTATGAAAGTGACATGATCTTTCACTGCACACAATCTCTGATATGATGATACCAGATGTCAATGTGTTTAGATCTATCATGAAATACTGGATTAACTGAGAGTTTAATGCAACTCTGATTATCACAATAAATCACAGTAGGATCTAAGTGTGAGCCGAACAACCCGACGAGGATCTTCCTCATCCATATAGCCTCGCATGCAGCCAAACTCGCTGCCATATACTCGGCCTCTGCTGAACTGAGTGCCATGGATCTCTGCTTCCTGCTGTACCAAGAAACTATTGTTGACCCGATACTGAAAATCCCTCCAGATGTGCTCTTTCTGTCCGTTGGGCTCCCTGCCCAATCTGCATCTGTGAAGCCACACAGCTTCACCTCATCCGACTGTCTGTACCATAATCCATATCTCGATGTGCCTCTGATATATCTCAATACATGCTTGCCTGCCTTCCAAAATAGCTTGGTAGACTTAACCATAGCTTGTGAAAGCTGGTTAACAGCATAGCATATGTTGGGTCATGTATTGACCAGATACATAAGTGACCCCACCAACTGTCGATAAACAGTGGCATCCACTACCTCTGCCGAAGTAGCATCATCCTTCCTCCATCCACCAGGAAGAGGAGTATCAACAGGCTTTCAGCCATGCATGTTGAACTTCTCCAGTATCTCTCAGTCATACTTTCCTTGAGAAACAAACAGTCCATCACTGCGCTGCCAAATTTCCAATCCCAGGAAATAATGAAGGAGGCCCAAGTCCTTCATCTCAAACTCCTTTGCAAAGATCAACCTTGCATGAGTGTATCAACAGTTCATCACCCATCAAAATCAAATCATCTACATAAAGTACAATGATCAGCAACTTACCCTCCACCACAATCTGGTATAGGTTCAGATCCGCCTCACTCTTGGAGAATCCAAGTCCGATGAAATAACTGTCTATCCATGTGTACCAAGCACGAGGTGCTTGTTTCAACCCATACAACACTCTTTTGAGCCTGCACACATGTGACTCGCTGCTGAAGATCTTGAAACCTTCGAGCTGCTCTATGTACACCTCCTCCTCAATCACCCCATTGAGGAACGCGGTCTTCACATCCATTTGATGAATGTGCCACCCCATCTGCGCTGAGAGAGCAAGAATCGTCCGTATGGAAGAATACCTTGCGACAGGTGCAAAGGTTTCCTCATAATCGATCCCCTCAATATGTGAGAAGCCTTGGGCAAAAAATCTTGCCTTGTACTTCTCCACACTCCCGTCAGCTGCTTGCTTCACTTTGTAGATCCATCTCGAACCCACTGTTGATTTCCCTTCTGGCCTTGGGACGATATCCCATGCATTGTTTCTGACAATCAGATCATACTCTTCCACCATGGCATCTACCCATGTGGGATCCTCCACAACTTCCTCGAAAGAGGATGGCTCTGTCACGATACACTTCCTCATAAGAGCCATGTATCCAGTATATCGGTCAGGTGACTGTCTCTGTTTGCGCTGTGATGTAGGTGCTCCTACAACCTTCTCTGCATCTTGAGCCAGTCGCTCAGCTTCTGTAGTGCGCTTCCGCCCTCTGATTGTTGGCGCTGCATGAGTGGTCTCTTCCACTCCATGAACCTCCTCTTGTTGTTGATCCACATCCAGAGACTCATCCTTAGGAACTAATAGCTCCTCATTTGCATGCAAGTGTGGCTCCCTCTCAAGCGAACACTTCATGGATTTCTCCTCATGAAATTTGATATCCCGTCGCACAACAGTCTTGCGATTGTCTGGAAAATACACATGATAGTTGTGGCGTGTATCAGTGTACCCCACAAATATCCTAACCTCTGCAGTCGGCTCCATCTTCTTCCTGGCATCCTTCATCACATGAATGTAAACAGGTGAACCAAAAATCCTAGATCCTCAAATGAAGACGCCTTTTCACACGCCCGTGTACCGCTGCTGCTATCCGTGAGGGATGGGTCGGTTTTGCACATAAACCGCAGTATTGCATGCCTCAGCCCACAAGTGTATGGGAAGGCCCTGATCATGCAACATCGCTCGTGCAACACCCACAATCTTTCTGTTCTTTCGCTCCGCAACCCCATTCTGCTGTGGGTTATAAGGTGCTATGAGCTCTCTTCGAATTCCTTCTGCGCTGCAAAAGTCCTTGAACTCGCCAGAGATGAATTCACCACCATTGTCGCTCCTAAGAGCCTTCACCTACATCCCCGATTCTTTCTCAACCAGTTCCTTGAACTCACAGAACTTTGAGTATGTCTCGCTCTTCTTCTGCATGAAGAAGATCCAGCACTTATGAGAAAAATCATCAACAAATATCACATGGTACTTTTGCTTTGTTGTCGAAGCTATTGAGAAAGGTCCACACACGTATGTGTGAATTCTCTCAAGGATTGTCGTGGCGCGACTATCCTTCTCTTGAAAGGTGGCTTTCAAAAAATTTCCCAAAGTACATCCCTTGCATTGATCTGACTGCGCAAGTGTACCTTTGGGAAGCCCAGTAGAAATCTACTGCAGTATCTTCAAAGCTCCATGGTGAAGGTGGCCCAATCTCCGGTGCCACAGCTCGCCATCATCCTGACTCACCACTCCTTCTGCCTTGCCTGCCATTGCTGCGCAGCCATCTACCTGCAATTGATAAAGGTTCTTAACTCGAACCCCTACCCTCCGGGTCTCACTAGTTGCCTTACTGCGCAGGAAAGCCTTTCCCTCGCTAAAGACAACATCATATCCCTTGTCTTCTAACATGGCCACCGAGATCATATTCTTCTTCAATCCTGAAACATGCATACGAAGGGTTTACCAAACTCCCTCTCAAAGGAAATGGTACCGATACCGGTCACACTATATCTACCATCATCGCCCATCTCGATGTGCACCCCAAGATCTTTCTCATCCAGATCAGTAAACAAATCTTTGTCTCCGGTCATATGAAAAGACGCACCACTGTCAAGAAACCACATTGAACCCATCACACTTGAGACCAAGCATGTGATCAACAAATAATCCAGCTCAAACTGCGAGGCTAAGGCCTCTCCAGCTGCAGATCTAGCAACCTGCTTAATTTTCTTCTTCTGTGGACAATTAGTGGCATAATGTCTGTGTTGGTGACAGTGAAAGCACTTCACCTTGGACATGTCCTGCTTCTTGCCTTTCGCACCGGATTGAGAAGCATTCTTCTTTCTCTTCCCCTTCCTTTCTTTGGCAGCCAAAGCGCAATTTTCTTAATCTGAGTTCTTTGATGAAGATCTGTCCTTGGTACTTCACCTTATCTCCTCTTGCACAAGATCCGACCAAATTCGCTCCCATCCTAGCAATTTTTCCCGACCATTGACAGAGTACTGATAGGAATGTCAACTCTTCGGAAGCCCAAGGAGATCCAATCTCACCAAGTCCTTGTCATCAAAAGTACCCCCCACACTTCCCAGCTCATCCCTACATTGGATGAACTTCGTGAGGTACTTGGGCATACTGTCGCCTTTCTCCATTTTTATGTTCCTGATTTTATCCTTGAGCGCCAACTTCCTCTGGTCGCTCTTGCTTTGAAATGAATCTGTCAAAGCTTTCCACATCAAGAATGGAGAATATTTACCATGAAGGCTAGACACTATGTGATCCTTCACACCTTCCAACAGAATCCTTCGGCACTTTGTTGTCTTCTTTTGCCATGCGTCAAGTACGGCAGCATCACTAGAAGTAGGTTTTGGAATTTCTACATCTATGAACTCCTTCAACCCATCGTCATCCAACACTGCCTCCATCCTGTCCTTCAATGCAATATAATTCGAGTTTCCCTCAAGGGCACACTCCAATCGCAATTCATTGAAAGACATCTCAACTTCGACACCAAGAAAACACTACTGCAAATTCGAATTCCACCAGCTCAAAACTCAACCGTTTCAATGTTTTGCAATTGCTCCAATGATCAATATCGCTCTGATACCATGTAGAAATTTGAATAAATGATATATTATTCACCGAGATTCTCCTGATCACACACTATTTTAACTTCATGCACAATACAAAATCTCTTCTACCATTGATCATTAATTGTGGAAATAAAAAACAATCGCATGCGCACATTAAAACCATAAACAATCACACATATGAACACAATATTTCATGGGAAAGCTTAAAGCTAAAAACCCCCAACTATCTGTATATTATATGTCATAGAGATCATGTAACAATCATTGTACAAAGCTCCTCACAAACCCCGCATACACCCACCGTTACACACACTAATCAAGTTAGATCTAGCAAAACACATGCTCCAATCTCTCGCCAAATTACAGCCTACCTCTCTACCGCGCAATCAATGTTGAATAATGGCTCATAAATAACTTCGAACCACCTGGCTTGTACTGTGCAATCCTCATTGGCATCTCCAATCACTGGTTGTTGCAAATCATGCAACAGTATAGTCACAACTGATAGTCACACTGCTCTTTCACCTACCTCTTCACTGGTCTCCACTGAAAATGTCCATGCACTAAAGTTAACTGATGTATTCTTTAGTTGATTAATGAGTTAATAATTAGTGAATTAATTAATAATTAATTAACACCACTCTCACTAGTGTATCAATTAGTTAGACTAGATACAACTAGCTCAACTATGTTTAACTCAGTTAAACTCAACACAACTCCATCAACTAGCTCAATAACTCCACCAAACTCTGTCACATGAGTTCTAACTTAAGTATCCATGCAATAGCTCCACTTAACCCTCATGAATAGCGTAATTCCTTCTGTCAGCTCCTGTGCCACATCTATGCACTTAACTGAAGTGCTCCAAGAGAATAAGATAATGTTTATAGTCCAAATATTATTAAGAGCTAATGCTTACCCGACATATTCATTTTTAGACTGGCAATCTAAAAATAGATTCCGCCTAATATGTCTAAAAATAGAAGTCCATCTATTTTTCCAACTTGACCAACCATCCACAAATAGCGTCCTGCAACTCATAGAATATGATCGACATGTCTAAAAATAGACATAATCTAAAAATAGACTTTGCGCCAAAAATAGCCTATGGGCCCACTTAGTGAAGGCGACTTCTTTCCACTAAGCTCATCATCTTGTTGCAATCTCAACATAAAACGCGCAGCGTCCAGGCAGGAAAATTGATCTCTGTTCAAGGTTGATTTTGAGGGCCTTCCCGGTGTCCAAATAAGCTCCATGATAGCTCGTTGGAAATATCTTTGAGTATATTTTCCAAAAATACCTCCAGTTTTAAAAATGGTTCTCATTTTCTCTGTCAAAAACCTGTTCTCCAAAGACTAGTAAACACGCAACGACCGAGCAGATTTAGAGGCAGAAACATGAAATTTTGATGTTTTTTGAGCTTTTGATGGACCAGTTGTCCTCCAAAATCTCTAAAAATTTCTAGGGTTTATGTACTCATTAATATAAATCCTCTGGTAGTTTCCATTTTTCATTTGGAGGTCCCAAAACAGACCATAGCGTCCAGGTCGCTATGCGTTTAGGAAAATTTCCGTGTGCAAAAATACTCAAAAACACAGAAGCAACACCTTTTTGAAAACCACATTTGGAGGCCTTCCTAGTGTCCAAATTGGGCCCAGGATATATTTTTGGAAACAAATTCAAGTATGATTTCCAAATCTACCTTTTTTTTTCTTATTGGAGTTGATTTTCCTTGTCAAAACTTAATTTTCCCAAAACTGGTCAAAAAGTGTTGAATGAAGGTGTGGAAATGCAGAGTGTTGTTGCATGCAACTTTTGGAGGCTTTCGTCAACTCAAAATTGACCTCATGATAGCTCATTGGAAATATCTCTTTGTCTAGTTATCATTTGAATTATAAATCAAGTGATTTGGACACTCCAGCTATGAGAAAACTTGATTTTCCCAAGATCACTCCGGAAGTGCAGCAACTCTCCTGTGGCACCTGTATTTTTGACATTTATCTAAAACCATGACACCTGTGTAAAATATGAAGGAGGTTTTTCTTCTTTGACCTGTGATGGAAAAAAACCTCCCTCACTTTTGTGAAATTCATCTTTTTTTTTTGTCAGAAATACAGTTTTAAGAAAAACTGACCCTGTGAGTGGCAAATGACTTGACTCTTGGAATGACTTCTCAAAAAATGATGGAGACATGATGTTTATGAGATCAAATGACCTCATACTTAATGATATGACCTACCTTATGCCTCCTCTGCTCAAATGTCTCGTTTCCATGGCAAACCCTAGCTCAGTGGGAGAGGAAATTAGGGTTTAGTGCTTGTGAACAATGATGACTTGGGCACCCTTGGGAAAAATGGTTAAAAAACAAAGCGAGGTCAATGATAATGATGGAGATGAGGTGAAATCAAATTAAAATAAGGCGCGATGGGTGGGATGCAAATACCAATGGTAACACTCATCTTATGTCACAATACGAGGGGGACATGTTACAATAGTCAAGATAAATATTACAATAATAGATGGTGCAACAAAAGGTGTTACAACAGCTTATTACGTAGGATCTATGACATGGGTATTACAGTAGTAGCAACATGGGTGTTACAACATTTGATGGGAATGTTGTAGTGACTGTACCACGTTGGAGGGTGTTATAGTAGTGTTTGGAACTGTAACAGAGCTATGGTTCCACTAAATAACCAACGAGGGAGTTATATAAAGAAATTGAAGAAAAAGGGCACTTTACACTACTCTTATCCCCGATCCATGAATTGACTTAACCTATGAAGTTTCATTTTAAAGAGACAAATTTCCAAATTCTTGAGAACTTATATCAACTCCTTCAACATTTATATCAGGAAGTTCCAATCACTTTTGATTTATTAACAATGTGAAAAAATGCCAAGCCACCAAAGGAATCCATTCTTAATTAATTAAACAAGGGGAATGAGTGCATGTAGAAACTATTGTGTGAATGACAAGTGGAGCCATCCATGCAATTTGAAGAGGAATGTTTTAAGGGGATGAAGGAATCTAATAAGGGGGATCTTTGTTGTTTGCTAAGTCAATTGGTTCATGTTCATGTTCGAATTTGACTATAATGTAATTCAATAAAAAAAATTCTAGGTAGAAAGAAGTTTGACAATGTTCGTCATTAAATTTGATAATGTAAGCTTTGCCAAAAGTTGTGTCGGAAGTTGTTTAACATGTAAAATGACATATTGCAAGAATCCTAAGCCTTTTCCAGACATCACCAGGTAATTTATGGGAAAAATTACGTAGTAATTATGCACTCATCTAGTCATAAACAGATCTCACAGTAAAAGGAAAATGAAAATTAGCATACTTGGTACTATGTGCTTGAGTTTGAAGTTCTCATCAGAAAATTTAGTTCCATATATAGAATTTCCAACTCTATGATCTTAAAGGGATAAATCATCACCTTGAATCATGAATTTGGGAATGATTCTATGGAAAATACTCACTACAATGAGCAAATCAATCAAGTAGATAATGATAATATGATTAAATCATATAATAATCTAAAATAATAAATAAATAAATTATAAATTAACGATACCTACCTACTCAATGTTGATAATCACCAACTCTTATGGAATCATAAATGATAGAAAATAAAAGGGAACCCACTATAATGGGATGGTATTATTTTCCTTTTTTCATGTAATAAGAACCCGTGTCTCGTCTCCTTCTTCTCTATACATACCACTCCTCCATGTACACACCACCTCTATTTTCGTTGCCAATACCTACAAAAGAATAAAATGTTATATACTAAATAATAATTAAATAATCAACAAATATATCAACATGTACAAAAGTCTAGAAAGACTAATGTGCAATACTTGAATGAGTTTCTTTTTGTTTCGACAATAATTTATTCTCTACTAAATAGGGCCATCCATGTGGAGGTGGAGCTCATCTAGCCCCTTCAGCCCTCACAACACTCTCAATTTCCCACACCCAATCTAGCTATTGAAAACTAATTGAAAATATGCATAGAGTGTAGTAAAACAAAAATGTAAGGTAATTCAAATAAAGCATGTGTATCTCTGAATATGTGTTTTTATACATATAAAACACATAAGATTATAGTAAAAAACATTTGTCATTAAAATATGTTGCCATTATACATTTGTCTCATAATATATACAATTAATTCATTTTCAAGTTCTTTTTTTGTATATATTTTATGGTTGGCTCATCGATGCCTTGATCCCATTTAGTTTTTGGGCCCTTACATGTTTGATGTGCAATCCTAGACTTTGCATGGTATGCAAGATGCTGTAAAGGAGCATCTATTACAATAGTAAAAAGGGTTAGATTAATGTCGTTAATTATTATTCATAGATGTAGTTCATTACTACAAATATCATTACAATGTTCTTTACTTGATAGACTAGTCAAAATCATTGTTTTAGTTATGATATGCCCCTCTTGTCATCGAGCATCCTCATCTACATGCTTTGCCCTTGAAAAAAGTAAATTTATAGTGACACCATCTACAAGTAAAAATTAATACAAATATCATTACAATGTTTCTTTATCTAGTGGTTCAGAGTGGTTCCACTGAGACATGCCTTTCTTCTTGCTGAGCATCCTCATCTACATGCTCTGCCAATGAAATAAGAGAAGTTATAAGTACACTGTTTGCAAGTAAATATTAATACAAATATCATTACAATGTGTCTTTACCTGGTGGAACAGATGAATTCATTAGTTAGGCTACCATGAGTTTCTCTTCTCTCTGAGCATCCTCATCTACATGCTCTGCATTGAAACAAGAAAATTAAAAGTACACCATTTGCAAGTATATATTATGAAATTGTAATCCATAGTTCTAATTAGTGGTGTGTAAGGTGTTGTAAAGGGGCATCTACTACAATAATAAAAATGGTTAGGTTAATATCATTAATTATTATTCATATATGTAGTTCATTAATAGAAATATCATTACAATGTTCATTACCCGACAGATTAGTCAAAATCATTGTTTTAGTTATGATGTGTCCCTCTTCTCATCAAGAATCCCCATTGAAACAAGAAAATTTATAAGTACACCATCTACAATTAAATATTAATACAAATATCATTACAATGTGTCTTTCCCTGGGGGATTTGATGAGTCCATTGGTTGGGCTACCATGCATTTCTCTTCTCTTTGAGCATCCTCATCTAATGCTTTACATTGAAACATGAAAACTATAAGTATAATATTTGAAAGTAAATATTAATAGTTTTAATCCATACTTTTGATTTTATAGACATAATGCCATCATGGTTGGGCTACACTCCATTGTCATGGGGTTGCTATTGACTATTGGCTTCACTAGTTTTGTTGCTCTCATGCTTAAAAGAAACAGACACATTAATTTATGGGAAAAATCAATCATGAATCAATTTTCCAAGTAATCGACAATTAAAGTCTATTGGTTTTATTCACCATGTCGTTGATAGGGGAAAATTGTGTTTTCCCCATGCTTTGTCGACATTCAACCACATCTTGAAACTGAGTTGGAGGTCTTCTTCGATGGTCGTCATGTTGAATTTAACCCCTTGCATTGCATAAGATCATGAATTTACTTATTAGATGCAAGTAAATAATAGTTTGATATGAATTATATGGTTTAATACCTTGGTACTTATAATCAGTGTTTTTAGTTTCATGTAACCTCCGTGACCAAGTTTATGCTACATGTTTTTTTTAGTCTTGCCTTGGTTGCTTTAGAGGTTTATGGGAGCCTACAATAAGTTTGAAATAGGTTAAACATCAAAATTTTTAGGTAGAACTAAAGGAAATTATGCAATTAACTAAATTCAAAATATCATATACCTTCCTTGAATAGGTGGCCTCTTTCCCTCTTTTCTCATTCTCTTCTCATATGAATCCTCTAGTAGATTCTTCCACTCTCGCTTTGGAAACATTAGAGGACTCTCATACTCAGGGCTTTTTTGCAAAAGAACCCTATTTTGATCCCTCACATATTTTAAATAAGTTTTAATTAATGAGGTGACTCTGCTTTTCTGAAGAAATCACCAAATAGACCTTCCAAACATTCCATAATATATTTTTTTTAATTTTCATTTTGAGCATTCCATCATGTGCATATGGTGGGCCCAAAAATCTCTATGACCTTCTCATTAATATATCTATAAAAAGTGTTGCTTCAAGTGAGTCAATTTGATTAGTAATTTAGAATAATTGAAGAGATGTATGTTTCAATTAGGTAGTTGGAAATAATTAAGGCATTCATAATTACGTAGGGGTTTTGGTATCTTGACCGAAATAAGGTTATCATCCACCAAAAATGTAACAACATTGTTTCATTTATAGTTATGTATGTCGATCCAAGAACACAATATGTATAATCACCTAAAGGATCATCTCCACCATCATGTACATTGTCTAGTGCCTCGCCCTAGGAGGCATGTCATGGGCCCCATGAGAAGGTGGAGTTGTCTAACTCACGGGGATGTGACCCTCAAGTAGAGGCAAAATTTGACATATGGGTATGTGGCTTCTACCAGGACAGTGTGGCATTGGCATCGTATTGTTGCGAATAATACTAGTCTCACAAGTATGGGCATACATAGGTACCAAATAATCCTAAATAAACAAAAAAAATAGAAATTGTTTTGATCGTAAAAAATGGTAAAAATATATATATTTTTTTAAATGTGCTTACCCCAAAACATTGTATTCATTGCATCAAAACTCTAGACCTTTCTTGATTCTCCTCCTCATTGGGTTCACGTTTAAGAAATTCAATAAGTTCCCTATTTTCCTTTTTTCAGAGCCTTTTTTACTGTCTCCATTGGGTTGAGGCATTCAAATAATGCCTCTTCATCCATGCCAACTTCAGAAACATTGTCACATCAGGTGTGGACAACATTAAAAATAATAATAATAATAATTCAATTTTAAAAACGGTAATAAAATTCACATTAAATGGACATTGATAGTGTTCATCCTTTACCTCTTCTGAGGTTGATTCCTTCTCATGATCACCTTGCCTCAATATAAGAAGCATGACATCTTTCAAGTATCAATAATTAGAAGATAATAAGAAGGATGGCAATGGTGTAAATGTTCCAAATCTACACAAAAATCTAGAAGATGTCCTAGTTGTAACTCAAGATTAGGGAAACATCATTGCTTTTGTAGAAGATTAGTCTGATGGATACGAAAATGGAAGAAATGAGAAACTTGTCTATGCACGTCTTCTCCATCACAATGAAGCTTAAAATTTTCAACGTTTGAAGAGGCCATAAAACAAGTAATCTGGGAACTTAGTAAAAAAATATGGAGGTTAAGAAGACAAGAAGAGTAAATTAGGTAGTGGAAAATTCAGAATTGTCAACAAATGCAATCCAAATAAAGGAAACAAATAGAGAAGTATGTGTCTAGGTGAAAAGAAAGAAGGCATTAATTAGTTATAACGCAATTATAGAAAGTCATGCTCAAGTATATTTACCATGTCAACCTTCTCTAATGTAAAGGAAACTATATGATCAATAATTGAGAGTATCCTCAAAAAATTTAAGAGAGGATGAGCTTGGGGGGATCATCCCAGTTCTCTCCCAAGCATGCTCATAACACTTGCACCAGAAGAAACACGTGAACACCACAATATATTCATAATGGTTTGAGAAAGATTTGATGGAAATGTATGAATGATGGAGGAGCTAACTAGTAGTATGCTAGAGGTTAAAAAGTAAGTTCAAGACTTTTTTGGGGCTTGAAGAAGAAAAGATGAGTTGAATAGGTGCAATTTTGGTTCTTTCCCCAAGTATGATCATGACACTTGCACTAGAAGAAACATTTTGAAGACTACAATGTACTCATGATAATTTTAAAGGACTTGGTGGCATTGCTAGGTATAATAGATGAGCTAACCAACTAGACATTAAAAACAAGTTCAAGCTTTCTCTAAGGCCCGCAACAACAAAAATTTTGAACCTGTTTCCCTGTAGAAGGAAAATTGAGAGGTCCTCAATAAACATGACATTTTGAAGGACCATATGGAAACATCATAAAATCATGACTAATATATTCTACATAAGATGGGTGTGGAACATGTTGCATGTAAGTCCAAGCTTTAGCTCAGACTTAGGCTTGAAGGATAGAACTTGAACCCATTGCCCCATAGTAGAAAAAAAGGCTCACATATCGTCAAAAACTCCAAGCTTTAGAGTAACATATAGCGACACAAACACTTGTGATCAAATATCTTTTGCAGATGTGAGGCAACTCATAGGAATCAATAATAAAGATGTTGGTTTTGAATAGTTCATCAGTCAAAATTTCAAAACTTCAACAATTCACATGGTTTTGGAGATAAGAATGCTAACTCTTCAATCCTTATATGTTACCTTTTATTTAAAGTACACTAAATGTGATAAGAAGTGATAAGAATGGGGGCAATGTATAAATGTGTAAGGAAGTGACAAGATTTATTGTGTCAAGAGGCGCTCTCGAGCCCAGTATGATAGGATATGGTAATGTAATGTTTAACATTTTGACTAAGTCAAATTTCATAAAAATAAAAATAACAAAATAAAATAACCCCTTAAAACTAAAAAAAATAAAAATAAAAAATTGTCCATGGTATTGACCCATATTATTAAGAATCCATTGTATTCATGTGGAATATAGGTTATTTAAAAGGGGAAAGTAAACCATCCTAGATACATCTTAACTTTGGATCTACCAAGCTTCTAGAGTGATCAAATCTCTTGAGATGCAAACCTATTTTAGAGTGAAAAGAGTTTTGATCTCTCTTGATACTTAGTAGATCCAGAATTAAGATAGATCTAAATTGATATAAACTCAATTGTTAAATATGAAATAAATATTATTTGCTGTTATTTTTAAATGTAAATTTACTCATTTATATTGTTTTTTTTATAATAAACAAATAATTATATTTAATTGTCAACTTATCATGAATATAATAATTACACTGAAATTGTTCTTCCATGGAGTTGGCTAGATTGTTCCTCCATGGAGTTGGCTAGATTGTTCCTCATCTTCAGGCTCCTTCTCTTCCTCCTTTATCCCATAAAAATTCAATACCTGGTATCACTACATTTGATTGATTTCTCCAAGCCCACTTACCACTCAGTGTACCTTCGTCGCCCTCAAAACCCCTGGATTCACAGTAACTCCGTCCATTGCTTCCAGGATTCCAGTGGCACTGCTAATTACCACTCACTGTACCTTGGTCGCCCTCAAAACCCCTGGATCCACAGTAACTCCGTCCATTGCTTCCAGGATTCCAGTGGCACTGCTAATTATCTGATGGCACCGTAAAACTCGAGCAGAAAAGTTGAGTAGATGGCTGTAATTTTCACGTTTTAATTCAAACGTAACAACCCAGGCACCTTCCTTGCCCGCTCAGCGTCCTGTGAGATCCTGATGGGTAGAATATTATTAAATCCCCTGGTGGCCAAATTGGACACTGACCAAATCAATACCGACAACCATGAATCTTCAAATTGATTTTGCAGAATGCATTTTAGCATGATGGGTAATGGTAATTTGACGGATTCTCTCATCAACATAGATCCATCTCTAAAAAAATCAGAAGAAAATTCCTTGTGTTCCACCTCCATCAGATTTCGAAAGTCTTCAGGATTCCATAGAGATCATAAAAGAAGAATGTCAGAAAACAAGAAAAGTGATCCGATGGTGGCAACAACTGCTATCTTTTCAAGGCCGCCAAAGGGCTCAATGGAGAAAACACCTAGGAAAATTCCTGGAATCCACTCCAGTCGATGTGGGTACCTTGATTCTTCTCCTTATCGATCTAATGACAACGGTTGTGGATCATCTCAAAACACTTCACAGCAAATCCCACGATCTCAATAACTGCACAACCTTGCTGGAATCCTGACAGTGCATATCCCAGTTCGAGAGGAGCCAATCCTTTGTGTTTCTCTATTGGTTAGTTACTGTGATATTAAGTCTCATGTTGCTCAATGTGGGTGGGCTCTTCGTGGCTTTCGGGGTCTCCTTCTTCTTCCATCTGAGCTATGTCCTCGATCTTCTAGTGCTCACCACGACTCTCTGCCTTGAGAATTTTTTTCTGAATGCTCAGAGCGAGCTCTTGGTCATTCTCAATCTCTGGCATATTGTGCGAGTGTCTCATGGGATTTTTTTGAGGTCACTAACGATGCAATGGAGTCCGAAATACATAATATAGAGGCGCAGTTTGAGGCCTTCGAGTCCAAGAATACGGACATGCAGGAGCTCATTACTTAAATAGGACAGAAGCAGTGAGTAAAAAACCCCACAAATATAAAATATAAAAAAAAATATATATTATTTCCCATAATCTTCTGAGCACTGCTGCCTCCAGCTGCGATTCTCTGCGCGGCCTGTGGCTGGGCTCTGCCCTCTCGGCCGTTTCTGCCTCTGCCCCAGGTCCTTCTGACCTCTGGGCCTCTCGGTTCTGCTAGGCTCCCTTCTTTCCACCTGCCCTGCTTCAAGATCTCGCTGAGCCTCTCGATCTCTTGTCAGATCTGCTTGGGTCTGTGCCCTTGGGGTTTTTGCTTGCAGGGACTATTTGGATTCTCGGCCTTGAGATGCCTCGTTCCTTTACTTGGTGCAGATTGGGTTTGCTGTTTTGATCTTCTTGCCATGGAGGCCCAAGGCTCGCCCACCGGTCCCTCGCGAGCCGCTATCCCGGAAGCTGAAGCAGCCTTCTCCTCTCTTCTTGCTTCGCTGCCCAAAAAGAAGAAATCTGAAGCTACTAAGTTCGTCAAAAGGCTCGACGATGTTCCGGAGGTTAACCTCCCTCCTGAGGGCCCGATCAAGGTCGCTTTGTCCCTGGCAGATCGGGCCCTAGTGGGTCAATTCACGGGCCTTTGGCCCTCGCCAAGATCCACAGAAAACTGGGTCGTTAAGAACTGGGTTCCGCTGATAAAAAATAAAGTCACCTCTTATTTTCTGGGTAGAGGCTTCTTTCTGTTCGAGTTCAACACCAAGGAGGATAAGGACCTGATCTTCAAGAATGGGCCCTATTTCATGGGACCCCAGGGCCTCTACCTTAACAAATGGACCCCCGATTTCGATCCGGCTGTGGATGTCCCAACGGCAGTCCCTGTCTGGGTTCGGCTCCCCAATCTACCAGTGCACTGTTGGAACTGGGAGTCCCTCAAGCACATTGGAGATACTCTGGGAAAATTGATCGACAGAGCAAACAACAATGATCAGTATGATTGCGCTCGAATCTATGTCGAGGTGGACTTAGAGGTGGGGCTTTCGGAGGCCATTAAATTAAAGGTGGGCAGTTGGACGCATGTGCAAGTGCTGGACTATGAGCAACTCCCCTTCAAATGCCGCAAATGTCACATATATGGCCATTTTGCAAGAGGGTGCCCGAACAAAGGGGAAGCTGAGAAAGGAAAGGAAGAGGGCTGGAACCAGGTCAAGAGGCCAAAGACATCTCACAAGAAATCTGGGGTTCATGGACCCCAGCCTGCCTCCATCCAGAATGTTCCCCCGCCAAAAAGCCAAGAAAATGGGTATGAGGTCTTAAGCTCTGCTGAAGAGACTCCTCAGGAGGAAGATAGGCAAGATCAACCTTTAGAAAAAATGCCTTCAGCAGAAACAAGACCTGAAGAAAGCGTCACGGCAAGAAACAAGGATAAGAAAATAGAAGCCTCCGAGGAGGAACATGACTCGGAGGAGTCTGAGGAGGATGGAGAAATAGGAGATACGCAGATATCGTTCAGAAGATCTGCAAGGGGCCGCAAATCTGCTAGAGAAAAGAGAGATCATGAAACTTACAAAGAAAAGCTTCAGGGTAGTTAGCCCACTCTGGAGAAACTTCTTGGCAAAAATCTGAAGATGGTAAAAAACCAAGGGCAGGGTTCCAAGGGAGCCCATCATCATAAAAATAAATGATGAAGATTGTCTCCTGGAACTGTAGAGGAATGGGGAGAAAATTGAAAGAAGAAGCAACGAGAAGCCTTATAAGAAGAGAAGCTCCAGACATTCTTCTGATTCAGGAGACCAAAATGGAGGACAAGGAGTTTCTCCAAATCAGTAAAAAATTTTGGAAAGGTAGCAGCGGACATGCAGTTTCAACATGGGGAGCATCTGGGGGATTGGGCTCCCTTTGGAACCCTCTCAAGTTCAGGTTGGTCACCGTGCTGCACAACACCCACCGGTTGTTTTTGAAGCTCCAGCCTTTGGAATCGAGGGTGGCAGTCAGTCTTTTCAATGTCTATGTTCCAACAAATATAGGGGAGAAAAGGGAGTGCTGGGACTCCATCAGACATCTGTCGGAGTCAGAAAATTTGGAAAACATCATTGTTGCAGGTGATCTTAACCTCACCTTGCGCATGGAGGAAAAGCGAGGAGGCACAATCGTAAGGGACCATGCAAGGGAATGGGTGGAAGACCTCATGCAGGATTGGGATCTGTTTGACATCCCTCCAGCAAATGGTAAGTATAACTGGTCTAACAAAAGAATAGGTCCTGGTCACATTGCTGCTAGACTTGATAGATGTTTGGTTTAGAGTTCCTTTCTTTTGCTGGGCTTAGATTTCAGATTTCATATCCTCCCATGCAGTGTTTCTGACCATAAGTCCATCTTGCTTGAGATGCTGGGCCACAAAGATCTTGGCCCCATCCCCTTCAGATTCAACCCTCTTTGGGTCAAAGAACCTGAGTTCTTGAACTTGGTTCATGACTGTTGGAATCTGCCAGTGAAAGGTTCCCCTTTCTTCATTTGGGAAGAAAAACTTAGAAGACTGAAAACGGTGCTTAAATCTTGGGCCAAAGCTCTTCCCTCTCCTGCAAAAGAGAGAAAGCAGGTTCAAGATAATCTTGCCCAGCACCATGCCCAATGTGAAGATGCAGAAATCACTAAAGAAGTTTTAGATAAGGAAGCTGAGCTCCAGCAAATCTTCCACAAAGCTTGCCTTTCAGAGGAAGAGCATTGGAGACTGAAGTCTAGGAGCTTATGGCTTAAAGCATGAGACAGAAATTCGGCCTTCTTCCACAAGCAAGCTCAAGCCAGAAAGAGCTTCAATTCTATTGCAGAAATCAAAGATAGCAATTTGACACACAAAGATTTTGACAGCATAAAGAGAGCAGCTTTCAACCACTTTCAAAACCTGTATAGAGAAGAGGGCGTGACGGACCCAAACTCCAAATTCTTGGAGGCGGTTCCCCCTAGGATCTCACCTTCAATGAATCAGCAGCTTGAAGCAAAGATCTCTATTCAAAAAATAAAGGATGCCCTCTCAGACATGGAGCCTGACAAAGCCCCAGGCCCGGATGGTTTTACAAAAAGATTTCTTCAAACCTGCTGGCAGATTGTGGAGAAAGACCTCTACAAAATGATTTTGAAATCACAAGACTGCCAGAAAATTGGGGGCAGCACCAATTCATATTTTCTTGCCCTCATACCCAAGGAAAAGGGTGCTAAAGAATTTAATCGGTTCCGCCCCATCTCTCTTTGTAATATTGGATACAAATTAATCACAAAGGTTATTGCCAATAGACTTAAAGGTATTCTTCCAGCCATCATCCCGGAGAACCAAGGTGGATTTGTTCAGTGGAGACAGCTCACTGACAACTTCATCCTAGTGCAAGAGGCGATTCACTCGAGCCAGCTTCGCAAAGAGAAAGGTATGGTTATCAAACTAGATCTGGCTAATGCTTTCGATCGGGTCAGACTTAGCTTTCTTTGGGAAGTCTTGAAAAATTTGGCTTTGGAATGGGCTTTCTAAAATGGATCCGTGCTTGTATTGCTGATCCTTGGATCGCCCCCCTGGTGAATGGGAGAGCAGCTGGTTTTTTTAAAGCTTCAAGAGGGCTTAGGCAGGGTTGCCCCCTCTCTCCGCTCCTCTTCGTCCTTCATGTTTTTGTCCTGAGTTTCTACCTGGATCAGAAACTGGTTGACCAAGAGATCTTGGGGCTCAATATAGCCAAAGGGGTCAAAAATGTTAATCACACCCTCTTTGCGGATGATACCCTCTTGTTAGGGGCGGCCTCTACCAGATTTGCTCTTAGATTCAAGGAGGTCTTGGATAACTACAGTGAAGCTACTGGCAACAGTTTAAACAATGGTAAGTGCAAAGCTTTTTGCTGGAACATCTCGGCTCCCACCCTTTCTGCCATCTCAAGAATTCTGGGCTTTACTGCCACTCTCAACTGGTCCTCCTTTTCTTATTTGGGCCTTCCCATCTTTCGCAAATTGGTATACAGCAGAGATTGGATTCCTCTGTTGGACAAGTTCAAGGCCAAAATTCAAGCTTGGGGATTCTCTTGGTTAAATCTAGCCGGCAAAACTGTTCTCATCAAATCTGTTCTTAGCAGTCTCCCCATCTTTCAATTCTCTGTAATTCTAGCCCCTTCAGGCATCATAAAAAAAATGGAAGCCTTCATTCGCAAGTTCTTCTGGAAAGGGGCAATCACAATGACAGGAAAATCCCATTAGTCAGTTGGGAGAAAATCTGCAAGCCCCAGAGTGAAGGAGGCCTCAATTTCAAAGATCTTAGCCTCCAAAACATAGCTATGGGAGCCAAGATCTTTTGGAGAATCATTGGTCCAAATCCAAGTTGGGCGCAAAAAGCCCTATGGAGGAAATATTTCATGGGAAAGAGGAAGAGATGTCTAGACGCCCTCCTACCCTCCTCAGGTTCGCAGCTGATCAAGCTCTGTCATAAAGCAGCCCCTTTAATCAGAGACAGAGCGTATTGGATCCCTGGAAACGGCAAAGAAATTAAAATTTGGGATGACAACATTATGATGCAACCTCCTCTATCGTCCCACTGCTCTCTGCACGCGCTGCGTTTGTGGTTGGACAACACTGAATGCACCACTCTTTGGGACATTTCACAATGGGAAGGCAGACATTGGCAACAATGGAGGCTCCCTCCCGTCCCTCCTGCGTTGTCCCAAGCTCGAGATCTTTTCCTTTCTTTATTAAATGGTATGGCGCCTCTACGCGTGGGTAAGAAGGATGCCCGAGGATGGGGAGCCGCCCCAGGGCTTTACACGGTTGCACAGGGATACAAATGCCTTCATGATCACCCTAACGTCCCTCCTAATCCTGCAGTCTGGAACGGGATCTGGAATCGCAAAACCATGACTAAGGTCGACTCTTTCTGTTGATTGTTATGCCACAGAGGGATTTTAACTGCAGATAGATTGAAGAAGAAAGGATTTCACGGTCCTTCTCGATGCTACTTATGTTGTGATTGTGAGGAGAACGCTCAGCATATTATTTTGGACTGCAACTTTTCAAGAGATATCTGGCACGACCTTCTGAGCTTCTGGAATTCTGAATTCACCTTACCCACGTCCATATCTGATCTTTTTGCAAACTGGCGAATTCCTACCCAGGATCGCTTCCAAAAAATGAGAGTTTCACAGCTGCATGGCTCTCTTTGCCGAAATTTGCTTGCTGGCAGATCTGGCTTGAGCGCAACAGAAGAGTTTTTAGAGATGAAAGTCTAAACGCTCAGTTCATCATCACCAAAATAAAATGCCTTTGGAAAGAAAGTCTGGGGGATCATTTGCCGGATCTAAATCTGAGTCAGCAAGACTTAGAATGGGGTGCCTCGATGGACCTCCATTTCTCTAGTGAAATAAGGCATTACAAGGCCACAAAAGAGTGGCAATTCAGAGGGAAGGAGAATGATCTTTCGGATCTGATCCTCAGGCATTCCAGATTCTCTTTATTCTTCGATGGAGCAACGAAAGGCAATCCTGGTTTGGCTGGGGCAGGAGGAATTATTCAAAATAAAGAGGGTATTACTGTGGCAAAGTTCGCTTGGGATTTAGGGCATTCTACCAGCATGCAAGCTGAAGCCTTGGCTCTTCTACAAGGTCTCAAGCAAGCAAAGGCTTTCGATCTTTCAGATATCAGTATCATAGGAGACTCTCAATCCATTATCAAAGTTCTAGTGGAGGATTCCTCTCCTGCAGACATTAGACTGGCAAGAGTAACTTCAAGAACCAGGAATTTGGTGAAATCCTTCCGGACTGCTTCCTTCCTTCATGTTTTGAGGGAAAATAATAAAGCTGCTGACTTGGAAGCCAACAGGGCAGTTTCACTTCCAGCTGGTTGTCTCTTGGCAAATGGAATTGAGAATTGGGACCCCATTCCATAAAGTTTGTCACGTTTTTTTGCATTTTGCTGAAACAGTTTGTTTGTCTCTTTAAGATAGGGAAAATAACGGAGATAGACTCGATAGTCTCGAGTAAATCTTGCGGTTTTCCAAGTTTAGGGGCCTGTGATCAGTTAGTGAAAGAAAGGTTAAGGGCTATGCCCGATCAAATGTATCCGGTGAAAGGCATTTTGGCCAAATTCTAATATAAACCATAACCATAAAAAAAAAAAAAAAAAAAAAAAAAAAAAAACCCCACAAATACTTAAATAGAACAAACTATCCATCAAAAAATGCATTCATTCAACAAAAGCAATGAGTAAAAACCCCCACAAATAAATAAATAGAACAAAATATCCATTAAAAAAAAAATACATTCATTCTTACATTTTTCCATTGATGGTATGCTCATAAGGAGTATGAAACTCAGTCCCATGAAGTTCATAGATAATACCATTAATATACAAAAAGTCACCCTTCCACTTCAATCGTAACAATCACAACAACATGAACTAAAACCTCACAAAGGCCCAAGGAACATATGAGGTTGATCAACAATTTTATACAAATCCTAATAAGGTTCCCATCATTTAGAATTGTAGTTGGTGTTGAATCCTTCATTGTTTGCATATTACTAATCTGTTTGCTCTTAGCAATACTAAAGGAGAGGATTCATGGGTGATTGTTAGCCTCCTGTGTTGCACATAGACCATTATGCAAGCCTTTAGGTTAATAATCACCTGCTAATCCTCATGTGCCCTATAAGTCGGCTTAAAAAATAGTGGTGAAGTCGGCTTACAAGCCAACTTGTAGGGTCGGCCTAAATCTAGACAGTGCACTATATATTGACTGATTTGCGGTTCATTTGTGCTCAAGAATTTTGGATAGCTCTGAAGAAAAAAGTGTGGATCAGTAAGTAGAAGTTGCGGTCAAGTCTGAAGTAGAGTGCAGTCAAACCTGAGGTGAGTATGTTGACATACACCTGCAATAAAAGTGGAATAAAATCTGTAATCTATACGCAACAAGAATTCTGACTAGTCCGAAGTGAGGAAGCAGTCGAATGACATTCTATGATATAATGAGAAGTTAAAAGGACTAAGGTTGATGTGTAGTCTATGGTTATACTTTGATGCAAGGGTTATGATAAGTAAACTTTGAATTGCAGTGCAAGAAAAGGAGGAAGGTAAATTTGTGATTTACCTCCTAATTACATTACATAAGAGGAAAGTAATATATCTCAAGGGTAAAAGGGTTCAAGGATATGTGAAGTAAAGAATAAGATCTCAAGTGACTTTGTCTCCAATATCTGAATAAGCGAGAAGAAGTGTTTGGGTAATCGAGAACAGGTCAACGAAGATAGAGACCGAGTTCTCTAGTGTTGGTGCATGTCAGTGCAAGTTAGTGCAGAAAAGAAGGATCAACGTTAGAGGTCAACAAGAAGCAGTGACAAGGTTTTGGAGGCATTCATATGTCAAGGGTATGAGAATTGGTCATGGTAGTTGTCATTTGAAAGTCTATAAGAAGAATTCCTTGTGGGTTTTCCTCTCCAAGAGGGAGTGGTTTTGGCCCTAGCTTGAAGAGCCTATATTTGTGTCTCTTGTATTTTTGGTAATTAACTTGATGAAAGTCGTAATAAGATAAGAAGAGAATATATAAGTAAATAAAGTAAGATCAGAAGTAATTATCAAGGAGAGAATTTGAATTAATCACCACCCCTCCAAATTCTCAACATGCTATGACATTTGGAAACAAAGAAGGGAGAGCACACATGGTTGTATCGTCGTCTTGTCCACGTGCAAGGAAATAGAGGGTTAAGGGTTTTCGAGTTGTCAACTCAAGAATTTAATGTGTCACCATAACCATTGAAAATTCAATGATTTCGACATTGAAGTGTGGAAGGGAACCCATAAAGAAAATAATTACTAAAGTAATTATTATAAAATACATAATACTAAGTACAAATTATATATTTTTTAATACATTTATGTATTAAAAGTTTAATTATAACGATTATAATAAACCTATATTTTAATTAAATAATTTAAATTTATTTGTTTAATATAATTATAATTTAATTAAAATAAGATGTATTTGTTAATTCCATAAAAATATGAGAAGTTTTGCTTCGATCCCCCTCTACTCCCATTTCAACTTTTGACTCTACAATGAGAAGGGCATATATAGCATCAAAAGTAAAAAGTTATTTATTATGTAGTACATGAAATTTTTGTTCGAATGGAAGGTGACTACCTTTTCAGATTTTAAGCTTGTAAGGTGAAGAGGATATGTTATACAATATTTGTCACACTCCCTATCTCGTATCCTAAAGTGTCGTCCTTTGTGTCGTCGATGCCACAAATGTCACAAAGTGATAAAAGTTGTCGCAAATAATGTGTTCACCATGAAACATGTCCAAAGCATCCCTAAAGAAAGGAAGAAGACTTGCCTTGAAAATATTCTGAAAAGCTTGTCAAAAACCTTGTTTTGCAAGCCCAACGTGTTTCCTATAGTTGATGCCTCACGCTTGTCACCTTTAGCATTATCAGGCAAATGCACGTTGGTCCTCTTTAGGTAGTTTTTCCCAAAATGGAGGAGAAGCTTCTCTTACTAGAAGGCTTGAGAACGACGACGTGGTTTTAGGTAGTTGATCATTGGAATGAAACCCCCATTCTTGGCCCTAAATCCTCCTTCCATGGATATCTCCCATGATACATAGAACTCCTTCTCCTTTTCATGGATCCCCAATTACCTCTCCTTCCCTATAAATGAAAACCCTACCATCCACTCTTGTTTGGTTTCCATATCAGTGTTGAATTGTACCCAAATGCTGCCCATTTGTGAAGGAGGAGAAGTGTTTGAAAGTTAAGGCTTGGACTTTGGAATCTCACCTGAAGGAGGCTTCCAACATCAAGGCTTCAATGGTTGTAATGCTCCCTTCTCATTCTATTAATAATACAATATGTGCTTTACTTCCATAAATGTGTTAGTCATTATCCATTTATTGTAATGTTCCTTGATCTGTTGCATAACTTGTACTGGAAACTATTATGCTTTGTATACGTTTGTTGTCTCCATTTGTCTGTCCTTGCAGGCACTCATCTACGCCAACGGAGAGGAGATCGTGATTGTGAGCATTGAAGCGAAAGAATCAAGGCTAACGCCAAAGGCACTAGCATCAGAAAGAGGTAGGAAGTATATCATCCTTCGTGTTTTCTAGTATAATTTAGGAAAGGTTGCATATATTTGTCTCGTTTGTTGCTAGATCTTCCAATAGGACTAAAGGGATCTTTTTTGCCCACAGAAAGGATTGCCTGCACATAAAAAATGGTGAAACCGTTGGGGAGCACATAACCCTTCAAACCTCCCTTTTTTTTGTTATTTTTGTTTAGTTTGGCCAACCTCCTAGTTTTCACTAATTTCGATTGATTATGGGTTTGCATTATGAGTGGTGTGTTCTTTAGAGTTTAAAGTCTAGATCCCTTTTCAATTTTTATTATTTTTTTCCTAAGTTTCTTGACCAACACATATGTCTCTGAAACAAAGCTCTCTCAGCGTGGAGTTTATTGATTACAGTCGTGCTTAACATCCTGGTTTCCACTGTCTTCCCGTGCTGGTCCAAAATAATTGAGATTCCTTAGGGTTTTTGATAGAAGGTCTGAAATGTTTGGATCTCTAAAGTCTTTCTCTTGCTCTGTGTGCATAGATTTTCTTTTTTTTGTTAGATTATTTGTGGTTTGCAATTAGTGAAAACGAACTTTAGTCAAATCTTTGGTTCTTTGGGTAATTGAATTTATTGTTTTGTTGCTTGCATGTGTTTCTAATTTGTTGTCTAATAAGAATTTTTAATTCTTTTGGAAACCAAAAAAGAAATTTCATTTGTATTTTTTAGGCTTTCATCTCAAAATGTTTGGAAATTGCATTAGATTACATTGTAATGGAAAGTTGTTTTTTGAGATTGTCTTTGAGTATAAATTACATTGCTTGGTGTTGAAATCTGAAAAGTGCATCCTCATTTACAAAAAAGAAAGAGAAAAAATCATGTAGGTGGACTTTAGTGAATTAAAATTCATTTACTTTTTGGTTGTTGCAATGGAATTGTGAAATTGAAAGTTCTAGTTAGGAAGCTCTTGTTGGTGGCATCTTTGATTGTTGCATCAATTTTTGCACTTCTTCCCTACACTAGATAGCTTTCATTGAAATGACTATAGTTTCTTCTTCATATTAGATGCATCATAGGTGTGTTAAAGTGACATCGATTTTTGAGCCTTGAAACCCAAACATAATTCAAGATCAACCTTAAAGTTTATCTCAATTAAACTAAGGAACATTTGGAACATTAACGAAAACATTTAGAGGTCTAGGCTAGAGACGTGTTCTGGTGTCGTTACACGTAGGAGCTGTCGTCATTTTCCAGCGTTGCATCTTGGGGGTGATATCCCATTCCATGTAAGGAAGTGTATAAGATCATTTTCCACGTACCTTCGGGTATATCAGATGACACTCCACACATGAAAAGTATATGGGAATGCTCTCATCGAATGGTTACGCATTAGACAACACTATTACAGACTACACTCCCACGTACTGTCGAGTATATTTTGGGAGTCCCTTATAGGTTGATATCCATCCATAGGTAACCGAGTTTGTCGCCTTGTATATTGTGATACACCAGACATAACATTCGGGGAGATTGGTTGTCGTACATTAAGTTCTTGGTTCACCAAGGTGTATATCGCAGATCATGATTGCTTGGTAAACCTTTATGCCTAGATTCACCTCTTTGATTTATTTTTGTTGTTAGTTTCTAAAATTAATTAATTGGCTGTAGAATAACATCCTCCCCGTGGAACAACTCCTTAGTAGATCTTAGGTTGATACTAATGGAAACTTTACCGAGTCCACCAATTAGGGAAACCTCTCTGATGGGAATCCTGGTCCTTTTCCTCCTTTTGGAAATATTGGTGCTCCTTATATGGCAACATTGTCCCTTCCTGAATTTACCATTGGTTTTCCAGTTTGGTTATTTTTGACCCTTATGGTTCTGAATGTCCAAATTTCTTCTCAATCGAGTTCTCCTCCACCTAAACAACATCAACCTCATGTTGACCCCAAAGTTGACCATTTGCCTTCTTCACTTGTTGTTTCTTTGTCTCTTTCTTCCTCTTCGCCTGGTGAAAGTATTAATTTTAGTAACCAGGAAGCTAAGATGAATAATAAAAGGATGAAGAAGAAGAAGCGAAATAAGCAAAAGGTCAACCAAGAAACCATTCTACAGATGCAACTAATGTTGAAAAACCTTCCAATCAACCCCGCAAAGTGAAATTCCCTTGCAGGTTATGCAAGGGTGACCACCTTCTTAGAGATTGTCCCAGTATTCCCAAGGTATTATAAGTGTGGTCCACAGGCTCAAATCGACCCTTTTCATCGGCCTCTAGAGATCATGTTGGTGATAAACCATCGAATAGTGATAGTAAGGTCCATGGGAAAAAGGGTAAAGTCAAATTTCCTTGTAAGTTATGTGAAGGGAATCATACCATTCACATTTGTCCTTATATGGATGAAGCCTCAAAAGTGTTGGAAAACCTTATAGCTTCTCAGCCACGACTTCCTGCTGGTTACCGGAAGCTTTCCCCCGATCCTCCACTAGTTGATGAAGTGATTAATCATAATTCATCACTAGTCAATCCCACTCTCTCTAAAAGTGAATCCCATGAGTCTGTTCTCGACCAACCATTGGTTGAGAAAGCAGTTGACCTGATTTCACCTTCAGTTGATCGTATCTTTCCCGTAGAGATTGAACTTCATACGGCTCAGGTTCTTCTTGTTTCTTTAGATTCCAATTAATTGGGGGACAATCCTCTCGTTCCCACAATACACGAGGGTGATCCTCCCATTCCCATAACAAAAGGGGGAAGTTCTATGTTCCCACGACACCCCCTCCAAGTAATATCGTTACTTCTTTCGATTGGAGTCGACTGGCTATCGTCTTCCTTCTTACATTCCCTTTCAGATCATAGTACATGCTTATAATGTGGTCATATCTAGAAAGTAATAAATGAAGGTGCTTCTGTTCATATTTTTTCATCAACTACTTAGCAAGCTTTAGGTTCTTCGCAGCTTGTGCCTGTTACCTAGAATCTGTTGGCTTTTAACAGAGGAACTAGTCAACTGTTAGGGATCCTTCTTGAGTTGCCTATTACTTTGGGATCCTTCTTATCATCCCTAAATGGTCCTTATATGCAAGTGGTAGCTTCCCCACCATAGGTTAATTATGTGGCAACTTGTTCCATGTCTGTGTCTACTAACGATCTAGTCAATGATATAATGCATCATATACTAGGGGCATTGGATCCTAATATTTCCATTAGATCCCTTGATATGTATCCCTTCCAGAGTGTTGTTCTCCCATCTGATGAGAACCTCTTGGAAGCCATGGCCTCTTATGGGCTATGATTAAGGTGTTGGAGCATAGTTTATTTTCTTGTGTCAAGCTCATTGAAAAATGAAACAAGGTGTTGGATCAAGTTCCTTTTCTTGTGTCAAGCTCCTTAAAAAATGAAACAAGGTCTCCAGAGCATAGTTCCTTGTCTTGTGTCAAGCTCGTTAAAAAATGAAACAAGGTGGCGGAGCAAAGTTCCTTTTCTTGTGTCAAGCTCATTAAAAAATGAAACAAAGTGTCGAAGCATAGTTCCTTGTCTTGTGTCAAGCTTGTTAAAAAAGGAATCAAGGTTCTTGAGGATAGTTCTTTTACTGTATCAACCTCGTTAAAAAAATGAAACATGTTCCTAAGAGGATAGTTCTTTTACTATGTCAACCTTGTTAAAAAATGAAATAGGTCCCTATGAACATAGTTCTTTTCCTGTGTCAAGTTCTTTAAAAAATGAAACAAATCCCCTTTCAATACAAGACTTTGATTAAATCTCGTAAATTACTAGTCAAGTCTTTCACTTGATCTCGTAAATGAACCTTCATTCCATCCACTTGTTAGTAACTAGTAGTCTACTTAGGTGAATTAAATGAAGCTTGGGGGGGCATGTACCTCGAATTGAGTCATTATGCTGGGGGCACACAAACTTATCTCAAGCACAATTTGTCTCCATTTCAAGCTTGTGTAAAAATGAAACCATATTTAAGGGTTCTCAAGCATAGTTTCCCATGTTTCAAGCTTGTGTAAAAATGAACCATTCTCAATCTACCTCTTGCGATTGCCATTTTTATCAGCCTATTTTTCCAGATGAGCCTTGGTTTTCTCATTCCATCGTCACCATCTGCTTGGTCGATTATACACTCTCACTTGGTTGTTTTACCCTTTCCTGGGGAACCACTGCGATGAGTGGCCTTGTTAGCTAGCCTCTTGACCTTTGTGTGTTTTGAGCAGTTCCATCATGACTGGAACCAATCGCTACCCCTTATACCACTTGTTCCTCTAGAAGGAGTCCTCTTTCAACTCTTTTCAGACTCCCAAAATATGAAAATGTTGTCGAGCATTTGTCCTTTAGAACTCATTAATGTAAATGAAAAGATGTCTACTCAGTATAAGTTTAACCCCTTTTCGTACTGAGATAGACTAATTACGAAAAAGGAATACCTCATTCAAACATGGCTAAAAGGTTCTCTTGAATATTGTTTTCTACCTTCTCGGATTCGAGAGACTATTTACAAAAAGGAGCATCTGGAGTTTTCTTTTTTGCCTCTTTTTCAAACTCCCTAAACATGAAAAATATGTCAAGTTACCCCTCCATTGGACTCGTAAAACTAAAACGATGAAGGACTTGTAACCATGACAAGGCTGAGCTACTCCTTCCTAGGGCTTGTTAAAAATACTAGGATGGATTCATCCGAAGGATGAAATTATATGACAAGCATATGATATCCTATTCAAGCTTGAGATTAAAAATAAAGAGGTACTCGCTAGAAATAGTGGGGGAAAATGGAAGGAAACATGTATCCTGTATTTTGTGTGAAAGGAAGTATGTCACTCTTGAACATGACACTTATTTGTATCTCGTGTCGGGTTTGGGACATCCTCAATTTGTCACTTGTCTTACTAGGTTTGGGAAATCCATTTGCCTCTCATTTGATTATATATTGTCACCATGACCTCTGATCCTATTTTGAGTCAAATGTTGCCAAATTATGGTGTCATGTTGTCGATATGTTCCAGAGAAGTCCCACCTGCAAGTTCAAACCACTTATATATCATGTTTGACCTTTTCTTCATCAATCTTGAATCACTATTGCCAAATTTGCAAAATCCTATGTTTTGTGTCAATGATGTGGGAAACATTATGGCCCTCCTTCGAAAGATTACTTCCTGTCGACTCCAACTCATTATCCAGGAAGATGGTCTTGAAACTCCCTTTTAGTACCTTGGAGCTTGCATGCCTCAATGACAGGTTCTTCGCATTCGACGATAGGTTCACATCAATGGCCTTTGATCGAATGATTATGCAAGCGTTCGACTTCAACTTCATTGTTCACACTTTTGGATTGTGCTGTAGTACCTTGAGAGCCATCACCATCATTGGTGGTTTCTCTCATGCCTGTTAACGATTTACATCATTAGCCGATAGTCAAGTGGTTTCTACCATGTTCGACTTCAACCCATTTATTCGCATGGTGAGATTGTACTTTGTTGGATTGAGACAAAGATGAAGATCCTGGGTTTCATTTGATAAATCCAGGCTGCATGGAGTTATTAAGTATTCATGATTGTAAACATGATCCTTTCTATATTGATAGCTGCGTCCATGCTGTGGATCCATGTATTTTTATATGCTTACATTTTAAGCATACTTACATCAAAGAAGTTAGATATATTGTATTATGTTTGATTTGCACGTCTCCTGACGATGGTTTCTTATGTCCTTGTCTTTGCTTGTAAAGCATTTCAACCATCACTTCCTGTTTTGACTTCATGCTTTATTGGGAATTTGTTATACAATATTTTGTCACGCTCCCAGTCTCGTATCATGAAGTGTTGCCATTTGTGTCGTTGATGCCACAAATGTCACAAGGTGATAAAAGCCGTCGCAAACAATGTGTTCACCATGAAACATGTTCAGAGCATCCCTGAAGAAAGGAAGAAGACTTGCCTTGAAAAGTTTTTGGAAATCTTATCAAAAACCTTGTTTTGCAAGCCCAATGTGTTTCCTATAGCTAATCCCTCGCTATTGTCACCTTTAGCATTACATTTGTCTAGCGTTGCCAACGCAAATTTTATCAGGCCAACCCGCGTTGGTCCTCTTCAGGCAGTTTTTCCCAAAATAGAGGAGAAGCTTCTCTCACTAGAAGGCTCGAGAACGATGACGTGGTTTCAGGTATTTGATGATTGGAACGTGACCTCCCATTCCTGGCCCTAGATCCTCCTTCCATGGATCTATCCCTTGATATGTGGAACTCCTTCCCCTTTTCATGGATCCTCAACTCCCTCTCCTTCCCTATAGATGAAATCCATACCATCCACTCTTGTTTGGTTGCCATCCTATTGCTAAATTGTACCCAAATGCTGCCCATTTGTGAAGGAGGAGAAGTGTTTGAAGGTTAAGGCTTGGACTTTGGAATCTCACCGGAAGGAGGCTTCCAACGTCAAGGCTTAAGTGGTTGTAATGCTCCCTTCTCATTCTATTAATAATACAATATATGCTTTCTTTCCATAAATGTGCTAGCCATTATCCATTTATTGTAATGTTCCTTGGCATGCTGCATAACTTGTACAAGAAACTATTATGCTTTGTATACGTTTGTTATCTCCACTTGTCTTTCCTTGTAGGCACTCATCTACGCCAACAGAGAGGAGATCGTGACCGCAAGCATGGAAGCAAAAGAATCAAGGTTGACTCCAAAGGCAATAACATCAGAAAGAGGTAGGAAGTCTATCCTCCTTCGTGTTTTCTAGTATAAGTTAGGAAAGGTTGCATATATTTGTCTTGTTTGTTGCTAGATCCTCCCAAAGGACTAGAAGGATCATTTTTGTCCACATACAGGATTCCCTGCACAACATGATATGGTGTGAAAAGTCAATAATTTATTTGTCGTGTAGCACTAGGAATGCTAAAATCTTGTTTGCATCATGCTTGACTACATATGCTTGACTACCTAAACCTAGAAATAGTGTCGGCTAAACTAGTAGAATCTGGAAAGAGGAAATATTTTTATTTTTTAATTTTAACTTCTTATTTCGTTAAATGAAGACAATAGAACAATCATATGTAGCCCCATCATACCTTGAATCCAATATAGATTCAAAAATTAACAATATGGTTCTACTTAGTTAAAAAAGATTATCCTAACATTAAAAATGTGTAGTTGGGTTAACAAAAACGATAAAATACAAAAAACTGATAGATGTATGAAAATTTATAATCTCATATAGTTAGAGTTACAAAGTCATGAAAACAAACAAATTAAATGTCACATAACTTTAATGCCATGTTTTTAGATTCTTCATATAACTTAATCAAATTCTTGATAGAAGGGAGCAACTTAATTTATCTTAAAGTTTAGAAGAATACGAGAATATAATTTCATGATAGTAAGATTATACATCACAAATTCAATTTTGTTGAGGAGATAGTGATCTTCATAACCATATTTCCAAGATCAACAATATTATATTCTGTAAGACTAAAAAGATGAAATTTATTTTTGAGAGAGAAAAAAAAGCTATAAATTAATGCAAAGACCACAAATCACATAAGTTGTTTAAAAACAAAGATGTAATTACAATTCAAGGTTTAAAAAATGATGTTAAACTATTATTGAATAACATTGTTTTCCCACCAACAAATAAGTGAATAGATATTACATTTTTCAATATAATTTTTTCAAAAAAAAATGAAGTATTTTCCATTAAATAATGCAATGATATAGATTTTTAAAAAATAATAAATAATTAAATAATATTAAAATACATATAATTGAAATTAAATCAAAAATTTGAAAATATTAATATTTAAAAATAAAATTTTATGAAAATTGTAAAATTGGAAAAAAATTATAAAATAAATATTAAAAAAATTATTACACATAATTGTCTATATTTTTCTATTTTTTAGTGTATCTTTGCACACCTTTAAGAACAATTGCTAGAACAATTGCTAGTTATGTTATTATCATTATCATTATTAACAGGGTGCACCATCAACACTATGAGACCCTTAAGATTGTGTCTGGGCATCCCGGACATTAGACTTATTACCGGGATGCACCATCTCCATTTCCAGAGCTTGGAGATTGTGTCTGTTAACAATAATTTATGGGCTTTGCGACGTAGAGTACAGTCTAAGTTATTCATTCATTCGAACGCGATTTCCAATGAGGTGGAAAGTTGAATGCTTTGACACTTGTCCGATTTTACACCCGCGGTCACCGTTTCCTAAGTGGAATTGCGGTTTTCATTTGATGCACATTGTTTTCCTATACTTATCCCCTTTAAATTTGTAATATGAAAAATCTGGAAAACTTTGTCCAGCTGTGAAAGGTACAATCCACGCGTCTTTCAGTATCCTCTGCCACCTGCTACGATTTTTTCTTCGTCGTACCTTATACTGTGTAACTGGATTGGCATGAAACACTCTCGGTATTGCTATCGCTTTGGAAAATAGCCTGATTGATTTACAATTGGAGGCGGTGATCGGTATTCCAAACCGCAGCACAAGACGTTATAGAGCTGAAGATCCTTTTCAGATTTGACACTGAAGATGGCTGATAATAGAAAGTTGCTGGTAGCTGTGGATGATTCTGAGACATCAGCCTATGCATTCACTTGGACCTTGTACAATCTCATTAAACAAGATGACCACATTGTCATTCTCAATGTCGCACAGTCACCTTCTCTGTTACCAAATCCAGACTTGGCCAGTGGTATGTTTGTTTGTTGTTTATTTGCATTATAGAAGAAGAGAAACAAAATGTTTGACAAATGTAAAATTGGGGTTGTTGGGTATTGTCGTCCTGCCACACATTGGGCGAATTGGGAATTGTGTTCATATGTATGTAGCTGTAATTGGGTGGTTTGATATCATTCACTTTGTCTCGATCTTTGCATTTGTCTCTTTTTCTGGTATGTCATGTTGGGAAAACCCTAAATTACCTAGCCAACCTGTTCGATCAGCAAGAAAGGACCTGCGTTCGAGATCACCGCAAAGCTCCCTGCAAAAACATATTTTACAAACTATGCGATAATATGGCTTATTTCTTCTTCTGCAATACCATGTCTATGGCAATCAATAGCAAGTAGTGTCTCTTTTCAGCAGCTATTGACAAGTATAGGACCTAGGAAGAGAAATCTGACGAAGAGATTTAATATTGCTTCAGTCTGATAGCGCTCCTCGGTTGATGTAGGTTTTAAATTTAAAAAGAGAAGAATCGAACACACGCTTTTTGAATCTCTCTCCCTGCCAGTTAAATTAAAGCAGCAAGTTTCAGATACAAATATGATTAGGTACGGAAAAAATACGTAACAAAACAATCCAGTATGGCTTCACTATGGAAAATATCGGTTTTAGCAGCAGGGACATGCAATAAACCAGGAAAAGTATTTCATTCCTTGAAAATTTTGCATTGTAGTTTATATTTATTGGTTTTTTGAGGTTTTGGGGCTGTTTATTGGAGGCAAGACAGTAAAAATAGGTTGACCCTACCATATTTGTGCCATTTTAAAAATTCGCGAAATTTCTTACTACAGCCGAATTCCCGTACAGCAAAGGTCAGGTTTCAACATGGTGAAATCTTGCTGCTATAGTTAAAATGCGAAGCACATCTGCGTTTACCAGCTCCTATATAACAAGTACATTCTGATTGTGGGTTCAGCCGGTGCAAATTGGATTTAAACTTTGTTTTCTTAGAGATTGCATATGTGGGACGTTGGCGTAGTCCGGCCCTCAGTTTTTAGTTTCGTAGTAAAGAGTTTTATAACTGGGATATTTCTTACGATTGCACTTCCATGAACTGCATTAGATATAGAAGTTGGGAATTTAAAGTTAAACATAGATGGTTTAGTCCTCTCTTGTGAGAGGGCCAGGGGGTTCCTTTTCCTGAATTCTCACACCATCGATATGGATCCGTCCTTGAATGTCCCCGAAACAGATTCTCAAACCCGGTCGTTAAAGGAAATTAGCAAGCAAAAGTACCTTCTTAGTTAGTAAGGGATTGTAAAGAACACTGGTGATTAACTATGTTATTGGACCCCTCCAGCGAGCCGATGAGATATAGCTATCAACAAACCTCCCCTAAAAGATGAATCCCCACAAAAGATGAATTCCCAAGCCAAGTGACACTTTGTGTTACTCGTTGTTCCCCAATTGGATGTTCTATTCACTAATATTTTTCTCCACCTTACATTCATCGCGGTTCTCCACTTGGGAGTTTGGTTTACTAATTTTTGGCTCCACCTTACGCTCATCGTTGTTTCCTGTTGGGAGTTTGAATTATTAATATGTGGCTTCACTAACTTTACCATATATAATTATACTCTCCCCTAAAAGTTAAAAATTATAAGGATTCTAAAAAGAAATATCTCAACTAAATAGACAAAAACATCATCCCTCCTTGTAGCTCCCAACTAACCTTCCTGTGCCTCCTTAAAGAAGAAGAAAAGAAAAATCGATAAAACTCCAAAAGAGGGAGTACCAAAATAACACTTGATCACCACTTTATGGACAAGAACTAGGATAATGGTGGTGATTGCATGAGATCCACCGAGAGGAATATAATAGAATAATAAAAAAAAGTGATAAATTTTGGGAATAATTAGAGGAACCAAAATAAAATAGTACTCCCCAACAAACCATTCTTTTTAAGGAGAATATCTTAGTTTTTGATGTTGATAAATTCTATCCTTGTACACAGCGGAGCTCAGGATATAGATTTAGAACTTTAGAATGAGAAGTTTATGTAAAGAGAGAGAATTTCGAGTTGGAGAAGTTGCTATTATTACTGCACTGAAATTTGATTCTTTATGAGTAAAATCCATAAAAATAATCTTTTTATAAGTCGTCCAAAATCATCCTTTTTTTTGTGTAAATTTTGGAAATTCTGTTGATAACACAGAGATTTACATGAGTTTACCTATGTTGGCTGTTTCTGCCCTGTCGCAAGGGAAACCAGACTAGAGACCTCATTGTGTCAATATGTCATAAACTAAGTAGCACGAAGTGCTGAAATTTTTTGGAGTTTCTGAAATGGGTATGTTTAGAACATCACCTCCCAAAAATGGAAACGTCAGTCAAAATGTCGTCTGAAACGTCATATATATATATAAGTGAATAACACAATGTATATTGCAAGAAAAAAGGGAATAAGACCCATAGATGACAATTTAGAAGGAAAACCAAGTCTATATTAACTCTCATAGATGATTACATTATGGTTGAGTTTCGGAATTTCAGGTGTTAATTTTTCATCACTTTGTTCGCTGCAACTATTACTTCAACAATATTTAATATCATACAATTTCTCAATTTCTCTTCTTCAATTTTCCAATGATAGTAGAGCAATAGTAGATAGAGCAAATAAACAAAGCACATAGAAAGACAACTGAGAGACAAGAGACACAATATTTGGTCAATGAACAGGGGAAAACCGCACTAGGGAGAAAACCCTTTCAAATCTTCTTCTATTAGATTGTCTTCAAATGTTTCAGCAGAGAGAGTACATCATCCAAGAGTCAAAGTCAGATTTTGACTTAGCCAACATCCAATATCAATATTCAATACCAAATAATTATCCAACCCAGAAACAATGTAGAGAGATGTAGTCAACAATGGTCAAATCTAAACCTTCTGTAATCTGCCCAAGTCAACAGCAGTCAACAGCATCACAATCAGCCCTAACCAGTCAGCAGTCAATGGTCAACACAGCCTTTTAGGAGCTCAGTCAACTTCAGTCAAACTCGGCATTGAATGATGCTCAAAGTCACCCCAAAATAGTCTTCAAAAACTCAGTAAAACTTGGTCAGAGGAGAGAGATAGTCTGCTGTCACAGTCTGCAATTTCCTACGGTCAAATCAGAAAGTCAACTCCAATCAAACTGCCCAGATTGCCTCAGTTTTAGTGCCAGTCAACTCGGCCTCAAGAAATCAAACTTTTGCAGGTCAAAGGAGATCAAGATGTGAAGTCAAACTCAGTCAAACTGCAGTCAATCTGTCCAGCTGAAAAGTCAATGTAGAACGGTCAAAATTGCCTCCAAGATCCTCGCAGGTGTGAAGAGAAAAGAGCTTCCCTTTGATCTGTACTAACCAAACAAATGAAGAGAGATAAGAATGTGATGTTTTGTGATGTCCAAATGAGGCATGGAGGCACTTATATTTATATGTAACTTGAGGGGTGCCATTTTATCCTTGAGATGCGACTTTTGACCGAAGGCCGACCTTGAAAATTGTACATGTGTGAGAATATATTAAAATTCCAACTTCTGCTTGTCCAAAATGAGTGATCTTTAGGTCAATTTTGTTCCTCTTGAAGAGAGGAATTTAATGCAACAATTATTTCCATCAAATAAGCTTTCCAAAGTGGAATTTAACCTTAGTTGCATAATTTAACACTCCCTCTCAACTAGGGAGAATTCCACCTATCAATATCTGTCCATCGATCATCAAGTCCTCCTGTCATCATGTACCATCTCTGCTGTCTCTGCTCATCTCATGCTGAACATTCTCGAATCTAAAGAAGAAGAAATGCTGCAGGGGAGCTCCAACTACCACCCTACCCCTATCACCATTGAGGAGGCCTTGTTACCATCCAGAATCATCATCATCAATGGGGAGCCATAGCTACCACCCGGATCCAAAGACATTGGGCGAGACCAAACTACCCCAAGTGCAGGGATCACACTCTATCCTAGAGTCCCCGAAAATAGGTGAGATCAACGTAAGGATCACACTCTACCCTATGTGAAAATTCCTGAATACAGTTATGCAGAAATCCTACTGTAGTATCATGGTTTACTTCTCCTACTTATGATTAAGTTATACAAGTTATTTTCAGAAAATATTCAGAAAACACCGAAGTAAACACAACTAACAGCCTACACACATGTAGATCATTTACTGAATATTACGCTCATTTCAACAAAGTGACACACAGATTTTTGGACAAAAGTCCCCGGAAAAACCCAATGCGGGAAAACCGGTGTAGCAGATATGAGGGTTTATTATGATTAATTTGAATCTGAGTAGAACAAATTTGGGCACCAAATTTGGTTAACCCAACAGAGAAAAAGTAGATCTGCAGCTAACCTGCTGCTCGAAGACCAAGATTTTGACGATCCACACCCTCAAACGGGATTTACAAGACTCGGCCTGATTCTGGCCCTAGAAACCCCAGTGTTGCCCCTTAAGCCCCAGCGTCAGCCTTGCTAGGCTCTGCGTGCCTCTGCGCTACTCAGAAGGGGATTGCGTAACCCCCTCCCTAGAGTGGGTGACACAGTCCTTATGCTGCCTCTGGAAGCCCTCTGAAGCTGCAGCGTTGCTCCTCTTAGGCCTGCATAGCGGCTAAAGCTGTGCTGCGCAGCTGCTGCGTAACTGCTACTGCTGCTCTTGCTCCTTTGCGCTGACCCTGAAAGTTGCTCCTCTGCCTCTCGCTGACTCTTGGCTCCGGGATCAGATCATCCCCTCAGCGAATACTACCCCTCGCTGCAGAAAACTCCTCCGGAAATTCTTAGCAAACCCTGCCTTAGAATTCCAGCTTAGTTTCTTAGCTCTGCCTCCGTGTGTGTGTGTGTCTCCAACTGACCCTCAAGCCTTTCCCTTGTACTTTTTCGTTGAACACATCAACGATTGTGATTAAATCACTTATCAACGACTGAGATTAAAATACTTCTTGATCCGCGTCACTTAGAACATTTCAACACATTTGTTAATTAATTCACTTTAATTATTTAATTTCCCTAAGTTTAAACTTAGGGATTACATTAAAATAATTAATTATTTGAATAACTTCAACATTAATGAAATTTCTCCAAACGCTTTCTGGGTTTTGGAGGTGATGTGTTTCTTAGCCCCTCCACAAAGTTTCAGGGCTAGAGCACATCCGATGCTACTCCAACTACACAAAATCTCAACACTCCCTTTTAGCACGGAGTGTGCTCTAGCAATACATCCACACCATGTACCGCAAGATCTTGATATTGGTTTCTGTGCTGCTGATGCTTGGTCTGCTGCCCTCCATCCACTGCACTGCTGCTTTCTGTATTATTGCTAATGTCACTGCCACTGCCACATTTGTACTGCAGCTCCCTCTCAACTTGCTGAATCATGCTGCCCATAGCACTGCCACTGCTAACTACTGCACTGCAACTCAGTTGCTGGGAAGTAAGCAACTGAAAGGACTCCTGCCCAATTGTTGACTAACAAGTCATGCTGCATCCCATCACTGAAGCTCCCTTGGCTGTTGATTTACACTGTCCTCCTAAAGCTACTGGTTTGCTACAACTCTGCACTGCATAAGCACTTCTTCTCTGTGCTGCTGAAGTCCCATCAGCCTTTGTGTTGCCGCCTCTACGCTGTTGCTGCCTCTGCATTACATTGCTCCCTCTTCAAATCTTCAACACTGACCTCTGCTTCACTATGACCTTCTGCAACCATCTCCTAACTTATCCCGCTACCGTCTTAAGGCTCCTGTAGCTTGTATGTGATCCAAGAGTAGGGTTGACTCAAGGATCCTGTGACTCTTGTCTGTAGCTTCTCTACAGATCCATATCGCCCCACCTCTTCTCTCGAGGTACATGAGCACTCATGGTTGCATCATCATCAGAGCCATCATCCTTTGCTGCTGAAGCCTTGGATTTAGAAGATCCTTTGCCCTTCTACTTAGGACAAGTTTTGGCAAAGTGTCCGAGTTCGTCACAGTTAAAGCACCAGACCTTGGATAGGTCCCTCTTCTTCTTCCCTTGCTGCCTTCGTTCCTTCGATACAAGGGTTGCATCATCATCTTCTTCTTTCTTCATTTTGGCTGATCCGCTTCCACTGCTTTGCCTCTTGGTGAATCACCTGATTTCCTCTTGACGGAGGATTGCCCACATGTCTGCCCATGACGGTAACGCTGCCCTGCTGAAGCGAACAAAGTTCCTTCTCAAGTTAAATACTCCAGAACACTTGGAATACAAAGATATCCATGAGGATACAAATATTATATTATAAAAGGTATGAGATGAGATGATTGAATGTTACAAATGGGGCTTGCTTATATACCTACGCAGGTGCCTCTTCACGAAAGGTCATGTCTTATTAGACATGGCCTTTCAACCTAATTACTATTTAACTAATTAATCACTATTTACATTATTTTATTTATGAAATTGCCTTCCCCTCAAAAAGCTTTGTCGTCAAAGCTTGTCGATGAAAGGCCTCGATTTCTTTTCCTGCTACGAACATCTTCTCGTCTCGGGGCAGTCATCCTTGTCGATACAAGTTGATATGATCCTCTAAGTGACAAACAAAACTGTCGCACTGAGAACGGATCAAACCAACTTAAATCAATCTTCTGTGGAATCTTACGATGACTGGAAACTTGTGATGATTTGTTAGTATTCTTTAGAATATCAGCTTGTTTCTATTTTGAATACATAGCTTGGGTGAGTTGTCTGCTCCCATGATTTGGATGTCGATAGGGAATTTTTTTGGTGTGACTTTGATTTTTGCCTGGCGAGGATGTAGGAACCTTCACTTAGTATGTTCCTCGTCTGAACTGCAACATTGAAGTTTGTATCTTTTGCAACTTGCTTGTCTTCTTCGTGAGTTGTGACCTTTACTGGATCAATGCTCGTTTTTTCGATAGTTTGTTGCACCTTGTTTTCCAACGACTTCTTATCCTTCTTTAGTTTCTTAATTTGCATTAGCAATTTTTCGTTGTGGTCCTTAAGGCGAGCAACTTCTTCATTCTTGTTAGTGGTGATTTTGTCAACTTCTCTTTGTAAATATTGTATTGCTTTTTTACTTTCTGGAAGAGCTACTCTTGTGATATCTAATATGTCTTGCGGTGTTAGTGAGTTTGGATTCAGCGTGAGATCTTGTAACGTTATGTTTTTCTTTTTGTAAGAAAATGTCAAAAACTTCTTTTTCATATTAAGGATGAATGACCTTAGGGATTCCATCTAGAGCGAACCCAAAATTATATCACTATCGTTACAAAATAAGGTTTTAACGGTAAAGTGGGAGACCAAAGAATACTCCCCAATACTTAGGTGTAGATTCCTTATGTCGTATTGTTTTTCATTTTCGTGAAATGAATTTGTTTCAGTTATATTTGATTTGGGGATCACTAATTGGTTAGCACGTTTAGTACTAACATAATTATTCTCTTGATTAAGATCGATAGATATGAGAACTTCCTTTCCTGCAAGTGACCCTTTGATTCTAATTAGCGCACGGACAAACATACTATAATTTTCAGGAAATCTTCCTTCTTTCCTTTCCGAATTAGACTCAATTTCCTTTTCATCAATGATTGATTCCATTTTGTCTGTTGAATTGAGTTTTTAGGGTTTTTAAGGCAACCCTTTCTAACTTCCTCTTCTTCTTTTTAATGAAACTTATTATTCCTTCAAATTATATATATATTTTAAATTTAATTAATTAAATTAATTAATATAAAATTGGTTAGCACATTTAGTACTAACATAATTATTCTCTTGATTAAGAACTTCCTTTCCTGCAAGTGACCCTTTGATTCTAATGAGCGCACGGACAAACATACTATAATTTTCAGGAAATCTTCCTTCTTTCCTTTCCGAATTAGACTCAATTTCCTTTTCATCAATGATTGATTCCATTTTGTCTGTTGAATTGAGTTTTTAGGGTTTTTAAGGCAACCCTTCCTAATTTCCTCTTCTTCTTTTTAATGAAACTTATTATTCCTTCAAATTATATATATATTTTAAATTTAATTAATTAAATTAATTAATATATTCTCTACAACCTTCGGATCCTTTTACGACTTCTTTATCATTTCAGTGACATAAACTTTGACTTTAACTTAAATTATATATATATATATATTTTGAATATATATAATTTCGAAATTTCAACAATTTTTACTATAACCTTCAATTCTAACTTTTGCCTTTTCTAAAAATTATTGTTTTCCTTCCTTATCAATATGACTTTTCTTCAAATTCACCCTTTTTATTCTTCTTTAGTCTTTTTTTCTTAACTTTCCTTTCCTCTTTTTTTATTATAATGTATTTAACTTCAAAGATATATTTTTTTAACTAATTCTCTTTAATACTCTTTAACTCTGTGTACTTTATAAATAGCTCTAGTAATATTCGCCTTCTTTTTTAACTAATACTTTTTAATATTATATGTCACCTTGTAATTAACCTTTCTCCCTTTGCGATATATTAATATGGTTTTTTTTTTTTTTTAATTTTAAACACTTCAATTTATTTTATTTTATTTTCTCTCTCCTTTATAATATATCACCTTACCTTTATGATATATCACCTTACCACTAAAAGGTTGATTGAATAATCACCTTTGATAATTACTTTAAAGTCCTTTTTCCTTGGTGATATATTAATATATTTCTCCCTTCGACCTTTATAAATAAAACTTGTATTAGTTTCTTAAAGTCCGTTATGAATAATTATTTTCTTTTGATTTATTTTATGAGAAATATATAACCCGAGTATATAAATGGGAATAATTCCGAACTTAATTATTATTGGATAATATCAATAGGCGTGACCCTTGATTGCTATTTTTTAATCCTTTTCAAAATTAAATACCCATACACCGAACGGATGATAACCTATAATAACAATGTGGCAATGAATATTATGGCAAGTCGTATGACACCGGACGAAGGCAGTAGTGACGCAAGTTGGGTGGAGTGGCGGTTTTGAAGGCGGCTGCACCTATGTGGGCACTGGTTATCACAGCAGTTGGTAGGAAAATTGTCTAGGGAGTTTGACGGAAATGCAAAGTGATGGTCGGGTGCAGGATAGGAGACAGACAAGTTAGCGGGGTGATAGTCTGAAATGGATTATTGTCAAGCCGTTGTGGTTGCAGGTTTGTTGGGTGGTTTGTGCAGCGGCCAGAGTAGGACGTGCACCATAATAACCTGGTCGTTGGCGTTGTGATGGCCGATAAGTTGATAAGACATTGACCTTTCGTAAAGAATTTGGTTTTTGATAAGTTAGCATATTAGTTTAAAAAATAAAAAATAAAATGTTAAGTTAGGATATGGATGAAAAAAGAAAATAAAAAATGTTAGGACAATAATGTATTTTATACATCCATGTCAAATAAAATGTTAGAGTTAATTGCTCTAAAGAATGAAGGAAAAGAAAATAAAATGTTAGTGAAGCAAATAAAAAATATATATATATATAAATGCTTTAGTCTTGAAAAATAAATTTCATGGCTGCATATTTAAATGCACTATTTTCCAAAAAGTTAAAGAATTAATTAATGGTGATTAAATTATTTAAAAAGGAGTTTAAATTTTAATTAATTATTTGACAAAAATCATATGGCGCATGATTCTTTTTAACCTAGGTCGCAAAACGACAAAGGGTCTTATCGCGCTCAATAAATAGACCGCAAGTTGCAATGGTGGATCTTCTTCTCGCTCGAGATCAACGATGGAGGTTGACTTTGTACTCCCTCGACCCTTTCTCGTTAAAGGGGGGGTCCGAAAAGCGGTTTTAATGGCCGCCGTCACTGCATACGTGTCGCCACCATATGACTTCGCACCGCCCCACTCAAAACCACAAACCATTAGGTACCCCCTCCGAAATCCGGTGTTGGTAATCTTTTGCATTGGGTCATCTTTCCTGCGTTTTAACCGTTTTCCATTCAGCCAATTAGATCCTGCCGCATCATTTGACCGTTCTCCACTTGCGTATCTGCTCCCTAACCATTTGTACCTGCTCCACTTGTTCATTAAAATCCGCTCCCAAGCCGTTAAACGACTACGGTCATAATCCAACCGTTAAACACATTCATAACCTATAAAACAAATCACAACTTGCCTTTTACCAATTTTACCTCATTTTCACTGTTGATTACAGGTCATTATCGTTGTGCACCATTTCCTGTCAGCAGATCATTATGTCACCACTTTTTTTTGTTGCTCAACCAACATATTCTCACCATTCATACTTTCTTTCTGTTTAAAATGGCCCTGAAGGAAAAATCCAAAAAACAGGTTACCAAAGAAGCAAAATCTAAGAAACAGGTTGTAGAAGAGACAAAGTCCACCAACCAAGTTGCAGAGGAAAGCTCTGCTCCCACATCTCAGCTCAACCTCAACTTAATTCCTCTCGCAGATGCCTTCTTCAAGATTGCGGACGCCTAGTGTGAATTCAATTTTTATGAATTACACTTATGGCTCAAACAGAAGCACATTGATAAACATGACCTCATCAAGTTTTGGGAATCACTGTTACCCCTTTTTTCTTTTCCACAAACCCATCCGTTTCCTGACCTCATCTCCTGGTGCGAAGTCCAATATGATCCTGTAAAGAGAGCAGTGGTGGCTCAGAATGGAAACATTATGATCACCATCTCTTCGGAAACTATTAATCAAATGCTTCTTATCTCTCAATCCGATTCTCTGACTCATTTTTCACCAGCTGCACTTATGGATCTCTACCATAAGTTGACTTTCCCACAGATAGCCCAGATTTTCGAAATTTTCTTACCCGAGGATCCGAATTGCCTATAAGAAGAATCCACCATACTCGTCCTCCATTTTTCCTAAAGCTTCAAAACTCTGTATTTCCCTTCTCTCTTACCTATTAGGATACTCAGATGACCAGACAATTGATGAACCCATCATGGGGTTCCTATCTATTTTTAGCAAGGATCAATCACCATTGTTCATGTATAATTACAACCAATTCTTGGTTGAAAATATACATGAACAATTCATGAATATCACAACTCAGGGTGTGTTTAGTTACACTTCTGTAATTATACACATGTTTCTTTTTCAACAGGGAGATCTTCTGCCTATCCAGCTCAACAAACAGTATGAACAAGGAGTGAATCAATCATTGATTCACTAGACTGAACTAGTCAGGACTACATCAGCAAAAACAACATTTTCAGAGTTTATTGATTCTTTCATACACCCAGTAAAGCAACTGCTTATCAGTCAGACAAAACCAAGAATTGGAGAAGAAATCAAGAGGATTCTACATTTGAGTGAGTAGGCTAAAACAAGAGATTGGTATTTATACCAAAATTGTACAGAAATTAGAGTATATGGATGTGAACTCCCACCATACAAGCTCCCCAGATATGTTCCTATGAGAATATTTTCTCAAGAGTACATTTGACAGATGATAAATATGGATGACCTACACTTTGTGTCAGGGAAAAGGAAAGCACAATTCAAGCTCAAAGCAAGTATTGGATCTTTCATTTGTAATACTAGATCAACTGGTGTTGAAGCTGATGCACTGTTGAAGAAAATGGGTTTCCAATCAAGTTTCACCTGCTCTTATGACCCACATGATATTATTTCTGCTCTGAGAGTTGAACTAAAAACAACTTCATATAATCATACCTCCAGACCAGAAATAGAAAAATTTATGAATCAAGAGCAATGGGTCGAGGGAACACTTCAAGAGGCAGATGTACAGGTTTTGTCAACTTCTAATGTGCAGACCCCAGTCTCTAAGAGCAAGCAACAGAAAAGGATGAGAGATGAGCCTCCACTTGCTAAAGAAATCATGAAGGAATTCATTTTGCAACAAAAGAAACCGAAGATTGGCTCAACTATACTTTCAGAAGGAGGACAACCAAAGGTAATTGATCTTGGAGAGACTCAAGTTTCTCCATCAACAAATGTTTCAGTAACTCCTCCATCATCATCAACAGTTAGGACCTCTGGAAATCATCCAGCACTCAGAAGCCAGTTCTTCTGAAGAACAAAACATCTTCTCTAGGTTCCTTGACATCAAACATAAGAATGAGGCTTTAAAGTCCAATGTGTATAGTGAGTTTTGGAAACAAACATCAACTTCTCAGAACAGGTTTCTTACTGCCTTTGACAGTGAGAAAGGAAGAATGCAAATGGTCTTTTTACAGGTAACAGTTCCTTTTCCTAAGTCTTATTCAGAATATAAAAATATCGTGTTTTCATTTGATGCAAGTCAGATCCATCCTATTGATCAGATGGACATGCACAGGCAATCTGGAGAAATGATCTTTTCAACTATGACAACTACAGCTGTGTCACTCTCCAAATTCAAAACTGCATTGTCAAACGTTCAATCTCAGCTCAAGATTGAAAAAAGCTGTCTTCATTGGCCAAAGATAACAAACTTAAATCTTTGGAGGATCTTGTAGTCATGGTTGGATATGATCCAAAGGACTGCAAAGTAGTTGAAGAAATCATTAAGAAGAAAAATGTAGATATCTCTGCTTTGCACAAACAGCTGAAATTGCCTTCAACTGAAGATCCACAGACAAAAGAAATTGCAGAAAATGAATATAACAAGGAGGAAATGCTCAAATTGATCATTGAGCAAAACATACAAATAAGGAAAATGGAGGAACATATTGAAGAGTTGTTAAAAGAGAAACAAACAACACAGGTGGCTATGGATCCAATCACTGCAGTTCAAACATCTTCTACAGGTATAGAGCCTTCACCATCATCGACAACGACTGATACAACAAAGTTAACACAGGATTTGGCTATTCAGAAAAAAGGAAAATGAGAAGTTGTAGCAAAGATTTCAGATTCTGGAATCGTAGAAAATCAGGAATGACACTCTATATATGGAAGAGATGCAAAAGTCCCACAAGCAGGGACTTAAGGTTAAAGAATTGGAAAGTGAATCCTTAATGGCAGAGCCATTGGCTGAAGCCAAGGAAAACATTTGGGAAGGCATCAACAAATCAATGACAGAGGTATGGCCATCCATACAGATAATTTTTGAACAATAAGAGCTCATTACCAAGTGCAAAGCAGCCATAGAAGAACAGAAAGAGATTCTAAATAAAAAGCCAAGTGAAGCTACTGATATGATTAAGGTGTTAAACTCAAAGAACAAAGAAGAATTGGAAGAGATAAACATACTTGACAGAACTGCAACAATCTTAGAGATCAAGAAAGTCTTACAAAAGAGAAATTTAATCAATCAACTGCAAACAAAATGTGAAGCTTTGAATGGATTTCGATATTTTCTTGTAGAACACAGTAAATAATTTGTTAAGTAAAACAACAAATAGAAGATTTTCCATCAGTGGCTGTAGTGGGATTTCGTGTAACACGAATTTTCACAGTTTCCAATTGGCAGTGGGTCACAGGTCGACAACTCTTCAGTATTCCATCCCAACATCAGTAGAGAAGGATTAACATTGGATTGGGTTAGGGGTTGGATTGGAGAGAGGTGATGAGTTGGTACACAGTTGGTGGGGAAACTTTCACAACCAGAGCTACAGCACAGCAGGAGCCATGGAGCACTTATGCTTGGTGGCATTGGGATCCAGGATGGTTTGTTGATGACATATTCAGTTAGAGATTGGTCTAGGATCCGGGCCTTGAGGGATCCGTTCCTGGTGGGTGGATACAGAGGCATAGCGTCTCCCAGCAATTTGTATGGGATTCGGGCATTGGGGCTCAGTTGCATTGGGTCAACAAACTGGTCCACAAGTTTGGATTGCTTGAGGGCAAGCAATCTTGGGGCAGGAGGATTTGTGATACCCTTTTTCTGGTGTTCCTTATGACATGGTTAGAATAGACTCAAAGTTGGGAGCAGTCAGGTCACAGGTGCAGGTTGGTGTCATCAGTGGGCCCAAGGGCTTTTGGAGGGGTTTTGAGGAGTTTCTATGAGGTTCGATGGCATTCTCTTGGCATATTCCATCATTTGCACAATTTGCCTTTCGTTCCGGTGCATTCTGACAACTTTCAGAAAACAAAGTTATTTTTGGGCATAACTCAATTAATTACGCTTAAGGTGGCATTCCGGAAGGAATACTTGATAGAACACCTTAGTGTAATAGCTTGTTGGAACCAAAATGAGAAGATCTACATGATGGGATGCTAGATGTGAGTTTCAATTACTTGAGGAGACACGGTGGCCGAATTACCTTTTTCCTACGTTAAAAAGAATATTTTAATTGGAATAAAAGAGGGAAAGTGCTCTATGATTAAAATAATAATAAAATAGGAGGCTCTAGAGAGGTCCATGACATCTATAAAAGAAGAGGAGAAGGCCATTAGAAAACATCTTGGATTTATGATTTCTTCTTGTGGAGAGTTTTGAGAACTTGGTTCTCTACTTCAGCAGTAGTCCCAGGACGGAAACCCTCGGGTGATCTTGGTGAGAGTGGAAGGAAACCCACCTCATCTCCTTGGTATATTCAGCCAAAATTCACAGGTGCAGTGATTGATTTCAGTTTAGTTTTGGAGGGCAGGTTTCAACATTAGAGTAGAACATTTTTGGGGGTCAGATCATCCATCTTAGCTATTTCAGATTATATCATCATGTGCACTCTTTCAGTTATTATTATAATGACAGTTAAGATTATTTCTGCTCGTTGAGTTATTGAATTGCTTGTTATATTTTACGTGGCACTCTTCTGTAAAACAAATGATATTTTTATGGGTAATTTTTGGTTAAGTTAATTTTTGCAAAATTAGCCATAATATTCCATTTGGGATATTACACACAAAGTATTAATAACAAAGCATATGTCGGGGCGAGTAACCACTTGAAACATCAGAGCACCAAGCAATTGTTTATACTCATAAGGGTTTTCTAGGTCTGGTCCAACGACTTCTCCACACAGCTTCATGAAATCCATCTCCATAGGTGTAGGCAAGGACTTGTACTCAGTCATGCCAAACTCTCTAGGAGTTTCACAACATATTTTCCTTGTGAAAGGAAAAACTCGCTCGAATTTCGCCACACTTCTAATCACAGGAAATAGTGCATCGAACCAAAGTCTTTCATCGCAAACTCGGAAGTTAACTTCCTCTTACAATCTAGAATGAGAGGATTTGAACCTGTCATGAATAAGTCATAAACATATAATACCAAAATGAGAGGAATACCTTGGACTATTTTGAAGTGCAAGTTTGGATCAACGTTGCTCCTTGTGAATCCCAGATTTATCAAGTACTTGTCGATACAAGCATACCAAGCACAAGGGGCTTGCTTCAGTCCATAAAGAGCTTTCTTTAATCGGCATACATGGGTCTTCTTGTTATAAACTTCAAATCTTGGGGTTGTTCAACGTACACTTCTTGTAGAAAACCATGTAAGGTCTTCACATCCATTTGGTAGAGAGTCCATCCATTCTTGACTTGCTGCAAGGGCGACTATCGAATAGATAGTTTTGTATTGGGCCACAGGAGCAAATATATCATCGTAGTCCATCCATTCTTGACTTGCTGCAAGGGCAACTATCGAACATATAGTTTTGTATTGGGCCACAGGAGCAAATATATCATCGTAATCTTCTCCCTCTTTTTGAGTGAAACTATAGGCTACAAATCTTGCCTTGTATTTTTTGATGCTTCCATCAGCTCCGTTCTTGATCATATAGAGCCATTTGGAGGTTACCACAGATCTTCCCTTCGGTCTCGGCACAATATCCCATACATCATTTTTCATAATAGACTCATTCTTTGGCCATTGCATCCTTCCATACTTGTTCCTTCATGGCTTATTCAAAGGTACTAGGTTCGGCTTGAATCATCTTGCTCATGGCTACAAAATAGACTTGGTACCTGCATGGCTTCTTGCTTTCCCTGAAAGTTCCTCGAGCAACCACATGTTTCTCAACATCTTGTAATGTGTCCTTGCGCCAAAGTGGTCTTTTCCTTGTAGGGGGATCACATGGAGGAGGATCCAATGGGTCCATAGTCTCCATGAGATCATCAACGATCTCCTTCATGGATTCAGGCACAAAAGGACCTTCTAAAATGTCCATCTCATCATATTTGTCGTCACGAGCAGTAGGTGGTGGGAGGTCCCTTGCTTTTCTAAGGGCAACATCTTCATCGAATGTTACATCCTGCTAACTTCAATCTTCCTTTGACCAGAAATATATATTCTAAATGCTTTAGAATCTTCACTATATCCAACAAACGTACCTTTCCTTCCTGTAGCTTCCAGCGTGTTTCTTTTGTCCTTTGGCACATGGAAGTATACAGGGCAGCCAAAAATCCAGAGATGGCCAATATTGGGCTTGACACCTGTGAATAGTTCCTTGTAATATTCCTAATTAGTAATTCTGCTAATTAGAATATTAATTTTTAATATTTTGTTAACTATTATGCTTTGGCTATGAGGATGTGGGTTTGGGGGCCCATAATTAGACTTAGGGAACTGTAGAGACCAAAACATTAGGGCAAGGCAAATATTGCGACTATAGTGGAGGATGGGGGCCCAATGAGGAGAGACTGCATCCCACATGTGGCAGCGCAACTCATTTGTACGAGCTAGAGGTAGCGTAGTTTTGAGGTGGGGCCCAAGGGAATGTTGGGAAGGCTTAAACAAAAGGAAGCAAGCTGCTCATTTTGGTCATTCATTCATCTATTTCGAACTTGTCTATTGACAAAACACGTTTGAGCAATGAGCCAAGTCTTCATGTGCTGTTCATCACACAGGTGTTTTCGAGTGAAGATCCCAGCCTTTGCTTTGGTGGACTTCGAGTGCCAGACCATGGGAGGTATTCTACCATAGTTGATTCAGCCCAATAGTAGAGAGCTTCATCCACAACATAGTCAACACAACAACATCGCAGTGGCATCACTAGCAGCGCAAAAATTGCGCAGTACGTTGAGGAGGACACTCCAAGAGTTGAGGAGTGAGGAGTTTTTGCAAGAGTTTTGGTGGGGAGGTTTAGAGCTTCCTAACAGGGATTTTCTAGACATTTTGGTGGCCTTCAGCAGCAGAATTTCCAGGAGGACTGAATTGCCCAGCAGTTCAGTGAGCCAAGCCCAAAAGGGCCAATTTTTGGGGTCAAGCATTTGGCAAACCCTTCGTGGGTTATTGTGGGTTTCTTGAGTAGACTTCGGGGTTAAAGTCCCAGAATTTTCTGAGCAGTGTAGTAGGCCTTAGCAACAGATCATTCAGAGTAGCAGTAACATTTTTGGGCAGATTACAATACAAAGCTTCAACCACGCAGTGTACTAGTAGTGAGGGATTCCAACACTATTTTAGAGGGATTTCCTAGCTTGCCTTGAGCAAGCCCAAGTGCCTTCATTCCAACACCTCATCTTGTACACATTTCCTCAATTTAATAAAATGGCTGAACACAGTTGAGAATTTGGAGGGTTGGAGATTAATACAAATTCTCTTCTTGATAATTACTTGTGAGCTTGCTTGTGTTATTTATATATTTTTCTTCTTTAGCTTAGTTAATCTTTCATCAAGTCAATTATCAAAATGCACAAGACACAAAAGTCAGGCTCCTAGAGCCAGGGCAAAACCTCTCCCTCTTGGAGAGGAAAACCCACAAAGAATTCTTCTTATAGATCTTCAAATGACAAGTACGATGACCCAGACTTAGACCGTTGACCTAGATATGCTTCCAAGACCTTGATTCAACTTCTTCAACTTTGATTCTTCTTTTCACCAATTTGCTTATTTCTGCATCAATAATAGAGACTTTGACCTTCACCTTGTATATGCTTGTATTTGATTTGCTTGAACTGTAGGAAGATTTACCTTCCTCACTATTGCTGTCTCTTCTTCTTATGATGACTGTCTCAACTTCAATAAATTCCTGAACTAACACTCTTAAACTCAGAGTTATACTTACTGTACCCTTCCTGCACTTACTCGCAGCTTTGCTTCAGTCTTCCGCAATTTGTACCTCCTGTACCTTCCACAATTTTCTTTCCTGCTCTTTTTTTTTCTTTTTCAGATCCGCACTTATTCCCTGTCCTTTATCTGCACTTATATGCTTCCCTTTATCCGCACTTATATGCTTCCTTTTATCCACACTTATATACTGCCTTTTATCTGCAATTTCTTCTTGGAGATGTCCACAAACTTCTTCCAGCATTACTGTTTCAGATCCGCACTTTAAACTGTACCCTATCTGCAATACAACCTTCCTTTATCCGCACTGTATCCTACCTTTTTATCCGCACTGTAATCTCCCTTTTATCTGCATTGTATCCTACCTTTTTATCTGCACTGTAATCTCCCTTTTATCCGCATTGTGATCTCAGAGATATCTGCTTATTGTCTTACATTATGACTGCATACCATATGTGTATATATATAGGTCACATCCCTTTAAGCAAGCCGACCATATAGCTGTGAGTGAGGCCGACTAGATAAGGTTTATCTCAGTGTTGATGTGGTACTTCTTTACTTGTGTTGAAGGGCTGTTGTGAGAATCTTCCACAAGGTCTTGGAGCATATAGCAAGACTAGATCTCACACTTAACTCAAACCTAATGGACATCAAGAAGAAGTCCCTCTACTTAATAAATCATGTTCATGAAACCCAGGAAGCAAATACAACAATAATATATATTATTTTGACTTCTTCTTTTTCATAATTACATAATTACATAGTCAACATGAAGACCGACCTAGTTACACTTTTCAACACTCCCTCTTAACTAGGGAGGTATTTATACAGGTACATGGTCACTTTCAAATTGAAGAATCTCATAAGAAGAATCGGATTGGTAATCGCATCTGTATAGCATCACATCAACTAGCGTTGTCCTAGTGCAAGGCCTTGACTAACAACCCCATCTCTCAACGAGACAATGGGTTACAATGTTGGTGAGACACATGACTAATAGACACCATAGTCATTGTCTCTCCAAGGTACATACCCCACCTAGGTGTTCCCAGTGTATGACCTTCTTGGACTATTCTTCTCTTGGGTAGCCAACTCTCAAAGAATATTGGGCCACGACTACTCTTATCTTGAATGCCCTATCTCATTCTCACAGAGTATTGAATGCCAGATGATTACCCAATCCTCCATTCTGTCTTCCAGGTGAAGACCAGAATGATGTGTCTATCCATTCTCTTCACTTGGCCTTCACTAAGACTTACGGCTGTTAGTTCTGGTCTAGTGCATGACACATGTAATAGAGAATTGCATACGTCTCTCCCTCTTAATATAGGAGGGACATACTTCAAGTTTCTTCCAAGTAAGAAACTTACCACTAGGCTCCCTCTCAACCAGGGTCCTGCAGCAACAATCCAGCTACTCATGAAGAATTCCTTCCCTCTATGTCATGGATTTCGATATTGAGGAATCTTCAACTTTTGGCTTAATAGGGCATAGATCATCCATCACTTTTAGTTACGAGTCATGTCCACTATCAGAAAGTGATTCATCCGTCTTTCTCATTTGGTCCACCGTTATGCCATGCTGCTTTCGTTCAAATCATCTCCAAGGATCATGTATCCTTTCTCATGATTAGCAGCCCTACACAAATTCATCCAGATAAACATATACATATGAACCTTTTAAAACAAAAGGTTACCTCAGTGATGATCTTTCACCATGACATCTTCTTGTAGGCATAAACATCCTCTATTCAGATTGACACATCTCTTAATGATATGTTTTGCCGAGGGTCTTCTTCTTTATGAGACTTCCGTCAGAGTCTACATATCTTCCTAGGAGATCTCTTAGTCACATCTTCTTGGCTTCTGGATGATAATTGCCTCTTGACATGGTTGCATTTCATGATCTCTTCCTCTCTGCACATTCTTTATTCCCAGGAATTTACAACTTTTCTAGTTTCTCGTTCATATACAACCACCTCATATTCCATGAGGACATATTATGTTGATTTCATCTATCCGTGTGTCGAGAGATACTCCTCCATAGATCATACTTCTAAATACAGAAGTTCATTACCTGCAACCATATGACATGACTTCACAACATCCAATGTCAGCATATAAAAATATACATACCTCATACCTTTTTCCTTGAGTCATCCTGTAGCAATTTCATAAAAATTAAGAGTTTCATTCCCTTGGCTTGCTCCATTAATATGTCATCACATCTCAGAAATCTGTTTCCATGATGACTCTTGATCGTGATGACTGCCTTTCATCAGAATTGTTATCAGAGAGGTTTTCGCCGAAGCTGCTATGGCAGGAGCTCCTATCATGCTTTTATCATGATGCTATAATGTACATTGCTTCTTATCATACTATTTTACAACCAACAGAAATCACTTAAAGGAGAAGAAGATCCTAATCGTAGTTGAGATTTCTCGCTTCTTCTTTCTTAGATTTCTTTTCATTTGGTTCTTCTCTTATATGGGCTCCTTCCTTTTTCCTCTTGTCCTTACCTCAGTGATGATGTTTCACCATGACATCTTCTTGTAGGCATCAACATCCTCTATTCAAATTGACACATCCCCTATTGATATGTTTTGCCAAGGGTCTTCTTCTTTATGAGACTTCCGTCAGAGTTTACTTATCTTCCTAGGAGATCTCTTAGTCACATCTTCTTGGCTTCTGAATGATAATTGCCTCTTGACATGGTTGCATTTCATGATCTATTCCTCTTTGCACATTCTTTATTCCCAGGAATTTACAACTTTTCTAGTTTCTCGTTCATATACAACCACCTCATATTCCATGAGGACATATAATGTTGATTTCATCTATCCGTGCGTCGAGAGATACTCCTCCATAGATCATATTCTAAATATAGAAGTTCATTACCTGCAACCATATGACATGACTTCACAACATCCAATGTCAGCATATAAATATATACATATCTCATACCTTTTTCCTTGAGTCATCTTGTAGTAATTTCATAAGAATTAAGAGTTTCATTCCCTTGGCCTGCTCCATCAATATGTCATCACATCTCAGAAATCTGATTCCATGATGACTCTTGATCTTGATGACTGCCTTTCATCAGAATTGTTATCAGAGAGGTTTTCCCCGAAGCTGCTACAGCAGGAGCTCCTATCATGCTTTTTATCATGATGCTATAATGTAAATTGCTTCTTATCATACTATTTTACAACCAACAGAAATCACTTAAAGGAGAAGAAGATCCTAATCGTAGTTGAGATCCCTCACTTCTTCTTTCTTAGATTTCTTTTCATTAGGTTCTTCTCTTATATGGGCTCCTTCCTTTTTCCTCCTTTCTAAATCTAGGACAATCTCGTTTATAATGCCCAAGATCATTACACCCAAAGCCTCGTGCTTTGTCCACATTTCTCTTCTTATTTTGAGGACCAATTTTATTGAATATTTCTTTCTTCCTGGACATGGTGGCAAAGGCTTGATTCTCTTCGCTTGATCCTTCTTTCAATCTTGATTCTTCTATCTTACCCAGACTTTGGAATGGCATGGCTTCTTCTCTCCCATCTATGCTGGAAGAGGAATCTCTCCATTCCTTCGGTAATACATTTTGTACCATAGTGAGTATTTCTCTATCAGACATCACTTCTCCCAACTTCAGTAGTTGTTCTCGTATTGTGAAAATATCCATCAGATATGGAATTATTCCTTCCTTTGACATTCTCGATTTGTATAGTTTTTGTCTTAGGGATATTATTTTCTTTGTAGAACCTTTCGAGAAGAGTTCCACCAATTTATCAAATATTTCTTTTGAGGATTCTAGCTTTAATACATAGGGAATGAGAGAGTCTTTTATGGATTCTATAAGAATCCTTCGGGCTCTTATGTCTCCCTGTATGTATTTGATATATGCTAGAATGTCTTCTTTTGGAGGTTGAATTGTAGATCCTTCTATGAAGCACATAACTTCATTTTCAATTAGCTTCAAATCTGTCCTTTTCTTCCATGCATTGAAGTTTGATAACCCAACCAAGTTGTTGCTTTTTAAACAATAATTCATTTTGACAGATTCAAATTAAGTCATAGATACTTACTTGAGAGAGTGACTTTCTCCTTCAACAGCTTCCTTGATGATGAAGAAGAGGTTAGGAACTTCTTCCAAGATAAAATCTTCAATCTAGGTGATCTTGGATCCTTGATGGTAAAGGATGTCTTCAAAAGATAATGTCCTTTTCTTAATAATGTCTTAAATGTAAATCTTTGATGCCAAAGATTATTTTCCTGAAAGGCTGATCCTTTACTAAAGATAGCTTGAGGGCCTTCCTTGCAAACTGATTTGATTTTTCACCCAAACTTTGAGTTTTGCTTCCTTGAGTGTCTTTGTTGACAAGCAACTCTTGTGTTCAACACCTTAGCTCTGATACCATGTTGAGAATTTGGAGGGTTGGAGATTATTACAAATTCTTTTCTTGATAATTACTTGTGAGCTTGCTTGTGTTATTTATATCTTCTTTTTCTTTAGCTTAGTTAATCTTTCATCAAGTCAATTATTGTTGAAATTTGGTTACCGGAGGACAGGTGGTTCCGTAAGGCTTTGATCTTTGGCCTAGGGAAAAGTGTCCAAAAGAATTTAATTTTTCTCTTAAAGTGACTTTATAATTTTATAAAGTCAAATCTAATTTAAAAGTGACTTTAAGTGATAAAGTTACTAAAGTCTAATTTTAAAGTGATTTTAATAAAGTTAATGTAAAATTAGAAAGAAAAAGTGACTTTGGAAATAAATGACTAAGTGCGTCTTTATTAAAGTGGGGTGAATTAAAAAATAGAAAGTGAGATTTAAATAAGCATTTAATCTCAGCCTTAGATTTAAAGCTATTTCAGCCATTGGATTTAGGGATTCCCCAAAAGTCACTTAGGGTTAGGTTAAAGGAGGAAAAGGAGAAAAAGGTCATTCATTCTTTCATAAGCAGATTGGGAGAAGGAGAGAAAGAGAGTAAGGGAGATTTCTGAGCAGTGAGAAGAAGGAGGGCAGTAGCACTAACTTTCAGCAAATCCGTACAGCAGGGCAGAGCACGAAGTTCGAGGCAAGTGGGCACGAATTTCGAGGAGAGAAAACTGCATTTATTATTGCACATTTTTTTCAGGATTTCGTACATCAGATTTCAGCACAAAAAGCGAGTCCGTTCAGCACGAAAATCGAGGCAGCGTTTGCACAGATTTCGAGGGAGGCCGTACAACCATTTCGACAATGTTTTCGAGGCTGCCTGTACAGTTTTGAAGGTTGTAATTTCTGCTGTAATTTTTTTGTTTTGTGGGCACAGAAACCGAGGTGGAGTTTGGCATGGTTTTCGAGATAAGTTCTGTTTCGAAGAAGTTGTAATTTTTTTTGCTGTGTAAATTTCTGCATCACTGTAAAAAGCATTTTCAGAAATAAGGAGCTTTCAAATTAGTTTTCCCCAAGAGTTGTAGGGGGTTTTTCCAGGGTCACCTTGACCAAAAATCATTGTGTTAAAATGTGTTGAACGACTGTTTGTATTTGCTGATTTTTATTTCTGCATTTTTCAACATTGTGAAAAATTTACAGAATTTGTGTTTTCAGCAAATATTTATTTTCCAGCTTGTTGAATGTAAGGTTATGGGAAAGGGCATTTAACTAATTGGAGAAATAAGGTGACGCTGAAAACCGGGGTGGGAAAACAGAAATTTCTACATGGTATCAGAGCTTGGGTGCTGAAAGTGCAGTTTGGGACAGCAAAGGAGAAAAATACAGTCTGTTGATTTTTCACTCAGAAAATTCCAGTAAGCTTATTTTTCACACACAAATTTTATCTTTACTACAACAGTGTTATTTTCAGTTTATAGGACAGCAAGGATGTCATTGGGATTGAGGGTGGAGGATAGGTTGGATGGGCATAGCAACTACAGTGTTTGGAAGAAGAGAATGCAGAGTATCTTTGAGGAGGCAGAAGTCTGGGATGTCATGGTGTATACTGCACAACACACTGTTGTTGTGCCTATTGACGCTGTTCAGTTGGCAGCTTATAATAAAAAGAATAACAAGGGTAAGAGATTGATTCTAGACGGAATCAAAGATTATTGCATTCCTCATGTGAGAGGAAAGAGAAATGCTCATGAGATGTGGATAGCATTGACCAATCTCTACCAGAGTACCAATGAGAACAGGAAATGGTCCTAAGGGAGAAGCTGAAGACCAAGATGGGTAAGACTGATAGTGCAACTGGATATCTCACAAAGATTACTAATGTGAGAGATGAGTTGGCAACAGTTGGAGAGGTCATTCCACCCACTAAGTTGGGTGCGGATTGCAGTGAATGGCCTCCCCAGTTCATGGCTGAACTTTGCTGATGGGGTTTGTGCACGTGAGACCCTTCCCACATGGGAGAGGTTTTGGGATGATTGCATTCAGACAGAAATCAGGAAGGGTCAGCTTGGGGTAGCCAAGCTAGTTGAGCAGGATGAAGATGTAGCACTATTGGCAGGAGGCAAGAGAGGCAAGGGAAAGAAGCAAGTTTCCACAAGCAGTGGTGGGGGCAAAGGCAAAGGTAAAGGTAAACAGGGTAACATGCAGAAGGACTATTCCAAGGTGAAGTGTTGGAATTGTCAGAAGATGGGACACTATGCAGTTGTGTGTCCGAAGAAGAAGAAGAAGGGGAATAACTAAAACATGGCAGCATTAGCAGAGGTTGAGGACTTTACGGATTGCTTTGACCGGGAGTTTGGGTTCATTGCGTGTGAGTCCACTAGTGCAGGATCACCTGCCACGGAGGTTCAAAGGGAGCATGCATTTCCCTCGACTAGCGGAGCATCTTCGGGTATCTGGCATGTGGACAATGGGGCTTCACGTCATATGACAGGAGTCCGTGAGTACTTCTCAGAGCTTTCAAAGAGTGGCACTGATATAGAGGTAGTACTCGGTGATGACAGAGTTGTTAGAGCAGTCGGTGTGGGGACACTGACTTTTCATAGGGAACCCAAACCTCCCTTGAAGGTGTCAGATGTTCTATATGTGCCAGGGATGAGGAAGAACCTCATATCCGTCTTAGCGTTGGAGGACAGAGGATATGAGATATTGTTCAGGAGAGGACAGTTGTTGATATATCCTAGGGGCGCTCCAGCTGATTCAACTAGAGTGATAGGAGTACGCCATGCAAAGGTGTACAAGTTTGCATTTCAGCCCCTTTTGGCATTGAGCAGTAGTACCGACAACAGAGCTAGTAGTTCTGAGCTGTGTGAGATTTGGCACCGCAGGATGGGGCACATGTATCATGGAGCCTTGAGAACATTGCGGGAGATCACTACAGGTGTGCCAGATTTCAGTACTGATCACTTTGATACTTGTAGAGGATGTGCGATGGGCAAGTTTTCCAAATCCCCTTTTCCCAGCAGTGACAACAGAGCGATTGGGATACTTGATTTGATTCATTTTGATGTGAGCGGTCGGATGTCTCATGTTTCCTTGAGTGGATATGAGTATTATGTTTTATTCATTGATGATCACTTTAGGAGGACCTGGATTTATTTCTTGAAGACCAAGAGTGAGTTCTTCAAGCGGTTTCAGGAGTTCAGAGCTCTTGTGGAGACCCAGACAGGTCTCTGAGGTCGGACAATGGGGGAGAGTACACCCTTGGAGAGTTTGTTGACTATTGTGCAAAGGCAGGCATTAGGAGGGAGTTCACAGTTCCTTACAACCCCCAGTAGAATGGGGTTGCGGAGAGGAAGAACAGATCCATCGGAGGGGCTGCCAAAGCCATGTTACATGATCAGGGGTTGCCATTGTTTTTGTGGGCAGAGGCTTGCAACACTGCTGTATATTTGCAGAACAGGAGTCCGCATCGTGCCTTGGGGCATATGACTCCGGAGGAGGCTTTTTCTGGGAAGAAGCCTAATATTGGTCATCTTCGTATCTTTGGGTGTATTGCATACTCATATGTACCAAAGGAGAAGAGGACCAAACTAGAGCCCACCACAGAGAAGGGTGTCTTTGTGGGCTACAGTGAGACCTCGAAGGCCTTTCGGATTTATATTCCTGCATAGAGGAGAGTTGTTGTCAGGCGGGATGTGAAATTCGAGGAGGACAGGGCTTTCAGGAGGTCACGGGAGTTAGAGTATCTAGATCAGCCATACCCTCGGCAGCAGCTGAGTCAGTCGCAGGGATCCAGTGGGCAGGGATCAGGAGAATCCGGAGGTACATCGATTACAGTGTCAGGTCCGTCAGTGAGCAATGGCTCGCAGAGTCAGAGGGGTGGTGCTTCGGGCAGCGTGCAAAGTAGTTCGCAGAGCAGTTCACTAGGGAGTCCACTGATGGACAGTTCACATGGTACTTCAACATCTACAGCTTCAGGTGCAGGCAGGAGGACAGTAGACAGACAGTCAGGAGTTCCGGCTCCTGATGATGAGGAGGAGGAGTTTCATTCTCCAATGGGAGAAGTGTGCTCAGGGAAGAGGAAGCCCAAGTGGCTTTAGGATACCTTGAGAGAGGCCACATCTGTTGCTGGGCCTAAGAGGCCGGTCAGAGAGAGCAGACCACCTGAGAGGTTTTGTAGCTATATGGCAATGGTTGCCAACATCCTTGACTCTGAGCCTTCTAGCTATGAGGAGGCAGCTGGCCAGCAAGTCTGGAGAGAGGCCATGCAGGAGGAGTATTCTTCTATCATGAAGAATGATGTTTGGGAGGTGGTGCCGAGGCCTGAGGGAAAATCCGTGGTTACTTCCAGATGGTTTTACAAGGTAAAGCATGTTGCAGATGGCAACATTGAGAAATTCAAAGCAAGATTTGTGGCTAGAGGGTTCTCCTAGGTAGAGGGAGTTGATTATGAGGAGACCTTCGCTCCCGTGGCTCGATATACTTCGATCCGCTCCATTATATCGATAGCAACAGAGATGGGTTGGAAGATCCCCCAGATGGATGTGAAGACTGCATTTCTCAATGACTTCATACAGTAGGAGGTGTACATTGAGCAGCCACAGGGCTTTGAGGTGCATGGGAAGGAGTCCCATGTGTGCAGACTGAAGAAGGCCCTTTATGGCCTGAAGCAAGCTCCCAGAGCTTGGTACTCCATGATAGATACATACTTGCAGGAGATGGGTTTCACAAAGAGTGAGGCAGATCCGAACCTTTACTATATTGTGATAGGTGAGGAGCCTCTCATTTTGGTGCTGTATGTGGATGACTTGGTCATTACGGGTGCAGAGAGACTCATAGAGCACTGCAAGAGAGATCTTGCGGCGGAGTTTGAGATGAAGGACATCGGCTTGATGCATTACTTTTTGGGTTTGGAGGTGTGGCAGGAGGAGGGGCATTTCTTCCTGGGACAGGGGAAGTATATTGTGGGCATCCTTGGCAGATTCCACATGGAGGATTGTAGACCCATGTCGACACCGATGATCACCAACTGGAAGAAGCTTCATGCTTCGGATTCCGAGTTGGTGGATCCCACATTGTACAGATAGCTGATTGGTTCCTTGATGTATTTGGTCAACACTAGGCCAGATATTTGTTTTGCAGTCAACACGATGAGTCAGTTTATGTGTGAACCTAGGAAGGTTCACTGGGTGGCTGCAAAACACATTTTGTGGTACTTGCAGGGGACAGTGGATTATGGTCTGGACTACAGGCAGGGGGATGGAGTGAGATTGGCAGGTTACACTAATTCTGATTGGGTAGGTTGTGCTTCTGATAGGAAGAGCACTTCAGGGTGCTGTTTTGGGTTGGGTTCGGCAGTGGTGTCATGGTTCAGCCGGAAGCAGCAGTCAGTAGCATTGAGTTCAGCGGAAGCAGAGTATATGGCAGCCAGTCTAGCTAGTTGTGAGGCCATTTGGCTTTGCAAGATGTTGTTTGGCTTATTTGGTCAGCCGTTGAGACCTTCAGTGATTTACTGTGATAATCAGAGTTGCATTAAACTCACGGAGAATCCAGTATTTCATGACAAGTCAAAGCATATCGGGATCAAATATCATTTCATCAGAGACTATGTTCAGAAAGGAGCTGTGAAGCTTGAGTATATTCCCACTGATGAGCAGGTTGCAGATATTCTTACCAAAGCCTTACCACGGGGCAAACATGTCTACTTTAGAGACAAGATGGGTGTGGTGAGGAACACCTTCCTCGGTAAGAGGGAGTGTTGAAATTTGGTTACCGGAGGACAGGTGGTTCCCTAAGGCTTTGATCTTTGGCCTAGGGAAAAGTGTCCAAAAGAATTTAATTTTTCTCCTAAAGTGACTTTATAAAGTTATAAAGTCAAATCTAATTTAAAAGTGACTTTAAGTGATAAAGTTATTAAAGTCTAATTTTAAAGTGACTTTAATAAAATCAATGTAAAATTAGAAAGGAAAAGTGACTTTGGAAATAAATGACTAAGTGGGTCTTTATTAAAGTGGGGTGAATTAAAAAATAGAAAGTGAGATTTAAATGAGCATTTAATCTCAGCCCTAGATCTAAAGCTATTTCAGCCATTGGATTTAGGGATTCCCCAAAAGTCACTTAGGGTTAGGTTAAAGAAGGAAAAGGAGGAACAGGTCATTCATTCTTTCATGAGCAGATTGAGAGAAGGAGAGAAAAAGAGCAAGGGAGATTTCTGAGCAGTGAGAAGGAGGGCAGCAGCACTAACTTTCAGCAAATTTGTACAGTAGGGCAGAGCACGAAGTTCGAGGCAAGTGGGCACGAATTTCGAGGAGAGAAAACTGCATTTATTACTGCACGTTTTTCAGGATTCCGTACATCAGATTTTAGCACGGAAAACGAGGTTCGTACAATGGCCGTACAACACAGAAATCGAGGCAGTGTTTGCACAAATTTCGAGGGAGGTCGTACAGCCATTCCGGCACTGTTTTCGAGGATGTCCGTACAGTTTTGAAGGATGTAATTTTTTTGTTTTGTGGGCACGAAAATCGAGGTGGAGTTTGGCACGATTTTCAAGATAAGTTGTATTTCGAAGTTGCTGTAATTTTTTTTGCTGTGTAAATTTCTGCATCACTGTAAAAAACATTTCAGAAATAAGGAGCTTTCAAGAGTTGTAGGGGGTTTTTCCAAGGTCACCTTGACCAAAAATCACTGTGTTAAAATGTGTTGAATGACTGTTTGTATCTGCTGATTTTTATTTCTGCATTTTCCAGCATTGTGAAAAATTTACAGAATTTGTGTTTTCAGCAAATATTTATTTTCCAGCTTGTTGAATGTAAGGTTATGGTAAAGGGCATTTAACTAATTGGAGAAATAAGGTGAAATTGAAAACCGGGGTGGGAAAACAAAAATTTCTACAATTATCAAAATGCACAAGACACAAACGTTAGGCTCCTAGAGCCAGGGCAAACCTCTCCCTCTTGGAAAGGAAAACTCGCAAAGAATTCTTCTTATAGATCTTCAAATTACAAGTACCATGACCCAAACTCAGACCCTTGACCTAGATATGCTTCCAAGACCTTGATTAAGCTTCTTCAACTTTGATTCTTCTTTTCACCAATTTGCTTAGTTCTGCATCAGTACTAGAGACCTTGACCTTGACCTTGTATATGCTTGTATTTGATTTCCTTGAACTGTAGGACTATTGCTGTCTCTTCTTCTGATGATGATTGTCTCAACTTCAATAAATTCCTGAACTAACACTCTTAAACTCGAGTTATACTTACTTTTCCCTTCCTGCACTTATCCGCAACTTTGATTTACCTTCCTCACTATTGCTGTCTCTTCTTATGATGATGACTGTCTCAACTTCAATAAATTTCTGAACTAACACTCTTAAACTCAGAGTTATACTTACTTTTCCCTTCCTGCACTTATCTGCAACTTTGCTTTAGTCTTCCACAATCCTGTACCTCCTGTACCTTTCGCAATTTTCTTTCCTGCTCTTTTGTTTCAGGTCCGCATTTATATGCTGCCCTTTATCCGCACTTATATGCTGCCTTTTATCCGCACTTATATACTGCCTTTTATCTGCAATTTCTTCTTGGAGATGTCTGCAAACTTCTTCCAGCATTACTGTTTCAGATCCGCACTTTAAACTGTACCCTATCCGCAATATAACCTTCCTTTATCCGCACTGTATCCTACCTTTTTATCCGCACTATAATCTCCCTTTTATCCGCACTATGATCTCAGAGATATGCGCTTACTGTTTTACATTATCACTGCATACCATATGTGTATATATATAGGGCACATCCCTTTAAGCAAGCCAACCATACAGCTGTGAGTGAGGCCAACTAGATAAGGTTTATCTCAGCGTTGATGAGGTACTTCTTTACTTGTATTTAAGGCTTGTCTTTCATCGTTGTTGAAAGGCTGTTGTGAGCTTCTTCCACAAGGTCTTGGAGCATATAGCAAGACTAGATCTGGCACTTAACTTAAACCTAATGGACATCTTGTTACATTAAAATTTGCCACCATGACATTTAGTTGTCTATATGGGTTCATCATTACCTATATTATGCTCCCTCAGAGGTCCAAAACCATAAAGTTCCTAAACCAAGTCTTGGAATTGGAGAAAAGCTCATTAAACCCTAAAAAGCCTAACTCTGCACTTTTCCTAGTTCTTAACTGCGGTACCGCGGTTTCTTGCTCTATAACCTGCGGCACATCCCACATGTTTTGCTTACTAAAACTGCGGACCCTCGTAAAACGTAAAATAAAAGAAAAAGTAAGTTCTAGAGGCCCAGCTGGTCTAATATTCTCCAAGCTGGAGGCTTCTAGAAGCATTATCAGGTCGAGCTTCGCCCCTTCATTCATGAACCTATATCACTTCATTAATGGAGATTATCCCTTGGTATATGGAGCTAAAATCTCTTTATGAGAGGACTTTATCTCCCTCTTCATGGAACTGAAACTACCTCCATTTCCCTATAAATTGAGCTCATGTTTCAGGCTCAAGGGTAGAGACTTGGGTGGATTAGGAAATTGCTGAAGAAATCATATTCTCTATACTTGGCATCATTGGTATGAGAACGATCACATACTCATATCCATAGTTTTATGCTAGTTCAGAGAGGAGAAGGCTTGTCAAACCGAAGGAAAACAACTGTTCAAGACCTCGGAAGAACCTGTATGACATCAAGGTGACAAGGTTATAAGATTACTTCTTATCATACAAGTTAATACAAATGGATTCAATTTTCTCATTAAGTTGTTCATGTATCTCTTTGAGTAATTTAATTCTTGGATTCCTTGATCATTGAGATAGATTAATGTTTCTAGATTATTATATCTTGCAGGTGCTTTTAATCTTTTTTCCTGTCTTTGATTGCAGGTCTTACATGCTGAATTGACCTCTTTTGGAGCGACTGGATTGAAGATTACAGCAAGCATTGGACTTTAGGTAGGAGCATATCCTCTTACTTAGTTAATTAATAATTCTAAATCATAATGGTCTAGAGAAAATGGTTTACATTTGGTTGTTTGTTTCTAGATATCCTTAAGTTACTAGAGAGATCGTTCTTGTCTGCAAGAAGGATTTATCTGTGTAACAAAATGGCGACTCCACTGGGGATTGAACCCAGAATCTCTGGTTTCGCATACAAGAACGATCTCCCTAGTATCCTAAGGATATCTAGAAACAAACAACCAAATGTAAATCATTTTCTCTAGACCATTATGATTTAGAATTATTAATTAACTAAGTAAGAGTAGATGCTCCTACTTAAAGTCCAACGCTCGCTGTAATCTTCAATCTAGTTGCTCCAAAAGAGGTCAATTTAGCATGTAAGACCTACAATCAAAGACAGGAAAAAAGATTAAAAGCACCTGCAAGATATAATAATCCAGAAACACTAATCTATCTCAGTGATCTAGGAATCCAAGAATTAAATTACTCAAAGAGGTACATGAACAACTTAATGAGAAAATAGAATCCATTTGTATTAACTTGTATGATAAGAAGTAACCTTATAACCTTGTCGCCTTGATGTCATATAGGTTCTTCCGGGGTCTTGAACAACGGTTTTCCTTCGGTTTGACAAGCCTTCTCCTCTCTGAACTAGCATAAAACTATGGATATGAGTATGTGATCGTTCTCATACCAATGGTGCCAAGTATAGAGAGTATGATTTCTTCAGCAATTTCCTAATCCACCCAAGTCTCTACCCTTGAGACTGAAACACGAGCTCAATTTATAGGGAAATTGAGGTAGTTTCAGTTCCGTGAAGGGGGGGATAAAGTCTTGTCATAAAAAGATTTTAGCTCCAAATACCAAGGGATAATCTCCATTAATGAAGGGATAGAGGTTCATGAATGAAGGGGCGAAGCTCGACCTGATAATGCTTCTAGAAGCCTGCAGCTGGGAGAATATTCGACTAGCTGGGCTTCTAGAACTTACTTTTTCTTTTATTTTACCTTTTACGGGGGTTCGCAATTTTAGTAAGCAGAACGTGCGAGATATGCCACAGGTTATAGAGCAAGAAACCGCGGTACTGCAAGTAAGAACTAGGAAAAGTGCAGAGTTAGGCTTTTTAGGGTTTTAACGAGCTTTTTTCCAATTCCAAGACTTGGTTTAGGAACTTTATGGTTTTGGACCTCTAAGGGAACATAATATAGGTAAATGATGAAACCATATAGACAGCTCAATGTCATGGAGACAAATTTTAGTGTAACAAATTGCCCCCGAAAGCACGAAGTCTGAAATAGTTTTGAAGAGTGAAGTGCTTTATCATTTTGAGGATTGGGTTGTGGACATACCGGTCGAAACCTGTAAAAACATTCAATGTAAACATATATATGTATATTATCGTTGAGGTAGGCATTCCCATACTCAGATCAAAACTAAATGTTCTGATATAGATATGATTTTAATATTACATCAATAGTAGACACAGCATGGACGCAACCATCTGTCATAAGTAGTCTACTATATCATGAATAATAAAACTCCTCGCAGCCTGGATGGTGGAAACTAGATCCAGGGTTTTGATTTCCGCTATTCGAACTAGTACGATTCTATCTGTGCGATTGATTGTGTTGAAGTCGAATATGGTAGAAACCACTTGATTACCAGTCAATGATGTGAACTGTTAACAAGTGTGAGAGAAACCATCAATAATGACAATGGCTCTCAAAGTACTCAGTACAATCCACGAAGTGTGAATGAATGATCTGCAGTCGAACACTTCACGGAATCATTTGATCGAAGGTCAATGATGCAACCTGTCGTCGAAAACGAGAAACTTGCCATTAGGGCATGCAGGTCCCAAGGTACTGATAGTATTCTAGATCAACTTTCTAGATGATGTACTGTTGTCGATAGAAAGTGACCCGTCGTAGGAAAGCCCGTGACACGAAACCATTAGATCAAGTTTTGAAGAAATATTTGCAAGGACTTACTCAGGGATGGTCAACGCGAATGGAGACAAATGTTTGCAATGAATGGTTTATTTGAACTGTCTCTTGAACACATAACGACACTGCAAATGGTTTGGTGATAATTGACCTAAAGCTAATACCCAGAAACCGGCTGAAGACTTTCAATGTGGTTTGATTAACTTTTAGACAAAGGATTTTCCCAACCCAGATGAGTGTGACAAAAGTGTCGTGTTCAAGAGTGGTATACTGCTTTTCGAAACAAAGTGTGACAAGTGGATTCATTTTCTTTCTTTTCCCCTACCATTTCTGGCAAGTACCTCTTTATTTTTGACAAGCTTGAGGAGGATAACATTTGCTTGTTCTGTAAGCTCATCCTTCAGATGAGTCCAACTTAGTATAAAAATCGAACCCTAACGAGGAGTGGGTTGTTCTTGTTTGTAATTGACAAGTCCTTTACTGTTAAGTTTTAACGAGTCCAGTGTAGGAGAGAAACTCAGTGTTTTTCAGTTTTAAGGAGTCGGAAGAAAAACTTGAGAAAACTCCGTGAGTGTAATTTTTCGTAAATTTAGTCTCTCAAGCCTGAAAAAGGATAAAATAATACAGGAGAGAACTCTGTTGACCATGATTAGTCAACGTATACCTTTTTCGTAAATAGTCCATTTCAGTCCGGAAAAGGGGTAAACTTATACTGAAGGGATGACTGTTCATTTCCTTTAGCGAGTTCGAATAGTCAAGTACTCGGCGATCTTTTCATATTTCGAGAGTCTGAGAAGGGCTTAAAAAAGAACTCCAGGGTTTCGCTTTTTCGTATTTTTATAGAGCCCGAAAAAGTGATAAAAGTAAAGATGGTTTCGCTTTTTCGTAAGTTTTAACGAGTTTGAAAAAGTGATAAAAATTATACTCAATGGCCAACTTTCAATTTAATTAACGAGCATGAAAAGATGGAAAGAACTCGGCATTTTCATGTATTTTTTACGGGCATGAAAAGAATAGCAAAAGAAGCTTGGGATTTTCATGAGTTTAATGAGTCTTGAAAATAATAACCGAAATGGACTCAAGATAGGTTTCATTTTTATACGAGCTTGAAACATAGGAAAAATTATGCTTGAAAGTGGTTTCATTTTTACACAAGCTTGAAACGTAAGAAAACTGTGCTTGAGAGTGGTTTCATTTTTACACAAGCTTGAAACGTAGTAAAACTATGCTTGAGAGTGGTTTGTTTCATTTTTACACAAGCTTGAAACAAAGGAAAAAATCATGCTTGAGAATAGTTTCAATGCCCCCCAAGTGTAACCTGCAAGAGCATATGCCCCCCAAGCTTCATTTCATTCAACTAAGTAGACTACTGGTTACTAATAGTTGGATGGAATGAAGGTTCATTTACGAGATCAGATGAAAGACTCGACTTGACACTTACGAGATTTAATCAAAGACTCGACTCAATTAGGAGAGGATTTGTTTCATTTTTTAATGAGCTTGACACAGGAAAAGAACATAGTAAAAGGAACTATCCTCAAGGTGACCTGTTTCATTTTTTAACAAGGTTGACATAGTAAAAGAACTATCCTCATGATCTGTTTCATTTTTTAACAAGGTTGACACAGTAAAAGAACCATCCTCCCAGAACCTTGTCATGGCTTCCAACTGGAAGAAACACATATCAAGGGACACACCTTGATCATGGCTTCCAAGAGGTCTTCATCAGAAGGAAGAACAATTCTCTGGAAGGAACACATGTCAAGGGACGCAATAGGGATAAGAACATCGCGTTCAAATAATCCCATAGGATTTACCATGTCAATTACCGGATCTAAGTCAAAGGAAGACGAGCAAATAGTGAGAGGCTCGCTTGCATTGGTAACTGAAAACATGGGACTCGTTGCTACATAATTAACTCGTGGCGAGGTAGATACCACTTCTGTATAAGGAACATTTAAGGGTGTCGGATTATTGGTAGTCGAATCAAGACTAGCGAATGAAAGTTGGTCAACAGTCACAATGTTTCCATTGTGAGGGAAAGACATCACGCGAAAGAGTGTCGATACGACAGCTTTCATTGCATAGACATAGTCTCGCCCAAGGAGTAAATTAAAATCGAAGGGGCCTCAGACTACCATAAGATCAATACAGACAATTTTACCTTCCAAGGTAATAGGAAACTTAGGAAGGATCCCTAAAGGTTCACTAATGGTTCTGTTAAAAGCTGACAGATTCTGTGTAACAGGCACAAGCTGAGGGGAACCCAAAGCTTGCCAAGCAGTTGAGGATAAAATACTAACAGAAGCACCTTCATCTATATTTATGCGACGCACATTCTTACCACAAACCTTCACAATGATTTGGAAAGGGATGGAGGAAGGAAGGCGAGGTTTTGTCAATCTATTCCAATCAAAGGAAAAGATCTTGGTACTTGGAGGGGGTTCTGAAGAAACATGTGAAATGCCCCCTGGCGTAAAAGAATCTGATGTAGCAAGAAGAACCTGAGTGGTATGAATTTCACTCTCTACAGGGAGAGTGGGATCGACTGGATGTGAAATCAAGTCGACCACTTGATCAACTAAAGGATCATCAACCTGAGTGATATGATTTTCACTCTTCAATGGAAGAGTAGGATTGATTGTAATTGGAATTAGATCAATCACCCCGTCAGCTGACAGTAGGTTGGGAGAAAGTTTACGATAACCAGTTGGAAGTTTTTGTTGTGGAACAGTAAGGTTTTCCAACAATTTTGAGGCTTCATCCATGTGAGGGCAAATGTGAGTTTGATGACTCCCTTTGCATAACCTACAAGGAAACCTAATTTTACCCTTTTTTCCAGGAACCTGACTATCACTGGTTGATGGATCAACGGTAAGTTGATGAGAATTTTCTGACCATACTTCCAAGACCTTTGGAATACCAGGGCAATTGATAAGGAAGTGGTCACCCTTACAAATTTTGCAAGGGTATCTGGGTTTGCGATGCATGTTGGAGGTCTCCTCAACACTACCAACACTTACAACCATGGTGGGTTGGTTGACTTTTTCTTTATCTTTCTTCTTCTTCTTCTTCTTCTTAGCCACCTGGTTACTAGCATCAAGGCTTTTACCAAGCGAATAAGAAGAAAGGGAGGAAGACATGTTGGGCGAAGAAAGTAAAGGGTCAATAGGAGGTTGGTGATGTTGAGACGGTGAACTCTGTTGAGGTGAAGCATCTAGTTGAGGTGGAACAATTTGAGTATTCGAGGCCAGCGAAGTTGAAAATAACCATACTGGTAAACCTATTGTAAATCCAGGTAATGACAATGTAGCCATATAAGGAGGACCAACATTTCCAAAGCAAGGAAAAGTACTAGGATTCTCGTTAAGAGGGATCCCTTGGTTGGTAAATTCCGGAACAGTTGCCATTATATTCAACTTCTGTGAATTTTATTAACAATTTAAAAATATTCACAATTCACAATTCACAATTCACACTTAACAATTAAAATTCACAATTCACATCTAAGGTCTCTAAAAAGTAAAAACAAACAAATGAATACGTGCTATCAAATCTAGGAGTCAAACCACACACAAACAGTTTGTTTCCACAAGAACAACATTAGTTGGTGATGAAATCCAATGTCGTAGAAGTTAATATGGAAAACTAGTGGTTGGGACAGTTATCCTGACAACCTGCTTAATGAAACAGTCCTGTGCAAGTACCTCCACTATGCCATCTCGAAGTGAAGTGCACTCTCCGGAAAGTCCAAGTGAGTCTAGTCAACGTCTGCTCCAGGTACAGTGGGACCTTCCCTCCACCGTCACCTTGGGAAAAATCCTAAAGATTATGGCCACTAAGGTCACCAACTGAAACAATTAGACCTGGGGGAACAGTTTACAATCCGATATACACACAAGGGCAGAGTATCTAGCTCAATCCCCTTGAAGGCTCCTTGATATAATCCAAGGTTTACCAACAAGTGACCCCAGGCTCCTCGACAATGGTCTATCGGAGGTTTATCGTGTTTAATACGTGCACATCTGCTATATTTCCCAATGAGATAGGTATGATTACCTCACTGGTTCTAACATGATCTCGTGCTTGACTCTTTTAAGAAGAGCTTCCCAGAGCACAATTGCAACAATTGGAATTTTTCCTTACCGCAAGATGCTACTTGTTTGTTTAGTTGCTTTGGAAAGTTAACTACAACCTATTCCAAAGCACTAGCCTAAGCTAGATTGGTGAAAAGAGCCCTAGAAAATGGAAAAAATTGTAGATGAATTTTAATTAAGCGCTGTGTTATTTGGTTGTTATTACTCAAAGGGTAAATGGATATGAAACCAATGGTGTTATGACCTGACCCAAAACTGAATGCAATCGAATATGATAATGTAATCTTTTCAATTCGATGAATCCTAATTAAAGGAGAGAGGTTCCATTCACTTCCAACAATGCAAGAATTGATAAATAAGAGAAAATATAACAAATTCTCTAATGCACTAATTTCATCAAGAAAAACTAATGCTAATCAATTCCAATTTTTTATTTTTATGTTTTAAAACAAGCATAAAAACATGTAAATTCAAATCAAAGAAATTGATTTAAATCTACTATTGATTTTTTCCAGAATGTAAACTATGCAGTTGTAATCTATGCACAATTCACTTGAAAAGTATGCAAATGTCTCTATGCACATTTTTCGTCCATATTCTGAAAATGAGAATTCTAATTATGCAAATGTGATCTATGCAAGAGAATTATTAGACACAAGATGATTCTAATGTAATCTAAAGAACCAGTCAATTGTAAGTAAAGAAAATTGGGTGAGAATTCCAAAGGTCAAAAAATAAGAACACTCAAAGTCGATTAAAACAAAAGCAAAAAGATGCAAAATTGTTAAGAGATTGAGACAAACCTTGAAGTAATGACCAAAGGAAATCAAATTAAGAATTTCTCAAAACACCCAATTAACTTAACAGAGACTGAAGAGACTGTAAAAGTTGCTGAAACAAAATTCACACATAAGATTTTGATTGTCAAGACAAGTTGGGGCAAACACAGAAAATCTGGTAATCTGGCTCCTAAAAAGAGAATTCTTAATTTTTCAGAAATTTTCCACAAGTCCGCAGGTTTCAATGGAGAACAATGTGGTACCGCACTGTTCTTAACTAAAAACTGCGGAGGCTACTGCACTGCCTTTAAATAAAAACTGTCGAGGTCAGGAAAAAACAGAGAAAATAAAAATTCAAATTTTCTTTTCAGGGATTCTGATAAGTTATCTACCCAACCCAGTTTTAGACTAATCAAAAGCAGAAAAATTCTTTCAAAAGTCAAACTGAAAAACAAAAAGGAAAACTAAGTTCATATACTCCCAGTGGAGTCGCCATTTTGTTACACGGATAAATCCTTCTTGCGGACAAGAACGATCTACCTAGTATCCTAAGGATATCTAGAAACAAACAACCAAATGTAAACCATTTTCTCTAGACCATTATGATTCAGAATTATTAATTAACTGAGTAAGAGAAAATGGTTTACATTTGGTTGTTTGTTTCTAGATATCCTTAGGATACTAGGGAGATCGTTCTTGTCTGCAAGAAGGATTTATCCGTGTAACACATCAAGAAGAAGTCCCTCTACTTAATAAATCATGCTCATGAAACCCATGAAGCAAATACAACAATAATATATATTATTTTGACTTCTTTTTCATAATTACATAATTACATAGTCAACATGAAGACCAACCCTAGTTACACTGTTCAACATCAGCCACACAGTGTACCAAGAGTGATGGATTCCAACACTATTTCAGAGGTATTTCCTAGCTTGCCTTGAGCAAGCCCAAGTGCCTTCATTCCAACACCTCATCTTGTACACATTTCCTCAATTTAATAAAATGGCTTAACGCAGTTTTATTGGCTCAATGGTGTTTTAATTGTGTGTGTTTGTTGTTTTTTCCTCAATTTAATAAAATGGCTTAACGCAGTTTTATTGGCTCAATGGTGTTTTAATTGCGTGTGTTTGTTGTTTTTTTTTAATGCCTTTGTCTGCGTGTTATTACTGTAATTTACCTTTGGGGATATTACAGTGGTATCAAAGCTCATAAACTTGGCTCAACCTGTGGGAGCAACGCAGTCTATGACACCGGAGGACAAGCAAAACGTGACATACTGGAGGCAAAGGTACAAGAGCAGGGAAAGAGAGCTAGAAATTACTCCAGATCCTGTGACTAGTGAACCAGAGGATAGGGAGACAAGTATGGGGGACGCAGGAGAAGAGAAGAGGAGCAAGGAGGAGGAATTTTCCCACCTTCTATTGAACACAGTGTAGGATGTTTCGAAGAACATCGAGGAGATGGGTCACCGGAATAACAATGGCAGTAAAGGGAAGGCAGTCCAAGGGGATTACTAAGTGGGAGAAGGCAAAATGTTAAGAAATAGAGGCAAAATGTAGGCAAACAAATAGGCAAGCAAAGAGGAAAACAAGGAAACAAAAATCTATGAAAAAGAAAAAGCATTAAGATAGTGGGGTTTAGATACATACTTGTTAATGGAAACTTCACCACAGTTTTGGAAAATGAAGCTCACCCCTTGCAAAAATTCTTGATGGTGGATTAGTGATGGTTGCTTTGATTGCTCCACAATCAACAAGGATGTCCACAAACCCTTCTCCTTTTTCTCCAACTTCAAAAAAATGAGTGAGAAAAAGACAAATCAGATTCTTTAATCCACCCTTCACGCCGACCTGGTGATTTTTTTTCGTTGGGCGGCGATAAATCGAAAAACAGATTTTGCTGAAAAAATTGCCTATTTATCATTGATATTTTCAACACTTTTTTTCTTTAACGGCTAGATAATGGCTAGTTTGACTCTCTTGAGGAAAATAATTTTCTTGTCATCCACATGTCGGAAACCAAGAATTTTTGATAAAATATTACATCGCAACAATTTTTTTCCCACTCAAAGGAAGTCGGACTTGGTTCACAAGTCCCTTGAGAGTACAACATTTTAGTTGCATTTGATTTGTAAGTGGAATGAATGAAGATAATTTTTCAAAAAATGTACCAAAACCCCCGTGGATGCTCAATGTCTTACTCTAACTGCTAGCTGGTGGCTTGACTTAGCCCATAGTACCATTGATTTCTTTGCGGAAGACTTCGATTTGGTTGAAGGATTTTTTTGACTTTGCAACAACTAGAAATATGTGGACTTGCTAACTTTTGGTCCATAGGACCTCCAAGGTCCCACTTTGACCCTATAATGGCTAGTAGAAGTAGTTACAACGACTACTACAACTCGACTTGGTACCCCTTTGCTTAGTTTTCTCATGCCCTAAGGAATCTTGCATGTCTTTCACTTGATTTGCTAAGATTTTCCTTGATTTTGTTTGTGACTAGCTTCATTGGGTAGAAATTAGAATACCCCTTCTGTTGCCACATCATCACTATCTATGCCACGTCATCATGCCTAATTGTTGGATCTCTAATGCCCTTATGAACTTGGGAAAATTGAAACACAAGTCTTGTTCTTTTCTTTCTGTATAACAATTTTGATGTAATGAAACAAGCAAGTTCTACACTTGTTTTGCCATCTAGAAGCTCCATGCACCATTTGACCAATTTTGACCACTTTTAACTGCATCATGCCTTCAATGTTCGGAAAAATTTCAACGTCGCGTGTCATCTCTCTCAATTTGAGTGTTTTGGGACCAAGTTGACTTTTTTACTTTTGGGACCACTTGCATCGAGAAATGTGAACTACCTCGGGAAATGTGAATCTGCCTTGTTGAGAACTGTCTGAGTAATACTGCACCAAATCCAAGGCCACGTATAGACTCTATGACTCACAACCATGCAATAAGACATAGGTGCACCATGGTGTAGGTTGGACTAGCCCATACACTGGTGATCACCCGTACATAAGCAAGGCTCCTCTAAAGCCACGAGTCCCACCAAGATCCATTTAGAATCCCCCGATCCTATATAGGACAAAGAGACCAAGGAATTAGCCCAAAAGGACAGGCTATAGCCGACCATCACAAGGTCTAGGACACCTAATGCAATGACTCACATGGTTGTTGCAAGGATTTAAGACTTGTGACCTTGGACTTACAATGGTGATAAATGCAATGTGAAAAAGTATGTCTACCCCTGTTGACATGAGGGGTAATAGGAGCCAACAAGAAAGTTTGGAAGTGGACACTCCTCCAACTTTTCTTTAACTAGTGGGGCTCCTCACAAAATGCAATTGCACATAAGCACTTTCGAATACTCTTGATCCTCCATAGCATGAAGAAACTAGTTTGCACACAAGGCTGAGCTTCTTAGAAAGAACCAATCATATTGAGGACACCCTATTCCTTAGGGTTGTAATATTGTCCACAACTGACTTGATCAAAGCCTTTTTTCCCTTGTAGACTAACCTATAGAAAGTCTTGAGGAAATTATCTAGTCGTTGATATTGCCACAATATGGAAACCAATAGGACTAGTACACGTGTAGTAGCTAGTACTTTTGAGCAAGTTTGGAATCTAGCCACTATAAATGGAGGCTTGAAATCTACTAATCAACTTTATTGGCAATTCGTTGCAACACCACTTCCAAGAGAGATTTTGGTGAAGCTTTGAAGGCAAAGGGGATCCCTAGGTATTTAATACTTCACTGGGATGAATCCATGACCACTTTGGTCAATTTTTGTGCGGGATCTGACATATATTTTGGGTAGACATTGATCACCACATTTCACGACTGGATAGGATTTTCCCAGCTTTGTACCTACAAGAGTTAAAGACAGGTGGGTCTAATTTTTCAGTGCGCTCTATACTATGAGATCATGAATAGATATCATTTCCTCTTTTGAGACTTTTAGGGGCCCTTTCCATCTTCTTTCATTACCTTGACTTGAAAGGCCTCTCTTTTTTATAAGAGAAGGGTTTGGACATAGATCTCAATCTTTGCATGTCCCATCTTGGTCGAAGTCTCTTGAGAGGATCACCCTCTATTTCCTGATTGCCTCATTTGATTGTAGCAGCAATTGTTAGGTAGTGACACAGTATTTCAAATTTCAGATCAGTGAGTCTCCATGTCTCCTCTCAACCTCCTCGGCTGGTTGATCCATTTGACCTCTTCATGCCCTAGGAGGGAATGACATATCAGGTCACAAGACATACACCACCAAACAAACAAATGGACCAATTCAAAGTACTCCAAAGTTGGCTCCCCTCACACATTATTCCCCAGGTTCAATGGAGTAACCAAGTTTTTATATGCAGTTATTTCCCAAGGCTTTGGATGCTAGGAGAGTTTGACTTTCTCACTTTTGTACTCCCACTAGGATCATTCAGTTGGTCCCCCTCAGTGCTGTTCACTTCCTATAGGATATCATATGCTAATGCATCAGACCTTTCACAGTGATTGATGACTTTGACAATGAGTCTGCATGGCCCCATCACTCGTCCTCAACCACCAACTCTGGCAGGCCTTGAGATCCCCTCTCTATTTTGCTCAGCATCGAGACTTCCAGTTTATAGCATCTTTATTTTATTGTGTCCACACCTATTTTATATACTCTCTTAACTATACTTGCTACTAGTTTCTAGCTTGTCCTTGGATCTTAATAACATTTTCCTGCTTTTAGCATAGATATAGGAGATGCATTTGTACTCCCACTTTGTACTTGCACTAGAGGTACTATCTTAGTCCCATTTACCTACTTTTGTAGTCATTTGTTGGACATTAATAAAAGTATCTTATCTTGTCTTATGCCATCCCATGGCTACTGCAAAGTACGCTACGTAGAAAAAACCTTGCTCAACTTTAATTTTACTTGCAAAATGTTAGTCATGGTTCAGATTATAAAGGAAATTTAGAGATGCATATAATGCACATTTCATCAAATATTAATTGAATCTTGAAGTAGCTATACTTGCTACTAGTTTCTAGCTTGTCATTGGATCTTAATAACATTTTCCTGCTTTTAGGCTTTAGCATAGATATAGGAGATGCTTTTGTACTCCCATTTTGTACTTGCACTAGAGGTACTATCATAGTCCCATTTACCTACTTTGTAGTCATTTGTTGGACATCAATAAAAGTATCTTATTTTGTCTTATGACATCCCGTGGCTACTGCAAAGTACGCTATGTAGAAAAAACTTGCTCAACTTTAATTTTGCTTGCAAAACATTAGTCATGGTTCAGATTATAAAGGAAAGTTAGAGATGCATTTAATGCTCATTTTATCAAATATTAATTGAATCTTGAAGTAAACATTATAAATTTTGGAGACAAATCTTTGGATCTGTTCAGCTAAACTTGAAGTAGTTCACTGGTTCATGAACAATTTTTTAAGCTAAGTTGGTGAGATTAGCACTAAAATATGGAGGGATTTGAATGGAAAGCTGTTGATCAAGATTCGATTATATCATTGATAAGAATTTGACATCATCATTACTACCAGGTGCTGTAACTTGTAAAGGTCAGATTAGTTTGGTTACTATAATATTGTTTTCACTTTTACAGTTTATGGAATGTACATGTTTGAATGGTCGATGAAATGAAAACTTAAGCTCAGTGGAGGATCAGAGATAAATTATATCATTGGTAAATATGATCATTAGAATGCTTGGCTATATCTCAGCTGAGATTTCGTCAATTTTGGCAGATTACATAGTAACGCCACTGGAACCCTCAGGAATCGAGCTTGAAGCAACTGTGACAGAGGAGTCAACGGCACTAGTCAATAAATATTTGCAGCAATGTGCACTATATAATGTACTCTTTCTTATCTCTCAACTATTGATAACAAGCATATTGAAGAGAATGCAAATGGATAGTTTAAAATTTAGAATCAGATGGAGGCTGAAATACTGCAAGAACACATTGCCTACATGTTTGATGTGGCTGTCATTAAAAACCAAATGTTGAATAGAAGAAGTTTCGGGTTTCATGAAAACGGGAAGAAATCCCAGATAATAATTTACTTCTATTGCATCCATTTGGGAGCTTGCTTATCAACAATGACTTTCATTGAAAATTATTACTTTTAGTGGTTCAACATGGGTTCTCTGTTCCGTGCATTGTTAACTACTTCCTGTTCTTTTAAGACTTTTATTTTGTACCTCCTGTGAGCTCTACCTTTTCCCTCTGTTTTATTCATAAGTGGAGTATTTTGGATATTTTTCCTCCATTTTCAATGTATATGAGCAGCAGCTTGTACTTACTGTGCTCTCGCTTGTTATTCTTTTTCTTTTAGTAAAGTTAAATATTATTTGGATCTGCTTTTTATCCATTATTAATTGAGATGAATGTCTGTATGCTAGTTCTAATTGAAAAGATCCATTGCATTTCTAGGCAATTAGTACTTCTTATAAATTGTCAGGCTGACACAGTTGCTTGTCAATAATTTATGCCATTTAATTGCTCGTCTCCGTCAACAAAGTAAATTGGCATTTGACATCTTGTTTTCCAAGAACATAATCTCTTGCTTTTGGAAATTGGTATATTTCTTTGTTCTTTCTTAAATCATTGCAGAGTTTTCCTGGAAAGTTATGAGGTTTTCTTTTCTTGCATCAGGGTTAACTTTTAGTTAGCCCGTCTAAGTCAGGTAAGATGAGGACCTTACCTTTGCTCAAGGCCTTTTGTAACAAAAAATATGGCCAGCATCTGTATAAGGCTATTTTAATATACTTTCTTTTCCATTCATCTGTGATGAGAGAGGTGAGAAGCTTGTAGGCTTGTCGCACAAGATGATCATGTGTGAAGTGACTAGTATATATGATAACTTGAGTGTTTAAATTTTTGGGTGAGCTAAAACAAATTATGATAGTTATAAATCAAAAGTAATGCCATGCAATTATACATTACTTTCACTTTACCTGCACCAAATTTTTGAGGGCACATAGTTATGACCATTCTAAGCCTGTAATCATATGCTAGCAAGGCAGTGAACATACTCAGCTAAACTCCGGTTGGAAAGTTCTTGCATATATAAACTGTCAAGGAATATTATCATGTAAGATCTGGAATTCATTTAGTACTACCATAGCCGTTATAGTCTTAAAATGTACAATGCCTATAATATGTTAAATACTGGAATTTTTTTAATTTGCAGGGATAGTGCTCAACTAAAGCTCAGATATATTTTTCCAATAACATAAAAAATGTGGCAGTTATATACTGTTCATAAGACGGTGAATGATGTTTATATGATAGGCTAATAGCTGTCGGAAGATTAAGGTTGATTCATGTAACAGCCCCAGCCATCCATCAAGACTGCTGCTGGCTGTTATTGGAGAACTAAATTAACTAAAAACTGACCACTACTTAAGAGCAACTTTAACATATATTTCAAAGCAGCAAGATTCATTAAAGTTCACTTATTTTCCGTACTTTCAAGGCAGGAAACAAACATTAACCAGTTAGAAGATAATAAACACATAACAGCAAGAACTCCCATAAAGGTATAACTTATCTGTGTCCAAATTGTTTCGTAGAGGTCCCTTGCCCTGAATCAAGCCTTTTGCATCCAGATTCCAAACAACAAACTGTTCGAGCTGTTGGGGAAAGATACATCCATGGGTGCTTTTCCTCCCAACCAAATGTACATCCTATGATGCTGGTAGTACCCATTTTCTTTGGGGTGTCAAGACTCAAGCTCAAGAACTAGAAAAAGGTTCCCAGTCTAAATCTACAACAAACTGTTGGAGCTGTTGGGGCCAAAATTCAAATACACCCATGGGTGCTTTTCCTTCCAACCAAATGTACAGACAATGATGCCGGTAGTACCCTCTTGCTTTGGGGTATCAAACTCAAGAACTAGAAAAAGGTTCTCCACTAAACCCTGGAAAAGGGTCAAGCTAAACCCTGAAACCAAATGTGCCTGCAACCACAAAAATGCAGTTGGAAAGAAGAATTGCATAAAGCCGTAGCTTTCAGTCTAGTGGAGAGCACACTGGTAACACTATCAACATCTCCGCCTACAGTGTAAAATGCAACTCATTACCTCCCTAACTTGCACTTAATGATAAAAGTCCAAAACCACATGGTGCAACCTAAGAGGATTACTAAAGCTATTACACTGAAGCTCAAAGGTGATGTGAACTTGTGCAGAGTAGCTTTAGCAAAACAATGTATTTTTTAGTATAGCGAAAGTAAAGTGATGAAAGGATCAAGAGATTAGTGCCAATCCAAGCAAGAGTAGATGGAGTCGAGAGGCCAATCCAAGAGGGCAATTCAATGAAGGGTTAAGTCTACAAGGGCCACATATGCATGTCGCAAGAATAACTTAACATTGCTGAAAATGAAGGTAATGAAATAGTAGGAGGGCCCTGAAATTGCCACATCAAAACCATGCTGTAACGAACAAAGTTCATGTTGTGATTTTGGGTAGCATCGGGTGTGCTCTAGGTGGAGGGGCTAAGACACATGAGATCTCCAAATCCCAGAAAGTGTTTGGAGAAATTTCATTTGGTGTTGAAGTTATTCAAATAATTATTATTTTTAATGAGGACCCTAAGTCTAATTTAGAGAATTAGAAAAATTAAAGTGAATTAATTAAACACGTGATGAAATGTTCTAAGTGACGTGGATCAAACAGTCTTTTAATCTGAGCCGTCGATTAGAGATCAGATCACGGCTGTTGGTTTTCCAACGAGAAAAGTATAAGAAAAAGGCTTGGGGTCAGTTGGAGAACACACACACACACAGAGGCATAGCATTGAAGTTAAGTCGAATTTCTGGGGCGGGGTTTGCTGAGGAATTCAAAGCGAGTTTGGAGTGCAGTGAGGGGCAGAGATCGGCAAGGGATGATCTGATCCAAGGCCGATAATACAACAACAGAGAGGCAGTGAGTACCAGATAATGCAGAGCCAGTCAGGAGGACGCAGTTCATCCAACACCACACAGAGTACTGCGCAGAGGCTGCGTAAGCCCAGCTAGGGTGACGTAGGCCCAACAAGCTTAGGGAAACACCAACTAGGTTGACGCAAGCCCAGCCAGGGCAGCACAGAGGCAACACAACACCAGTGAGGGTGACACAGTGGGGACACTGGCCAGTGAGGGCTGACGCTGAGGCTGAAGAGGCAGTGCTGAGGGTTCTAGTGGGCCAGAAAGGGTTCACAATCTGTAAATCCCGATTGAGGGTGTGATACAGCCATATTTTCCGTCTCCGAGTGAAAGGTACAAACTGCTGTGTAATTTCTCTATAGGCCCAACCATTTCTAGTGCCCAAAATGTTGTATTCAGATTCTGCATAATAATAAAACCCTCTAGAGCTGTTGCACTAGTTTTCCCGCATTGGGTTTTTCCGGCGACATTTGTCCGAAAAATCATATGTAATCTTGTCACATGTGTGTATTGTTCAGTAAATAATTTGTAGATGTGTAGGTTGCAGTTTGTTTCTATTAATTAATTATTAACTCCTGGTAGGGAGATGATAATTAACCGAGTAAAAAAAATCTCCCAGAGTACTACTAATTTGTTGGAAAGGTCCCAATCTACCTAGGCCTGTTACAGAGTCAATACTGACTCAAATTCATCATTACTAGCATCACTTATTACAATGCCCCGTAGGGTGTGGAATCTGGTTACAAGAGAAAGATGCTGAGAAATAGAAGTAGAGTTCAAAAACTCTGTTAAACAGATGATATCTGATGGTACAAATGTCTTTTGGTTCATCCTTGGGCATGGAATCTTCTCATTATCCTCAGGTGCCACTCCAATGGTCAACAATTCCCAAATCACTTTTACAAAATACTCGATTAGAACGGTAGGACTCACCTAAGATCTTGATGACAAAATCCACCCTAGCTTTGTGGTGAGGCTGGAGGGAAAATCTCTGCTGATCATTTGTGTTTAGAAACATAGATTAATCTGTGAGATGAAAAACCTCCTAGTATAAAAATCGTCATCAAAATAGTACGCTGACTTAGGTGTTTCATGTATTTACAGTCTTATTAAGATCATTTACATAACAAACTTGCAAAATGGGTTTACAACTTTGACAAACTGTCGACTGATGATGATGAATCCTGGATGATCTGAATGATGAAATCCCTTTTGCGAAAAAAAAGTGTGTACTGCTATAGGGTCGTTCACACAGAATGGTCAACATCTGGCTCTACTTGGAGACATGTTGCTTCACCGAAGGAATGTGAGAATTCATAATCGTCACCCAAGCAACACACAAAATCGTATAAGTCGCTGCCCATCCAAAAATCATCATATAACATTAAATACATGAAATAGAAACTCTGAAATGTAATTCTAGCCTAAAGACAGAAATGAAATGCTGAAATAACAAGGTGTAGGGTTAGAAATACAATACAAAAGATGTTGTATGTCATAAAATGTGTTCAATGAAGTGCTTCTTGAGCTTTAGTGAAGTGCTTCTTGAACATCTACCTATTCTTTGGTAGATCCATAGGTTGTCTCTCTGATGTGCCATGTGCAATTCTGAAAATTTTAGGACTCCGACCTATCCCAATGTTGTGCTGTATATGGACATCAGATTTTGCAGGCTTCTTTCTTTTTCACTCTAAGGTAAAGGCGAGAGGAAAGCTCGAAAAGATCTTGTCTGTCCCCGTCCATATTTAAAATGAATACACAACTTTCAAGTATTCCACCGAGATACGACAAGGTTATACCTTTACTATTTCTCACCACTCTGTAGGTTGACTAGTAAATGAGTCCCAAACGACTCTTTATGAAAATTCCTTTCATTGAGGATGTATGGTCTGGCAGCATATCCCGAGGGGCATAATATTTAGGACTGAACCTATGTCTATGACAACCCGTTTTTAGCCTTGCATCATCGATGTTGATCTGAATGAAAAAGGTCTTCTCATACTTTTCTTTATGGTGGGATGTGATGCTGATGATGTAGAACATTTTTCTTGATCTTGAAAATTTTCAGATGAAAAATTTGAAGTATCCAAGATATTCGTGACATGCCTTTCTTCATTCTGCATCTGCTCTGTCAAGGGTGATGGATCAACCTTGTATGTATTACCCTGATTTCCTTTAGTCTCCCTTTTATTTGATCGCCTTCAATTAGCCATTTTTCAATGGAACAAATGACCTCCTCATAATAAGATGGAGCTTGCTTCAGCGAACTGGGAGGCTTATGATCTGTTCACAACTCTTTATTATCTAAGTTGGGTTGGAACTTTTGTACTTGTAATCTTTCCATTTTTTCCAACTTATTCTACAAGGTGGCAAGTTGATTTGAATACATAACCTTCGTAGCACTGATTTTCCTGGCATAATTTTCTTCCATAGTCTTTTTCACTTTATCATGGCCATCAAACAATTGTGCATATAGTTCATTTCTTTGACATGATTTTCCTCTATGGTAATCAAATGATTTTGCATGGTAGTCATCGTTGTTTCCATTTCCTTAGTATGTTTTTCTTCTATAGCTAACAACCTGTTCTGAAGAGATATATGACTAGTTCCCATTTCCTTTTTCATTGTGTTATGATTTACTTGAATAGCACTCATTTCTGATATACAACCAGACCTGGGAGGAACACTTGCAACACGTAGAGGCAGTATTGCGTATCCTGGAGGAGCAACAGTTTTATGCAACGCTATCCAAGTGTGAGTTTGGTTCGACTAAGATGATCTATTTGGGGCATATCATTGGGGTTGATGGAGTGAGAGTCCATGAGGAGAAGATCAGGGCCATCCGGGATTGGCCAGAGCTCAAGAATGTGACGAAACTTCGGGGATTTGTGGGCATATGTACCTACTACAGGGAGTTCGTAAAGGGCATATGCGAAGTCTTGGAGGGACATGTGACAGATGACCACTACTGGGTGATGGATGGAGTGATGTACTATTGAGATCAGATTTATCTAGTGGCCAACTCCGAGCTGCGGAAGAAGATCCTACATGCAGCCCATCTCACCGTTGGCAGGGAACCAAGGATTCACGAAGACTTACAGGGCCATCAGAGAGAGGTTCTCATGGAAGGGCCTCAAGGATGATGTTCTGCAACACATTCGGGAGTCTGAGGTGTGCCAATGGAACAAGGGAGAGATGACACATCCAGCAGGGTTGCTTCAGCCACTAGCCATCCCTGAGGGGAAATGGGAGAGCATTTATGGATTTCATCACTAGGTTGCCCACAGTGCAGGGCAAGGATGGCATCTATGTGGTTGTTGATCGCTTGACGAAGCATGCACACTTCTTCGCGATCTTGGCCAAGAACATGACCTCACAGGTGCTCGAGTTGTTCTTCAAGGAGATATTTTGGTTGCATGGTCTCCCCAAGACCATTGTCAGTGACCGAGACAGCCGTTTTATGGGCGGATTTTGGCTGGAGCTATTCCGATTGGTGGGTACGAAGCTCACTCCTAGTACGAGCTACCATCCCCAAACAGATGGTCAGACAAAGATAATTAACAAGTGGCTGGAGGGCTACTTGCATAACTACATCATCGGGCAGTGTGAAAAATCCTAAATCTGGATTCCTATTGCAACAAATCTGAATTTCTCCTCCTATTATTTTTCATAATTATTTCATTACAGTGAAATATTCAAGTAATCACTGAAGCAATTTACACAAATAATACTGCGGAATAAATCTAAGTGCTGAAACAAATTGAACAAAATACAATGAAAAACAACCACATTTGACACAATTATTTTTGGACTAAGTCCCCGGAAAAACCCAACTCGGGAAAACCGGTGCAACAGATCCAAGGGTTTTGTATTATTAAGCAGTAGAATCTTGAGTACAACTAGGGTGCCAATATCTGGCTCACCCTTCAGAGAAGAGTCTAGGCAATAGTAAAAATGTGAGGTATACCTCACTCTGCAAATCCCCAGCTGATTTGAACAGCACTGGTGAAGCCCCTCTCTGCCTCTGCGTGATGCCTACGCTGCAACTGCGTAAGCCTGCGTGGGCAAGTTGAAGAACTGCGTCACCTCTCCTCTGCAACTGATCAAGGCTGATCTGAAACTGAGTTTTGGCCCTCCTGCCTCAGAAATCCCAGCTTCCAGCTATCTTTGGATTGAATACAAAAGGCACTGCGTCACTTCCGTGTGATTCCCTTCAGTAACTGCGTCACCCCTCCAGGTGATTGCGCTGCCTCTCTTTGCGTTAGTGCTGCCTCTCTCTGAAATGTACTCCTGGTCCTCTTGACCAGTTACTGCATCTGCCTCTCTCTGAAATTGATCACTGAATCAAATCAATTAGCAAACCCAACCCTAGTGATTCGATCTTGATCAAAAAGCTCTCTCTCACAAGCTCGAAAATGCCAAATGCTCAATGTGCTCAATGTATTTTCCATAGGCCCCTCACCCTCCTCCTTATATTCTTCTGTTGACCATTCAACGGCCAAGACTAAAACATAATCAAGGGCTAAGATTAACTTGGACGTGATCCATGACTTTATCTAGAAGATTCACACTTAGTTTAATTAATACCCTTTAATTAATCGGTTTCCCTAAATTTAGAATTAGGAAAACATTAAAAAAATAAATAATTAATTAAATTAAACCATCTCTATGTGGAATTTTCCAAAATCCTTTTTAGGTATTATGGAATGCATGTGCCTTAGCCTATATACAAAGTTACAAGGCTAGAGCACATGCGATGCTACCATAAATCAACACTCCCTCTTAGCGAGGATAGTGCTCTAGCAAGACAACTCAATGTGCTGCTCTGACTTCTGTAACATCTGCTGTTGTGCTGTTGATGCTGCTCACCAACACTACACAAAATGCTGCATCTGTACTGCTGCTGACTCTGCATGCTGCTGCCAATTGCCACTGTACTGCAACTCCCTCTGAATTTTGCAACCATGTTGCTGCACTTCGTGAGCACTGCTCTGCATTGCGTTGCACCACTGTGCACTGCATTGTCGCTGCTCATCTGCTGCTGCTGTTGCACTTTTGCTAATTACAAAAGAAAAACATCTGAAATTGGACAAGTAAAACTGCATCTGAAAAATAACACTGACTGCTACTAAATTCTGCACTAGCTCTCTGAAAATATTGCAATGCGTGAGCACTGCTCTGCACCACTGTGTACTGCATTGCTGCTGCTCAACTGCTGATGCTGTTGCTCCCTCTCTGTGCTGATCAGGCTCTAGTATTGCTAGCCACTACATTGTCTTCTCATCTTCTGTTGCAATTGTCCATCTTGCTACTGTCTTTAGGCTGCCGTAGCTCACATGTGATCCAAGAGTCCGGAAATACTCAAGGATCCTGCCCTTTGTAGATTCTGGATCTACAACTCCAGGTCAGCCCACTTCTCTCCTTTCGGAATATGAGCTAACATAGCACAATCTGCCTCTGCCTCAATCTTGGCAGCTCTGGCTTAAGGATCTTGCTTCTCCTCCTTATCTTTTTTCTTAAGAGGACATTGTGTGGCATAATGTCCCATTTCCCCACACCTAAAGCACTTGATCTTGGATAGATCTTTCTTCTTTTGCCTTTGTTGCCCCTTTGATGCAAGGGCTGTGTTATCTTCTTCCTCCTTCTTGACTTTCGAACCACTGCTGCCATCCTCAAAATGAATTTTGAGGAGATCTGTCCTCAACTCTTCTTGCTACAAGGTTGCCCACACGCTTCCCTTCCTGGAAGCTTTTCTCTGCCCAGAATGCTTGGACAAAGACCTGATAATCTTCTGAAACAAAGTTTAGAGTGAGCCTTACTAGCTCTGAGTCTTTGGGCGTTGATCCCACTGTTGACAACTGGTCTCGGTTATCCTGAATTCTAGACAGGAAGGAGTCAGAACACTCTCCCTTCTTCATCCTGGTATTATGCATCTTCTCCTCCAGATACATCTTCCTCTGCTTTGAAGATCCTTGGTATAGCTTTTTCAGCCCTACCCACATTTCTCTAGCAGTGTTCTTTTCTGCTATGTGAGGTACGATGTGATCCTTCACACCATCTAGGATCAATCGTTTGGCTCTTGCCATATTCTTATTGAAGGCTCTCAGATGTGTTGCATCCAGTGGTTCTACAACTGCGCTGTCTATGAGGGCCTTTAAATCATGCTCATCAAGGAGAAACTGAATCCTTGACTTCTAAATAACATAGTTGGAGGCACCCTCCAATCTATCTTGGCCACGCAATCCGTTACTGGCCATCTCCTCAACTATCGATATCTTCCACCAACCCTTTGCTCAGCTAGACTTACGCACTCCTTGAGGAGTAATTCAATGCTTCTACTGTTGCATGGGAAAAATTGAGTTTCTTTGAGTAAGAAAACTCTCTGAGGTCAAGAAATCCCCAATTTGTGTTTTTCAGAAATTTTCTGACGCTTATGCACCAACACTTACTGCTATGCAGCAACTGCGTCCTTTAGCTATGTTGGTCTGCTACATTGCCTTTTCTGCAATTGAAAAAGCTTACCCCTCTGTCAATTCTCTTAGAGGCAGCCCATTCTGTGCTGGATTGCCCTCCTGGCCTGGACTGCGTAATTTCTGGGGGAGTCTGTTTTTGCTTACGTAGATCCCAGTCTCTTCAGCGCAAATATGCTGGTTCTCTCTTGTTTCTCCTGCTCTTTAGCTTGAATAAGCTCTGATACCATGTGAAAAATCCTAAATCTGGATTCCTACTGCAACAAATCTGAATTACTTCTCTTATTATTTATCATAATTATTTCATTACAATGAAATATCCAAGTAATTATTGAAGCAGTCTACACAAATAATGCTGCGGAATAAATCTAAGTGCTGAAACAAACTCAACAAAATACAATGAAAAACAACCACATTTGACACAGTTATTTTTGGAATAAGTCCTCGGAAAAACCCAACTCAGGAAAACCGGTGTAGTAGATCTGAGGGTTTTGTATTATTAAGTAGCAGAATGTTGAGTACAACTAGGGTGCCAATATTCGGCTCACCCTTCAGAGAAAACTCTAGGCAACAGAAAAATGTGAGGTATACCTCACTTTGTAAATCTTCAGCTGATCTAAACAACACTGGTGAAGCCCCTCTTTGCCTCTGCATGATGCCTACATTGCAACTGCGTAAGCCTGCATGAGCAAGTTGAAGAACTGCGTCACCTCTCCTCTGCAACTGATCAAGGCTGATTTGAAACTGAGTTTTGGCCCTCCTGCCTTAGAAACCCCCAGCTTCCAACCATCTTCGGATTGAATACAAAAGGCACTACGTCACTTCTGCGTGATTCCCTTCAGGAATTGCGTCACCCCTCCAGGTGACTGCGCTGCTTCTCTCTACGTCAGTGCTGCCTCTCTCTGAAATGTACTCCTGGTCCTCCTGACCAATTACTACATCCGCCCCTCTCTGAAACTGATCACTGAATCAAATCACTTAGCAAACCCAACCCTAGTGATTCGATCTTGATCAAAAAGCTATGTCTCTCTCATAAGCTCGAAAATGCCAAATGCTCAATGTGCTCAATGTAGTTTCCATAGGCCCCTCACCCTCCTTATATTCTTCCGTTGAAGGGTCAACGACCAAGTTTAAAACATAATCAAGGGCTAAGATTAACTTGGAGGTGATCCATGACTTTATCTAGAAGATTCACACTTAGTTTAATTAATACCCTTTAATTAATCAGTTTCCATAAGTTTAGACTTAGGAAAACATCAAAAAACGATTAATTAATTTAATTAAACCATCTCTAAGTGGTTAAAAAATGATTAATTAATTAAATTAAACCATCTCTAAGTGGAATTTTCCAAAATCCTTTCTGGGTATTATGGAATACATGTGTCTTAGCCTATATACAAAGTTACAAGGCTAGAGCACATCCGATGCTACCATAAATCAACACTCCCTCTTAGCGAGGAAAGTGCTCTAGCAAGACAACTCAATGTGCTGCTCTGACTTCTGGAACATCTACTGTTGTGCTGTTGATGTTGCTCACCAACACTGCCCAAAATGCTGCATCTGTACTGCTGTTGACTCTGCATGCTGCTGCCAACTGCCACTGTACTGCAACTCCCTCTGAATTCTGCAACCATGCTGCTGCACTTCGTGAGCATTGCTCTGCACTGCATGAGGACTACTCAACTACTGTTGCTGCTGCACTGCGCTGTTGTTGCTACTCAACTATTGCTGCTGCTGTATTGCTGCACTGTTGCTAATTGCAACAGAAGAACATCCGAAATTGGACAAGTAAAACTGCATCTATAAAATAAGATTGTCTACTGCTAACTTCTGCACTAGCTCTCTGAAAATATTGCGCTGCGTGAGCACTGCGCTGCACCACTGTGTACTGCGCTGCTGCTGCTCAACTGATGATGTTGTTGCTCCCTCTTTGTGTTAATCAGGCTCTAGTATAGCTAGCCACTGCATTGTCTTCTCATTTTCCATTGCAACTGTCCATCCTGCTACTGTCTTTAGGCTGCCGTCGCTAACATGTGATCCAAGAGTCCGGAAATACTCAAGGATCCTGCCCTTTGTAGATTCTGGATCTACAACTCCAAGTCAACCCACTTCTCTCCTTTTGGAATATGAGTTAACATAGCACAATCTGCTTCTGCCTCAATCTTGGCAGCTCCGGCGTGAGGATCTTGCTTCTCCTTGATTCACAATCCATAAAATTAGGCCTTTATTGTCTTGTAATTTGGTGGAAGGATTGGAATTGGAACTAGGTTAAGGCATTTAAGAAATGCAACACAACTGATGGCTAAAAGTGGATCTACCATAGTATGTGTTATATTTCCATCTAAATAAGTTTGGAGGTTTAGATCCAAGTAATTGACTAGGTTGTTTTTGTTGCATAGTTTTTGGAAGCCTTTGGTGGAGCTTAAGAAGGAATTGTTTGCTTCGTCAATGGTTGCTTAATTTTTTGGGCTCTGGTTGTCAACCATAGACTGGTACGTGTTGCTACCCCTAGCCCAAATTCCTTTTTTGTGGTCATCCCACAAATATTAAGCATTTATTTTGGTTTTATGCATATCCCGAGTCAACTTGGAATTGGATCACTCAATTCTGTGGGTAGTTTCCGTGAAAAGTCTACTATGGTATCATGATTTACTTCTCCTACTTGATTTAAATTATACAAGTTATCTTCAGAATTTAGATTCAGAAAATACCTAAGTAAACACAACTAACAGTCTACACATGCAGAGCATTTACTGAATACTACGCTCATTCAAAGTGACACATAGATTTTTGGACATAAGTCCCCGGAAAAACCCAAAGCGGGAAAACCAGTGCAGCAGATATGATGGTTTATTTTATTAAGTAGATTTTGAGTACAGTAAATCTGGGTTCCAGATTCGGAAAACTCGATAGAGAATAAAAGAAATCTGCTGCTAACCTGTTGTTCCAAGACCAAATATCTAACTAATCCACACCCTCAAATGAGATTTACAAGACTTAGCCTAGATCTAGCCCTAGATACCCCAACGCTGCCCCTGAAGCGCCATTGTCAGCCCTCCTAGGCTCTGTGTGCCACTGTGCTGCCCAGAGAGGGACTGCGTTACCCCAGAGTGGGTGACGCAGGCCTTACGTTGGTCCTGGAGACCCTCTGTACCCCAACTATACAAAATCCAACACTCCATCTTAGCACGGAGTGTGCTCTAGCAATGCATCCACACCATGCACTACAAGATCTTGGAGTTGGTTTCTGTGCTGCCCTTCATCAACTGCACTGTTGCCCTTCATCCACTGCACTGCTGCTCTCTGTACTGCTGCCCATGCCACTGCCACTGACACTGCCACATCTGTACTGCAGCTCCCTCTGAACTTGTTGCATCATGCTGCCCATAGCACTGCCACTGTTAATTGCTGCACTGCAACTCAGTTGCCGAGAAGTAAGCAACTGAAGGACTTCTACACAATTTTTTGACAGATAAGTCAAGCTGGATCTATCACTGAAGCTCCCTAGCTGCTGATTTACACTGTCCTCCTGAAGCCACAGTTATACTGCAACACTGCACTGCGTGAGCACAACCTCTTTATGCTGCTGAAGTCCCATCAACTTCTCCACACTGCTGCCTCCATGCTGCTGTTGCCTCTGCAATACGCTGCTCCCTCTTCAACTCTTTAACTCTCCCTTCTGCTTCAATGTGACCTTCTGCAACCATCTCCTGACTCATCCCGCTACTTTCTTAAGGCTACCGTAGTTCGTATGTGATCCAAGAGTAGGGATAACTCAAGGATCTCGCTACTGTCTGTAGATGCTCTACAGATCCATGTCACCCCACCTCTTCTCTCGAGGCACATGAGCACTCATGGCTGCATCATCATCAGAACCATCATCCTTAGCTGCTGCAGCCTTGGAATCAGAAGATCCTTTGTCCTTCTTCTTAGGATTCGCCACAGTTAAAGCACCGGTACTTGGAAAGGTCCCTCTTCTTCTTACCTTGTTGTTTTCTTTCCTTTGATGCAAGGGTTGCATCATCTTCCTCTTCTTTCTTCACTCTGACTGCCCCACCACTGATATTCTGCTTTTTGGTGATCCTCCTGATCTCCTCTTGGCGGAGGATAGCCCACATGTCTGCCCAGGATGGTAACGCTACTTTGCCTAGTATAATCTGGACAAATGTTTCCCATTCCTTAAAGACTGCATTCAGGGCAATCCACTAAGAGCCCTTCATCTGGAGTTGCACCCATGCCAACCAGTTGGTCACGGATGGTCTGAAGTCGAAAAAGGAAGGGATCTATTTCCTCACCCTTCTGCATCTGGAAAAGCCTCATCTGATTTCTAAGAGTATTTTCCGTTGGACGGAGCTTCCTTGATACATTGCTTCTAGAGTGACCCACATGTCATTTGCTGTGTTCTTTTCAACAATATGTGGTACAACGTGATCTTTCACTCCGTCCATGATCAAACGCTTAGTCCGCGCTTGATTCTCCTTAAATTTCGTTAGAGTATCAGGATCTGTAGGCACAACTAGAACACTCTTTGCATTGTCCTTGATGCATTACTCATCTAGGACTGATAGGATCCTTGCCCTCCAGATGACAAAGTTGGACACATTGTCCAACTTGTCCTAGTCTCTCAACCCATGAGAAGCCATCTAGCTCTGACAGGAAACAATACTTCTTTCTCCCTCTTTCTGTGGCTACAAAAACTCTGGATCTGGGTTTCTTGGTGACTAGAAACCCTTTGGTAGCTGCTTCTTCTGAAAAACTAATTTCCCTCTTGGAAATCTTCCACCCAAACACTATTTGGACAGAACTCTTTGATCACCCTCCTGATCGAATCTGAGATCTGTTTGGCTCAAATTTGTTGAGTAGCTGTCTTCCTCCCGCCTTTGTTGACTTAGCTAGGCACAATTCTTCACCAATAGAATCTCCACCACACCAGCGTTACTGAAGATCTGAAGCACCGCTTCCAGTTCTTGGTAAGGCTTTTTGCAATAGAAGGAATACTGGACTGCGTATTGCTGATTGGCCCAGTGCAGCCTCAGCGCTGCTCAGAAGTGGACTGCGTAACCCCAGACTGGGTGACACAGTCCTTACGCTGGCCTGGGAAGGCTCTGCGTAAGCCTGATGGCCTTCTGAATCTGCAACGCTGAAGCTTCTTGGATCTGCGTCCTCCTGCTGTCAAGCTGCCCATTCCGTAGCTCTACTGCTTTTGTTGCTATCTTGCAGAAAAAATATTCTTTAGCTGATTGTTGGAGATTTAGCTTGATCTGTTATCGCTCTAATACCATGTGACAATTCTACTGCAGTATCATGGTTTACTTCTCCTACTTGATTTAAAGTATGCAAGTTATCTTCAGAAATTAGATTAAGAAAATACCGAAGTAAACACAACTAACAGTCTACACATGCAGATCATTTACTAAATACTATGCTCATTCAAACAAAGTGACACATGGATTTTTGGACATAAAGTCCCCGGAAAAACCGAAAGTGGGAAAACCGGTGCAACAGATATGAGGGTTTATTTTATTAAGTAGATTATGAGTACAGTAAATTTGGGTTCCAGATCTGGAAAACCCGATATAGAATAAAATAAATCTGTAGCTAACCTGTTGTTCCAAGACCGAATATTTGATTGATCCACACCCTCAAACGGGATTTACAAGACTTAGCCTAGATCTAGCCCTAGAAACCCCAGCGCTGCCCCTGAAGCCCCATCGTCAGCCCTCCTAGGCTCTGTGTGCCACTGTGCTGCCCAGAGAGGGACTGTGTTACCTCAGAGAGGGTGACGCAGGCTTTACACTGGTCTTAGAGACCCTCTACGCAATTCAGAAACCCTCTGGAGCTGCAGCGCTGCCCTTTCCTTGGCCTGCGTAGCACCTGCATAGTGGCTGCGCAGCTGCTGCTCTTTGCTACTCTACACTGTCCTTGTTTGCTGCTCCTTTGCCTCTTACTGACTCTTGGCTTCGGGATTAGATCATCCCCTCAGCTAATACTACTCCTCACTGCAGAAAACTCCTCTAGAAATTCTTAGCAAAGCCTGCCCTAGAATTCCAGATCAGTCTCTCAGTTCTGCAATTGTGCGTGTGTCTCCAACTGACCCTTAGGCCTTTCTCTTAAATGTTTTCATTCCTCTCATCAACGACCAAGATTAAAACATTCATCAACGACTGAGATTAAAAGACTACTTGATCCGTGTCTTTTAGAACATTTCAACCCATGTGTTAATTAATTCACTTTAATTATTTAATTTTCCTATGTTTAGACTTAGGAAAATCATTAAAATAATTAATTATTTGAATAACTTGAACACCAGCTGAAATTTCACAAAACACTTTCTGGATTTTGGAGTTCAAGTGTGTCTTAGCCCCTCCACAAAGTTTCAAGGCTAGAGCACACACGATGCTACACCAACTATACAAAATCTCAAAAGTTTCTTCATGTTTCCATTACATGGAAAGCCACACTAGTAGGTGTTGAGATTTTGTGTATTGGGGTAGCATTGGGTGTGCTTCAGCCCTGAAACTTTGTGTAGGGGCTAAGAAACACATCACCTCCAAAACGCAGAAAGCATTAGGGGAAATTTCATCTTATGTGTGATAAAAAATAATTTTTTAATGAGGACCCTAAGTCTAACTTAGGGAATTAGGAAAATTAAAGTGAATTAATTAAACACATGTGATGAAATGTTCTAAGTGACGCAGATCAAGCAGTCTTTTAATCTCAGCCGTCGATAGGAGATTAAATCACGGCTGTTGATGTCTCAACGAAAGAGTGTAAGAGAAAGACTTTCTTTTAATCTCAGCCGTCGATAGGAGATTAAATCACGGTCGTTGATGTCTCAACGAAAAAGTATAAGACAAAGGCTTGAGGGTCAGTTGGGGACACACACACACGGAAGCAGAGAGAGAATGAGCTGGAATTCTAGGGCGGGTTTGCTAAGAATTTTCAGAAGAGTTTTCTTCAACGAGGGGTAGTATCAGAAGAGTTTTCTTCAGCAAGGAGTAGCTGGTATTGCTGCAGATCTATTATTTTCTCTATCGAGCTAACCAGTTGGGTGCCCAGATTTGCTGTACTCAGATTCTACTTAATAATAATAAACCCTCATATCTGCTACACCGGTTTTTCTGCATTGGGTTTTTCTGGGGACTATTGTCCGAAAAATCTGTTTCACTTTGTTGAATGAGCGTAATATTCAGTGAATTATCTGTATGTGTGTAGGCTGTTAGTTGTGTTTACTTTGATATTTTCGGAATATTTTTTGGAAATAACTTGTATAATTTTAATCACAAGTAGGAGAAGTAAACCAAGATACTATAGTAGGATTTTTGCATTAATGTATTCAAAAATTTCCAGAGCGATCACAGATCAAGCTGAATCTCCAGCAAATCAGTTGGAGAATATTTTTCTGCAGGGTAGCAGTAGAAGGAGCAGAGATCTGGCGAGGGCAGCGCAGTAGCAGCAGGACGCAGACCCAGAGAGGGGTAGCGCTGCAGCTTCAGAAGGCCGTCAGGCTTACTTAGAGGCTATCCAGGCCAGCGTAAGGATTGCGTCACCCAGTCTGGGGTTACGCAGTCCACTTTTGAGCAGCGCAGAGGCTGCGCTGGGCTAGTCTGCTCACGCAGAGGCCAGCCAGAGGGACGAAGTCCAATCTTCTTGTCTGTTTGCTGATATTCGGAAGCAGTGCTTCAGTTCTTCAACAGTGCTGGTGTGGTGGAGATTCTGCCGGTGCAGAATTGTGCCTAGCTAAGTCAACAAAGAGCGAGAGGAAGGCAGTTACTGAGCAGATCTGAGCCAAACAGATCTGAGATTCGATTAGGAGGATTGGAGAGAACTGTTTGATTGTTTTGGCTGAAGATTTCCAGAGAGGAAATCAGTGTTCAGAAGGAGCAGTTACTACAGGGTTTCTAGTCACCAAGAAACCCAGATCCAGCGTTTCTCTGTTGCCATAGAAAGAGGGAGAAGAATGCTGTTCTTGTTAGATTTGAGCTAGATGGCTTCTCATGGGCTGAGAGATCAAGACAAGTTGGACGGTGTGTCCAACTTTGTCATCTGGAGGGCCAGGATTCTATCAGTCCTGGATGAATACGCCATCAAGAACCATGCGGAGAATGTCTTAGCTAAGTCTGCAGATCCTGATCCTCTGAAGAAATTCAATGAAAATCAAGTGCGAGCTAAGCGTTTGATCATGGATGGAGTAAAGGATCACGTTGTACCACACATTGCTGGGAAGAAGACGACAATTGAGATGTGGACCGCTTTGGAGGCGATGTATCAAGGAAGCTCTGGTCAAAGAAAGATGCTTCTAGAGAATCAGATGAGGCTATTCCAGATGTAGAAGGGTGAGGAGATAAATCCCTTCCTTTTCCGACTTCAAACTATCCGAGACCAACTGATTGCCATGGGTGCACCTCTGGGCGAAGGGCTCTTGGTAAGGATTGCCTTGAATGTAGTCATCGAAGAGTGGGAAACAGTTGTCCAAAGCATATTGGGCAGGGCAATGTTACCATCCTGGGCGGCCATGTGGGCAATCCTCCGCCAAGAGGAGATCAGGAGAATCACCAAGAGGCAGAACAACAGTAGTGAAACTGTTAGAGTGAAGAAAGAAGAGGAATATGATGCAACCCTTGCATCGAAGGAACGAAGGCAGCAAGGGAAGAAGAAGAGGGACCTATGCAAGGTCCAGTGCTTTAACTGTGGCGAACTTGGATACTTCGCCAACATTTGTCTTAAAACGAATGACAAAGGAGCTTCTGATTCCAAGGCTGCAACAACAAAGGATGATGGGAGTGATGATGACGTAGTCATGAGTGCTCATGAGCCATGTAAGTGGGGTGACACGGATCTGTAGAGCAGCTACAGATCAAAGTGGCAGGATCCTCGAGTCAACCCTACTCTTGCATCACATACGAGCAGCGTGAACCTTAAGATGGTAGCGGGACAAGTAGGAAATGGATGCAGAAGTTCAGAGTGAAGCAGAGGGCAGTGCAGAGATGCTATAGAGGGAGAAACATAGTGCAAAGGCAGAAGCGCCGAGGTTGATGGGACTTCAGCAGTGCTCACGCAGTGCAAAGCTGTAGCAGTGCAGTGGCTTCAGGGAGACAGCTAAAGCAGCAACCAAGGGAGTTTCAGTGATGGGATGCAACTTGACTTGTCTGTCAACGATTGGGCAGGAGTTTTTCAGTTGCTTACTTCTCGGCAACTGAGTTGCAGTGCAGTAGTTAGTAGTGGCAGTGCTATGGGCAACATGATGCAGCAAGTTGAGAGGGAGCTACAGTAAAGATGTGGCGGTGTCAGTGGCAGTGACATGGGCAACAGTACAGAGAGCAACAACGTAGTGGATGGAGGGCAGCAGGCCAAGCATTAGCAACGCAACGACCAATAACAAGATCTTGTGATACATGGTGTGGATGTATTGCTAGAGCACACTCCGTACTAAGAGGGAGTGTTGAGATTTTGTGTATTTGGGTAGCATCGGGTGTGCTCTAGCCTTGAAACTTTGTGGAGGGGCTAAGCAACACATCACCTCCAAAACCCAGAAAGTGTTTGGAGAAATTTCGTTTGGTGTTGAAGTTATTCAAATATATATATATTTTTTTTAATGAGGACCCTAAGTCTAAACTTAGGAAATTAGAAAAATTAAAGTGAATTAATTAAACACGTGATGAAATGTTCCAAGGGATGCGGATCAAGCAGTCTTTAAATCTTAGTCGTTGATAAGAGATTAAATCACGACCGTTGATGTCTCAACGAAAAAGTATAAGAGAAAGGCTTGAGGGTCAGTTGGATACACACACACGGAGGTAGAGCTGAGAGACTGCGCAGGAATTCTAGGGTATTGTTTGCTAAGAATTTCCAGAAGAGTTTTCTGCAGCGAGGGGTAATATTGGTTGAGGGGATGATTTGATCCCGAAGCCAAGGGTCAGCAAGAGGCAGAGTAGTAGCAATCAGGGTTAGCGCAGAGGAGCAGTAGCAGTAGCAGCTGTGCATCACAGAGGGCTTCAACCATTACGCAGGTGCTACGTAGGCCCAGGAGAGGCAACACTGTAGCTTTAGGAGGCCACCAGGGTTACCCAAAGTCCTTCTAGGGCAGCGTAAAGACTGCGTCACCCAGTCTGGGGTTACGCAGTCCCCTTCTGAGTAGCACAGGGGCACGCAGAGCCTAGCAGCGCTGACGCTGCGGCTTCAGGGGCAGCGCTAGGGTTTCTAGGGCCAGAAATTAGCCGAGTCTTGTAAATCCCGTTTGAGGGTGTGGATCAGTTAAGCCTTTGGTCTCAGAACAACAGGTATTGCTGCAGATCTATTATTTTCTCTATCGTGCTAACTAGTTGGGTGCCCAGATTTGCTCTACTCAGATTCTACTTAATAATAATAAACTCTCATATCTGTTGCATCGATTTTCCCGCATTGGGTTTTTCCTGGGACCATTGTCCGAAAAATCTATGCGTCACTTTGTTGAATGAGTGTAATATTCAGTAAATGGTCTGTATTTGTGTAGGATGTTAGTTGTGTTTACTTCAGTATTTTTTTGAATATTTTTCGGAAATAACTTGTATAATTTTAATTACAAGTAGGATAAGTAAACCAAGATACTACTGTAGGATTTCTGCATTAATGTATTCAAAATTTTTCACATAAAGCAGCAGCCAAGGGAGTTTCAGTGATGGGATGTAGCCTGACTTGTTTGTCAACGATTGGGCAGGAGTCTTTCAGTTGCTTACTTCTCGGCAACTGAGGTGCAGTGCAACAGTGCTATGGGCAACATGATGCAACAATTTGAGAGGGAGCTGCAGTACAGATGTGGCAGTGTCAGTGGTAGTGACATGGGCAACAGTAAAGAGAGCAGCAATGCAATGGATGGAGGGCAGCAGGCCAAGCATCAACAACGCAAAGACCAATGCCAAGATCTTGTGATACATGGTGTGGATGTATTGCTAGAGCACACTCCGTGCTAAGAGGGAGTGTTGAGATTTTGTGTATTGGGGTAGCATCGGGTGTGCTCTAGCCCTGAAATTTTGTGGAGGGGCTAAGAAACACATCACCTCCAAAACCCAGAAAGCGTTTGGAGAAATTTCATCTTATGTGTGAGATATTAAAATAATTAATTTTTTTAATGAGGACCCTAAGTCTAACTTAGGGAATTAGAAAAATTAAAGTGAATTAATTAAACACATGTGATGAAATGTTTTAAGTGACACGGATCAAGCAGTGTTTTAATCGCAACCGTCGATAAGAGATTAAATCACGACCGTTGATGTCTCAACGAAAAAGTATAAGAGAAAGGCTTGAGGGTCAGTTGGGGACACACACGGAAGCAGAGCTGAGAGACTGAGTTGGAATTCTAGGGCGGGTTTACTAAGAATTTCCAGAAGAGTTTTCTGCAGCGAGGGGTAGTATTGGCTGAGGGGATGATCTGATCCCGGAGCCAAGAGTCAGCAAGAGGCAGAGGAGCAACAATCAGGAGCAACGCAGAGGAGCAGGGGCAACAACAACAGCTATGCAGTAGTTGCGCAGCGCAGAGGGCTTTAGCCGCTATGCAGGTGCTATGGAGGCCCAGAAAGGGTAGCGTTGAGCCAGCAGGAGACCTCCAGGGTTACGCAGAGGCCATCCAGGGTAGTGTAGGGACTGCGTCACCCAGTTTGGGGTCACGCAGCCCTCTCCAGGCCAGCGCAGAGGCACGCAGAGGCTAGCAGGGCCAACGTAGGGGCTTCAGGGGCAGCCCTGGGGTTTCTAGAGGCAAAAAGTGGTTGAGTCCTGTAAATCCCGTTCAAGGGTGTGGATTAGTCAAGTTTTCAGTCTCCAGAACAACAGGTATTGCTGCAGATCTTATATTTCTCTGTCGGGGTAAGTAGTAGGGTGCCCAAATTTGCTGTACTCAGAATCTACTTAATAATAAACAACCCTCATATCTACTGCACCGGTTTTCCCACTTTGGGTTTTTCCAGGGACATTTGTCCGAAAATCTGTGTTTCACTTTGTTGAATGAGCGTAATATTCAGTAAATGATCTGTATGTGTGTAGGCTGCTAGTTGTGTTTACTTCGTTATTTTCTTAATATTTTCTGAAAATAACTTGTATAATTTAATCACAAGTAGGAGAAGTAAATCAAGATACTGCAGTAGGATTTCTGTATTATTGTATTCATAAATTTTCACAGTAGGTGATAGATTACATTTGGCCATTGAGTTCCATGCACCTTGGCATCATTATATCAGATTTAAAGTGTTATTTCTCATTTGGAAAAAAAAGGAAAATGAATCTATGTTTAACTAGGCTAAACCTGGTAAGGGATTTTCATGGTTTGATAGGCGCTGAACTATGCCAACCTCTATATGCATATTATTTTGCAGCTTGAAAGTGTGGAGCTCGACATGGAGCATTTGCACTAGTTTCTAGGCAATCTCAACTCTTTGAGACAGGATTGAGATATAGAGTTTGGCATGTTGTTTGGGAAAGATGGGAGCATTGCAATAGTTGCTATGGAGGTCCTCCACCCGAGGCTATGAATTAAAAAGTCCCCAAAACTGTCCCTAGCTATTTTTTAGAATAAGAAATGTTCGAGGATGCAAACCAATCTAATGATGGCTAGGGAGTCGCATTCTCTGATCCTGATCCAGCCAATGGTGGTTGGAGTTTCGTCCCCAAGGACAAGGATGATCCCTCATCCTCATGTGGGCCTCATCTTGAAAGTGACTTAATTTATGAATATTGTTATGTTTGCTTTTTGTTTTGTGTGTGTTAATAGCAAATCCTTATGATTATTATGGCTATATCCCAAGTGGACCATGTTATTGTTGTGTGGCTTTGTTGCCTTGATGTGTACCCAAGTTTCAATTTTGATAGATTTTATGGTCTTGGGCAGACATCACAATTTGTAGGGCTCTAGCCAAGAGTACTTTTTTGTTTTTCATGGCTTCTTGTCAGTAAAAATTGCCTGATATATGTACATTGTTGTCTTATTAGTAGTTAAAGGAAGCATTTTGTACCAAAAAAATAAAAGAATTATCAACCTTTTTGTTTTCTTTTCCTTTTTCCAATTTTCAGATATCTTGTGAAGGAAAGGTGGTGAAAGGTGATCCAAGGAGCTGGATTGTTGACCAGGCAGATCGGATTTCAGCAGATATGGTTGTTGTTGGCAGCCATGCTTATGGGCTTTTAAAAAGGTATTGCAGTTTACTACTAAAGTTACTGTTGATTGTACTTCGTTTTTATTTATTTGGATTGAAGGTCTTAGATATATGATCATATTCAAATTGCTATTAATTGTGAGAATACTGAGAACAAATGATATATTTTTCTTTGAAGCTCTTAAGTTTGGTAGCTGTGATTCTTGATTTTTCTACAAGATGCATAGTAAAAATCAATCTTCTGATCTGATATTACTACCTAATGTCCTTCAAACAGTTTATCTAATGCTACTGATATCATTGAATGATTATACACAAAATAGTTCACCAGTAAATAAAGCAGAAACAATAAAGATCATAAAGAGACAACCATGCACAATAGAGACAACAAATTTTTCTTGGGAAACCCAAACGTGAGAGAAAACCCAACACTTCTTCCAGGAGAAATTATTCGTCAGCAAGGTTTACAATTCCAAATTGTCTAGAAATCTGTGCCAAAAATAATCCAAGTACAAACTTCAGTCAAATTCGTCCTCTATTTGCTTCCACACATGGCTATTATAGAAGAGAGATGATGATGAGTGAGTGATCAAATGAAGTGTCACACAAGTTGAATGGGTGCATTACCCCAAGGGATGTTGAAAATTCGCAGCTCAGGGATGAATTTCCTTAAATAAAATTTCATTCTCACAATCCCGGAGTGACTTTCTAAAAGTAGAAAGTCATGTCTAGCATCTCAAGCATGACTTTCCAAAAATAGTAAATCACCTCGCAACAATTGGTAATCAAGTATAGATGTTGGAAAATCACTTAAATTATATCATAAATCAAGCTTAATAGTTCAATTTTTGACTTAATCCAAATTGAGGATCGCTTGAGCAAGTGTGTGAGAATGAGGTTGAGGTCAATTCTATTTATAGTTTTCGTGAGGGTCTGCTTAGGGTTGAGGCCAACTTGACTAATTCCACGTGCTTAGGCCGACCCATTCCATTTCACTTTAATAAATAAAATAATTCAAAATTTAACTTACGCATAACTGGTTGGGGCGATTTATATGTCTATTTTGGTCCTCTCGAAAAGAGGAATCTAATGCAATTATGATCTTGACCATTTGAGCTATCCAAAGTGGAATTTGACCTTAGTTGAAAAAATTAACACGTGAGACGGTGACAAGTGTTCTGATGGTGAGCACAGAGCACGATGATGTTTGCAGAGGATGTGTGTTGGGGAAGTGTGTGAAAGCAACTTTTCCAAGTAGTGGCAACAAATCATAGGGGATACTTGACTTAGTGCATTCAGATATATGTGGGCCAATGTCGACAAAGTCTCTCTAGGGATACAAGTACTTTGCAACTTTTATCGATGATTTCTCCAGGAAGACCTAGATCTACTTCTTGAAGACCAAAGATGAGGTCTTCAGCCACTTTCAGGATTTTAAGGCTCTAGTGGTTAATGCGATAGGTAGGATGTTAAATTTGGACAACTAGGTCCAAACTCCATGTTGTGATGCTCAGATTAAGAGGCTAATATTTTTGTTGGATTCCTCTTTCAGAGAGGTGTAAAATCCATATAAAATATATCTTAATCCGATGAGCAGAACATTTATTTTGAATTTATTATTTATAATAAATTATATGTGCAGGTCGGCCTTAAGGTTTCACACCCCCAGCAGATGTGTCACACACCCCAATGATGGATATAAATACAGGCAAAGTTGGAGAGCATTTCACCACAGCTCAACACACATCTTCTTCTCTCATCTGATTTAGTACGAGCTCCTTGGAGGACGCGTTCAGCCCACACGTGTGAAGAAGAAGGAGGACGAATCTGTACGGCTGAGCTGAAGGACGAATTTCTGCAGCTAGGGTTTTGCTGGAAGTTTGACCAGCGTTGACTTTGGTCAACGCATGGTCCGAAAGGGCTGAAAATTGTTGGGAAGTTCGATTTTGGAAGGCCGTACTGTTTGGCAGAGAAATCGAGGTCAAAGGGTTGACCAAACTGCTGCTGCGTTGACTTTTAGCTTGCTGCCCTGCGTTGACTTTTCTGGACAACGTTGACTTTTTTGGAGTTGACTTGGGTTGACTCGGTTGTTGATTGGAGGACTGTTGTGACACATTCTGGGTTGGCTGACCAAGGAGACTTTGCTGGTTGAAGCATCCTGTTGACCACCGTAACGCACCATCACATTTTTTCTGTTTTTGGTTTGTCTTCTATAAGATCCACTTATATGTTCTATCAGCATTTTACTTAACTATTTGTGTGATTGCTGTAAGAAAAGTAAAGTTGCTTCAAGCATAGAACATCTACAAAAATTTACATGGTATCAAAGCTGAGGTGAAGACAAGCCCTATCTTTAGCAATCACCATCGGAAGAGATGGGTTCCACAAGTTTTGAATTCAAGGAGAATGACAAGCTGACTGGAAGGGATGACTTCCATGCCTGGAAGATGATATTAGATCTCAAATTGGAAGACCATGATCTCTTGGATCATGTGCTGGGTAAGATTCAAGAACCTCCATCCAATGCTACCACTGCTGTTAGAAACAAGTATAAAAAGGGAGAGATCAAAGCAAAGCTGATGATCAGGGAATCCATACATAAGAGTCTGGTTGCCTATATATCTGAACTAGGCACATCCAAGGAGATGTATGATAAATTGATCCTTATGTTCAAAGTAAACAATGTGAACCAAGTGCTATTCCTCAAGATTAAGTTGAAGAATATGAAGAAGGGCCGGGATGAGTCTATTCAAACTTACTTTCTGAAATTGACCGAAACAAGGAACAACCTGCTGGCTATTGGGGAGACAATAGCTGATCGTGAGATGGTTCTCACCTCACTTGGAGGACTCCCATATGAATGGCAAGTATTCACAACTACCATTCTCAATAATAATACCATTCCTAACTTTGATGAGCTTCTGTCTAGATGTATGCAAGAAGAAACAAGGATGAAGGAATTCGATAATGACATAAATGCTGCCTATGGTGCTCATTCTCGAAAGAGGAACTCTGGTGGTTCTAAGGACAAAGGAAGAACAAGGACTCAAGAAAAGAAGGGTAAGTGTTTCACTTGCCATAGGCCTGGTCACTATGCTAGAGAATGCCCCTTCAAGAAGGATTCTCCCGATAGTGATGATAACAACAACAATCGAAGGAATGGGAATCGAAGAAACGACAAATCCAAAGGAAAGAGGAAGGCTCACTTTGGTGGAAACAATCAACCTTCTAAAAGGTCTAGGAACACCGGGTATGAGGAGTCTAATGCTGTTGATAAAAGAAATGAGTATATTTTTGTATCTGCTCTCTCTGCTACATCTCCGCCCGACACTATGGATGTCTGGCTAATCGATAGTGGTGCCTCAAGACACATCACTGGATTCAAGGAAGCACTCTCTGACATGGTTGAAAGGGATACTAATCTAGAAATTATCCTCGGAGATAATACCACATACCCCGTGAAAGGGACAGGGACTGTGACCCTCCACTTGTCTCAAGGACAAGTCCTACATTTGCAAGATGTACTCTATGTACCAAAATTGAAGAAGAACCTTGTGTCTGTATCAGCCATGGAAGACAAAGGGTTCAATGTAACATTCTATGATGGAAAGGTGCTCATGTGGAAGAAGAGCTTCAAGGAAGCTATCTCGATTGGTTTTAGAGTTGGCACACTCTACCAGGTTGGAGGGAGTCCGCTGGGAGCAATGACATGTGATACTATCCGACAAACCGAACTATGGCACCAAAGGTTTGGACACCTTCATTACAAGGCCCTTCCCGAAGCAAGGAAGGTGGTGACAAGGATGCCTGACTTTGGAAATAATCATGAAGGTGTATGTAAGGGCTGTGCCGAAGGAAAACATACAAAGGGACCTTTCCCCTCAAGTGTCACAAAGACATCTGATATTTTGCAACTGGTCCATTCTGATCTATCTGGTATGTTGCCCGTGACATCCCTGGGAGGATGTTCCTACTACATGACATTCACTGATGACTTCTCTCGCAAAACTTGGATATACTTCTTGAAGAAGAAGGATGAGGCTTTCATGTGGTTCCGTACCTTCAAAGCCTTGGTGGAAAATATGACCGGAAAGAAGATCAAGATTTTGAGGACTGACAATGGCATTGAATATGAGTCAAATGAGTTCAAAGACTTTTGCAGAGAAGCTGGCATTAAGAGGGAGACTACCACTGCATATACTCCTGAGCAGAATGGTGTTGCTGAACGCAATAATAGGACTATTGTGGAAGCTGCCCGTGCCATGCTATGTGACCAGGGTCTACCGAAGTTTCTGTGGGGAGAAGCTGCAAATACTGCTGTATATATTCAAAACCGATGCCCTCATTCCGCTTTGGACTCCAAAACTCCCGAAGAGGTTTTCTCTGGTAAGAAACCTGATGTCTCACATTTTAGAATTTTTGGATGTCTTGTCTATTTTCATGTGCCGAAAGAAAAGAGAAGTAAGTTGGATGCTTCTGGGAAGAAAGGAATGTTTGTGGGCTACAGTGAGACTTCTAAGGCCTATAGAGTCTATGTACCTGGTCAAAGGGAAGTAGAGATAAGCCATGATGTCACTTTTGACGAAAATGCTTCCCTGAAGAAAGTAGTAGATCTTCCAAGATCTGAAGAAAATCATGAAGAAAGGCCTGGAAATCAAGAAGAATCGCAGGATGAGACAATGCTTGATATTGAAGGACCAATGGACCCTATTCATCCATCTCCTTCACTGGGAAAGAGACCATCATGGCTCAGGGACACCCTCGAAGATGCTGAGGGTCATGCTGCCCCAAGGGGGACATTCCGGGAAAGCAAGAAGCCATGTAGATACCAATATCTAGCTGCCATGAGTACTATTGTACAATCTGAACCTGGATCTTTTGAGGAAGCCGTAAAGCATCAAGTTTGGAAGGTTGCTATGCACGAAGAATATGAGTCCATAATGAAGAATGATGTCTGGGATGTGGTCCCGAGACCGAAGGACAAATCAGTTGTCACCGCAAAATGGCTCTACAAGATCAAACATGGATCTGATGGGAGTGCTGAAAAGTTCAAGGCAAGATTTGTTGCCGGTGGCTTCTCTCAAAAGGAAGGAATAGACTATGATGACATATTTGCACCTGTGGCACGATATACCACCATTCGATCAATCATAGCCCTTGCTGCTACGCAAGGATGGAGTCTTCATCGGATGGATGTCAAGACCGCTTTTCTGCATGGTGCAATAAAAGAAGAGGTGTATGTAGAACAACCTCTGGGATTTGAAGTTCAGGATCGAGACACTCATGTCTGCAGGTTGAAGAAAGCCCTCTATGGGTTAAAGCAAGCACCCAGAGCTTGGTACAAGAGGATGGATAGTTACTTGATGAAGTTGGGCTTCACTCGAAGTAATGCTGATCCGAACCTTTACTTCAAGGTTGTACAGGGGAAGCCTCTCATTCTAGTGCTATATGTGGATGACCTCTTCCTGACAGGTGCTGACCCTCTCATTCATCAATGTAAGAGGGAGCTCGTTGCTGAGTTCGAGATGAAGGACCTAGGACTGATGCACTACTTCCTAGGCCTGGAGGTCTGGCAGAGACCTGGAGAGATTTTCCTTTCTCAAGGAAAATACATTGTGAAGCTTCTGGAAAGATTTGGTATGGTGGACTGTAAGTCCGTGTCAACACCGATGGAACTCAACTTTAAGAAGTTGAGTGGCGGCGCTGCTGGGCCTATCTTGGCCAATCCTACTGAGTATCGTCAACTCATAGGAGCTTTGATGTTCTTAGTGAACACCCGACCAGATATATGTTTTGCAGTGAACACTTTGAGTCAACAGATGTTTGAGCCTCATCATTTTCACTGGGTTGGTGCCAAGAATCTTCTGAGATATCTTCGGGGCACGATAAACCATGGGCTGAGATACACTGTCGGGAGTGTGACACTCCATGGATATACTGATGCCGATTGGGCTGGCAGTGTGGTGGATCGTAAGAGCACATCGGGATGCTGCTTCAATCTTGGTTCTGCTTCGATCTCATGGATGAGCAGGAAGCAGAAGTCGGTGGCTTTGAGCACCGCGGAGGCCGAATACATTGCTGCAAGTATGGTCTGTTGTGAAGCAGTTTGGTTGCGTAAGCTCTTTAGTGAGCTGTTTGGACATGTGCTAGATACCACTGTGATACTCTGTGATAACCAGAGTGGGATTCGTATGACTGAGAATCCTGTGTTCCACGACCGATCCAAGCATATTGATATCAGGTACCACTTTATCCGGGATATGGTACAGCGAGGCGCCGTAAGGCTCGATCATATAGGAACTGATGAGCAGGTCGCGGATATTCTCACTAAGCCCCTGGGGAAGGTCAAGTTCCTAACCTTCCGTGAGAGTCTTGGTGTCGTGGAACGACCCTATGATGTGGATCATGTTGGACGATGAGCTCTGGGAGCTCTGGGGGGCTTTGGGGATAGCTTCTCGGAGCTATAAGCACTCATAATGCTTCTGCCCCACCCTTGTGATTATTGAGCTGGTTCGCCTCTCATTTATCTGTGCCCCGTATGCATCCTACCCATTGAGTTCGGGGCTCATGGGAAGTACCTCTCATTTGGCCAATGAGGTGGGAAAAGCTAGAGACTATTAGCAAAGACTGATGGACGCATCAGAGATTGCCGTACTCTCTATCTAGGATGGCACGGTCCAACCACTTGATCTGGGATCAAGTTTTGTGAATACGGGACCTGCGACTTCGGGTCGGATGAACCAACCGGGTTGGGTTTGGAGACTCTTTAATGAGAGTCGATGGGGTTTCAAACCTCAGACATAGAGTGTCTCGATGCAGGGATGATGTCCTTGTGACTGACCCACTTCTGTTCTGAAATAAAGAGGCCAGCAAAGCAAGTTACGACGGGATGACGCACGATGTTTGATTGCACTGATGGATGGAGTTCTCCCTAGTTGAGAGGGAGTGTTAAATTTGGACAACTAGGTCCAAACTCCATGTTGTGATGCTCAGATTAAGAGGCTAATATTTTTGTTGGATTCCTCTTTCAGAGAGGTGTAAAATCCATATAAAATATATCTTAATCCGATGAGCAGAACATTTATTTTGAATTTATTATTTATAATAAATTATATGTGCAGGTCGGCCTTAAGGTTTCACACCCCCAGCAGATGTGTCACACACCCCAATGATGGATATAAATACAGGCAAAGTTGGAGAGCATTTCACTACAACTCAACACACATCTTCTTCTCTCATCTGATTTAGTACGCGCTCCTTGGAGGACGAGTTCAGCCCACACGTGTGAAGAAGAAGGAGGACGAATCTGTACGGCTGAGCTGAAGGACAAATTTCTGCAGCTAGGGTTTTCCTGGAAGTTTGACCAGCGTTGACTTTGGTCAACGCATGGTCCGAAAGGGCTGAAAATTGTTGGGAAGTTCGATTTTGGAAGGCCGTACTGTTTGGCACAGAAATCGAGGTCAAAGGGTTGACCAAACTGCTGCTGCATTGACTTTTAGCTTGCTGCCCTGCGTTGAGTTTTCTGGACAGCGTTGACTTTTTTGGAGTTGACTTGGGTTGACTCGGTTGCTGATTGGAGGACTGCTGTGACACATTCTGGGTTGGCTGACCAAGGAGACTTTGCTGGTTGAAGCATCCTGTTGACCGCCGTAACGCACCACCACATTTTTCTGTTTCTGGTTTTTCTTCTATAAGATCCACTTATATGTTCTATCAGCGTTTTACTTAACTATTTGTGTGATTGTTGTAAGAAAAGTAAAGTTGCTTCAAGCATAGAACATCTACAAAAATTTACATAGGAAGATACTGACTCTTCTGTTAGACAATGGAGGTGAGTACACCAGCAAAGAATTCCAGGAGTTCTGTACTAGGGTAGGAATCAGGAGAGAATGGATTGTTCCTTACAACCCCACAACATAATGGGGTTGCTGAGAGGAAGAACCACTCTATTTTGGAGGTAGTTAGAGAAATGTTGTATGACCAGGATCTCCCATGCTATTTATGGGCAGAGGCATGCAATAGTAAATACAACAATTTATATCCAGAACAAGGTCCCACATAGAGCACTTGGCAAGATGACAACTAAGGAGGAATTCACATGGAAGAAGCCAGATGTAAGTCACTTTAGGATATTATCATATTTGGCTTACTAACATATTGTCATATTCCATGAGACACACGTTGGAAGTTGGATCAGACTGCAGAGCGAGGTTATTTCATTGGATACAATGAAACCTCCAAGGCTTATCAAATATTTATTCCAGGGACTAGGTAGATCATTGTTAGGAGAGATGTCAAGTTCATGGAGAACAAGGCATACAAAAGTTCCAGAAATTTGCTAGCAATTGAAGTTCAGAGTGAGCAACCAGTAGAAGCTCCTAGAGTTGAGTAATAGAATCAGGGGCAACAAAGCACGAGTACAGTCACGAGTACGAGTACTAGCGCAGGTGCAGGTGTTCATGAGAGTTCACAAAGCATGGAGCAACAAATGCAGCAGACCAGGGAGATGCATAAGGAGGATATGGAGGTGGATATTCCGAACTCCACTGTTGGCAAGAGGAATTTGGAGGTTCAACAAACACAAGAGTTTGTGGGGACTCCTTAGGACAGGCAGTAGACAATGGAGACGACTAGAGAGGTACACTGGCTACATGGAATTGGTCTGTCAGTTAGCTGATAGCCAACCTTATAGCTGTCAAGAGGTTGCACAACAATAGGTGTGGCAGGATGCAATGGTTGAGGAGTATTCCTCAATCATGCAAAATGATGTGTGGGAGGTTGTACCTAGATCAACAGATAGGGTGGTGGTTGCATCACGCTGGATCTATAAGGTCAAGCATGATGTAGATGGAAGCATTGAGAAATACAAGGCTAGGTTCATGGCCAAGGGGTTCTGTCAAAATGAGGGGATAGATTACGAGGAGACATTTTCTCCTATGGCCAGCTACACTTCTATACAAGCCGTGATCTCATTAGCAGCACAAATGGGATGGCGGATCCATCAGATGGATGTCAGGACTCAGGACAATGTTCATGAATGGTGAACTGGAGGAAGAGGTTTACAATGAACAACTAGAGGGCTTTGTGGCACACAATAGAGAGACTCACGTGTGCAGGTTGAAGAGAGCTTTATGCTCATGCAAGCTTCCAAGGCATGGTATAAGCACATTGACATATACTTGCAAGGCATGGGATTCATGAAGAGTGAGGCAGATTCAAACCTCTACTACTTGGTGGGTGGTGGTGAGGTGCTCATTCTTTTCCTATATGTGGATGACTTGTTTATTACAAGTTCAATGGGGCTCATAGAGGAGTGTAAGAGGGATCTTGCAGCTGAGTTTGAGATGAAGGATTTGGGTCTCATGCACTATTTTCTAGGCATGGAGGTATGGTAGATGGACGATGAGCTTTTTCTTGGAAAAGGAATATACTGCATTGAGATCCTAAGGAGGTTCGGGATGGAGGATTGCAGAGCCATGTCTACACCCATGATCACTAATTGGAGGAAGATAGACGCATCCAGCGAGAAGGATGTGGACCCTACCTTGTACAAACAGTTGATAGGCTCTCTCATGTATTTGGCCAACACCAAACTAGATACATCCTATGTAGTAAACTCTCTCAATCATTTCATGGTGTAGCCCAAGAAAGTGCATTGGACGACAATTAAGCATGTGTTGATATATTTGCACAATACTATCGAGTATGGGATCAGGTATGCTTGAGGTAATGGTGTCAGATTGGTGGCATATCATTCATCACCGAGCCTACCCATGGGGAGCAGGTCACGAGGGAAACATTTATCACTTTTTTCTTAGGGCATGTTGGGACCATGCATGAGCAGAGGATACTGGGTACGACCGAGGTAGCATCCTAGTATGTATCCGGGCTCCACACATTGTATTGGTGCATTATAGAGAAGGCGGATGGCAGACCCAGTGGAGATGGTTGGCAGGAACAACAGGAATCCACATACCCTGAGTCGATTGCGAGTATCAGATAGCCATCTATTGGTTGCATTCAGGGGGTAGCTATTCGACACATGTGGCTTCCAGCGGTCATCGGTAGTACACGGTGGCAGGCACATGGCAGATTAACATGCATCAGATTAGCCCATGATATATAGACCCTCTATATTGATCACATGCAGAGACTAGAGATGAGGCATGGAGGGATTCCTGCAGTTGTCCGAGCTATGTTGAAGCATATCCGACTATGGGATGCAGAGATTGTAATATTCCTAATTAGCACCACTATTTGGAATATTTGATTTTTGTATAGTTTTGCCGACTATAGTTTATTAATAAATAAAAGTGAGAAAAGGGGTCTAACTCACTTAAATAAAATAAAGTGTTTACCTAGTAGATGCAACGTTGTAACTTAAGGGGGGAGCCAAGGGGGGCCACACACCACGTGGAGGAGAGAGAGACTACGTTGGTTTTGGAGGGAAACCAATGCTATAAAAGGTGGAGGAGCCTCCTCATTTGGGGCATTCTTGTGTTGATGATATTTGAGCTAGACTTCTGTCTTCTTGAGCACGCTCGCTGTTTAGCCTGTCTGCAGCACTGTTTAGTGCGATTGAGTGTCTACGGTCGGAGATCTCGCCCTTAGCCCCGCGGGACTTCGAGTGCCTGCTCGGGCAAGGTCTTTTCCTTCCGCCCTTGCGCGCGGCTAAGTTTTCATTTCGTGCGAGGAGTCAAGCCAGACCGCGTTGTGCCTCCCGGGAGAGAGGACGCAGCTTCGGAGGAGGTGTTCTATCGCGGGGTTTTCTCGCAGAGATTCAAATGGAGATTCGGTGTAGGAGGTTCATTTTCATCATTGGGAGATTTTTCGGAGTTTTGTGGCCCTATTTCAACATATATCATTTGGCTTTCGCGCCGGGCTTGGAGAGACAGCTGTTTTTCCTTGAGGAGGGTTCCGAGGGGATTTTCTTGAGGTCGACCATTTTCTACATGGTTTTTGGGTTTTGTCCTAGGTGGTGATTTTGTGTGTTCCGCATTTTCAGCTCATTCCGCAAGGGGATCAGCCTCAGTTCTAGAAGTTCATTCCAAGAAATAGTTAGCCATTTACATAGCTTTTCCAGCACTGGACGTTAGTCAGGAAAGGGCCCATTTCTTGTTTTCTGAGAGGGTTCTTCACTTGCCTCGTGCAAGGATAGGTGCTATTATTCTGATTATCCATTGTATCTCATTATATTCTCAGATTAATAAAATGGCTTAGCATTTCCGGCATTTTTATATGTACTTGCTTTATGTTCTATTTTCGGCATTTTCTATATTATTGTATGCTTGTATTGCTGTCTATTTCCCTTTCGGGATATTACAGTGGTATCAAAGCATAATTCTGGCTCAGCCTGTGGTCTATGACATTGGGAAAGAGATCATACAGAGGTTTGCTGGAACTTTGGAGAGCAATAGCAGTTGCAGTACCAAAAACGAAATTGGGAAAAGGGCCAAAATATAAAGGGTCAAATTTTGAAGGTTGGAATTAGAAGAAACGTTTTCTGGGTTTTTCTGGGTTTTGGGCAAGGATCACCTTCCCAAATTCCTAGAATTTTCCGAGTAGTTTTCAGTGGGTAAATCGGAGGTCGAAGTTAAGCAGTAGTATGGTTTTGGAGCAACAGTGCCATTTCATGGGGAGCCTGTAGACACATAGCAGAAAGAGCCAATGGCAGGTGATGATGATAAGAGGAGATTTAGAGAGGTGCTCCTCCAACACATGCAGGATGTGTCACAGAGACTCACTGCGCTGGAGGTTAGGCAGCGGGAAACCCCAAGGGGTTTTCAGATCGGCGAGGGATCGGGCACATCCCACCATATGCCGGAGCATGGGGCTATCCCCATCATGGCATCGCATGCACCCACACGATCCACTATGCCCACTTTCCTAGCAGAGGACACAGGGGCAGAAGCACAGCGGGAGCCGGAGGTTGACCCTAGCCAGATGGACGCCTACATCGCAGAGTACCTGGCACGCGGGCCGGCGATCAGAGATCTTATCTCATTTAGAGATTTTGTTCAGCTCCAGCGGGATAGCAGACCCCGCAACTTTCACAGCGGGGATATGCACTCACATGACGGGGGCTTGCAGCGCGCAGTGGGCAGATTCCATCTACCGACATTTGACGGGTCATCCAGGCGCTCAGAGGAAGCTTGGGTGGAGAAGTTGGATACCTCTTTCCAGCTTGACCGAGTACTCGAGAGGAAAACCATTAAAATGGTTACCTCACACTTGGGGGATGAGGGCACACAGGATTGCATGGAGTTCGAGGTTACACCTAGTGTGACACAGGATTCACTCTCATTGGAGACCTCCTTGGCCGTGTCGGTTGATGTGGTAGTGGAGAAGGTAGAGCCTACCCCAGTAGAGCCATCCATTGAGGTGATGACCGGAGTCGCGTCCGAGTCTTCGGGTGGTAGCAGCACACAGATGGGTGCAATGTCAGGAGATGTATCCACCTTCGATGAGGCACTAGGAGATACAGAGGTATCGGATGATGGTCGCAGGCAGCGGTATCATCGGCTTCGGGCAGACCTTCGAGTTTTGAAAGGGAAGGTCACATCAGTTCGGGAGGCCATTTTGTTGTAGGACATGGAGCTGGAGGGCATGAGAGTGGCTTGTGTTGAGTCAGCTGCCAAGTTGGCCTGCATTGGGGAACGACTGGATTCCCTGATGGTACAACCAGGGGGCACATTGCAGCGTCAGATCATTCCCCTTCAGGCATGCATGGACAGGACTAGCAGCATTGTTGGGTTACCTCTTCCCATTGGAGAGAGTGAGACGGAGCCACCTAGTCAGATCTCGTATGTCGACTTGGATAACGGTATGAGACGATCAGAGTTGCACAGGATACGGCATCCGCATGTGGAGGTTGGATGGCGAGAGATTTTGAGTTGGTACCCGGTGGAGTGGGTTTTGGAGATAGTGGTGGACCCAGGTGTAGTTCAGCAGGAGTTCCTAGGTGTTGGGCATACAGGGACCCCAGATTGGCATTGGGATCCAGGTGGGATCACCTATCATTTCCCAGGCAGGTCAGTTGACTATGTCTTGGAAGATACAGTTGGCGTAGTAGCAAAGCATGCGTATTCGCTAGGGGAGTGTCGGTCAGCTTCAGTGGCCAACCAGTTTATGAGCAGACACCCTAGGTTGTCTTGGTATGACACCCATATACGGGATCCCGGGGTGGTCAACATACCTTGGCAGGAGCTTGTCGGAGGAGGTGACATTGGCAGGCCACTAGATGGCGCCTTGTATGGGACCAAGGATTCTTCACCTTTGTGTGGGGCACAGAGGACGCAGCAGAGCCGAGTAGTAGTGGTAACACTACTGACACATAGGGAGATTCACTTCTCAGACCCCTCGAGGAGGTTTTGGAGTGATGATCCATTCGTCGGCGGGTATAGCGATGCGACGGTGGAGGCGATGTTACCGATTGGTGGTAGTCCGACATGTAGAGGCACAGCTCTAGGTCATCACATTCAGGGATGTGTGGGAGCCTCTATCATTGAGCAGTGGATTGCCGGTGGACATGGAGTTGCAGGGTGGTGTACCGTAGTGTGTGGGACTGTATTGTGGAGTAGGAGTGTCCTACATCACATTGATAGCACGCGGGGAGTGGCCGATGCCTGGACACAGTCAGGGCACGAGACAGTACAGGGTGGTACAACAGTAGCTTGGGGTATCCAGCAGCACACAGGGGTATGCCTCAGTGTGCAGTGGCATGCCGAGGAGTACATGGATGACCGATGGTATGCGAGGGCATATGGTGCTGCACAGCATGGTTTTAGCGTATTGCACCCAGGGAGGCTCACGGATAGGGACACCAGGCTTACCGTTGGGAGTATTTCACCCAGGATCGATGAGGGGACAGATGAGCGATACTTGACGGCATCTGTGGGGACTCATGCATCCGACCCTCTTCTACATCACTCACAGGCACAGCCGAATTTATTGTTGTCCTTTGGCACTTTGGGCATGAGCAGCGGGGTATGCGAGGCACACCCAAGATGTTTGGATGGCACTCAGCACACTAGGCGAGAGACCTCTCAGCAGTGGCACTGGGTTGGTTTACTAGTTGACAGCCACAGGTCAAGGGATGAGATGATCCTCTACAGGGGTGGCACATCGGTCATCGCTGAGCCTACACCCGGGGAGTGGGTCATGAGGGAGACATGCATCATTCTTCCCTCGGGGCATGTTGAGATCATGCATGAGCAGAGGATACTGGGTTCAGTAGAGATAGCATTCCAGCATGCGTCTAGACTCCAGACATTGTATCGACACTTCATCAAGAGGGTGGATGGCATATTCACTGCAGATGAGGTGGTGGAGGTAGAACAGGAGGGCCTTTCTCCTGTATGCCAGAGTGAGGACTCTTCTTCACATGAGTCCATAGGATCAGTTGAGGTCGCTTCTGGGGAGCGAGAGCAGTCACACAGAGATGGAGACAGTAGACCAGAGCTGCATTCCAGTATACAGGGTGAGCAGTCAGGGGACTCTATGGGAGATGCCCTAGGCGATGAGACACTTGTGACGATCCAGTCGGAGCTATATGTGATGGAGCTTGAGTCAGTAGAGGAGGATGCTATGCACATCATGCATGATGGTCCTTTGAGGGAGAGCCGGATGGAGGCTCACATTGAGTCGGTGATGGATATGCGGCTAACCGCGGGGTCAGCCATTGAGGAGGAGCAGTCAGATGCATTGACACTGAGTACAGTGACGGCAGTTGCAGATCCATATCCTCTAGAGATGTTGGAGGGTGATGGGATTGTTATGCGGGGGGCTATTAGACAGCAGGAGCTGTTGGATATGGTGGAGCATTCATCTTTTGGCCGACACATTGATGAGGTACAGATAGATGTACATACAGTCGGTCGAGCTGCAGTACTTTCAGTGAGTAGTACTCTCCAGGAGTACATCGATGGAGCTTGCAGCATATCTTGCCCACTTTGGCCCATTATAGAGAGAGGGGTTTCCTTCTACAGGCAGCGCTCATTGACAGACAGGGCAGAGCAGTGGGGGTTGATTACGGGTTGGCGGCAACACTTCAGGCGTGTTCCATATGCCGTTGTTATTGCTACATCGAATTCTTCTTCCAGGATGGACTGGCGGGAGATCATGAGTTGGTACCCTCTAGATGGTACGGTATTCTTCGTAGGGAGCACAGTCGAGCAGGGGCCCTTGGACATAACAGAGGTTATAGATTCCAGCTGGCAGGGCGGCACAAGACATCGTTTCTTGAGCACTCCATCCCGATTTCAGGAGAGCAGGATCAGCATGGGATTGAGTCACAACTTGGATTGGAGAGAGGTGATGAGTTGGTATGCAGTTGGAGGGGTAGCATATGCAGCTATAGGTACAACGCAGCAGGAGCCCGGGAGCATTGATGCTTGTTGGTGGTCTTCACCTCTTAGAGCATTGGTCATAGCTAGAGGCAGTGCACAGTCCGAGCCGTGGGACTTGTGCGATTATTGGCCACGGCGGCGATGGGATCCGGGAGGATTATTGGTTGGCTGGTACTATGAGAGGTCACTTTAGGATCCTGGCACTGAGATATCCCTTCGTATTAGGGTGATGCAGAGATCAGAGAGGTTTCAGTGGGACCCAGGCACATTTTGCAGTATCGGTGGGGAGCATCAGCTAGAGAGGAGGCTTATTCAAGCGTTGCTTGAGCACAAGCAATTTTTGCTGGATGAGGATGCCACTTGGGAGAATGAGAAGATTTTGCAACATCCATCACTTCAGTTGCTTGAGGACAAGCAACATTTTGCCGGGGGAGACTGTAATATTCCTAATTAGCACCGCTAATTGGAATATTTGATTTTTGTATAGTTTGCCGACTATAGTTTATTAATAAATAAAAGTGAGAAAGGGGGTCTAACTCACTTAAATAAAATAAAGTGTTTCCCTAGTAGATGCAACGTTGTAACTTAAGGGGGGAGCCAAGGGGGGCCACACACCACGTGGAGGAGAGAGAGACTACATTGGTTTTGGAGGGAAACCAATGCTATAAAAGGTGGAGGAGCCTCCTCATTTGGGGTATTATTGATGTTGATGATATTGAGCTAGACTTCTGTCTTCTTGAGCACGCTGGCTGTTTAGCCTGTCTGCAGCACTGTTTAGTGCGATTGAGTGTCTCCGGTCGGAGATCTCGCCCTTAGCCCCGGGAGACTTCGAGTGCCTGCTCGGGCAAGGTTTTTCCTTCAGTCTTTTGCAGGAGATTTGGTTGTTGTTTTGCGGAGGAGCTGGGCTTCTTTTGGTGACTGCGCAGTCCCTGGGAGAGAGGACGCAGTTCTTGGAGGAGGTGTTCTATTGTGGGGTTTTCTGCAGGAGATTCAGTGAGATTCGGTGTGGAGGTTCAGTTTTCATCAGTGGGAGATTTTTCGGGGAGTTTATGGCCCTATTTCAGCATATATCATTTGGCTTCTGCGCTGGGCTTGGAGAGACAGCGTTTTTCCTTGAGGAGGGTTCCGGAGGTGATTTTCAGAGGCTGACCATTTTCTACATGGTTTCTGGGTTTTGTCCTGGGTGGTGAGTTCAGGTGTTCTGCAGATTTTCAGCTCATTCCGGCAAGGGGATCAACCCCTAGTTCCAGTTCATTCCAGCAGCAGCAGTTTACGGCAGTTTCTTCCAGCAGCTGGGACGCAGTTTCTGTAGCAGCCATTTCCTATTTTCTGAGAGGGCTCTTCACTTGCCTTGTGCAAGGATAGGTGCTATTATTCTGATTATCCAATGTATTCCATTATATTCTCAGATTAATAAAATGGCTTAGCATTCCCGGCATTTTATGTGTATTTGCTTTATGTTCTATTTTCGGCATTTTTCTATATTGTTGTATGCTTGTATTGCGGTCTATTTCCCTTTTGGGATATTACAGAGATTCAGTTGAATGATATATCATTTTGTCTCGTGATGGTCAGAGTCATGAGAGTGAGTGATCTAGTTCACTTTTGGGTTGGCACATGGGGGTACACAGAGGCCTTCACTGGATGGCGAGGTAGGCTTTCACTATTGTTCAATAGATTCAGAGTTAGATTTGGAGGGGTAGATATTGGCATCATGTTGATGCCTAGGCAGGATGAGCTTGGCTCTCACAGACCTTCCGCCACTAGCCCTTAGGAGAGGAGGATACAATCTACACACGGTGGGGAGTATGTCATAATCAGTGTAGCGCAACATTAGCATGGTGGCACCATTTTGAGTTTGGTAAGGGCCCTGACCATCACCACTCTTTACAGCTCAATAACCCTTAGGGATGAGCTGGCTACCATAGGGGGAGATCATGTAGATCTTCCATTGGGATTTCGTGTGTCCCTGATGGCGTGGGGAACTTTAGTAGCTCGGCAAGTGGGCCAGCAACATGATATCCAGATTCTGGAGAAGCTCACGTGAGCGAGACACTACATCTGCAGGGTTTAGGTGGTATCTTCGAGCGTTGACTCTTGGAGTGCATGGGATGGATTACTTGGTAAGGAAACTACATGAGGAGTTGGGCATAGTGCCATATTATCATGATTCCATACTCTTTGATGGTGTGCGTAGGGTTTCTGCTACTTATGCCTGACAGGATGATGAGTGGATCAGGGGGAGTTTCATGTTGGATAGGATGGCTTGAGATCCTGGTATTGTGGGATCCCTTCATATTAGTGCGATGCAAAGGTCAGGGATGATTCAGTGGCGCATCTGGGAACTTGGCACATTTTTGCAGTGACCATGGGGAGTGTCAGCTAGAGAGGATGCTTGTTCAAGCATTGCTTGAGGACAAGCAATTTTTGGCGAGGAGGACTGTAATATTCCCAATTAGCAATTCCGCTAATTAGAATATTAATTTTTGATATTTTGCGAACTTTTACATTTTCACTATGAGGATGTGGGCTTGGGGGCCCACAATTAGACTTAGGAAACTATAGAGATCAAAACATTAGGCCAAGGCAAGTATTGCGGCTGTAGTGGAGGATGGGGGCCCAATGAGGAGAGACTGCGTCCCACATGTGGCAGCGCAACTCATTGGTACGAGCTAGAGGCAATGTCGTTTTGAGGTGGGGCCCAAGGGAACGTAGGGCAGGCTAAGTTAAAAGAAAGCAAGCTTCTCATTTTGGTCATTCATTCAATCATCCATTTCGACTTTGTCTTTGACAGAGAGCACGCTTGTGCCAGGTGCAAAGTCTGCTGTACTACTTAGCACATGAGATTTTCAGGCGAAAATCTCAACCTCTGCCTTGGGGAACTTCGAGTGCTTGCTCAGGAGAGGACTCTTATCATTTTGGAGGAGCATTTCAGCAGTAGGGACTTCATCCACATTGTAGTCAGCGCTTCAACAACGCAGTGGCATCTATAGCAGTGAAGTGGTCACTCCAGGGGTTAGGGGAGTGAGTGGAGATTTTGGGAGGACACTTGGTGGGGAGGCTTAGAGCTTGCTAACAGGGGGTTTTTCAAGCATTTTGGTGGCCTCCAGCAGCAGAATTTCCAGGAGGACCGAATTTCCCACCAGTTGGGGGAACCAAGCCCAAGTGGGCCAATTTCCGAGGTCAAAACTAGGACAAACCTTTCTGGGTTTTTCTGGGTTTATTAAGGAGAGGCCATGATTAATTTGACAAAATTTTCTAGGTAGAATTAAGAGGCAAAACAAGGATCCCAACTCAACCATCAGTTAGAGGAGCTAGGGGAAAATTGGGCTAAAATTCTGAGGTCAATATTTGGCCAATTTCTTCGCGGGTTATTGTGGGTTTCTTGAGCAGAGTCTGTGGTTAAAATCCTAGAATTTTCTAAGCAGTGTAGCAGGCCTTAGCAACATTTCATTCGGAGCAGCAACAACATTTTTGGCCATTGACGGCACAGAGCAAGAGTAGCAGCGTAGAGCAAGGGTAGCAACGCAGAGCAAGAGTAACAACGCAGAGCAGGAGTAGCAGTGCAGAGTAGGAGTAGCAGCACAGAATTGGAGCAACATCAACATTTCTGGCGAGTGACAACACCAGAGCAGCGTAGAGCTACAACCACACAATGTACATTTTTGGGGGGAGATTTCAGGCTTGTTCCGAGGCTATCTTTAGCTTGCCTTGAGCAAGCCCAGGTGCCTTCATTCCAACACCTCCATTATACACGTTTTACTGATATTAATAAAATGGATCAATAATGTTTTATGGCTCCAATGGTGTATTGATATCAGTTTTTGTTTTGCTATCTCCTTAATATCTTTTAGCCTGTTATTATTGTTATTTCCCCATTTGGGATATTACACAAGGCGTCGGTGTCTCTGTGGGGGAAACCTCCAGTCCCTGCGCATACACCAAGGAATTCCCCTCAAACACCTTGTCCTCTGAAACCAAATGCCTCCCGTCGAATGCTTGTCCTCTGTCGTCGTCAAAGGGTGAAAAAAATGAAAGCAAAATCGACTTAGCATTTAGGTTTTAGTATTTACGGTTTACCTTTAACTTTCAATAAAATTTTTAAATTTTGGCTTTTATTAATTTTAATTTTTAACTTTCAGTAAAAAAGTTTATTTAAATTTTTAATCCAAAATCGGTCCACACAAACCCTAAAGAACCTGATTTTGGGGTTCCAGGTACCCATCATTGGGGTTCTCCGTACCCGTCGAGACAAAAGAACCCCAATTTTTTTTAATGGAGAACCTGGTTCTTCATAGAAGAACCTGGTTCTTATGGGTTCTTCTTAGAAGTACCCGTAACCAAATCTGGTACTTGGGGACGAGAACCCGGGACTGGTTCGAGAACCCCACCCCTAGGTTCACGAACCTGTGCAACATAGGTTTTAGATCTTCTTGTCTCAAAGTCATTTTGCGTCAAACTTATTTGGAGTAAGTATCTCAAAGGATTTATCCTATTTTAATTTCATACCCACCTGTAGTAGGGATATTGTTAAAAGACTATTTTCTTCTCCCTGACAAAGATGTTCTTCATAGGCATGAAAGAAAGGCTTGGTTTCCTTTGGAAGTATTTATAGGCTTGGTTTCCTTTGGAAGTATTTATAGCAGTCTAAGGGTATGGATTTTCCCTTGAATTTTCGTGACAACTTATGTTTCAAATAGCTTCGTTGAAGTCCAAACTTGGGTTGGTAACATCTCGATGAACCAAAGATTCAAGCTTCACTAAGTTCAAATATGGTGAGAAACAACTCACATGTTGACAGGAATGGGTCCAGAGGAGCTTCGACCTTGAGTGCTGGGACTAAAAGTTGGAGAAGAAATTGTTGGAACCTAAATCCATTTGTCGCTTCCCCAAGCAAGAGTACAACATTGAGTTGCAAGGAGGAAAAGTTTTCTTCCGCTCCCACTGAAATTTATTTGCCCTTGAGATAAAATAAATCCAGTCAAAACACTTTTGGTCAGAAAAAACGATAAACTAAAAATTTCTGAAATTCTTCTCTAATGAGCTGAAACCTTCTACTGAAGAAGCAAACAACTTTTTGATATTGAGAACCTAAGTAACTGGATACTCCTAAAAATAAAGTGAGAAAGAGGGGGTCAACTCACTTTAATAAAATAAAGTGCTTCCTAGTAGATGAACGTTGTAACTTAAAGGGGAAAGCCTTGGGGGTCCACATGTTACATGAGAGAGGCCTCACGTAGGCTCCAAAGGCAACTGCGCAGGCATAGGAGGAGCTCAAGGACGCAGTTAGGGTTTTGAGGGAGCTAGCACTATAAAAGGTGGGGGTTTCACTCCATTTGGCATTATTGATATGTTGATGATATTGTGAGCTAGTCTTCTGTCTACTTGAGCACGCCGGTTGTTTAGTCGGTCTGCAGCACTGTTTAGTGCGAACTGAGTGTCTCCGGTCGGAGATCTCGCCCTTGGCCCCGGGGGACTTCGAGTGCCTGCTCGGGCAAGGTATTCCTTCAGTTTCAGCAGTTGATTTGCAGGAGATTTTGGTGGACGTTTTGCAGAGGAGCTGGGTCTCATAGAGTGACTGCGCAGTCCAGGCAGGAGGACGCAGTTGGTGTTGGTGCAGCGTTGTTGTGGGGGATTTTCGTGGAGTCCTCAGCGTATTTCAGCTTGGAGTGATTGTTGATTCAGTTGGAGAGTTTTGCAGAGGGATTTGTGGCCCTTTTCCAGCGTTCTTCTTGAGCCTCTGCGCTGTGCTTGGGAGAGACAGCGTTTTCTCTGAGGAGGGCTTCAGTGGTGGTTTTTCGGAGGTGGTGCATTTGCTTCATGGTTTCTGGGTTTTGTCCGGAGCAGTGAGTACAGGCAGCCTACCGATTTTTAGCTCATTCCGGTGAGGGGATCAGCCCCTAGTTTCAGTACATTGCAGCAGCAGCTTTCTACGGCAGATTTCTCCAGTAGCTAGGACGCAGTTTCTATTGTAGCCATTTCCTATTCTGAGAGGGTTCTTCACTTGCCTTGTGCAAGGATAGGTGCACTTATTCTGATTATCTCTTGTACCCATATATGTATTCTCAGATTAATAAAATGGCTTAGCGTTCTCGTATTTTATGTGTACTTGCTCTATATTCTAGTTCCGGCATTTTTCCTATATAGTTGCATGTTTGTATTTCTGTGTATTACTGTCTATTTCCCGTTGGGGATATTACAGTGGTATCAGAGCATAGTTCTGGCTCAGCCTGTGGAGCTAGCAGTCTATGACGCCCGGGGATAAACCCTACATCGGTTATAGGAGAAGGAGATACAGAGACGTTGAGAGTAGGTGGGAGAACCCCTACGGAGAGGGGGAGCCTGTGACGAATTCCGATCAGGAGCCGCCTGAGACAGATTCAGAGCAGGAGCAGCCTGTGAGGGACGCAGAGCAGCAGGGCCCTATGGCAGACGAGGAGGGTTCGAGGAGATGGGAGACACTCCTCCAACACATGCAGGATATGACACAGAGACTCACGGCATTAGAGGTCAGGCAGAGGGAACCCCCCAGGGGTTTTCAGATCGGTGAGGGGTCGGGTATGTCCCACCACGTGCCGGTGCATGATGCTATCCCCATCATGGCATCGCATGCACCCACGCGATCCACTATGCCCACATTCTTAGCAGAGGACGCAGGGGCAGGAGCACAGAGGGGAGCACAGAGGGATATTCCAGCACCCACGCGATCCACCATGCCTACCTTCCTAGCAGAGGACGCAGGGGCAGCAGCACAGCGAGAGCCGGAGCCGGGTCACATGGGTGACTATTTTGCAGAGTACCAGGCGTACGGCCGACGTTCCGAGATTCTATCACATTCAGAGACTTTGTCCAGCTCCAGCATGACATTAGACCCCGTGATCATCACAGAGGGCACAGGCATCATCGTGATGACCACCGCGCAGCTAGCAGATTTCATTTGCCCACGTTTGATGGCTCATCAAACAGTTCAGCAAAGTCTTGGGTGGAGAAGTTGGACATCTATTTCCAGCTTAACCAGATGTTGCAGTCAGAGGCCATTAAGGTGGCAACATTACATCTGGATGGTGAGGCCCAGGACTGGTGGTTTCATGGGATGACGACACTCGGACATTCTACAGTGACGACATATGCCGAGTTTACCAGGAGGGTGATAGAGCGTTTTGATAGGAAGGATCCGGTGCAGCACTTTGTTGAGCTGACAAGGCTCAAACAGACTGGGAGCGCAGAGACTTACATTTCAGATTTCTTGAGGGTTTCGGTGATGGTACCTGATTTATCTGCGGCTCGGATGGTTTACATGTTTGTGGAGGGGTTGTCAGAGCCACTTCGTGGCCTAGTCCGGTCGACTAGACCGGCTACCCTTCAGGATGCCATCAGCATGACTCGGGATTTACAGGATGTTTTACCCAGGACTCGGACACCTTATCCCCAGAGACAGGCCTTCTAGCCTAAGGGGAAGGACATGAGGATTCCGCCTCCCAAGGCGAATCCTGGGCGAGGGCAGTTTAATGACGAGGCCAGGAGAGAGCTGAGGAGGAAGCGATTGTGCTTCACTTGCCAGGAGCCATGGGCACCGGGACATAGGTGTGCTGCAGGGAAAGCACATTTCATTGAGGTCTTCTCCGAGAGCAGCGGGGAAGAGGATGAGGGGGATGACGTGGAGGCAGGAGATTGTTATGCAGCGTAGAGTACCTTACCACCTCCACCACCCGCAGCAGGTGGGGCATCATTTGCACCTACTGGAGGAGCTCTGGCCGCATTGCGGGGAGTTCCCAAGTACTTGACGCTGCGTGTACGGGGGACAGTACGCGGACAGCGGGTCTCAGTCTTGGTTGATAGTGGGGCCACCCACAACTTTATTGATGCTCAGATGGTTGAGCGGAGAGGCATACAGACAGAGGGTTTTGATGGATTCTCCGTCTTGGTCCCAGGAGATCAGACTATGGCATGTGCTCGGTATGTCCTAGAGTTATTGGTGACGATGGGCACTTATACATTGACAGATCATTTCTTTGTGGTAGATATTCCGGACACCAACCTGATATTGGGTGTTCAGTGGCTCATTACTCTGGGGAAGGTCACGACAGATTGGAAGGCCCTAGAGATGGAGTGGGATGATCCCAAGACAGGGAGGCATGAGAAGATACGGGGACAGCACACATACCCGCCTCAGACAGTGTCGGCACATAGGATGGAGGTGACCTTCCGCAAGGGAGACATAGAGTGGGCTGTAGAGTTGCGAGCTTCAGAGGCGGTGGATACAGGTCAAATAGTGCATCCTGAGCTACAGTCTATTCTCGACAGGTATGTAGCAGTATTTGGGGATATTCCACCAGGGCAGCCACCGGATCGGGGGTTTGAGCATACTATCGAGCTTGAGCAGGGGATACAGGCAGTGATCACCACACCGTATAGGCATCCCAAGGCCTATCGGGACGAGATAGAGCGTGCTATTCAGGAGTTGCTGGCCCTTGGTCACATTCGACCGAGCACGAGTCCCTTTGCTTCTTCTGTAGTGCTGGTGAAGAAGAAGGATGGCACATTGCGAATGTGCATTGACTACAGGGCTCTGAATAAGAAGACCCTGAAGAACAGGTACCCCATTCCCAGGATCGATGAGCTGATGGATGAGTTGAGAGGAGCACGGTTTTTCTCAAAGATTGACTTGAGATCCGGGTACCATCAGATACGCGTGAGGGAACAGGACATTCCCAAGACCGCTTTCAGGTGTCATTATGGGCACTTCGAGTTTCTGGTCATGCCTTTCGGGCTGACCAATGCACCCACTACCTTTCAGTCGTGCCTGAACCACATTTTCAGGGGTCATCTGAGGAAGTTTGTGCTGGTCTTCTTCGATGACATACTTATATACAGCAGGACTTGGGAGGAGCATCTCCAACACATTGAGACAGTTTTGCGCATCTTGGAGGAGCAGCAGTTCTATGCCAAGCTCTCCAAGTGTGAGTTCGGCTTGACGGAGATGTTGTACTTGGGGCACATTATAGGAGTGGACGAGGTGAGAGTCCATGAGGAGAAGATCAGGGCCATCATAGATTGGCTAGAGCCGAGGAATGTGACTGAGCTTCGGGGATTCATTGGCATTTGCACATACTACAGGAAGTTCGTCAAGGGCTTCTCACAGCTTGCTGCACCCCTCACAGATTTGACGAGGAAGGGGGCATTCAGTTGGTCGGACACAACACAGCGAGATTTTGATAATCTTAAGGAGGTGATGAGCAGTTTCCCTGTGCTGGCATTGCCAGATTTCACACAACCATTTGTCCTCGAGTGTGATGCGTCAGGAGAGGGGATTGGTGTAGTTTTGATGCAGGGCGGTCACCCGATAGATTTTGAGAGCCGGAAACTCCTTCTGCATGAGAGGTTGTATTCCATATACGACAAGGAGATGTTGGTCATCATGCATGCATTGGCCAAGTACCGGCAGTATCTAGTGGGCAGCAGATTCAGGGTGAGATCAGATCACAACATCCTGAGGTACTTTCTGGAGCAGAAGAAGTTGCAGGAGAGACAGCAGAAGTGGATCAGTAAGATCCAAGCCTATGACTTTGACATAGAGTACGTCAAAGGAAAGAATAACGTGGTAGCTGATGCCCTTTCTCGTAGACCGGCCACGTTATCTCTTATGAGCTTGGATGTTGATTGGAGGGCTCGACTGCTGGTAGAGTACTCCAAGGACAGGTTTGCGTGTGAGGTATTGGATGGGCAGGTCGCAGATGACAGGTACAGGGTGGTCGACGAGATCATCTATTACAGAGACAGGATCTTCTTGACTGAGGGGTCTCAGCTCAAGAAGAAGATACTCCAGGCTTCACATGATTCTCCATTGGCAGGCCATCAGGGGTTCACCAAGACTTACAGGGCTATCCGGGAGAGGTTCTCATGGAAGGGCCTCAAGGAGGACGTACTCCAGCATGTCATGGAGTGCGATGTTTGTCAGAGGAACAAGGGAGAGATGAGCCATCCTGCAGGGTTGTTGCAGCCTCTTCCCATTCCAGAGGGGAAATGGGAGAGCATATCGATGGACTTCATCACAGGGTTGCCCATGGTGCAGGGCAAGGACTGCATCTTTGTCGTCGTTGACCGACTGACGAAGTATGCTCATTTTTTTGCCATATCCGCACACCACACAGCAGCGCAGGTGGATGAGTTGTTCTTCAGGGAGGTTTTCAGGTTACATGGTCTACCCAAGACCATTGTCAGCGACAGGGACAGCCACTTCATGGGCGGATTCTGGCAGGAGCTCTTCCGGCTAGTGGGGACGGAATTGACACCGAGCACTAGTTATCACCCCCAGACGGACGGGCAGACAGAGATAGTTAACAAGTGGCTGGAGGGCTACTTGCGTACCTATGTCAGTGGGCAGCAGAGGGCATGGCTGAAGTGGCTACATCTGGGCGAGTACTGCTACAACACGACGCATCACATGTCCATTGGTATGTCACCTTTCTATGCTTTGTATGGATATCATCCCTTATCTTTTGTGGACATGATGTTTGGTGCTAGCAGGGCTCCGAGAGCCAAGATATGGATCCAAGAGAGCCAAGATATCCTCCGAGCTCTCAAGGACAACATAGCCACGACACAGAATCAGCAGAAGTTGTATGCTGATAAGGGTCGGGTGGAGAGACACTTTGAGGTAGGGGACTTGGTCTACCTACGACTACAGCCATACCGACAGTCTTCGCTTAAGCAGAAGGGGGCGGAGAAGCTTAAGCCCCGCTTTTATGGGCCATATAGGGTGATACGCAGGATCGGGCAGGTTGCATATGAGTTGGAGCTGCCCCAAGGCAGCAAGATTCATAATATCTTTCATGTTTGTTAAGAAGCTAGTAGAAGATGAAGATATGGCTGATTTGTTAATGTGAAGCTTGCTGCCTTACTTTGATTGATTTGTGACTCATTGCATCTCCTTGGAGAGACTCAAGCACTTCAGTCAAGAAGTTATCAACAATTTTCGAAACCCAAATTTTAGAAGATATTATTTTTAATACCAAAATACTATAATACTATAAAATATAGGTGCAATAAACTATTATTTTGATCAACAAGACTCTAAATAAGCATTAATTTGCATCCATTTATATAATTAGTTAAACTAAATTATATAGTTGATAATAGGATAGTAGAATATATTATAGGGTACTTTCAGAATGAAATACATTTTGTTCATTCATTGGAAAGCTTCACAAACCACTGTGATAATAGAGTTCTCAGCGCTAATACAATTATTTTGTCGATCTGTGCATATATTTCTCAATATCCCCTTCCCATATGGGAAAGGAGTGGACTAGTCACTTACCTCACAAGGTCCTTATGGAGTTGTTGTTCCAGGCCACACGTGCACACCATTTTACCAACAAGACAATTTAGTAGACAACTCGACAAGGCCTTGGAGCTGGGTGCCCCCAAATCCACACAGCCAACCATCCATCAGGAGAATTTTTCCATGCCTGGATGTTAGGAGAGCTTGCTCAAATTTGGGCTTCCCACAAGGATCATACTGTAGAGCCCTATCAGTCCCAGACACACTCCAAAGGACATCATCCACTAGTCCAAAAAAAATTTTGCGGTCATTGAGGACTCTAGCAGGGAGACCCCCCTTGATCTAATTGCTCGTCCTCACCTGTCAGCACTAGCATACCATGACTAGTTCAAACTAAAGTTCCTTTGGTCCTCAGATATCATACATATTATCTTTTTCTTGTAATTACTTTATCTCCACTCCGAGTCATGTACTTTCTTATCTTCTCTTGTTGTTCTGCTTCTAGCACAATTAAAAATCTGTTTTGATATGATTTTTAGCATCTTTATAGTCCACACTTCCACACTTCCACATTGTATTTTGGCTAGTGATGTACTCTTATAATCCCATTGACCTAACATTTTCCCCAAGGAAAACCTTGTGGGGAAACCCAAGAGATGCTTCCTCATGTTTGTGGATGGCATCCCTAGTAACCCTGTTCGCTAAAGTCATAGACTAGTGTGCCTAACCAGGAGGGTTGAACTAGGCAGATGCCCAACAACATGAAAAAAAACCAGTTGAGCTAACCCTTGGTCTTCCCATTGACATACTCCTTTGATCATTTGCTGGACATTAATAAACTTATATTATCAAACTTTGGTTTTTACAAATACTGCAACAAAAAAGGTGGTTTGACAAACAATGCAACAAATCAGAACTCATATTTTAATAATTTAGACGATAAGAGGTATTCCAAAAATCATTGACAAAGACAGCCATGCTTTTATCTAGATTTGCATTTGAAAAAATTGTCAACTTATCTGTTATATTGTCAACTTGAAATGTGAAATCCAGATATGAAAACTAGATATGAAAGTATTTCAAAAATCACCTCTTGGGTATTAAAATAAGAATGGAGCTGTACAGGATGGCATCAAGGCCAATGAGAAAAATTACAATTAATT